>CM044327.1:25982500-27193333 GCA_024291935.2 Okapia johnstoni
GTCTGAACTTTATCTTTCTGTATCAAACTTGGTGTCAAGTCAAACTGAATACTTGTGTCCCCACTGAGTTGTAGCTTCCCATTACTCATCTGCAAACAGTTTGTCTGACCCTAAGTTTTGATGTTCTGGATTATCTGGTTCCATTTCTATTCATTTTGGTGAATATTCACTGAATTCTGCTCTGTGCATTGAATTATGTTAAATCAAGTTACTACGAGGATAAAGACTAACCAAAATCTCACCAAATCATGAAAATAGAAATCTGAGAAATACGTGGACCTTGACTTCTATGAACACATATCTAAAATGCGGGACTGACCACCAGTATTATTACTAATCCTGGTCCCATATCTATTTATTGTTTGGTTCCAGGCATCTCCTTCTGGGGCCACTATCTGTTACTGACCCCAAATTCTTTCTGCCACACCAAAGACCATCTCGGACTCTTTGGTTTCTGATTCACAATGTGCGTTTTCTAAAAATTTAACCGTGTGGTTTGATTGGCAACCCATCTTAGGGACATTTCTTCAGCTGGTTCTTAGCACAGCCCATTCTTGCCTTCTTTATCCTCCCTACCAGCTTTCTATAAATGTTTCATAATGTTTCATACCCAAGCTTCTATAGGCTATAGAACTCTAGTGTGTTAGCTCATAATATTATTATGTTCACTTTAGTATTCAAACATTGTCCTTAACTTACCAGAAATTCAGGGAGGGCATCTAAAGTAAGGGTAAATATCAAGGATCAAGAGCTCAAATATCTGGGATCAATGCCAGGCCGAGGCAAAAGAGATCATAATTTTATTCAAATATTACAAAAGAAAGGAAATTTGATAATTCGCTCTCTAGAATGACCACAAAAAAAAAAAAGAAAAAAATTGTTCTAGAATAGTAGACTCTGGCCTTGCTCTTTGACATAGTAAAAGAAAGGAAGTTATAGACAGGAAGATGCTAAAGGAAATACTGAAGGAGAGAGTTAATCTCCAGGAGTGGGTCCTATAGAAAGAAGGTGATATGATCTGTTGCATACGACAAAATGTTGTCAAAGAGGGGGAATATAATTTTATGTGATACTATAGTAGGCTGAGAGGACAAGGTGAAAATGGATATGAATTGAGATGTTGAAGACAGTAGAGAAAGTCAAGTCATAAGTTTTCAATTCTGCCAGTATCACAGGTGAACTTTCAGATGACATGAGTAGGGGCGGCAACCTGAGGAAATTGATTCTGTGGAAGAATGTGGAGCACTTGCTTCAGGTGGGGGATGCTGTGTTGCATCTTCCACATATAAATAAATAGATCAAGGAGTACTGAGCAGCTGGAAAGACCTAACTGTGTTTACGTAGCATGAAATTGCAGTGGACCCAATTATTTTAGTTTGTGACTTTCTTTGGCTACAGCCCAGCAGAAAGAGGAGAGACAATGCTTGATGGGGTTACCCAGAATTAGGAATCTATAAAGTAGACTTGACAGAAGGTTGGGAGTGGCAGTGGGAAATTCTAAGATGTTAAAGAGATGTCACAGAATTGTCTGACCATGGGTTCTAACCTTTGTAGGAAGACAAGTGGATTCAGACAGAATTGGCAGACTGAGGACTGGGAGAGTTTCAGGAATTTAAGTTTATGAAGAAGGTGAATAGGCTATCAGCAAGAATAAAGGATGAAGATAAAGGCCTGATAAACAGATGACAGCAACAACAACAAGCACCTCAGCAGACACCCTTACTATTATGTAGCTGAAATGGGATCAGTGTAAAGGTCAAGACAATGGCAAAAAACAGAGTAGAGAGGACATGCATAAGCAAGATACTGTGCTTATTGAGAAAGATGGATAAATGCCCTGGATATAGACAGATGTGAACAGAGTCATCCAAAAGATACTGAAGAAAATGTCATAAACCCCAAAGGTAAACAAGCTGTTGAGTGAAACCATAGTCTGGAAGTAACCATAGCACAAGAGAGGTTTAAAAAAGTCTGACTCCATCAATTTGCCTCAAAAATTGTCGAGGTGAGGGAACAGAGATGAACTTGGTAAGAAATGCAGGATCAGGTAAGCCACTGGAGAAAGCCAATTTTCTATGTAGGCTAAGAGATAGGAAGAGCACTAATGGAAAAGATTCAGTCATAGGGAAATTTCCTTGTTTAGAGTACCATAAATTTTCCATGTAGCACAATTAAATGGATAGGAGGAGAAACGGGTAACGTGCAGAGTTCTGAAGGCAGAAAGTCTAACCTGAAAAATAGTGGGACTGGACAGGCAGGAAAAGGTTAACTCCTATGGTAGTAAGTGTTGAGAATTGGTGTGAAGGAAGTGTTTAAGAACTAGATATCTTTACTCAACTCTTCTTTGCTAAATTTATATCACATTACTACTTGTGGATAATACTTCAATACTGAAAAATAAATCATTGAGGGTTAGCTGAGAAAAAAACAGGCTGAAAATTAAAGTGAGGAAGAAATTTAGATTTCAATCAATTCTTACAGTAAAGAAAATGAGTTTAATGAAGTTAAATAGCCTGTCTAAACTTCCTCAGCTCGGGAATAGAATTCAAGTTTAAATTAGGCACCACATTGTGCCTAATTAACTGTCAATCAGAAGACTCAGATTTTTGCCCCATCTCTACCATTAGCTAGCTTTCTTTGATTTATTCTTAATCACTATCTGATTTTTTCCCTTTATTATTATTTTACACATAAGTCACACAAAAAGCAGTGTTTGCTTCTCCTTGTGTCTCCTGGGGGTAGGGTAAACTCAGCCTGGGACCTTATGCTAGCAATGCTGCCTGGAGATTCCTTTCTCAAGAAGGAGAAAGGAGAACCTTTAATTTTGAATTCAGGATTCTCAGATTTCCACTAAATTTTTGATCAACATATATTATTTATTAAAGTTGCAACCAGCTATGGGGTTTTCTTTCTGGCCTGCTCTTTTTCTTTTATTTCTCATATTCCCTCATATTTCTCATATTCCCTGTGGAATAGTGTGTAACACATTAATATACTTTGCCACTGACAAATGTTTGAACTCAATAAAGTCAGTTCCTCTTTCTGGTCTGTAAGTCATTTACTTTTGAAGTGAGGAAGTTGTACAACACTATTCCTCAAGTCATGAAAGAAGATATAAGAATTTGCTATGAAACTCTTCATTTTTCATATTCTCTCTTCCTTTTCCCCCACCAAAGCTCAAAGTGTCAGGATTTTCTTTAACTTCCAGGATTCAAAAGTCTGTTTAGTTCTGAAATGTATAGCAGACAGTATCTACTCTAAGGTCATGCTGCAGGGACAAATAGCCCCCAAATTGCAGTTTATATCCAAAGAGACACATAGTTTGAGCTATGCTGGGTAAATAAGTTCTGCAGATCTAAGGTACAGCAGTGTAACTATACAGTTAGCAATACTGTATAATATACCTGAAATTTAGTAAGAGAGTAGATCTAAAATGTTCTTACCACAAAAGAAAAGATGAAAAAAGGTAACAGATATGTTAGTTTGTGGCAATTATTTTACAACATATATGTATACCAAAACATCAGACTGTATGCTGCTGCTGCTGCTAAGTCGCTTCAGTCGTGTCCGACTCTGTGCGACCCCATAGACAGCAGCCCACCAGGCTCCACCGTCCCTGGGATTCTCCAGGCAAGAATACTGGAGTGGGGTGCCGTTTCCTTCTCCAGTGCATGAAAGGGAAAAGCGAAAGTGAAGTCACTCAGTCGTCTGTTAGCGACCCCATGGACTGTAGCCCACCAGGCTCCTCCATCCATGGGATTTTCCAGGCAAGAGTCCTGGAGTGGGGTGCCATTGCCTTCTCCATCAGACTGTATACCTTAGATGTAAACCATTTTTACTTGTCAATTAAAGAAAGTCTTTTTTTTTTAAGTCCACTGTGAGCCAAATGAATTCCAGGTTAATTTTCTTTCACATGAAAGCCCAGCATTCCAGACTGTTGTAATCTCATGACACCGACACCTTTTCACAGCAGCACATGCTATCAAGATCTGTGGGTGAATTAGAGAGTCAAGTATTGAAAACAAAATGCTTTACAAGAAAGTGGCATGTAGTGCTTTTGCTCACATTTTATAAGACAAACAAATCCTATGGCCCTGCCAGAATTTAAGGGGTGGAAAAGTGCAACTCTCCTAATGTCTCCTGATGAAAGAACTGGCTAATGCGGGATAGTTAAAATACCCACACAATTTAGAAACAGCATTTAAATTCCATTTCCCCCTACTTTAAGTGCTCATAATAGCCAGTAATAGTTCAATATTCTAGGCATTCTTGTACTAACATGCTATTAAAATGCTTATCGTAATGTACAGGTGCTCTTATCTTCGTTTAAATACTAGCTAAGGGAAATCGTTTGTTTTTAAATGGTTATAAACAAAGACCATTTGAGATGCAAGAACTCTAAATCGTAAGTGCCCATGGATTTAATTTTCTGTGTACATTTTCAAGTTCTGGGGGCTTTATTATCTGTGGATTTAAGTTTGTCTGTTTGTGTTTTGTTTGCTTTGTTTTTTGTTTAAGTTCTGTAAAAACATATAGAAACTAAAAGTCACTTATTCGGTTTGGAAATCTGTTGTATTAAAATTATATACAATAATAACATAAGGATAAAATTCGCAGCATATTTTTCAGTCCTATATTAAGAAAATGTTACTAGCAGTACTATTCAAAAAAGAAACTAGGAAAGAACTGAAACATAAAGATCACTTGTGAAAAGTTTGGATTTTTCCCCATCTATGTGACAAAACTGCCCAAAATTTATTCAAAATTAGGCTGAGATGAGATAAGATGCCTGCATCTATGCTTTGGGATTTTCCTAAAGATATATCTTACCACTGGCCTTTTAATTTTCCTTGATTTTCACTTTATCTATGGAGAGTAGAGCCATTTACCAGAAGTTTGCCAAGACACAATGGGGATTTTCCCAGAATGCTGCAGACTAAAGTTAGTAGACCAAATACTCCCATTTATATGCCTTTCCCAGACCCCTTCTCATATAGTATGTTCCCACAATAATTGCTAAGTGGGGCAAGTGGGACTCATGATTCAGGTCTTTTACCCACAGTTGATTGGACCAGAGACAAGGAATCACGTGACCCCCAAGAAAGTTGAGTCTCTGCCTTGGTGATCCTGAGAGCTTTCCAAGTTCTGGCTCAGGAACACCTTGAAAACCAACTACTCTACCCTCTCTCAGTTCCTAAAGATATTGCTTTAACTTTGAAAAAAAAGGTAGCTTTTCAGGTGTTTGTTTTGCTTAAGGTAGTTTCCATACCTTTGTGTCCCATTATAAACAAATCAGTCCTGATGAAGACACTAGGCATTTGCCATATAATGGTAGGTAAAAATTTTGAGCATATACTGTGTTTCAGACACGATTCTAAGCACTTTATAAATATTCTTTCAGTCCTCAAAATTGCCTAAGAGAGTTGTTAATATCATCCTAAATTTACAAACAAAGAAACCAAGGTTAAGTCACCTGCTGAAATCATAGAGCCGATAGGTGTCAGAGTCAGGATTCAAACTGTTACTGAGTCCAAGTTTGTACTGCTCACAGCACAACAGCCCAATAAATCGAGAGACAAGTTACTGGGGCAAGGAATAGTGACTTTATTTGGAAAACCAACAGACCAAGAAGATGTTAGACTGGTGTCACAAAGAACCATCTTACCTGAGCTAGACTTCAGAATTCTTTTAAACTAAAAGGGAAGGGAGTATTGCTGATTGTTGCAAATTTCTTGGTGCCAGAATCCTTTGTTCAAGTTGTCCTCATGGCTCTGATCTGATTGTCCCTCTAAACCTCCAACAGGACAAAGGTTATTCTCTGTTCTGCAATTTTTTATCTCTACATGAATGCAAAAGTGTTCTGCCTTTAAAGGTGAGAGCCCTGAGAATCAGCTGTCCTGTATATTTTCAGGCCATAGGCAGCATTCTTTTATAAATAGGACAGAGCCAGCATGGCTCAGCACAGGCCACAGAGCACGGGGGTTAGAGCTACATGAATAGATCCAGTATGGAGTCAGATTTGTTCTTTGTTACCAAGCCTATGAAGTCTGACTCTAGAGCATGTACTTTAACCACTGTGACACACTACTCTTGGAGATAATAGCTCTTGGTGTCTCCCTGCTAGGGTTTGTGTTCACTAATGCCAAAAGCATAAAATGACAGGTTTGAGAAAGTCTAAAGTGGAGAACCTCCAGAATAAGGTGTCTGGAGAATCATCGAGGTTATGAGGGAATATGAGATCTGGAGATACCAGGAACCAGTGTACAGCCATCAGAACACAGCATTTAATGCATGAGAAGTTCGCTGAAATTCTTGCCTGGAGCAATGGTGTACAGTGGAGGATGAAAGCTGCTCCTATTGGAAGTAAGAGCAATGTTTTTGCTTTTGCTGTTGCCTTTTAGCCTCTTAAGAGTTTATAAATTAATGCACCAGCTTATATACATGAATCACTTGCCGACTAGGTTCTGCTAGTTTTTACTTCCTCCAGAACATAATTGATTCAGATGTTTTGAACTATATCCTTTCTATTGTTAATAAACCCTGAGCACTACAGTGACTGGCAAAGACTGAACAAACAAATAAATAATAGAGAGATTTTTTTAATATAATTTTATAATCAGGTAACTCCAGCAATTGAATTAGTCTCCAGCACTTCATTACCAGACCTGTCACAGACTAAACATTCTGCTACCTAACAGATTTCTGCAAAGATTCTGCCATCAGCCATGCTTCTAATTTCCTCCCCCTTGACAAGAGACCTCAGATATATTATGAAGTGCAGCTGAGTTTTATCCCCTGCATTAAAACAAAGCTTGTTTTTTGTTGTTGTTGTTTTTCAACACCCGGTTCCTTCATAGGAAACACTCAATGTGACTCATGGAACCTGCCGGTGCTTATTACCTTGGGCAGTGTAAGAGGTAAAATAAAAGTGATCAGATTTAAAGGGCCAGAAGTAATGAGAATGCAGAAAGAAAATCATCTGGAATAAATGGTTATCTGAGGACACGGCAAATGCCGCATAGCGAATTGTCGAGCCTTGGCAGTATTTCCAGGCCCCCACTTCACGTGAAGGTAAAACAACACTGCCTACAGTCTGGGCTGCTGCTGCTGCTAAGTCGCTTCAGTCGTGTCCGACTCTGTGCGACCCCTGGGCAGTGGGAAACAAATCAGTGACTCTGCAGGGAGAAAGGCTTATGACTGCTCCAATACAAGAAGTAATTTAGTCAGAATCATTGCAGGATATGGAGAAATCCTTACTATTAACAGGTGAACATAAAAGTTTAGTACCCAGATTGGAATAAAGGAGATAATTTTGATGAATGTATCTATAACATGTTCACAGATGGAGGCCACCAAGAAATATGATTCTTCACCTTTTATCAATAATGTCAACATGCTTTTTAAAAACTTGAAGACTGAAATTGTGGACAAGCTACTTGTGTGCCAATGGTCACCCTTTCCATACGTTAGAGGACTGGCTCCAGGAATTTATATACTTGGACTCTCATTTGGGAACTTCCAAAGTCCTGCAGCCTTTGTTGTGAGCCTCTAACTACTGTGGTAATGGCCCCTTTTCATCAATTTAGTTCTTTTTTTTTCTTTTTTGCAATTTTAGAGGACTATATATATTTCATGGGGGAAAAGGTAGATGTTTTATATAATCAGTCTTATAATCTACAGTTTTCTTCTCTGGTAGATTCTTCTGTTATTGGTCTGGCTCAGTTAAGTTCAGTCGCTCAGTAATGTCTGACTCTTTGCGACCCCGTGGACTGCAGCACACCAGGCCTCCGTGTCCATCACCAATTCCCAGAGTTTACTCAAACTCATGTCCATTGTGCTGGTGATACCATCCAATCATCTCATCCTTTGTTGCCCCCTTCTCCTGGCTTCCAATCTTTCCAGCATCAGGGTCTTTTCAAATGAGTCAGTTCTTCGCAACAGGTAGCCAAAGAATTGGAGTTTCAGCTTCAGTATCGATTCTTCCAATGAATATTGGACTGATTTCCTTTAGGATTGACTGGTCTGATCTCCTTGCAGTCCAAGAGACTCTCGGGAGTCTTCTCCAACATCACAGTTCGAAAGCATCAATTCTTCGACACTCAGCTTTCTTCGCAGTCCAACTCTCACATCCATACATGACCACTGGAAAAACCATAGCCTTGACTAGATGGACCTTTGTTGGCAAAGTAATGTCTCTGCTTTTTAATATGCTGCCTAGGTTGGTCATAGCTCTTCTTTCAAGGAGCAAGCGTCTTTTAATTTCATGGCTGCAGTCACCATCTGCAGTGATTTTGGAGCCTGAGAAAATAAAGTCTTGTCACTGTTTCCATAGTTTCCCCATGTATTTGCCATGAAGTGATGGGACCAGATGCCATGATTTTAGTTTTTTGATTGATGAGTTTTAAGCCAGCTTTTTCACTCTCCTCTTTCACTTTCAGGAGTTTCTTCAGTTCCTCTTCATTTTCTACCAGAAGTGTGGTGTGTCTGCATATCTGAGGTTATTGATATTTCTCCTGGCAATCTTGATTCCAGCTTGTGCTTCATCCAGTGCAGCGTTTCTCATGATGTATGCTGCATGTAAGTTAAATAAGCAGGGTGACAATATACATCCTTGACGTACTCCTTTCCTGATTTGAAACCAGTCTATTGTTCCATGTCCAGTTCTAACTGTTGCTTCTTGACCTGCATACAGATTTCTCAGGAGGCAGGTCAAGTGGTCTGATATTCCCATATCTTGAAGAAATTTCCACAGTTTGTTGTGATACACATGGTCAAAGGCTTTGGCATATTTGATAAAGCAGAAGTAGATGTTTTTCTCGAGTTCTGTAGCTTTTTCTATGATCTAATGGATGTTGGCAATCTGATCTCTGGTTCCTTTGCCTTTTCTAAATCCAGCTTGAACATCTGGAAGTTCACGGTTCACATACTGTTGAAGCCTGGCTTGAGTATTTTGAGCACTAGTTTGCTAGCATGTGAGATGAGTACAACTGTGCAGTGGTTTGAACATTCTTTAGCATTTCCTTTCTTTGAAATTGGAATTAAAACTGATCTCTTCCAGTCCTGTGGCTGTTACTGAGTTTTCCAAATTTGCTGACATATTGAGTGCAGCACTTTCACAGCATTATCTTTTAGGATTTGAAATAGCTCAACTGGAATTCCATCACCTCCACTAGCTTTGTTCATAGTGATGCTTTCTAAGGCCCACTTGACTTCACATTCCAGGATCTCTGGCTCTAGGTGAGTGATCACATCATCATGATTATCTGGGTCATGAAGATCTTTTTTATATAGTGCTTCTGTGTATTCTTGCCACCTCTTCTTAGGTCCATACTGTTTCTATCCTTTGTCGAGCCCGTCTTTGCATGAAATGTTTCCTTGGTACTTCTAATTTTCTTGAAAATATCTCTAATCTTTCCCGTTCTATTGTTTTCCTCTATTTCTTTGCATTGATTGTCGAGGAAGGCTTTCTTATCTCTCCTTGCTATTCTTTGAAACTCTGCATTCAAATGGGTGTATCTTTCCTTTTCTCCTTTGCCTTTCACTTCTCTTCTTTTCTCAGCTATTTGTAAGGTCTCCTCAGATAAGCATTTTGCCTTTTTGCATTTCTTTATCTTGGGAGTGGTCTTGATCACTGCCTCCTGCACAATGTCATGAACCTCTGTCCATAGTTATTCAGGCATTCTGTCTATCAGATCTAATCCCTTGAATCTGTTTGTCACTTCCACTGTAAAATCATAACAAATTTGATTTAGGTCATACCTGACTAGCGGTTTTCCCTACTTTCTTCAACTTAAGTCTGAATTTTGCAATAAAGAGTCCATGATCTGAGCCACAGTTATCTCCCAGTCTTGTCTTGCTGACTATATAGAGCTTCTCCATCTTTGGCTGCAAAGAATATAATCAATCTGATTTTCGTATTGACCATTTGGTGATGTCCATGTATATAATCATCTTTTGTGTTGTTGGAATAGGGTGTTGCCATAACCAGTGCACTCTTTTGCAAAACGCTGTTAGCCTTTGCCCTGCTTCATTTTGTCCTACAAGGCCAAACTTGCCTATTATTCCAGGTATCTCTTGACTTCCTACTTTGCATTCCAGTTCCCTATAATGAAAAGGACATCTTTTTTTGGGTGCTAGTTCTAGAAGGTCCTGTAGGTCTTCATAGAACCCTTCAACTTCAGCTTCTTTGGCATTAGTTTTGGGGGCATAGACTTGGATTACTGTGATATTAAATGGTTTATCTTGGAAATGAACAGAGATCTTCTGTCATTTTTGAGATTGCATCCAATGAAGTACTGCATTTCGGACTCTTGTTGACTATGATGGTGGCTACTGCATTTCTTCTAAGGGATTCTTGCCCATAGTAGTAGATATAATGGTCATCTGAATTAAATTTGCCTTTTCCAGTCCATTTTAGTTCACTGATTCCTAAAATGTAGATACTCACTCTTGCCATCTCCTGTTTGACCACTTCCAATTTACCTTGATTCATGGACCTAACATTCCAGGTTCCTACGCAATATTGTTCCTTAAAGCATTGGACTTTACTT
The DNA here is from genome assembly GCA_024291935.2 of Okapia johnstoni. Classification (NCBI taxonomy): domain Eukaryota; kingdom Metazoa; phylum Chordata; class Mammalia; order Artiodactyla; family Giraffidae; genus Okapia; species Okapia johnstoni. Next base: position 25,993,051 of record CM044327.1, read on the forward strand.
CCATTACCAGTCACATCACAACTAGACGTTGTTTTTGCTTTGGCCCTATCTCCTCATTGTTTCTGAAGTTATTTCTCCACTCTTCTCCAGTAGCATATTGGGTACCTACTGATTGGTCTGGCTAGGGATTCCCAAACATCAGTGAATAGAAAAATTACTTGGAGAGATAAAGTGTTTATACAGTTTCCTGGCATTGTCCCCATTAGTTCTGGGTGAGGTCTTGAAATTGAATATTTTAACAATGACTCAGCTGATTCCTACTGTATATGCTCCATGGACCAGGCTTTGGGAAACACTCTCCCAGAATGGCCAAGTTTGCAGAGCATTGCTTAGGAATAACCCTAGCCTGTGCTATGCTTAGTAACAATGTCACTTTGGTTAACAGAAGAGCTGGAGAACAAAAGATTGAACAGGAGAGACAAGCACAGACCCATGATGCATCCACAATTTAATATCACCCCCCCCCAGTTTACACCGTCCACTAAACAAAGCCCTCTAATGTTAGTATTTCGCGGAACCAAGCCATGTATGAAACCCCGGTGGAGTGGGGACACTGAGATCAGTTAAATTTTCGATCCCCAACTTCCTCTGTAAATCAACAGAAGGAAGATGTTTCCCTTCTTATTAGCCACCAGCTCCTAAATGTTCCTTTCCTTTGAAATCTAAAATAAAAATGGGAAATATATTTAGCTCCCGAATTGATTAACTGGTTGATCAGCATTTGCAGAAGGTATCCGTTAGGACCCGTGGGAACAACTTCTTAAAATAATTACTTCAAAGCTGTCTTCTGTTTGCCTAAAGTGATCCTTTTCTGGAAGTGCAGTGAGGTGGCTGAATGTCAGTGTGGTTTCTTTGATGGCCAACAACGAGCCTTACTCTAAGAGCAGTGACCTCCTCCATTTCGGATAACATTCCCTGATAATACCTCATGTCTGACACTTAACCCTTATACAACTCAGGAAAAATAGAGGCTCCTGCTGTTTTAATGCGTATGGGGGAATCAAATGTGCTCAGCAATGTAATCATTCCAGTTAAGAGGAGTCTTAGTGTTCAAGTTTTTAATGTTTTTCAGAAGCTCACAGCTGAGAGTAGATAAATGTCAGTACATTGCTCATATTAGAGTTTAATTGTATTATTTTTGTAGAATAGTGGGCTAGTTCATACAGTTGCCTTTTCCTTTTTTTACAGCAAATATGGGAATATGAGAAGCAGAAGTCGAAAAGACAAAAGCAGAATCTTGAAAGAGTAAGGTGTGATAGGGTTTTAGAGATGATGATATTAAATCTCCTCACTTTACAGATAAGGAAAAGGAGGTTCAGAGAAAAGCATCCCTGCTCTCCAAATAGATCACACTTTCCAGCTGGTGTTGTCCTGCTTCTACCTGGAATTTTCTCTTTCTTCCATTTGATCAGTTTCTACATATTCTAAATTCCACACTGCAAGTCCACTAGTGATGTGTCTCTATTGTAGTCTGATAGTATTGTTTTAAATAGTTGGCTGTATATTTATTTCTTTAGGGGAGTGCCTTAATTATCTTCTTATTCTCAGTTCCAACTGCAATGTATTGTACAGAGAAGTTACTTTAAAAAAAAATCTGAGTGATTTTCTTCAAAGTCACACAAGTAGCCATAAGAAAAACCACTGTTTGCGTGTGTCTGTGCGACCTCATTAACTTTATTTGTCTAACTTTGTTATATTGACTCAAAGATCGTAGAAGAATTGACTATGTCTGTTATGCTTCTCATTTTAACAGAATACATCTGGAAAAGATGAAAGTATTGAAAAGACTCAGGTGTTTTTCTCTCTTTTTTTTTGACACTGGATCTCATCTTTATAGAAATGAGAAAAAAACAAGACCTTGAAACTTGAATGGCATAGGAATAAATGCTGGTTCTCCTATTATTTGTGAAATTATTCAGCTGATATAAATTGTCTACATGAGCTATTATTCAACTCATCTGGATATCCCTTTCTAAAAGGGGTATTGTAGACGTAAATGAGATTTATGGGATTATGTTTGCAAAGCACAGGAAAACAGTAGGCATTCTATAGAGGTTACTTCTCTCCTGTCTTCCCCCATAATTTGGCACTTTATAATTTCCAGGCTTTTTTTTTAATATACATGATCTCATTTGAGTCTTATTATAGCTCTGTGGGGTATGGGCAGAAGAGATACTACCCTCTAATTATAGACAAAGAAAATGACATTTGAGATGCATTTCTGAGAAGATAAAATCAGGCATTTTTTATATCTATCAACATAGAATCTATCCAGTATTACAAATCAATGCTAAATGTTTTCATATGCTAAAGTATACGATAAGCACAAACTCTCTCTTTCTTGGATACCCTCACTTTCCTAGCAAAGTCCAAGGGAGTCCAAGGTGAACCATGATGGAGTCTCAGAAATAACCACAATCCAATCTGACAAGAACTAGTTTAAGTCAGATATACTATCAATATAAGGGGATTATAAAGCAATGCAACTGCTAAATATAATGAAACATGGAAGCGACTGTTGTCATTAACTTGTAAACACAATATACAGACATAGCTTTCTTCATACCACTGAGATACTTCTTCAGGTTACATGTGGTCAGTATTTTCCCTGAGTGAGTCAGTCTCTTTATTATTAATACATCTCCAATCTTACTGAGCTTCCCTGGTAGCTCAGGCAGTAAAGAATCTGCCTGCAATGCGGGGGACCCAGGTTTGATCCCTAGGTCAGGAAGATCCTCTGGAGAAGGGAATGGCAACCCACTCCAGTATTTTTGCCTGGAGAATTCCATGGACAGAGGAGCCTAGTGGGCTACAGTCCATGGGGTCACAAAGAGTCGGATACGACTGAGCGACCAACACTTTCCAATCTTACTGATGACTTCAGAAGCATGTGAATAGCTAGTGGCTTCCTCCATGAAGTTCTAGCCATCTCTTGTATAATATAGAAAATGGAAGTCAGATTGCTGAAGTGTAGTGTTGCCCTCTTTAAGCAAGGGTGGAAGGGTAAGGGATAAGTTAACTTCCTCTTTAAATAAGACATATAGCTAGTAAGTAGCCACAGGCCTTTAATTGAGCTATTATGTGAAAGAGGATGTGAATAATATATGTTTGGCTAAAGCTGGGACAGGACACTGGCTACAGTTTCATAGCTCAGTTGTTGTACGTTTCTATGACAATCACGTAGAAGAGAGTGGACTCTGCTGGGTGGGTGTGGGGGGCCCCTTTGCTCACACCTTCACTGACTGTTTGCTGCCCATCTCGTTTTCAAGCATTCTCTTCTTCCCCCAGATATGGTCAATAAATACATGAAGGTGATTCTAGAGTTGGACACAGCGATGGCCCTCTGTTGGCCAAGCAGGGTATTATATCAGGTCCCTAGATCTCCATTCCCTCTGTAGACGTACTCTTTGACTTTCTCTGTGTGTGTGTGTGTGTTAATAGCTCAGTCATGTCTGACTCTTTGCAACTCCTTTGCCCAACTCCATGTCCATGGCTTCTAGCCCACCAGTTGCCATTCCTTCTGTCCTCGGGATAGATTGCACTGACATGGAATTCTCCAGGCAACAGGAGTGGGTTGCCATTCCCTTCTCCAGGGGATCTGCCCGACCTCGGGATAGAACCCAGGTCTCCTGCATTGCAGGCAGTTTCTTTACGGTCTGAGCCACCAAGGAAGCCCCTGAGCACTGCCAATAGGGAAAATGGCCTAGGAAGAACTTTGTCCTCTTTGAAGATAAAGCACCTCTTTTCTAGTAACCCCCTGATTAAACTCTCTCCTCTTAAACCTAATGTTTTTTTTTTTCGATTACCCCCTATAGTTCATCATTCCAAGTCCTGCAATAAAATGTAAAAGGCATTGAAAAATATACTTAGATAAAGAGTTGGAAAGATATGGTAGCATTCAAAATTTTCCTAGAAATCCTAAAGTCTTCTCAATGTGCTAAGTTTCATAGAAACCAACTATTTTACCATTTTTCTTTCATTGCCACTCTTCCACATATTGCCTGCACCCAGATACTTTTAGACGGGGTGTAAAGACTGGGATAAAGAAGGAAGGGTGGGTGGATATGGCAGCATAGGTGACTAGGAATGTCTCTTAGAGAGACAGACATCTGATATTTGGAAAGGGATCATGAAAATAAATCAACTTAGAGACATGACTTTGTCAAATCATTTCTTTAAATAAACTTTTTTATTTTTTAATAGTTGTAGATCTACAGAAAATTGCTAAAATAATACAGTGAGTTCCCTTATGTTGTTGTTGTTTAGTTGCTAAGTTGTGTCTAACTCTTTTGCAACCCCACGGACTTTATTTAGCCTGCCAGTCTCCTCTGTCCATGGGGTTTTCCAGGCAAGGATACTGGAGTGGTTTGCCATTTCCTTCTCTAGGGGGTCTAGACAAGTCAATGGGATTGCAAAGAGTCGGACACGATTGAGCGACTAACACTAACTAAACATTCTTCCTTTTTGTCTTCTCTTCCTTTTTCCTTTTCTTATTAGTCCTGTCTAAATAAATGAAGACCATCACATGAGACAGTGCAAGACTGCTGATTCAGAGCTCGCTATAGCAAGAGAGTCAGGAACTTAAAGACAGGCAGAGAAAAGAAAAGTTCTAGAGTGGAAAAGAGGGAAGGCTCATATGTGCGCTACTGGAGACTGTTCATGTGAGAAGCTGTAGGCAAGCTAACTATACCATCTTATGGAAAAACCCAAATGAACTTTTTGGCCAATCCAGTAGAAGTAGGGCATCCTAGGTGATTGAGTATGGGGGTCTCTTTGATTCCTCTGTTCGGTCCTAAGTTGAAGTCAATGACAAAAATTAGAGAAGCAGTCAGTTATGAACCAGTTCCTGGCCATTAAGAGGTAATCGTTACAAAGTTATTGGTCACCTTTCTGGATTGTTCCTAGAGATAGCAATCTGACTTCTTACCAGTCTGTATGACAGCAGGCTGGGTTCCTGGGCTGTTTACAATAGATCAAGGGGTTGCTTTCCTGAGCAAGTTGCTGCAGTTCGTGGGTCAGATTTCAGTTTTTCTAATGCTCTGGTTATTGTCCATTCATATACTGGATCTCTCACGCCTCTTAACTCTTTCATCTCCTTTTCTCCAAATCTTTTCTCATTTTTATTTCTTCTTAATACTTGTCTTTTCTCAGTGCTCGGTAAAGATTGGGAAAGAAGAATGTGAAATGTGGCCAAAATTCAATGTGTAAGGAAACATTTTCTTCATTTGCATCAAGCTTGCAGTAACTCTTGTCTTAAAGATGGAGAATTAGGGAAATTTTGTGATCCAGAAGGTGCAGTAAAGTTTGTTTTCATGAACACATAGTAATGCCATGTTATTATTTGACTATGATCACACATAATATTGAAATGCTTCTCTGTACAAGTTTCCCAGAAAATAGAAACTTAAAACTTGAAAATATTACTTAGTATCTTCTGTTAGTATCTTCTGGATGTGAAGTTGGAATGAACATACTTCAGTTTCTCTACTCTGGACTTTACAACACGTGGAACCATTTTGAGATGAGGTAACAGAAAAATAACATAGCCTTTAATAGATACCTCTAAAATAGTTCATCCTTCTCACTTTAGAAACTCTGAATGGATCCTAAATGTGGACATTTGACTTAACAGTGCTTCCTGTCTGACATGCATTCCAAAAAAAAAAAAGGCTTTAAAGAAAGTAGATGTTTGTGTCTTCTTGAAATATTACTCACTGGAGCAGTAAACCTAAGTGAATCAGTGAGCTGTAAGAGTGAGAAGCTCATTTAAATTAAGAGCTAGAACTGATATTTTTATGGAACACCTGTTCCTGTGTGCTGAAGATCTGTGATCAAAGTGCTAGGAATACATTCAATTTTCATATTCATTGCAGATTTGCTAAGTTTGGGGATCACACTTTATTATGTGAAATTTATGTTTAATGGAATTCTTCCTCTCTTCTGGATTTGTAAAGCTAATTAGGCATTGATACCTTTAGTTGTGAACACCTGCACCATTTTCTCTGATCCACTCTCTACCTAGGGTAACACGGGGGTCTTTCCAAGGGAAATGAATATTGCCATATGTCTCCAAACCCAAAGAAAAGGGAGTCAGGCTAAACACTAGGTCACAACAACCTCCTACTGGAAAAAAAAAAGTACCCAAGAACAGCAGTTTTGAAGGTGATCCAGCTGTGCAAGTTGAATCATTGCTCACAGTAATTTTACTAATGCATTCCATCCTGAATTTTAAAATCCCAGTGAGTCACCCTATATGGCCAACTGCTTACATTATTAAGCAGAACATAAAGGCATTTACATACATTGGCATAATTCATTGCTGGATCAACCAAATTAACTTCTACTTTTAGAAGCCTTCAGACTTCACTTGAACAAAATAAATGATCCTTTAACCAGTGAAATGTGCTGGCAAGTATAGAATTAAAATGTCAGCTGTTCTGAATTTTTAAATTTTATTTATTATTTATTATTATTTTTTTATTATGTGCCTATGTTGTTCTTCCATGAAAGTAGTCACTGGCACAAATGAATCTGGAGAACAAAGGACTATGTGAAGTTGTCTAACATGCTAACATAACACCCATGTGAGGATATAGGACATTCTCCTGGCTCGATTTACCAAGAAATTATCCTTCAATTCATTTCAGAGAGGCAGAGAATAGACCAAATTCTCTCTGGACAGTGTATTGAGTCTAGACCATTTCCAGCTTTATGAAAACCAGATTTATATGAGGTTTCTTCAAGTCCTTTATAAAGAAATAGCAATGTTACTGTGTTTGAAAAGAGGTAACAACTTTTTCTAGGTAATAACAGTGTCTCTTCCTGTGGCCATTCTCCACAATTATGACCATCACTCATCATTTATGGTACATGGCACTTTTTATCTTCAGAACATTTGAGGCATTTTATCAAATTTTCCACACATCACTAGAAGGCACAGCTGCCTATAACATTCTGGATATCATACTGTACTTTTGAAAAGTGTCTAGGGATTTTATTTATTGAGTCATTAGTGATAGGAACAGAACATCTATATTTATCATCATCTCTGAAAGAACACAGTCAGTCATTGGTCCATGATTGGAGAGTATTTGTTTAATCTCCAAGGAAAATACATGATTCTTTCCTGTGTTACAGTTACTTTGGTCATGCAATGCTTTCTCATTTTCCCTTTTATATGTTTGTTCTGTAACTGTATCAGTTAGCATGCTATGTCATCAAACATTGAGTATGATCTCTACACATTTTACACACAATGCTCCTTAGATAATTATCTCATAGAAAGTGCACAAGTGATACTGCATTAGATAATATTTATGCAGTTTTTGACCATCTTAAAAGCTAAAAGAGTCTTGAGGAATCACTATACCACTTTCAAAGATTCTTGAACTTCTCCAGCATTAGGTAACTCACTAACTTAAGCTAATTTCTGGAGCTGTACAGGGACTAGAATGTTAACATGCATGAAAGGGCTAGAAATAAAGTGTGGCCTTTTCAAGGTGGAAAGGCAAAACTAAGATTCCCATATAAAATCGGAACCTCTGTGGAACTACAGACTTAGCAAATAGGTTCACACTAGAAAAAAGTCTAGACATTACAACTGGAAGAATCATAGAGATTTGTTTATTTGTTTGAGGTCTTCTATAATTGGTTTACTTTAGTTTGGCCTGCCTTCTATCCCTGGGAAAAGTCCCCCTTACTAAGAATTTATAACGTGCATTTGAGATTTAAATTTACCATACCAAATGGTTCAAGAACACCTAATTATCAAATTAATAAAAGTATAAACATAAAGTACAAAACCTCTCATATAAATCAAAGGAAGCCACCTAGAATTCACCCCCCAATCTTAATAATTCATTTCATGAACCAAAATAAAAAAAAGTGTAAGGGAATAATGTACTGTGATAGAGAGAGCTTTTGGAATTAAAGAACTAAGATCTTTGTATCTTCCTGGAGGAGAGGTATACATGAATTGTTGAATCTGGAAAGTCAAGTATATGTGATGAGTGCTAAAAATTTAAGGGTATTTGTAAGAAAATAGAGACTATAAATGTTAAAACAATGGTGGTATGGGGGAGAAAAGAAATAAACTCCAGAAGACAGGAAAAATGAGAAACAAGAAGCACCAAAAAGCAGGGAAAATAGTAACAAATAAGCTGGAAGAAATAAATCCATGTATATTATAAAATCAGTGTGAGAAATTGCATCTCTAAGAAGATAAAGTTAATTGTTTTTCCCTATTCCTCCCACTAAGTACAGTTTAAAACTTGGACATTACAAACAAAAATTATCATAAAAACACTCTGAGAGCTGAAGAGAAGGCAAATTGCCTGGAGGCTCTCAGAACAAGAGGAACAGTATAGTGATCTTTTCCCTGAGTTTTTCTTTTTAACCTCATATAATCCAAACTTGCAGCTGAAGTTAACAGCAACCCAGAAATACCAGCAAGGACAGGGGAAAGGAGCTCCCCAGCTTCCACTGACACCCCAACAGGCTGATTTTGCTATTGCTGGATGGTGGTGAAAGTCCTGACTCTCCGCTAGGGCTTGTCTGATACCATCCCAGCAGGAGTAAGTGGGATTCCTTGTGATTTACTGCTGGGTGGGTAGGTGGGGGGAAATGTCCAGACTTTCCATATGGTCTCAGGTGACACCATGGGATAAGGGGAAGGGGTGATAACCTTACCATCTGTAGAGACAGAAGTCTCAGCTTGCTACTCGACATCGTGAGTGGTAAGGAGCTGGGGTGCCTCGGTTCAGCCTGGTGAAAGTGAAAGTCAAGGCTTCTGATTTGGCCACTGTTGCATTTGATGAGGATAGAGTGCTCTGTGTGGTGTTCGGCTGGAGGAAAGTGATTGTTGTCCAAAAATGTTTTGTCTTGTAGTAATGCTTCTTTCCTGGACCTTTGGCTAGGGAGAGCAGACTTTATTTACTTCCAGTCTGGGATGTATGAGGCAAAATGGACTAACACATGTTCTTCCTCGGGTTGAGGTCCTAGCCATTCTGCCTTTTTCTTTCCAACCTATCAGAGTCTTCTTAGGTTTGTTTTATGCATAACCTGGGCTTCCCAGGTGGCACTAGTGGTAAAGAGCCTGCCTGCCAATGCAGGAGACAAAAGAGATATGAGTTTGATCCCTAGGTCGAGAAGATTCCCCTGGAGGAGGGCATGGCAACCCACTCCAGTACTCTTGCCTGCAGAATCTTGTGGACAGAGGAGCCTGGCGGGCAATGGTCCACAGCATCCCACAGAGTTGGACCCGACTAAGCAGCTTGACACTGGTGCTGGCCTACATGCTCTCCAACATGTTTAGTACACAGTATGAGGAATAGGGAAAAGCTCATTCACCATTTTCCTCAAAGTGGAAGCTTTCTAGCTTCCTTTCCAAATCTTCTTGCTCCCAGGAATAAAATATGCTATATATTTATAAAGTATATATTATATGTATGACATATTATATGGCCAAGAGAGCTTAATAGTTGTACAGCAAGTGGCTTTATATGCTCTCATAGTCTGTATACTAAACTTGGATTTCTGTTCTCCTCTTTCTACCACAGCATATTTTGTCTAGAAGAACATATCCAAAATAGAGAAGGCAAGAGAAAAAAAAATAAATTGTACTTTCTTTATCATACATTAGCATTACACTATTGACAACTTCCCTCAGCCTTCTGTACAGGAAGTTTCTTCCTTTTTTTGTTCTCATGGTTTTTAATGTCATTTTAAATACCTAGGTTTCTAGTTCTTAGAATTTTCAGAGGTTTGCATATTTTCATCCTATCTCATATGAGTCTTATTTTTTGAATAACTTTTCATTTTATACTGCTGCTGCTGCTGCTAAGTCACTTCAGTCATGTCCGACTCTGTGCGACCCCATAGACGGCAGCCCACCAGACTCCCCCGTCCCTGGGATTCTCCCGGCAAGAATACTGGAGTGGGTTACCATTTCCTTCTCCAATGCATGAAAGTGAAAAGTGAAAGTGAAGTCACTCAGTCATGTCCAACTCTTCGAGAGCCCATGGACTGCAGCCCACCAGGCTCCTCCATCCATGGGGTTTTCCAGGCAAGAGTACTGGAGTGGGGTGCCATTGCCTTCTCCATCATTTTATACTACCATTTATTTAATGTCTGTTAAACATTCTCGCAAGTAACTATACTGCTATTAATTTTTAAATGTATGAAAATGGATTTTGTTTTTGGCTGTGCCACATGGCTTGTGGGATCTTAGTCCCCCAACCCGGGATTGAACCTGTGCTCTTGACACTGAAAGTATGTTCTAACCAGTGGACCAGCAGGGAATTTGCTGAAAATAGATTTTAGAGTTATTTCTTCATGAAACATGTTTATTCATAAGTCATACTGATTACACAGAAAAATAAACAGACATGGCCTCAGCCTTCATGGATTTTGCATTCTGTAAGAAAGATAATAATAAGGAAGCAAACAAAAATACATAGGAATTGCATATTGTGATGGGTGCTCTAAATGGCTTGGAAACGTAACATAGTGGAGAATAATAAAGTGGACTGACCGAGGAGGGTCTCCAAGGAAAACTGGACTGAAGAGGCTAAGACTTGAAGGAACAAAAAGAAATCAGTTCCACAAAGAGTGAAGTAGAGAGTGTCCTAAGCAATGAAGAGCAGGAGAGAGAAGACTGCATCACACACTGACACAGAGGTGTAGAGAATGACCCCCTCACCTTTGGAAATTCCCTTCCACGACCATTTTCCAGTTGGTTTTCTTCAAGATGCTGCTTTGCTCAAGCAGAAGCTGGTCAGGTCTCAAGAAACATGGGTATTGCCATCTTTTCCGACGCTGCAGAAGCCTCAGGTCACCAGCTGACTACCCATTCATCTGAAATCAAAACCCTAAAAACAATAACACTTTCTGCTTCATCCAGTCTCCAAAGCACAAGGCCAAGGGCAGAAACTAAATGAAAAGAGCTGCTATGAAGAAACAATTGAAGACTGGGAATAGAATGCCAGGGTTCCAATCTTCATTCAGCCGTGCCTCATTTTTTTTTAATGTGGGTGAGCTATTGCCTCTACTTGAGAAATTATTCTTTCTTGTCTTGAAGGGTAAAAACCTTGGAGGTGGAAAGGACCTTTGAGATTCAGTGGTACAGCTCTCGTAGCAGAAAACCAGGTATATACCAATTTCCAACCTCCATATCCAGCAATCCACTGTACCTCACAGCTGTTACACATAAACCTGCCCTGTCTTAGCTCCCAGGAATTTAAACCAGAATAAATTGTTGTAAGTAATCAGTCTACATGAATGTGTATGATATAGCATTTGTAAACATAATCTATTTACATTTTATATACTTGTACAAAATAGTGGGGTGTTTTAATTTCCTCAGAAAAACAACTAGATGTATTCAAAGAAGTGTTAATGTTACATAAGGTGAAGTCAAGTACTTACAGTTTTTCTACTTCCATGAGTATTCCTACCTCTGCTGAAGGCAGAGATGGCTAACTAGTAATTGCCTTGGGAGAATGAAACACATAGAACATTTTCTCTTTCAGATAATCTTGAGCATCTTTTCAGAGAAGAATAAGACTTGACAAGAGGGAAAAGCATGGGAGAAATTTGTTTTTAGATGGTCCAAACACCAACTGTAAGCCTCAAAGGGAAAAAATATACAAGACAGAAATAAAAATGAATGATGACTTAATTGGGACAGTATTAGACAGGGCACTGAGAATTTTAACTGTGCCACTTAAAAGTTTTCTCCTTCAGATCAGAAGGAGAATCAAGGCATAATCTATGGCCAAACATAAGAATCTAGAAAGATAGACTTTGTGTTTCTGAGATTTAAAAAAAAAAAAATTCTACTTTGGACATAAGTAATTTGAAATAAACATATTTTTATTCTAGTGATATACCCCACTTTATTCACTGCCTACTGAGCTCATTCAACCTGACACTCTCCATTCTACCTCCCCTAGGACCAACATCTCCCAAAGTATCTTCTGTGGTTCTGTTATAATTTCAACGTATATCTCAGAAAACAAAGATTCTATGTAAAGTTAAATTTGAGAAATGCTGAGTGAAACAAAGCTACATGTTCATCTTCTTCAGGGCTTTACCAAAATAAGTTGCCTTTCCCACATCTATTTGAGCAAAGAACACTTTATGCATCAAGAAAGATATTCCTCAAAATGGAACTTAGGAACCAAAATCCTACGCTCTCTAGACAAGCTGCAATATCAAAGCACAATTCATGGAATCCTTGTATGAAACGAAAAAGTATAACTTTCATTTCTCCTTTCACATTGCAAAAATGCTCCACAGAGTAAGAGTCTGTTATGATTTGCCGCTTAGGGTGCACATCTCTGTGCAGAAGCAAGGAGTGTTCATTCTTTGTACCTCCTCATCTGCCCCAAAGCTTGTACTGGACAACGCGATTATCTAATCTTGCTTTCATATAGCCAGGAGCAGGTGCCAAGAGCCTCATCACTATTCTCCACCTTGTTTTTCTTTCTTCTTTTATATCATGTATCAGTCCATGGGGTCATGAAAGGGTCAGACATGAAAGTCAGACATAACTTAGCTACTGAACAACAACATCATTGCTAGTCATAAATGACAAATTCATGCTCATTGTGGAAAATTCACCAGAGTAAAATAACATTAAAAATCTGAATTGATACTGTATAAAATTATCTAAAATTGTATTTGTGTGTGTGCACATGCTCAGTTGTGTCCAATTCTTTGCAACCCCATGGACTGTAGCCCACCAGGCTCCTCTGTCCATGGAATTTTCCAGGCAAGAATACTGGAGTGGGTTGCCATTTCCTACTCCAGGCGATCTTCCCAACCCAGGGATCAAACCCTCATCTCTTGTGTCTCCTGCATTGGGAGTCAGATTCTTTACCACTAGCACCACATGTATATTTAGTAATGAATGTTTGAGAAGAGCCAAAAAATCATGAAGCAAAAGAACAGGAGTAAAAGTTGTTTAGGAAATTTGCCTTAACAGATATCACAATATACTAAATATTCACTGTAATATAATCAATATTATAGTGCATAGGAATGGACAAACAAATTATTTGGACCAAAGAGAAAATCCAAGAATAGACCTAAGAAAATACAATAACATGGGGCAAGGAGATATTTAAATTCAATGAGGAAGAATGATTTATTTTAAAGAGGCTACATGGACAGCAGCTATATCTCAGGAAGAAAATGAAATTACATCTCTTGCACACATTCTATACAAAATAAATTACAACTGGATTATACACTTAAATTTACTTATTTTAAATGAAAGAATAAACCCTTAGCAGAAAATGCAGGAAATTATATGTTTAAAATATAAGAAGGCGATATTATTTTTACTAAGACAAATAGCTCAAACTACTAAGAAATAAATATTTCAATATATAAATATATAAATTTTATATGCAAAAATATAAAATAAAGTCAATAGGTAATCTTGATACCAAAATCAGACAAAGACATCACACAAAAGAAGAAAATTACAGGCCAATATTTTTTGTGAACATAGATGCAAAAATCCTCAACAAAATATTAGCAGACCAAATCCAACAATGTATTAAAAGGATGAAATTGCAGGAAAAAAAGGGGTGGGGGGCTTCCCTGTTAGCTTAGTGGTAAAGAATCCACCTGAAATGCAAGAGATGTGGCTTCAATCCCTGAGTCTGGAAGATCCCCTGGAGAAGGCAATGGCAACCCACTCCAGTATTCTTGCCTGGAGAATCCCATGGACAGAGAAGCCTGCTGGGCAACAGTTCATGGGGTTGCAAAGAGCCAGACATGACTGAAGCAACTTAGCAGCAGCAGCAGCAGGAAAAAAAAAAAAAAAAGAAAGAAAACATCCATTCATGATTAGAAAAAAAATTCTCACCAAAGTGGGAACATATCTTAACATAATAAAAGCCATTTACAACAAACCTGAAGCCAGTACAATACTCAACAATGAAAAGCTGAAAGCCTTCCTGCTAAATTCAGGAACAAAACAAGGATGCCTACACTTACTGTTTCTGTTCAACAGAGTATGGGAAGTCATAGTCAAAACAGACAGATAAGAAAAAGAAATAAAAGTTATGTAAATTGGAAGAGATAAAACTGTCACTATCTGAGTTGACATGAAACCAAATATGGAGAACCCTAAAAGCTCCACACAAAAACTATTAAAACTAATAAATGAACTTAGTAATGTAGAACGTTACAAGATTAATATACAGAAATCTTTTAGCTTTCTTTATACTAACAGTGAAGTATTGGAAAGATAATAATCCATTTAAAATCATATCAAAAAACAATGAAATAATTAGCAATAAGCTTAACCAAGGAGGTGAAAGACGTATATGCTGAAAAATGTAAAAAAAATTGATGAAAGAAATTGAAGATGATTCAAAGAAGTGGAAAGATATCCCATGCTCTTGGATTTCAAAAATTAATTTTGTTAAAATGGGCATACTACCCAAAGCAATCTACAGATTTAATGCAATCTCTACCAAAATACCCTTAACAGTTTTCACATAATTAGAACATGTAATCCTAAAATTTATATGGAACCACAAAAGACCTAGAATTGCCAAAGCAATCCTGAGAGTAAAGAATAAAGCTGAAGGCATAAACCTTCCAGACTTCAGACAATACTACAAAGTCACAGTAATCAAAAAAGCATGGTATTGGTACAAAACCAGACATACTGCTCAGTGGAATAGAACAGAGAGTCCAGAAATAAACGCACACATTGAAGTGAGAATATACAATGGAGAAAAGAGACTCTCTTCAGCAAGTCATGTTAGGAAAGCAGGAAAACCACATGTAAACCAATGAAGTTAGAATTCTTCCTCATACCATGCACAAAACTAAATCCAAAATGGCTTAAAGAGTTATAAGACACACACAGTAGAACTCCTAAAAGAGAACACAGGCAAACTATTCTGACATAAATTGAAGCAATATTTCTTAGTTCATTTTCCCAAGGCAAAATAATATTAATAATAAAAGCAAAAATAAGCAAGTGGAACCTAATCAAACTTAAAAAGCTTTTGCACAGAAAAGGAAACCATTAACTAAAGAAAAAGACAATCCACAGAATGGGAGAAAATATTTGCAAAGGATGCAATTTACAATGAGTTAATATCCCAAATATATAATACAAGCAATTCATATAGCACAATATTGAAAAATCAAACCATCCAATTGAGATTTGATAAAAGATCTAAACAAACATTTTTCCAAAGAAGCCATACAGATGACCAATAGGCACATGAAAAGATGCTCAGTATCACTAATTATTAGACAAATGCAGATCAAAACCACAATGAGGTATCACCTCATACCAGTCAGAGGAACTATCATCAAAAAATCAATAAATAATAAATATTGGAAAGTACACAGAGAAAAAGGAATCTTCCTATATACTGTTGGTGGGAATGTGAATTGGAACAGCCACTATGAAAACACAGTACGGAAGTTCCTTAAAAAGGTAAAAATAGAGTTGCCATATGATCCAAAAATCCCACTCCTGGGCATATATCTAGACAAAAATATACTTCAAAAAGATACAAGCACCTGAATGTTTATAGCAGTACTATTTACAGTAGCTAAAACATAGAAACGGCCCAAGAGCTCATTAAGAGACAATTGGCTTAAGAGAACATGATACACACACACACACACACGCACCCATGATGGAATATTACTTAGCCATAAAACAACAAAATATTGCCATATGCAGCAACAATTATACTTAATGAAGTATATCATACTTAGCTAAGTAAACCAGATGAAGAAGATATCATATGATATCACTTATATGTAAAACCTAAATAAAATACAAATGAATCTGTATATGAAACAGAAATAGGCCCACAAACATAGAAAACAAACTTATGGTTACCAAGAGGGAGAGAGAGCAGAGAAGAGACAAACTGGGAGTTTGGTGCTGACAGATACAAACTACACATAAAATAGATACACAACAAATATTTATTATATAGCAGAGGGAATTATATTCAATATCTTTAAATAACCTATAATGAAAAACTCTAAAATATATATATTATATATACATATGAATCACTTTGTTGTGCACCTGAAACTAACACAATATTGTAAATCAAATATACTTCAACAAAAAAGTCAATAGGTAAATGTTTGGCTTTGAAAAAACAAAAGCAGATGACAAACAAAAATGCTTATAATTGTGATACACAGGGATTCTTTATAAATGTAAGAAAAATATAAGGCAACTCAAGGGAAAATTGGCAAAAATAGAAAAAAGCAATTCACAGAATACAAATTCTAATCACAAAATTAATGCCATCTAGGTAAATTCACCTGAAGGTAACCATAAAATATAATTTTATACCACAAAGATTAGCACATATTTTATTGAAAAACCAATATTTATGGCTGGAAGAAATATGAGATGGAAATGTTAATTGTTACTGTCATGTAGAATATGGAAAGAAATCTGGCAAGAACAATTGAAAGTAAATGTACACCATTTAATAATAAATTCCTACTCCTGGTAGTATTCCCCATGGGGGGGGGGAAAGCCTCAGTGTTTACAGATGTATGCACGTAGATGACTCTTGCAGAATTATTTGTAGAGGCAAAAAATGCAAGTAAGTTTCTCTTCTACTGCGAAGTAGAAAGATGGGGAAAGCATGGCTGCTCCCACACTAGCAATAAGAAAAACCTGAATCAGCTAAAAAAAAAAAAATCACAACTTCTCTTGACATCATCAGAATAACCAGAGGTGGACAGACCCCTCCCAGGTGAGACAAAATAGGTAGACAGACTTGCTTGTGACTGACAAGAGGAAGAGGACTGGTATTCAAGCTACTCAGATGGGCTCACTTAGGGTCTCTTTTTCATTGAACCTCATCAGATGCTTAAAAAAATACTGGTGGCAGGACAGAATAGAGTGACCCCCCCCCCCACACACACACACACTGCTTTTGCTGTCAATAGGCAGGAGGAGATTAGGAACATTGTGGAAAAGTCACAGAGGCTCACCACCCCCACCCCCTACCACAGATATTTGTCTCATTTGAAACCAAAGCCTTAATCATCTAAGAGTTAATAAATGCCATTATCTGCATGGTATACATTAATACTCATGGTGGCTGGTGGAAAAATAAAACAACATTACTACTAGGCATACTTTCGAATGGTAGTGCTGGAGAAGACTCCTGAGAATCCCTTGGACTGCAAGGAGATCCAACCAGTCAGACCTAAAGGAAATCAACCCTAAACATTCATTGGAAGGGCTGAGCTGAAGCTGAAACTCCAATACTTTGGCCACCTGATGCAAAGAGCCAACTCATTGGATAAGACCCTGATGCTGGGAAAGATTGAGGGCAGGAGGAGAAGGGGACGACAGAGGATGAGATGGTTGGATGACATCACTGACTCAATGGACATGAGTTTGAGTAAACTCCTGGAGATGTGAAGGACAGGGAAGCCTGGCATGCTGCAGTCCATGGGGTCACCAGGGTCGGACACCACTTAGCAACTGAACAACAACAACTACTGGCATAAGCAAAAAAATAACATTGGGTCCTAGATTCTTATGTCAATGCCATTGGAGGTCACTTACCACTGGGGTGGGCTTCCCTGGTGGCTCAGATGGTAAAGAATATGCCTGCAATGCAGGAGACCCAGGTTTGATCCCTGGGTTGGGAAGATCCCCTGGAGAAGGGAATGGCAGCCCACTCTAGTATTCTTGCTGGAGATTTCCATGGATAGAGGAGCCTGGTGGGCTACAGTCCATGAGGTCATAAAGAGTCAGACATGACTGAGCAACTAAACTTTCACTTTCACATCACTAGGGAATATGGTGGAAAATCCCTCCTATAAGATTTTCTACCAATAAAAAGAGAGTTTTGGTTCCCATGGAGAGACAAGAAGGCTGAGAAAGCCCTACCTTTAAGGCCTGCCTAAGAGTGAATCAGGGCCAGACACACCACCAGTAGCCTGGCAAAGTGCTGAATAATATGAACCACAGTCTAGCAGTGGCAGAGGAAAAAGAACTTGGAGCAGTCCTTCCTTTGTTCATGAAAGGACAGGCATGAAAAGTTGAATGTAAGACTGTAACCTCTGGTGGCTCAGATGGTAAAGAATCCGCTTGCAATGTGGGAGACCTGGATTTGATCCCTGGTTTGGGAAGATCCCCTGGAGGAGGGCATGGCAACCCACACCAGTATTCTTGACTGGAGAATCCCCATGGACTGATAGCCTGGTGGGCTACAGCCCATAGGGTCGCAAAGTGTGGGCATGACTGAGCCACTAAGCACAGCACAGCACAAGACTGTAACACAAACACTAAGCAAAGCCTCTGACATGACAGCCCTCTCCCTAAACACAAAGGAACAGCAGATTAATGCTGGAATTTTCTCTTTTTTTTTTGGTAGCAGCTTTACTGAGATATATTTCATACCACATGTAATTCATCAGTGTAAAGTGTACAATTCATGACTATTATGACATTCACAGAGCTGTGCAGTCACCACCACAATCAACTTCAGAACACTTTCATCAGCTGCCCCCCAAAATTCTGTACCACTTATATATCCTCACCCTTCCCTTGGCCCCCTCCACCTCCAGCTGTTAGACAAGTAAACAGCTCGAATCTGTTCTCTGTGCCTATTAGTTAGTTAGTTAGTGTTAGCTCAGCCGTGTCCAACTCTTTGCCATCCCATGGACTGTAGCCAGCCAGGCTCTTCTGTCCATGGGATTTTCCAGGCTAGAGTACTGGAGTGGGTTATCATTTCCTCCTCCAGGGGATAGTTCCGACCCAGAGAGCAAACCTATGTCTCTTACATTCCCTGAACTGGCAGGAAACTTCTTTATCAATAGCTACCTTTTTTATTCTGGGCATTTCCAATAAATGAAATCATATAGTTTGTGACATTTTGTGACTGATTTCTTTCCCTTAGCATGATGTTTTATGTTGTGGCCTATGTCAGCACTTCATTACTATTTATGGCCAAATAATAATACCACATTTTGTCTATCAGTTCATCAGTTGGTGAACAGGCAAGTTGTTTCCACATTAGGGATATTATGAATAATGCTGCTATTCTTTTGGGGGATATACTTTTAGGAGTGGAACAGCTGGGGCAAATGGTGATTCTCTGTTTAACTTTTTGAGGAACTGTTCTCCAAAGTGGCTGTGTCATTTCTATTCCCACCAGCAGTGTATGAAAACTCAAACTTATCCACAGACTTGCCAAACCTTGCTATCTGTCTTTTAGATTATATGCATCCTGGTAGATGAGAAATGGTATCTCAACACAGTTTTGATTTGCATTTCCCTAATGATATTGAGGGCTTCCCTGATAGCTCAGTTGGTAAAGAATCTTCATACAATGCAGAAGACCCTGGTTCAATTCCCGGGTTGGGAAGGATCCATTGGAGTAGGGATAGGCTACCCACTCTGTATTTTTGGGCTTCCCTTGTGGCTCAGCTGGTAAAGAATCCACCTGCAATGCAGGACACTTGGGTTCAATCCCTGGGTTGGGAACATCCCCTAGGAAAGGGAAAGGATACCCACTCCAGTATTCTGGCCTGGAGAATTCAAAGGACTGTATAGTCCATGGGGTCGCAAAGAGTTGGACACGATTGAGTGACTGAGTACAATAATGTTGAATATCTTTACATTTGCTTGTTGTCCATTTGTAAAATGGACTGAATATGTTCATTTGGAAAAAATCCATTGGAAAAAATGTATGAATAGGTCATTTGGCCATCTTTAATAGGGTTGTGTGTGAGTGCTTAGTCGCTCAGTCATGTCTGACTCTTTTGGACCCCACAGACTGTAGCCTTCCAGGCTCTTCTGTCTATGGGGATTCTCCAGGCAAGAATATTGGAGTGGGTTGCCATGCCCTCCTCCAGGGGATCTTCCTGACCCAGGAATGAAACCGGGGTCTCCTGCACTGCAGAGCTGTTCTTTACCAGCTGAGCTACTATGGAAACCCCTTTAATAGTGTTATTTGCCTTTTATTATTAAATTGTAAGAGTATTCTGTATGCTCATGAATGCTCAGTCACTTCTGTATCAGTTCAGTTCAGTCATTCAGTCATGTCCGATTCTTTGTGACCCCATGGACTGCAGCACACCAGGCCTCCCTGTCCATCACCAACTCCCAGAGATTACTCAAACTCATGTCCATTGTCGGTGATGCCATCCAACCATCTCATCCTCTGTCGTCCCCTTCTCCTCGCGCCTTCAATCTTTCCCAGCATCAGGGTTTTTTCTAAAGAATCAGCTCTTCACATCAGGTGGCCAGTGTTTGAGTTTGAGTTTCAGCATCGGTCCTTCCAATGAACATTCAGGACTGATTTCCTTTAGGATGGACTGGTTGGATCTCCTTGCAGTCCAAGAGACTCTCAAGAGTCTTCTCCAACACCGCAGTTCTAAAGTATCAGTTCTTCGGCACTCAGATTTCTTTATAGTCCAACTCTCACATCCATACCTGATCACTGGAAAAACCATAGCTTTGACTAGATGGACATTTGTTAGCAAAGTAACATCTCTGCTTTTTAATATGCTCTCTAGATTGGTCATAGCTTTTCTTCCAAGGAGCAAGTGTCTTTTAATTTCATGGCTGCAATCACCATCTGCAGTGATTTTGGAGCCCAAGAAAAGAAAGTCTGTCACTGTTTCCATTGTTTCCCCATCTATTTGCCATGAAGTGATGGGAGCGGATGCCATGATCTTAGTTTTCTGAATGTTGAGCTTTAAGCCAACTTTTTCACTCTCCTCTTTCACTTTCATCAAGAGGTTCTTCAGTTCTTCTTCGCTTTCTGCCATAACGGTGGTATCATCTACATATCTGAGGTTATTGGTATTTCTCCCGGCAATCTTGATTCCAGCTTGTGCTTCATCCAGCTCGGCATTTCACAAAATGTACTCTGCATAGAAGTTAAATAAGCAGAGTGACAATATACTGCCTTGATATACTCCTTTCCTAATTTGGAACAAGTCTGTTCCATGTCCAGTTCTAACTTTTGCTTCTTGACCTTCATACAGATTTCTCAGGAGGCAGGTCAGGTTGTCTGGTATTCCCATCTCTTGAAGAATTTTCCCCAGTTTGTTGTGATCCACACAAAGACTTTGGCGTAGTCAATAAAGCAGAAGTAGATGTTTTTCTGAAACTCTCTTGCTTTTTCAATGATCCAACAGATGTTGGCAATTTGATCTTTGGTTCCTCTGCCTTTTCTAAATCCAGCTTGAACATCTGGAAGTTCACGGTTCACGTACTATTGAAGCTTGGCTTAGAGAAGATATAATTGACATATATAACATAAATTTAAGGTGTACAATGTGATGGTTTGATACATATACATGTATGTACATGTACTTATGAAGTGTTTACCACAATAAAGTTAGTTAACACATCTTCACCTCACACAATTATAATTTTTTGCTGGTGATATTATGGTAAGAACATTAAAGCTCTACTCACATAGCAACTTTCAACTATACAATGCAGTATTATTAACTGCAGTTACCACACTTTACCTTCAATCTCTAGAACTTACTCATATAACTAAAAGTTTGTAAGTTTACCCTTACAAACATCTCCCTATTTCCCCCATTCCTTAACCCCTGGAAATAATCATTATACTCTCTGTTTCTATGAGTTTGATGTTTTTGTGTGTTAGTCGCTCAGTCGTGTCCAGCTCTTTGTGACCCCAAGGACTATAGCCCACCAGGCTCCTCTGTCTATGGGACTCTCCAGGCAAGCATACTGGAGTGGCTGCCATTTCCTCCTCCAGGAGATCTTCCCAACCCAGGGATCGAACCCATGTCTCCTGCTTGGCAGGTGGATTCTTTACCACAGCACCACCTGCGAAGCCCATTTTTGAATAATATATGCACTCAGCGATATGAATTTGATTCTAAGCACTGCTTTCCTTAATTTCACAAATTTTGGTAAGCTGTGCTTTCATCTTCACTAAGCGAAAATCAAGTGCAAAGTATTTTTGAATTCCTCTTGAAATTTTTTTCTTTGACCTATGGGTTATTAAGAGGTGTGTTGTTTAACACAGATATATTTACTGTTGCCCTTTTTTTGGTTTCTCATTATTTTCTGTTTTGTGATTTTAGTTGAGCGTTTTATGTGAATCCATGGTCTTTCCTGTCTTAGCATATTATTCATACTTATTTTATTACTTCTTAAGGTATGTTTTTTATATTGCTCTGGAGTTTGGGGCAACTTATCCAACTCCACTTTCAAATAATACTATGTCACTTCATAGGTAGTGTTACTGTTTTATAATAACAAAGTGATTCTAAGTCCTCCCTCCTGTTCCTGTATCATTGTTGTATTTCACTCATACATAAACATATTTATAAACACACATACATACATGTATGTAAACAAGTACATTGTTGCGATTATTATTTCAAATAAACTGTTATTTGTAGATTAATCAAGAATAAGAAAAGTAACAGTTCTTATTTTACTTATTCCTTCTTTGATGTTCTTTGTTTCTATTTGCAGATCCATGCATCTGACTTACATCATTTTCTTTTTCTCTGCAGTTGACCCTTGGACAATAGGGGTTTGAACGTATGAGTCCAATTATATGTGGAATTTTTTTTGTCAGTAGCAAATCCAATAGTACCACATGATCTCTGGTTGGTTGAATCCGTGGATATGGAATCATGAATACAGAGGAACCCCAGATATGGAGGGCTGACTATAAGTTATACTCAGATTTTCAACTGCACAGAAAGTTGGCACCCTGACACCCATGTTCAAGGGTCAACTTTACTTTTAAAAACATATTCTGTAAAGCAGGTCTATTGGCAACACAGTCCCTTAATTTTTTTCCGAGAAAGTCTCTATTTCTCCATCACTTTTTTTTTTTTATTATTATTTTTTTAATTTAATTTTATTTTTATTTTTTATTTTAGTTGGGGGCTAATTACTTAACAATATCTCCATCACTTTTGAGGGATAATTTCCAAGGATACAATATTCTAGACTGGTGAGTTTTTCTTCCTCTCAGTAATTCAAGTATTTCACTCCACTCTCATCTTGTTTGCTTGGTTCCTCAGGAGAAGTCAGATATAATTCTCATATTATTTCCTCTATAAATAAAGTATTTTTTTCCCTGTGAACTCTATTAAAATTCTTTATCTTTGACCTTCTGTAGTTTGAATACAATAAGCCTACACTGTGTATATATATATATATATATTTTGAAATTTACCCTGCTTGGTGATCTCTTAGTTTCCTCATTCTGTGTTTTGATGTTGAACATTGATTTTGAAGAAATATCAGTCATTATTGTTTCTAATATTTCTTCTGTTTCTTTCTCTCTTTCTTTTCCTTCTGGTATTCTCATTATGCAAGTTATACCTTTTGAAACCCATAGTTCTAGGATAGTCTGTTCTGGTCTTTTATTTTCACTTTGCTTTTCAGCTTTTGAGAATTCTATAGACATATAATTAAACTAAGAAATTCTTTCTTCAACTGTGTCCAGTCTACTAATAAACCTACTGAAGACATTCATTTCTGTTACAGGGCTTTTGATCTTTAGTATTTAGGGTTTTTTTTTTTTAGTATTTAGTTTTATTATAATTTTCATCTCTGCTTCCATTTCCCATCTGTTCTTGCACGCTGTTTCCTTGATGCATGAGAGCCCTTAGCATTTTATTCGTAGTTTTTTAAATTTTCTGTCTGACAATTGCAATATACCTGTCATATTCAAGTTTGGTTTCGACACTGTCTCTGTCTCTTTAAACTGTGTTCTACTGCATCTCAGGAGTTTTGTAATATTTTTTTGATAGCCAGATATGATGTACAGGGTAGAAGAAATCTTTGTGTTGCATTTATTAATTTATAATACATATTACCACAATTAAAAAAAATGTGATAGACCAAAACTATTGTATACTTTACATAGGTGAATTGCATGGTATGTGAATTATACCCAATAAAGCTGTTAAAAAATTAAAATGGTAAAATTATAGAGATGGAGAGCAGATTAATGATTATCGGGATAGTGATGAGGGGAGGGAGACTGTAAACGGAGTGGCACAGGGGTCTCTTTGTGTTGATGGAACGGTTCTGAATCTTGATCATGATGGTGATTACACACATCTGCACATGGAATAAAACTACACAGAACTGAAAACACACACACACAGATTTCCTGGCTTTAATATTTTACCAAGGTTATTTGGGGCGGGGGGAGTTACCATCTAGGGAAGCTGGATGAAGAATACACAGGACTGTACTATGTTTACAACTTCTTGCAGGTCTATAACTTGTCAACTAGAGGTAGGTGTAGAGTGAGAGAAAAGGGAATAATCTAATCTTAAAAAAGAGAGAAGGAAAGAGAAAAGAAATAAATTAGTATAGCACAGGGAACTCAACTCAATGCTCTGTAATGATTATATGGGAAAAGAATCTAAAACAGAGTGGATATATGTATATGTATAACACGTTCACTTTTCTGTACACCCAAAATTAGCACACCATTGTAAATCAACTATACTCCAATAAAAAAAAGCTTTAAAGAAACTAAAATACATAAAAGAAGAAATGATATAGCAGATATAAACCCCCCACCAAAAAAAACCCCCACAGGTTCAGGAAAAACTCAGATTCTGCGAGTGGCAATCACTTTCCATCTTAGCAAGTGATTTTTGAGTGAGAGTGACAGTTGGAGCTAGAGGTGTAATTTACTGATTAACATCTGAAATCTACACTTTCCCTCCATCAGAAGCTGCTACTGTCATGTAAGGCCCATCATTTCTCACCTGCATGTAGCATCAGTCTCCCAACTCATCTCTCTGATTCCATCTTACATTCCCCAATCACTCTTCACACAATAGCCACAGTAACCTTTTTAAAATGTCAATCCTATCAGGTCGCTGAAAACATCCCTTTTCTATATTAAAATACCAAAAAAAAAAAAAAGTAATTCTTTTGGGATAGCTTCTGTTTTCTACAGTTTACTTTTTACAACTGACTTCTTAAATATTCATTTTTATCTGAGTTATGGAGTTCATTTTTCTTCCAAACAATTGACTGTTTTGCCTAGATTCATTCAAGTAAGACTTTCTAAACATCTTTATTTGTGATGTCAGTTTTATCATTCAGTAAATCCAATGTGCTCTTGCCTATTTCTGAGTCATTTACTGTGTTAAATTGGCCTGTTAACTCACATTATTTTATTATTTTATTTCTAAGTTATAATATATTATATACATGTTAATATAGATCCTTCTTTAAGACTTTTAATATTCAAATTATTGAATACTAATTTTTGAACATTGAACCAAAAATTGGGCACAATTCTCTTCTTATGTTCGAAGAATTCTTAATTTATACTTTCAAGTTTAAAGACCTTTTTTAATTTTCAGTACATTTGTATTTAAACATATAAAGTAAGTTGGCATCCTTAAATACTCAGTTGTCTTGTGCAAGAATGAAATGAACCTACTGAATTGATTCCTGAACATTTCGTATCTGCACTGATGGTACTTCTAATACAAAGTCTCTTAGTAACTTAATCTGTTCTCCTCTAATGATCTGATTCTCCTCCTGGCCTCCACCCACTCCACCCACTCCCATAGGTCTGTCCTAGATCTCCTGTGCCAATAATCGCCCCTCTCCTACATCCTCAGTTGCAAGTCTCACCTCCTCTCTTTCCAGTTTACTCTGCTTAGAACCCCAACTCCAAAGTCCTTACGTCCTTAAATCCATTCATTTTCTCCCCAATATCTTACATCGTCACTGAATTTCCTATATACCTTCAATAACACTATTTGCATTTTATTAATGATTATTATCTTTTAGAGATATGCTCAGGTCAGTTGCTTTTCTCTCCATTGATCCTATTCACCTTGAAAACTTTCACTTCAGTTCAGTCGCTCAGTCGTGTCCGACTCTTTGCGACCCCATGGACTGCAGCACACCAGGCCTCCCTGTCCATCACCAACTCCTGGAGTTTACTCACATTCATGTCCACCGAGTCAGTGATGCCATCCAGCCATCTCATCCTCTGTTGTCCTTTTCTCCTCCTGCCCTCAATCTTTCCCAGTGCCAGGGTCTTTCCAAACGAGTCAGCTCTTCGCACCAGACGGCCAAAGTATCGGAGTTTCAGCTTCAACATCAGTCCTTCCAATGAATATTTAGAACTTATTTCCTTCAGGATGGACTGGTTGGATCTCCTTGCAGTCCAAGGGACTCTCAAGAGTCGTGTCCAACACCACAGTTCAAAAGCATCAGTTCTTCAGTGCTCAGCTTTCTTTACGGTCCAACTCTCACATCCATACATGACTACTGGAAAAACCATAGCCTTGACTAGATGGACTTTCGTTGGCGAAGTGATGTCTCTGCTTTTTAATATTCTGTGAGAGTTCTGTCCAACTCTCACATCCATACATGACTACTGGAAAAACCATAGCCTTGACTAGATGGACTTTCGTTGGCGAAGTGATGTCTCTGCTTTTTAATATTCTGTGAGAGTTCTGTCCAACTCTCACATCCATACATGACTACTGGAAAAACCATAGCCTTGACTAGATGGACTTTCGTTGGCGAAGTGATGTCTCTGCTTTTTAATATTCTGTCTAGGTTGAAGACTTTAACCCTGAATAAACTCAGTTCCCCTCCAACTCATACCATCCACACATGCCATGGAATGCAGCTGGAGAAAAGCAAAAACCCTGCAGATCATCCTCACTTTAAATTCATGACCATCATCCTCAAAGGGCCTTTAGTGCCATCTGGCGAATCTACCACATTTCCCTATTCCATCCTATCTCCAAATCACCTAGTGGCTATTTCATACCTTTATTACAGTCTCTAATCCTCTTGCCCTTCCTCCTCATTTTCAACTGATGATTTTGTTTCTTTTCTATTAAGGAAATTGAAACAAAGGACTTTCACAGGATCCTGTCACTACAACTTTAAATTCACCTGTGTTTGTGCCCTTATTTCCATTTCATTTCTAGAGTTCAACTGTTTGTGTGGTTTTCTAAGCCTGCACAATGGTAGTGTACATCTAAATGCAAGCTGAATCCCATTTCCTCTTGCCTGTCCAGAGACATTGCTCCAGTCAGTGTCCCATCTCTTCTACATCACAAAATTCTCCCTTTCTGTAGACTCTTTCCAGTTAGTATGCAAACTTCTCCCATATTGAAAAAACAGATTATGTTCTTTTATAACATAAGGTTATGTGAAGTCCACTTTCAGAGTTTTAAGACTTAACAAAGCCCCCATCCTTGGTTGTCTTCTCTATCTGAGCTCTCAACCTTAGTGATCTCTTCCAGTTCCGAAGATTTTTTTATTAGGTTGAATCATATGAAACTGCTATTATTTTCCATCAAAAAATGATCAGATCTTCTCGATAGTGTATGGTTAACCTACATTCCATTTATGCCACATTATGCCACACTCAGCTCAGCTGTGTCCTCTCAATCCCAATCCGTGTCGTCCCCTCAGCAAGCCCTAAGGCCATCTAACAGATGTAACAACCTTGACTGGTTATATCTGTCCTCCCGCTCATTTCCACCAAACCACTCTGTCTTCTGCTTAGCCCATGTAAACTGAAGGTGATTCCATCCTTCCAGTGGCCCAAGTCAAAAGTATTTGAGTTCTTTGCTGTCTTTCTTTTGCTCCCCATGTCAGGGCTGCCAAAAATTCCATTGGCTCTACTTTCAAAATAGGTTGAGAATTTCACATCCCCCATTGCTCTCATCTTGGGACCAGTCACCATCATTTCTATCTTGGGTTATTGCATTTACTTTCTATGTCTCCCTGCTTCAATCTACCCTCTGTAAGAGTCTATTCTCAACACAGCAGCCACAATCATCTTTTTAGAACATGTGTGTATGCTTAGGCACCCTGTCATGTCCTACTCTTTTGCTACCCCATGGACTCTAGCCTGTCAGGGATCAATTCATGGGATTCTCCAGGCAAGAATACTGGAAGGGGTAGCCATTCCCTTCTCTCAGGGGTCTTCCAGACCCAGGGATCAAACCAGGGTCTCCTGCATTGCAGGCAGATTCTCTAAGATTATCTGAGCCTCCAGGGAAGCCCCTTTTTAGAACATATCTCAGATTATCTCACTTTCCTTCTCAAAATCACCTATCTCCCCATGTCACTTAAAATAAAAGCCAAATTCAATGCACTGATTTTTAGGAAACCCTACTGATCTGGCTTTCACTGCCTTCATAGGCTCACACTGTCCCCCCTCCCTTGCTGGGCTTCAGCCTTGATGTTCCTCTGCCTGGAGTGCTCTTCCCCAGTCAGCCAACTGGTGCAAACTCCTGTGTGCACCCTGTTTCCTGCCCATCATCACATCCTCAGTGAGAGCTGCCTGAGAAACCAGCCCTTCCCTCCCCCACAAAGGCACTCCTGCAATCCTGCAATCCTGCAGTCCTGATGAATTTTTCATCCTGATTCCACAGCATTAATCACCTTATAGCATACTACACAATTTCCTTCATTTTTATGTTTATGGCCTATTTTTATCTACTCCTGCAAAATTACAACTCTATGATTATCTGCTTTGTTTATGGATTGAATTCTAGGGACATAGAAGAGTGTCTGGTACTGGTAGGTGACAGCATAAATGCTTTCCTTCTTTAATTTTAAAAGTATTATCTAAATATTAGAAAAGTCCAGACAGTCTTACTTTCTGTATTGATTGAGCTGAGCTATCTGCCATACAAAATTGTTGCAATTCTACATCTCCAATTAATATCACCCAGATACCCTTCTCTTAACATATGCACCATCCTCAATTCCCCCTCTTACATCTATCATTTTCTATTAATGCTTCCTTGCTTTTCCCTTTGGTTTCCAAAATGCTGTCCACCATCTCAGCCACTATTGTGTGGACATCCAAATTTAAACAGAACTATCACCATATTTTACAGCCTTTAAAACCTCTGAGCCAATTCACAATATAAAGTTTCTTTAATAACCACAGTTTTCCTAAACCAGGTTTACCAGCAATAAAATGTCTTTAACTGATTTTCCCCCACTTCTCCTTAAACTTTTCAGCTGACACACTAAATTGATGCAAGTCATGTGATGTGTTGGAATATGAATCTGCCATCCATCTTGATACAACCCAATTCAACGTGTCAGCTGAATTCATTTTCAAAAGCCCTGCAGCTCCACAGAAATGCAGCATTTTAAAGTCACATAAAGATAACTAAAGATTGGGTTGGATGTTAACTTTCTAAAACCCCACAAATAATGAAAGGACCTTCTCAACAGGAAGTGCTCTCTGCCCATCCCTCAGGACAGCTCTCACTGCTCTGCAGTAATATCCATCCTGCACCTCTTCCATGTTCTGTTTCTACAATAGGCAACAGTATTTATTATAAAGTGATCTCATAGATTCTGAAGTCCTGCAGACAGACCTCTAAACTGGCACAGAATGTAGCACTCGAGTGTAACAAGAAACTAACTCTGTTCTCTTCTCCTTTGAGTAATAGTATTCTTTCTTGTCACCCAAGTTGAGAGGTATGTAACTGGCAAATGTACCTTGCTATAGGTAATAGAGAAGGGATGGCAACCTACTCCAGTATTCTTGCCTGGAGAATCCCATAGACAGAGGAACCTGGCGGACTATAGTCCGTGGGATCACAAGGAGTCGGACACAACTGAGTGACCAACACTAGAGGTAGTAGAAGTAAATTGTGAAATCAGACAATGTATCTTAAATGTTTGTCTACTGGCACTGAATCTAGATAGGAGGTCAGTGTCATTTTGTCAAAGGGGAAAAAAATCTTTAGAAGAAATATGTTCATTGTGTGTTCATTTTATGTGTCAAATTTGGCTAGGTCAAATTTGAGTACCCAGGCATTTGAGCAAACACTCTTCCAGATGCTGCAGTTAAGGTATTTTTAGATGAGATTAACATTTACGTCAGTAGTCTTTGGGTGACGTAGATTACCCTCTATAGTGTGAGTGGACCTCATCTAATTAGTTGAGGACCTTAAGAGGAAAAAAAAAGACTGTTGTCCCCAAGGAAGAGGGAATTCTACCTTCAGCAGCAACATCGAAATGCTGCGTCTCCAGCCTGCTGGCCTGCCCTTTAATTTTGGAGTTGCTAGCCTCCACATTCCTGTGAGTCTAGTAGTTCTATTTCTCTGCAGAACCCTGACAAATACACATGATGTTTAATACCATTATGGAAAAGAGGTCCAAATTAATATGAAATAAAGTTAAAATTTGTTATTGTTTTCCATTACCCTCTTTTCTTAAAATGAGCATCAATAAGCCAAGAAGCTTATTTGCTTGTTTTTTAGTATAAGTGCTTCTAAGAAGGAAAATATTTCCTTATTTTGAATTTACGAAGAATAATATATAACCATTTCTGTGATGTTATATTTCACAGATTTAAGAGTTTCTCTTTACTGGTGTAGGCTATTAGGTATTTTTTTCCAGAAGAGTTATAAAGAATACAATCCTTGGTTGACACTAGAAAACTGTTTTCCAATGTTTGAGAAGTTGGGCTTCAAATTTATTTTCAAAAGGATTTTTCTCCCAAGTAACATAAGAAAAATACATAGTTTTATGGTAGCACATGTTTAATGTGCTTGAACCCAAGGGGTGGGGAGACATGAACTACTTATTGTGTTGAAATACCATCTTCTATACCACCAGGAATCAAATTTGGCCGTCCCCTGCTTTGTTCTCAGCCAAAAAAAATAATGCATAAAATGTTTTAAAGTTTTTCTGAGTCACAATTTCACAGAAAAGACAAGCCACCAGTATAGCATGGGGATTACAAATGTGTCTGAATTGGAATCCTAATTTTACCATTTCATAGACATGTCAGGTGGGCAAGTTTTCATCCCTTTGTGGATTCTCATCCACAAAGAAAGAAAATAATAGTATCTTTCTTTATGTTATTTTGCCACTTAAATGAATGCATGTAAAACCCTTAGGATGTAATAAACTCTCAATCCATTTGGTCTTTATGTATAATTAGAGAGGCTTTAGTTTATGTTTCTGATTGTGTCTGTCTACTCATAAAACTAGTTGAGATTACTAGACACACCTGAGGTCAAGATAAAGAACAGGAACTAGTTACTATTTGGTTGCAAAACTTTTGTTCAATACATGCACTCTTGCTTTTTAGCCAATTGAAGCATACGTTCTGTGTACCCCTGCAGCAGAGTTAGCCCTGTTTCTCCTGTATCCAGCACTCTGCTGGGAGGCCTCAGATTTCTGAATACGATGGCGATCATCAACTCTTTTAGATACAGGAGGTCCTTCTGAGAAAGATTCTGAAAAACGTGCCCCTGGGCTTTAGTCCCACGTTCTGCTCTTTTAGCAACCAGTTGTAGGCAAGTCATTTATCTTCAAATTCATTTTGGAAAAATCTCCTATGGAATATTTGAATATTTTTCTTTGTTCTTCCACCTCCAGTCCCTCTCCTTTGCCATATTCCTAATAAGTTGTCTTCTTTCTTTGCTTTCAGATTGCATCTCTTTTTTTTGTTTATACGTTGACATCAAAACGTCCTAATGTTTAGAAGAACGGGCATCAGATGCTTTGCTGTCATTTTATTTTGACTTAACTTTAATTTTTCATTTTGTTTGTCCATTTGTATTGGGACAGAATATAAAACCAAAGACCACATGCAGATACCATAATATGAGTTTATAAAACATGAGTTATCCATTAAACAATTTCCTCTTAAGTGAATTAATTGAATCTCAGTTCTTTTTTAGTCTCTATTTTCTCTGTTGCCTTTTTAATTCATAAAATCAAGCTAAATTCAAATCCTCCCCCAACTACAAGGGAAATACTAATCTTCACTTTTTCCCCCACTGTATCACCTTTACATAAGGTAGTTGCCATATGGACATGTAAAAATCACATCTACAATTATATGTATACAGATGTTCCACAAATACTGGTTTTAAAGAAATAGATTTTTTTCTTCCTGAAAATCTGGAACATCAGAAATGTTCCATCTTTATCTAATGGAACAGTCTAAACCTTGCTAAAATTAGAACTTTCATGATTGATTACATCACTGATCAAACCAAAGCTATTCTGGCATTAACATCTGTTAATCAACCAGATGTTCCTTATGGTCTCAGTGACTGAAGAAGACTCTTTCCCTGATGGTTATGGACTAATGGGGAAGTGCTTTTTCCAAGGGACTCTTCTCAATACTGAAGGGGAGACAATATAAATTCTAAAAATGCAGAAATTCGTGATGAGTCTTTTGATCTGTACTTGCTACACTGGAGTTGTACACAATCTGTGTTCTTCTTTGGGTTAATAAGTCTGACTCACTTTCTGACATCAATCCTAGTCTTATTTTAAGGGAGCATATTTTGACTCCCTTTCAGTGAAACATCTGCAATCCACACACACACACACAGTAAGCTACTTGTAAATCTAAGATCTTTACCTATTTTATAACTCAGCCTCTTACTAACCCCTTGGCTTGTCTAAGTACAGTGTCAATATGGAAATTTACCTACTGGCAGCTGCCAAATTCTCAGTAAGTGGTTCACAATCAGAATCTCTTTAGTTAGATCAATGCCAAATTTTAAAAAATTGCTCCCATGAACTTAGCCTTATTGCATATATATGTATATGCAACAAGGCTGAAAGTTTAGACTATTCCATTAAATAAAGATGGAACATGTCTTATGTTCCATATTTTCAGCCATATATATATGGCTGAATATATGTATATACACACAGACATACACACACATATGTATTTATATATATAAATAAAACTGAGTCACTTTGTCATACACCAGAAACTAATAAATTATAAGTCAACTATACTTCAATAAAAAGCTTTTCAAAAAAGAAAGAGAAAAGGAGTAAGGAAGGAAAAAGGGAAAGACAAAAGGAAAATAATTGCCGTAATTTTTATCTCACCCTTAAGGATGTTTTAAATTGATGTAGGGCCCAAAGCTTTTCCTAGGATACGAGGTCAGAGGAAATTTTTCATTTTTTTTTTAATCTCTCCTTACACTCCATTCCATTCCTAATATTTATATAAATTTTGCTTTAAATAAACCCAAAGAGCATTAGAAATTATAATAAGCTGCAGAACATTTTGGCCTTAGAGGTCTAAAGGGAAAAGGTACCAATAAATAAAGGGATAGACCCAATATCAAGGCTCGGCCTTCAGGTTATGGGAAAGCTAAAGAAATATTTGCACAATTTTGAGCTCTGGCTTGTTTTAGCTGCAGTTAATAGATAAGCCTTGGCTCTCTCCTCTCCCCTCCATTTCCTTGCCCATCACCTGCATCTAATCCCTGTCCAGGTAACCTGACCACAGCACAGGAAAAACAGGACTGGTCACGTCTCCCCAAAGACAGTGATGTTAATACCACATGGGGCTGTATAATGTCCCTTCCCATCACAACACTTCTTTTCTTACAGAAGCACTTCTTTTCTTCATTTTAACGCTCACAACAAACCTGTGAGGCAGGCATTATGATTCCATGGCCCAGGGAACTAAGGTTCAGGCTAGTCAAGTGAACGCCCAGTGCATACACGATGTGTGAGGGAGTGGGAATTCTAACCCGGTCTCCAAATCTCCAGTTCAGAGAGTTCTTTTCTTTATCGCCAGAGTAAGGACGTGGCTCACTGAAATGACAAGGAAAGGTCAGAAAGGATCAGGGCTGAACAAACTGCCATTTCTCCTTCCTCTGCATCACAAATTCTGTCCGGATAACATACCCAGAGCCAGGGATACACAGTCCAACATGCTCACAGATCTAAGATGCTGGCTTTCAAAGGGCAGGTGGGGAGGGCGTCTCCAGAGACAGTAGCCTGGCCATGTGACAGTTGTGTGTCTCTTGGATCCGTGGAAAATGAAGGAACAGTGCTGAATTTACACTCACAAGCAACTGTTCAAAAAAAAAAAAAGACAGACCCCAAACGTTCCTATTTGTGAGTGATTCTTGCCAGGTGAGGCAATGACTGACCTTTTCTGAAGCCACACACAGCGCTGAGCTATATGCATCTGTGTTTCACCTTAGAAAACCCACAATGGGAATTAATAACAGCTTTCCTGACAGCAGGAGTGGGGGTAAAGGGACTTTGACTTCACAGCAGGGACCTGGCAGGCCGTTAGCATTTCGGAGCTTCTCCTGCATTATGCCAATGACACGATATTCCGGACATAACAGGACTTCTTTCAGTTCACCATCGGGTCCGCGTTCATCTTGCTATCTTTGGTCCTTCGTGTGTAACTGTTCTTCAGCCAACTTGCTGCATGAAAAAAAATCTTTATTCTAATTCCCTTAAAAACTTGTTTTTTTCTTTTTTGTTTGTTTGTTTTTTTGCAGTTTTATTTATTTTAGGCTGTGCTGAGTCTTCATTGCTGGGCACAGGTCTTCTCCAATTGCCGCGAGCGGCAACTACTTTCTAGTTGTGGTGCCTGGGCTTCTCATTGCAGTGGCTTCTCTTGTTGTGGAGCAGGAACTCTGGGGCTCGTGGGCTCAGTAGTTGCGTCCCCCGGGCTCTAGAACACACACTCAGTAGTTGTGATGCCGCCTGGACTTAGTTGTTCTGAAGCACGCGCATCTTCTCAGATCAGGGATCGAACCGGTATCTCCTGCATTGGGAGAAGGGAGTCTTAGCCACTGGACCACCAGAAAAATCCCTAACTCCCTTAGAAACTTTAGGAGCCATTCTGGATGGATAGTACAGAAATTTCCAAAGGCAAGCTCAGCTAATTGTTGATACCTGGTTCAGCCTATCCTGAGTCTCAGTCCCTTTAAGATTAATCCTTTGGGAGCCTTTTCTTTAAATCTCTTATCATATGGTTACTAGTAGGCCCTATAGCCTGGTGATTATAAAGAGGGTTAGCTTGGGATATAAATTTGTGTTCAAATTCCAACTTCCAGCTCTACCAATTGTTAGCCTCATATTATCCATGTGTAGCAGGGATCATAATAACTAACTTTTAGAATGATTGTGAAGACGACAAGAGTAATATATGCAGAGCACTTATCATGTTCCCCAGCACTTTTAATATATTTAATAAATAGGAACTATACAGATAGCACAGGAATACATGTATACCACAAAGAAAACTAAGAAATATATCATGCCTTTAATAAAATAAAGGAAAAAAAATCCTTTAAAAAAGGACACAACGGAATACTGATTTTTTTTAATGTCCTTGTGAAAGGCTTTAATAACATTAGAAATACTGCATAGAGCTATAATAGTTATCACACAATATTCCTAGTTATACATCTCTTCAATCTGCTTGGTCCTCATCCCCAGGTCCAATGCTAGCTCTGTTAATTGAACTTGTTAATGGAATTGGCTCAGAGGTACAAGGTAGCAGCCAATGAGGACATGGAAGGCAAGGTTCTCTTCACAGTGTCCTTTATCATTTAAAGAACTCACATGTCTTGTATACTCAGTGGGCAATTCAGAACAATGTCTGGTTGATTTCCCAAAGGGTGGAATTCAATGTTATAATCATCACACACATGGAATACAGCTTCACATACTTGACAGAGAGCAAAACTAGAATATATTCCTTGTTTGAAGTTAATTAAAGTGGTAGTGAAACAGCCCATAAAACACTGTCTGCAGCCAACTAATCCTGCTGTAGTGAGGATGTTGATTTATCTTGCTGCTGGTGTGTATATTTTTTTTCAGTTCTCCTACTCAAATAAACAAGCGTGTCTTTTTTGTGTGAAAAATTAACAGGGATGCTTAAAAGTGGATGTTTCAAGTGCTTCCTGCTGGTCTCTTACAGGGCACCCATTTAAGATTACAGAAAAAAGGAACAAAGTTTTTCCCATCTTAGTTCCTCTCTGTGTTTTAGTAAGTCTTCGGCCTGTACATGCTCATACAATCATTTAGAGAACAAGTTCATTCTTCGTTGTTTTAAGGCCACCTAGGATACAAACTAGATGCAAGTTAGGCATGTATATCAGATTAATATGGAAACCAGACTTTTTTCTATGCATCTACGTCTCTTTTCCTCCCTGCACCAAAAATGGGGTCCAGGTAAGTTATAAATCCTCCTGAATGTTTGTTGAGGGGATACACAAATTTCCACTCTTGTCTTCTAATCTGCTTAAGCCAACAAAAGTTCTTTTGTATATAATCAGTAAGAATCAAGAAACTCCTAGATACTACCAGCTGATTCTTCTTTCCCCCAAATTTCACGTAAAGAATCTCCTTTGAATTCACTCTCTGTCACACTCCTCCCCACTGGCCTAACTGTTATCCTGTTGTCTTGCTAGCACTCACACTTAGAATCATCTACTACAGGTCTGGCATCATGCTTTGTGTTTTAAAATCAGTGATTTTTAAAAATCTTAAAACGAGTTAAATTCTACCATTGCCATCTTTATTGAAGTATTGTTGACAATCTTGTGTTAATTTTAGGTATAGAGCAAATTGATTAACTTATCAGTTCAGTTCAGTTTAGTCGCTCAGTCGTGTCCGACTCTTTGCAATGCCATGGGCTGCAGCATGCCAGGCTTCCCTGTCCATCACCAACTCCTGGAGCTTACTCAAACTCATGTCTGTTGAGTCGGTAATGCCACCCAACCATCTTATCCACTGTCATCCCCTTCTCCTCCTACCTTCAATCTTTCTTAGCATAAGGGTCTTTTCTAATGAGTCAGGTCTTTGCATCAGGTGGCCAAAGTATTGGAGTTTCAGCTCCAGCATCAGTCCTTCCAATGAATATTCAGGACTGATTTCCTTTAGGATGGACTAGTTGGATCTCCTTGCAGTGCAACGGACTGTCAAGAGTTGTCTCCAATACCACAGTTCAAAAGCATTAATTCTTTGGTGGTCAGCTTTCTTTGTGGTCCAACTCTCACATCCATACATGACTACTGGAAAAACCTTAGCTTTACCTAGACAGACATTTTTTGGCAAAGTAATGTCTCTGCTTTTTATGCTGTCTAGGTTGGTCATAGCTTTTCTTCCAAGAAGCAAGCATCTTTTCATTTCATAGCTGCAGTCACCATCTGCAGTGATTTTGGAGCCCCCAAAAGTAAAGTCTGCCACTGTTTCCCCATCTATTTGCCATTAAGTGATGGGACCAGATGCCAAGATCTTTGTTTTTTGAATATCGATTCTTAATCCAGCTTTTTCACTCTCCACTTTGACTTTCATCAAGAGGCTCTTTAGTATAAGAAATCCAAAAAGGCAAATGGTTTTCTGAGGAGGCCTTACAAATTGCTGAGAAAAGAAGAAAAGGTAAAGGCAAAGGAGAAAAGGAAAGATATACCCATCTGGATGCAGAGTTCCAAAGAATAGCAAGGAGAGATAAGAAGACTAGAGATCTCTTCAAGAAAATTAGAGATACCAAGGGAACATTTCATGCAAAGATGGGCACAATAAAGGACAGAAATGGTATGGACCACAGAAGCAGAAGGTATTAGGAAGAGGTGGCAAGAATACACAGAAGAACTATACAAAAAAGATCTTCATGACCCAGATAACCATGATTGTGTGACCAGTCATCTAGAGCCAGACATCCTGGAATGCAAAGTCAAGTGGCCCTTAGGAAGCATCACTATGAACAAAGCTAGTGGAGGTGATGGAATTCCAGTTGAGCTATTTCAAATACTAAAAGATGATGCTATTAAAGTGCTGTACTCAATGTCCCAGCAAATTTGGAAAAGTCAGCAGTGGCCACAGGACTGAAAAGGTCAGTTTTCATTCCAACCCCAAAGAAAGGCAATGCCAAAGAATGCTCAAGCTACTGCACAATTGCACTCATCTCACATGCTAGCAAAGTAATGCTCAAAATTCTCCAAACCAGGCTTCAACAGTATGTGAACCATGAACTTCCAGATGTTCAAGCTGAATTTAGAAAAGGCAGAGAAACCAGAGATCAAATTGCCAACATCCATTGGGTCATCGAAATAGCAAGAGAGTTCCAGAAAAACATCTACTTCTGCTTTATTGAATATTCCAAAGCCTTTGACTGTGTGGGTCACAACAAACTGTGGAAAATTCTTCAATAGATGGGAAAACAAGACCACCTTACCTGCCTCCTAAGAAATCTGTATACAGGTCCAGATTCAGTTATGTATATATATTGTTTTTTAAGGCTTTTCCACTATAGGTCATTACAAGATGCTGAATATAGTTCCCTGTGCTATACAGTAAATCCCTGTTGTTTATTTTATATATGGTGGTGTGTATATGTTAATCCCATACTCCTAACATATCCTTCCCCACTTCCTCCTTTGGTAACCATAACTTGGTTTTCTAAGTCTGTGAGTCTGTTTCTGTTTTGTAACTAAGTTCATTTTATTATATTGTTAGATTCCACAAATAACTGATATCATATAATATTTTTCTTTGTCTGACTTACTTTCACTTAGTATGATAATCTCCAGGTCCATCATGCTGCTGAAAATGGCATTGTTTTATTCTTTTTATGGCTGAGTAGTATTCCATTGTGTATACATATGGTACACGTTATTTATCCGTCCATCTGTTGATGGACATGTTGGTTGCTTCCATGTCTTGGCTATTGTGAATAGTGCTTCTGTGAAGAGAAGTATCAGTATCATTTTATAGAAAGGAAATGAAGTTTAGAGAAATGTAATGATTTGATCAAAGCTGCATCAAAGGAATGAAACTAAGCAGGGTTCATTTCTCCATTGTTATATGGCATTGCCTTCACTAGTAATAGGACTCAAATCGGTGAGGAGAGAAGGAACTTGGAAAATATTGAGCCCAACTGCTTTGTTTCACATATGGAGAAACTAAGTGAGATTAAATGTTTAGCCCAAGCTTTCAAGGCTAAGCTGATCTAAATTAGAAATCTTAATCCAATCTCAAAAGTCTATCGCTTTTTTCACATTTCTAGAATTTACGATCTACTATATAATTCAATTCTACAAGAAAACTCTCCTTGCCCATGCCAGCATTCACTGCTAATTTATTCCATCCTTTCCTTGTTTTCCTGTCCTTTTACTTCACCTGCGTTTCTCAGCAAGTGTTTCTCTCTTCACTCATCTTCATTTTTCCGTCTTTCCTCTCTTCAGTCCCTCTATCTTGCAGTAAATGACAGTTTTCAACTCCTCTTACTTCTTGCTCAAGTTTGCTTTGGTTCCTTTGGCTGTCTTTTCTCCCTATTTTCTTTCTATTAATACACGCACACTCCTTTTTTACCACTTTTATCTCCATATGTGTGTGTTAGTCACTCAGTCATGTCTGACTCATTGTGACCCCATGGGGTAGCCCACCAAGCTCCTCTGTCCATAGAATTCTCCAGGCAAGAACATTGGAGTGGGTAGCCATTCCCTTCTCCAGGGGACCTTTGCAACCCAGGGACAGAACCCAGGTCTCCTGCATTGCAGGCAGATGCTTTACTGTCTGAGCCACCAGGGAAGCCCCTTATCCCCATGTAATTGTTCACATTTATTCTTGTGGTTTCATATCTTTTATTAGACCTAATGAAATTTATTCTCAATTGTACTTTGCCTCAAATATCTTGTAAAATTCAACCCTCTCCTCTGCTACCTTACTTCTTAAATTAACATCTAAAATTCCAATGCCTGGCATCATTTCATGGTCTGAAATCATTGTTACATGTGTAAACACAGCATAGCACCCAAGTCTCTTTGAATTTTCTTTTCTATACTTTCGCCTTTCCAAATGTTTCACATTTTACTCAAACTATTCACTTCCTTCTTCCCTCACTTTATTTATTCTAAGTATGTAAGAGCTGACTCTTTGGAAAAGACCCTGATGCTGGGAAAGATCAAAGGCAAAAGGAGAAGGGGGCAACAGAGGATGAGATGGTTAGAGAGCATCACTGACTCGATGGACATGAATTGGAGCAAACTCCAGGAGGTAGTGAGGAAGAGGGAAGCCTGGCGCGCTGCAGTCCATGGGGTCACGAAGAGTCAGACACAGCTTAGCAAAAACAAAAGCAATTTTAATGGTAGAGAATTATATTTTTGTTCTATGCTATAAAAATTCTACTTATTCTTCAAAGTCCAAAGTCTTTA
Source organism: Okapia johnstoni (assembly GCA_024291935.2). Taxonomy (NCBI): domain Eukaryota; kingdom Metazoa; phylum Chordata; class Mammalia; order Artiodactyla; family Giraffidae; genus Okapia; species Okapia johnstoni. Next base: position 26,033,035 of record CM044327.1, read on the forward strand.
TGGTACTGGGGTACTTTCTCTCATCCCAAGGTCAGGCTTGGTTCTTATACCCTTTGTGTATGTAACTATTCCACCTTAGCTCCAAAAATCCTTTGTCTCCTCATTATTTTGAAGGATACTAAAAGTCTAGTATCAATGTCTTTTTCCAGTGTTTATTTCCTATTTCATGGGAGCAAGCTTTGTTCTTAAAAAAAAGGAGCCAATAAAGATTTGGCAAATAACTGAGAAAATGAATGAAAGTACAGATGCAAGGTCAAACATATTTCATCTGTGAGACATGTTGCTAGGTACTAGTGTTTAGATAAATGGCTCACGGTCCACTCTGCTTTCAAAACAAAGTCTAACGGTTTCTCTCTATGTATCCCGACTCATCAAAGATTTGTTGTTTTCTCCAGTTGTTCATTTATCTCAACTCTCTGAAGAGGTTGGAGTTCAAAGCTGTCTGTTAACTTTTTTCTTATATTTTATGACATACTTTAGGCTTTTCTTGGATTAAGAAGCATAAACCACTTACCCTAGAAAATGCATAAGAGATCGAAGTAATGTACCTCTGAAGAGTACACTTAAGAAATCAGAAAGGGTAGTGATATTACCATATGATTATTTCAATTCATCTGTCTCTAAAAGCCCAGCGAATCCTTTTTCACTTTTCCAGACCATAAGTGTGTCACCTCCTTTTAGAAAGTCCAAGAAGATGGTATACAGCTGATTCATAATGCTAATTAATGAATCACTGCTTTTACGTAACGTCCCATGTTGTAGCTTCTGCTTTTCTTAATTAATTTTAGTATCCATACACCTTTATCTCCTTGCTAGGTTTTAAAGACTTTAAGCATAAAATATCCCTTGGAAATTAGTGGTCTATTTCATGTTGTTTAAATAATCACTCCAATGTTGTTTTGACTTGTTTTAATCCCAAGAATACACAGCAAACTATTCATGCTTATTGTGTTTCATTTGGAGAAGGGGATGTATTTCTTTTGCTTAGTCTGTTTAACTGTAGGTTATATATTCGACCTTTGCTCTCCCTTACTTCTGTGATGATGATCAAGGTGCTTATTTCCAGCTAGGCTCACCTAGTGTATTTTAATTGACTAGGAACTGGTTGGTGGGATTATATTAACAGGAATCATCTTGCGACTCATATTCTTCTGCTTAGGACTTGAATATTACTCTGCTTAGGAGTAGAAGCATACATGGTTCTAGAATTGGTTCTGAGAAATGACAAGAGGGAGAGAACAAGATTTCCTCTGTGTTAATAACAATGGAGTTTAAACGCTACGTCTGATTTTAACTCAGAGTTTTTTCCTGTTTTGTGCCCTGACGCAGTCGCCGCGGTTTCACCCATTTCATTGTTTTTGTTTACGCTGTATATGATGTCAGGAAGGAATCTGCCTCCTTCGTGGCTGTGTACTCACGTCAGATTCTTAGATTCACATATTTTATCAAGGAGGAAGAACTGGAATCGACTAAGGGCCTGCAGTTGGATCCTTGAGGCTATTTAGTTAACATAAATAAATAATCACAGGAGTCATGGTTATGTGGTGGCCATAAACCTGCTCCAACTTAGGGTCTGAAAACACATAAAAGAACAAATGGTCTCTCTGCCCCTACCCTTCAACCCGGGCTGTATCCTGCTTGAAACGCCAAAATGAGCCATCTGTCTCTCTTCACTTCTCATTAAAAAAAATTACCATGTATTTATATTTGGCTGTGCTGTGTCTTCACTGCTGCATAGGCTTTCTCTAGTTGCAGCAAGCGGTAGCTTCTCGCTAGTTGTGGCGAGTGGGACCTGCTCTCTACTTGCAGTGCACAGGCTTCTTTTGCTGCAGAGCTCGGCTTTAGGGCGTATGGGCTCAGCAGTTGTGGCACCCAGGCTTAGTTGCCCCCCAGCTCCCACAAGTGGGATCTTCCCAGATCAGGGATGGAACCTGTGTCTCCTGCCTTGGCAGGCGGATTCCTTACCACTGAGCCACTGGGAAGCCCTGTCACCTCTCATTTTGAATTCAGAGGGGGGGAAAAAAGAGAAGCTGTCCATCAGAACCAAGGGTATAATTAAAGCTGTTCATAAGAAAAGTAGGACACAAGCATTCCTTCATTTCTAGGAATTTTTCTTTTCCTTCCCCCCATAAGAACAAAAATAAAAAAGAAATTAGATAATATGATTCCAATTCTAATCACAATTGGAATGGAGAATTAAGGAAATATTGGTATTCAATGCTTTTCAGAAAAAATTCAATGTGTTGCTTCTGAAAAACATTGAATTTTCTGCAAAGCAGCTCTCTTCCACCATCCGCACGGCCAGAATGCCTTCCCAAGCATCTACCAGAGCAACCATTTATCTGACTGGCCTCACACTGCCCAGGCTGGAGAGGCTGGACAGTTTTACATTTAGAACATCAGTGCAACCTGCTCTCCAAGGCCTCTGAAACCCCTAAGCCAGAAAGTCTTCTTGCAGAATGGAATTCCTTAATCCAAAATTCAAAGCTCGTTACCTCTAAGGAGCTCTCGACTTCCTGCCCCACAACCATCTGACAGGTGGAAAAAGGAAGAAAGCTCCTGCTGGGGTTTCCCAGGGACAAACATCTTTGTTCTTATTTGTTAATAACGCGAAGCTTGGAATCCTCAGACAGCATTTCCCTTCACTGAGTCTGCATATCTCCTCCCTGTCCTTTTTGTGTGTAACAGAGTTAATTCCCAGGGCCAGCACTAAACTAACACACGATGACAGTGTCTCCCTCAGCTCAGTCAGGCGAACACGCGGCGTCAGGTTCAAGATGAAAGTCCCAGGTCCTTCTGTTTCCTCGCAGTGAGGAACAATACAGGCCAAATCGCATGCAATCCTGCTTTGAAGTCGGTTTGCAGGGGTCCGTCCCCTGCCCCCTGTTGCCGATAGGTGGCGCTGCTGCAAAGCAGATCATTACGCTAGGCGTGCGTGCAGGACCGTGCGTGGTACAGAGCTCTGGAGTCGGGGATGCAGCCTGGTAGATGTATCCTGGCACACCCCGACAAACAGCAGCGGGACCGGCCCTCGTTCTCGCACCAAAAATGATATCTACTCATCACGAAGCAGATGATTCAACCACAAACTAAAATAGCATTTTTGTACCGGACCCAAACTTTGACCTATATTTAAATAATTCTAGGCTTCTCTTTCATCATTTTCAGATTCTTTTTCTTAAATGAGCTTAACTGTAGTTTACCTCATTAAAACATTTTAAAATATTCATCACATTACAGTTCCCTCGGCACGTCCTGAGAGTATTGTTGTTGTCTGTTTTAATATATGAGACTCAAGACTTCACTTCCCCCTTTCTCCCCTTAACCTGGGAGCTGTCTTTCAAAGGATGGAAGGGACCACAGACAAGCACAGAAGCTCTGACTTCATAAATCTGTCCATCAGAAACAAGGGGGAAAAAATCAAAACCGGAGCAAGAAGAGATACACACATATGCATATACATGTGTGTGTGCGTGTGTATGTATTTGTCTCCCCTACAGAATTTATCCATGTTTTATTCTTTAATGCCTTTCCTTCTCTTGACAGAGAGAATGTGGTTATTTTATTGAAATGATATGTATGAAGATAAAGTGAGGTTAAAACAACAGCAACAAGTTGAAAATCATTCTTACCCATCTGTAATGAGCTGCTGATCGGCTCAAGAGAAGCTACAAGGAATTAAATGCTAAGTAAGGCCCATTGTCCTGTCCACCCTATGCCTGTCTATCTTTTCTTCATGACTCAGGATCCTTAGCCAGTGAGTGATCTTGGAGCTCAGCTTCCTAGAACCATCATGCCACAGAGAATGGAACAGGGAACTAAACAAATTCTTCCAAATTCACAAGACATTTCTGAATTTTTTTTGCTTTACAGAAAATAAATCACTCTAAACCTTCTAAAACTAGTTCTGAATATTTTTGCCCCTAATTCTGGCAAAGCATCAATTTCCTGTGATACCCAACACATCTTTCCCACCACAACTCCCCCCCACCCCCGCCAGCTGCTCCCACCCAGATGATTCCCTTCCCCAAGAAGCTACTTTTCAACTGAATAGTCTCTGGAAGCCAGCTAGGTACTCCTTACATGATTGAAGACAGGGCAATGTTGGTTTCCTAAGCTTGGAAAAACTGGGTAGAACCATAGTAATCAGGATGCAGCACAGACATCAGTAGCAACGGTCCACATTACAGTTACTGGAACTCTGTTGGTTTTAACTCCAGTTTCATTATTGGGAAGCTCATTTGTTCCTGACAAGCTCAACCTTTCTAAGGGGGCCAACCCACTGAAACACATTTATCACACTCAATGTTCAGTGCATCTAGAACCTAAGCTGAGTACCATCATAGTTTTCTGGACATTCTCAAATTATTCTACTGGCCAAAGTTCCATGATTAATATCTTAAAATACCTAATTTCAGAAAATGTGCCTCTTCCTAGGTTAGGTAAATAATGTATTTCTGCATAAGAGAAGTTTCAGGCTATCAGGAAAACTGCTCTGATACCCTGACCTCCACCCAAACAGAAAGTTATTGAATCATAAATCTTATTTTATAAAATTCTGTTTCTAATCTTCCTGCAGCTAAACATTGTTCTTTCCTACTACTATGTTCAAAACTATATGTCTCTCCAAAAGATGTTTTCAAGCTAATTCATAGTTTTCTTTCTAAAAAAAACATTGTATTTTGCATTTCTAAAGACAGGAATACTCATAAGCCAATTGAATTATTTTTCCTTAATATTATTTCCTAATATTATAATACAAATATTATTCAAGTCACCTTTCAGTCAATACAGGGTCTATCTTAGATGACTATCAAGAAGTTCCCACCGTATAGCACAGGGGACTCTTCTCAAAGCCCTGTGGTGACCTAAATGAGAAGGAAATCCAAAAAAGAGGGTATATATATATATGTGTGTGTGTGTGTGTGTGTGTGTGTGTGTGTGTGTGTGTGTGTGTGTGTTTGTGTGTGCGTGTGTGTGTATCTGATTCACTTTTCTGTACAGCAGAAACTAACACATTGTAAAACAGTATACTCCAATAAAAACTTTTTTAAAATTCCTTCTATTTCTGGGACATTCCTGGTGGTTCAGTGGTTAAGACTCTGTGTTTCCAATGCAGGGGTCACAGGTTTGATTCCTGATTAGGGAAATAAGATCCCACATGCCATGTGGTGCATCCAAAAAAAGAAAGAAAGGAAGAGGAAATTCCCTCTATTTCTGATCTCCATCCTCTTCTGCCCCCCTGCTCTTTATTCTCGAAATTACATTTAAAAAAATATACAAATAAACATAAAACAGATGCTCAAGTCTACTTCAAAAGATCCTCGTTCACTTGCTATGCAAAGAAGAGAGTTTAGAACCAGAGATCCAGTGAAAGATTGTAGCTTGTTGAATTTCCTTTGAACAGCACATTTCCAAAGCATCATATCAGAACACCCATGACATATCCATTGGTTTCAATGAATTTTTATTAAGTTCTTAGTCAGTGGGGCCATTGAAATTTTAAGTCTGTAATTCTTCAAAGTGGTTCATCTCAATTTCAGAACAATCATCTTAATAGTATTCATCACTCTCAAAAATTGTTTATTTGTGTACACTTTTATTTTTCTCTTCCAATTGCATAAATCTTTATTAAAATACACTAGAATACTGGTTGACACATAGGGACTTTATAAGTAATTGTGAGGCATAAATAATGTCCCACACATTCTGATGTTACAGGTGGAAATAAAATAAGAAGTTAGTTTGTCTTCACTCATCATTGGTAGGAATGCAAAGTGGTTCGGCCACTTGGGAGATCAGTTTGTTAGTTTCTTATGAAATTAAACATACCCTTACTGTATGACTTGGCATCTGGTGGACTGAGCAATCCTACTTCTGGTTTTTACTCAAGTCAACTGAAAATTTACATTCACCTAAGACCGGTACAAAACCTTTATAGCCACTTTGTTGGTAATTGCTGAAAGTTAATGTCCTTCAACAGATAAATAAGTAAATTGTGGTGCATCCATACAATGGGACATGATTCAACAATAAAATGGAATGAGTTCCTGATGAAACAAATTCATTTTTGCTAAATATAGAAAATCCAGACCGAAAACACTACATGTGTCTAGTCCATTTGGTGTGATATTTTTGAAAAGGCAAAACTACAAGGATGTAAAACAGATAAGTATTTGTTTGAGGGATTTGAGGAGGGGAGTGACGGACTCAGAGGGGACACAGGGGAATTCTTAGGGTGACAGGACAATTCTATATGGTGCTGTGTAGGGGTACACGTGACTGTGCGTTTTTCTTCTTTCTTTTTTTTTTTTTTTCGTTTGGCTGAGCTGGTTCTTAGCTGCAGCACGCGGGATCTTCACGGCTCTTAGCTGCGGCATGTGCGATCTAGTTCCTTGACCTGGACCAAACCCCGGCCCCCTGCGTCTTAACCAGTGGACTGCCAGGGAAGTCCTTGTGCATTTTTCAAAACTCACAAAACCATATACCACTTTATACCACTTTATTACATGCAAATTAAAATAAACAGAAGATGTTGGAGGATCCTGGATAAAATGCAGACTCTGATAAATGAGTCTAATTATATTCCAAATACGGGAGAAAAATCTCACTGGAGGGAGTGGGAGAAAAAATGAGGTGACCTAAGTACATGTGGAAAACAGTGGTTTAACTAGAAAATATGACCAAAGGGAAAAAACTCCTTTGCCTAAACATTGTACTGTAGTTGGTCCGTTTTTTTTTCAGGGGTGCAGTTTAGCTATTCTGAAATTACGTGTACGCTAGAGTTTAACACATCAGTCGGTGAGTTGTGAATAATGGGAGCTAAGGTTCTGACTGCCAAAGGAAGAAGTGACGAAATCAAATAAAGGAGGATTAGAGTAAGAGCTATAGTATCAGAGAGGGAAAGAGAGAGTACAGGGGCGAGACTGAAATACAGCAGGAATATAGACATAGGATAGTGTGCAGACATATATATTACGTAGTTCTGTGCAGTGAGACAGCCTCAAAGCAGCGACGGGCCAGTAGCCACAAGCACAACTGTGCCCAGATCTTTGTTTCTAAATGCCATTCATTGATAATAGGAACCCGGGCTCCTTGGAGAAATTGTTGATTCGAGGGTCCAGGAAATACAAAATGATTCTGGAGCAGCTGGAAATGCCAGACATTAAAGAAGTGCCCCCTCCCCAAAAGAGAGGCATATCAAAGACATCCAAGCTTCTGACAGCCAACACTGCAACAAAATAAAGAGAATATTGGATTATAACATGAATAATAATACAAAAGCCCATGACATGGTGGTGTAATTGATTAAATAAATGAATAAATGGGGAAACAGGCAAATAGTCCTTACAGAAGAATCCCAAATAGTAAATATAGAAGGAAAGACAGAAATAGGAAGGTGCCCCTGGTCCACCACAGTAATAACTGCTTCTTGCAGAATCCACTGATAGATGCTAAAATTCCGTGAGCAAAATGTGAAGGAGAAATAGGAGAAACAAATAGCCTGAAATCACCTCTGCCGTAACTTACTAACTACTGTCATGGTTTTTAATATATTCCCAGAAAGGCTTTGGTACTCCTCCCTACACAGGAGGTGGACCTTAACGCCTCTCCCCTGAAATGTGGGCTAATCTTAGTGACTTGCTTCTAATGAATAGAGTATGAAAAGAAAAAAAATAAATAACAGCAGAGAAGCCTGGCAGACAGTAGATTAATACGAGGTTTGAGGCTAACATCATCAGTGATAAGTCACGCTGATGCCATGTGCCTTCTGGTAGAATGTGATAATAAGGGCACTTCATCTCTTTAGGATTTTCCCCTTAAACTTACAGCCTCCATCTAATCATGAGAAAACCCAAGACAAACACAGACGGAGGTACAGTCTACAACACCCTTGTACAGTGCCCTTCAAAAGTATCAATGTTACACACCAAAATGAGAAAAAAGAAACAGATTGGTGGAAACTAAGGTGATGTGATGACTAAACGCAATGTGGAATCCTGGATCGGATCCTGGAACAGAAAAAGGACATTTTTTTTTTCATATTTGGGAAACTGGAGAAATCCGAAGAAGCTCTGAAGTTTAGCCAACAGTTGTTTTTGTTCTTTTAGTCGCTAAGTCGTATCCAGCTCTTTTGTGACCTCATGGACTATAACCTTCCAGGCTCCTCGGCCCATGGGGTTTCCCAGGCAAGCATAATTGAGTGGGTTGCCCTCTTCCTGCCCTAGGGATCAAACCCACGTCTCCTGCCTTGCAGGTGGATTCTTTACCACTGAGCCACCTGGGAAGCTCTTAGCTAATAGTAGTACTGCACTAATATGAATTTCTTAGTTTGGTAAACTTGCTCTGATTGGGCTTCCCTGGTGTCCCAGACGGTAAAACGTCTGTCCACGACACGGGAAACCTGGGCTTGATCCCTGGGTTGGGAAGATCCCTAAGAGAAGGGAATGGCAACCCACTCCAGGACTCTCGCCTGGAGAATCCCATGGATGGAGGAGTCTGGTGGGCTACAGTCTGTGTGGTCGCAAAGAGCTGGACACACTGAGTGACTTCACTTTCACTTTCTCTCAAACTTGCTATGATTATGTAAGATGTTCGCATAAGAGGAAACTAGATCTAGGGTATATAGGACTCTCTATACTATTTTTTCAACACTTCTACAAATCTGAATTCATTTTAAGACAAAACTTTAAAAAAAAATTATTTGACTGTGCTGGATCTTAGTTGTGACAAGCAGGATCTAGTTCCCTGATCAGGGATCAAACCCAGGCCCCCTGCTTTGGAAGTGTGTAGTCTTAGCCACTGGACCACTAAGGAAGTCCTTTAAGACAAAAACTTTAAAAAGAAAACAAGTTAGCTCGTAACATATGTCAAATGAATATTAAAGACCAAAACTTATAAAGGATACCACTGTGAGTATGGACCTTATCAATAAGCTGGGTGTTGGAAGGGTGTTTAGGATTCAAAGATCTGGAAAGTAAGAGGAAGGGGTAACAGGAACAGTTGTAGCAACAGGAGCACTCAACTGGTTAAGAAAGTTCTGAGTGAACCAGTCCAACCGAATCTCGGGCTGGAGAGTAACAGAGGGCAGAGATGACAGGACTTTCTTATGGTATAAATAATGGCTTTGCAATGTGGGCGCACGATTTGATTACTTGCAACATTTATTTTTCTCAATGAAATATCTTTGACTTTATTCCTCGGTAAAAGGGTGAGTTCCTTACGATCACCCAGGCATTATCACATCAACTTGTGTAACTAGTAGAAATGTGTTTGTGGTGATTAAGGTTTTGGGCATTTTTTTTGGCTACCAATGAACTTATTACTGACCCAAATATTTGAGTCAGTGTCTCAGAGGGCATTTAGGCGGAAATATTAAGATCATGACATTTGATTGAACTCTTATGAGTGGGTTAGAACAGTGAGAAATGATGTAGGCTTCCTGGATCCCTGGATCTATTTTTCTTTTCTTTTCTTTTCTTTCTTTGTGGCTATCAGCCAAAGACCCTCCCAAGTGCTCCTGAGTCACTATCCTCAGATACTGGCCACCCTCACAAGGTGGCCCCTACCCAAAAGTGTTGTCATCTTTGTGCTTGAAGGATTTGAGCCGTCTTTACTGGAAATGTTAGTAGTGTTTGTACATGACTTAACATTTGTTAGTTAAGGAGTCTGCCTGGAATGACTGTGGCTTTGTGTATTGTCACATCCTAGAATCCCTGTTCTTTCTACTCACTCAATAGCCCTCTGTGGTCTTCTTGGATGAGCAGCATCTTTTTCACTTCATTTTATGGGAGAAATGCAAAGCAAAGTCCTCTAGGGGGCCGGTTGCCTAGTTAGTTGAAGTTCAGCTAATAATAGGAACTGTAGTTGAAGCATGGAAGCTAATTCCCTTCACTATCTGCATCCCATTGGCTTTCATTAAATGTCACTGGCCATGTATTTTCAAGTATCAGTCCTGCCATCCAAATGTAAGCACATATTGACCCTCCTCATTGCAATCAGCAACCCCACCCAGCCACACACACAGACACACACAGAGACTCCTCATGGACTCACACATATACTTTGCTTTCATTACAGAGAATCAAGCCTGGAAATAATTTTCTGCTTTGGGGCAGGAAAATTCTTTCCTGCTGGTAATGAAAACTGTAAAAATGTGCCCATGAAACCTCTGTCTCCTTGGAATTCACTGCTGCTCAAACCAAGATTTTGCTGGTAACAAGTTACTGAGGGAGGGGGTAGGAGGGTGAATTCTGCACGATTGGAGATGTCTCCATCTAGTTCCATGCTAAAGTCTGGACTGCATGTGATGCAGTAGGCCTGGAAAGTGAGCACATGTTTTGCACTCCCCACAACATGATCAAACATGGATAACTCTTAACAGTTCTCCTTTTGTTCTTAAAATTAATTATGGGCTGGTCCAGAGAGCACTGAGAATCAACTCCTGCCTGACAAAGAGTGTCTCACTGTAGAGATTGGCAGGAAGGCATTTCCTAGGACATGAACCTAATTAAACTGAAAATACAGAATGTTAAGGATAAAACCTCAGATTCACAGTGTGGTTTGATCCAACAAGGAAAAAAAAGAAGTGGGAGGGCTTTAATCCAAGCAGAAAATGAGGATGCATAAGAAAATGAATTTGATGGCATTGAGGGATCCCAGACAGAGTCCCAGCGGCCAGGAGAAAGCCCAGGCGATTGTAACTAAGAGCTCTCATCATTTTTTTTCCCTACCTGCCTAGCACCTTGGCCATGGCCCAGAGAGGCATCATTCATTTTACAGAGCAATGTGTTGCCCCATTCAGACTTTGACATCACTGTGAAAATTCAAACGAAGACTTCTTTGCAGAAGTGGTTTTCCTCCCATGGACACCCCACATTCTGAAGGGGAAAAGGACTGTGCTGGTGAATTTGCCGACACAAATTCTCATATGCTCTCCTCACGTGCCCAAGTCCCTTCTCCCTGGAGTGCGCGCGCGTGCACACACACACACACACACACACACACACACACACACACACACACCCCGAAACTCTTTGGAACTGAGTCCCCAAGAAATCAGAGACATAGGCTTCTTTTTTATGTGTGATGCCAAACAGGAGCAAAAACTGTCTGCTCCTACTCATAAATTCTGTTTCATTGCAACAAGAAAGCACACTCTTTCTCTGTCTCTCACACGCACCCTCACATACATCCACTCCCAGAAATGTTCTGACTTTCAGCGCATGATCAATAGGCGGATACCCACCTCAGGAAAGTTGCAGTTGCTGTTTGCATCTAGCAGGTGATGGGAACTCTGGCAAAGCTGTACTCTGGAAGAGCCATCGGAGTAGTCAGCATGAAGCCTGACTTCAGTCCCCAAGAAAGAAAACAAGTGAGCCCTGATGAGGGTGAGTTGGTCCCCATACCCTCATATGATCAGCTCAGCTTGTCACAGGGTGTCCTGACATGCTAGCTTGACATTTGAAAAATAGATATACCGGATGAGAAATCATGGAGGAAAATAATTGTACGTGGCAAAGAGGGATAGGGAGACATTTCTGAACCCCAACTCCCCAGGTGGCTCAGACAGTAAAGAATCGCCTGCAGTACAGGAAATGCATGTTTGATCCCTGGGTCAGGAAGATCCCCTGGAGAAGGCAATGGCAAGCCACGACAGTCTTCTTCTCTGGATAATCCCATGGACAGAGGAGCCTGGCGGGCTACAGACCACGGGGTCGCAAAGAGTCGGACACAACTGAGTGGCTAAACAACAACAAAAACTTCTTTACTAAGAAAATCACTCCCTGGCGTCCCAAAATGTCAAAGTGAAAGCCTGATAAGGTTAAGGATTTGATTCTCTCTAAAGAAAAAGGAAATAATAGTCAAAGCAAAAAAATTGTTTAATAGGAAAACAATACCCTGGTCTCTTTCACACCTCAGATTAGAAACTCAAAAATCAATTTACAAAGAAAGTTCTTGCTTTCCTTGTGAATTAGGAATTCTGCAGATGAAAAATTCCTGTCTTTGACTTCAATTTCTGCCACAAACCTGAGAAGCAGCTCAGTTGGTGTTCTTGAAAGCTGCCCTCGAGGGCATACGATGTCCAATTTTTTTTTGATAAAATGATATTTTCCAACCTCATGCATATCTCTTCCATTTTCCTAGATGCTTCAGCAGATACATGCAAGACTCGGCATTCAAGTGGATTTTGTCATCTATGTCTCTCTAAACATCATGCCCAACCTGAAAAGTTTTGAATACCACTTAATGAAATCATTTCCTTTGCTTTTAAAAAAAGCAATATCAAGCTTTGAAATGTGATCATTCTGTTATCTCAGCTCATTATAATTACCCTTGAAATAATCAGTAATTACCTTTTTTTTAACCTTTAGTTCTGTCTTGGGCTACAACTAAAGGATTCAAGTGAGAGGAAATGAGGGTTCTCACTGTCCTTGAAAAAATCTGCTCTTAAGCAAATCTTTCAGTATACACCCTCTGATCCTTTTCTGCCTTAGTCTCTTTACTTGGGTAATTTTCTCTTCAATATCATTATCATTTTCAAAGAATAGTGTTGGTTTTAAAAAAATAAATAGGTGACTTTCAAAAGGAGGAAGATGCCACCTTCTAAAAGGAAGAGAAGAAATACATACCCCACTCACACTCTATCAGATACTGTTTTGCTTTTTGCTCAGCATTGATCTCAAGTCAGTGGTAAAGACACAGGGTTTATGTAACTTACGCCCAGATCAGCTGAGAGGTGGAACTCCAGTCCAGACTTCTGGGATCCTAACGTCCCTATCAAGGCCTCTGAAGCTTCCTAAGGTCATGAAATGGATGTGTGAGAACTAGCAGAAAAGATCTAGGATGTCTGAAACTAGGCATTTGTTTTTTTGCCATCTTTTCAAATATTTGCATTCTTTGAGCTTCAGTATTGAATGTTAGTGTTGTAAGAGTTTGTGTTGTGTGTATGTGTGTGTTTTAGCAGTAGTAGGAATCATTAATCTAAAATAATCTAAAATATTAGCAACAGCCATCTTGGTGCTTACCGAAGGCTGTGTTCTCACACTGACCATATAGAAACAGGAGGCAGAGTAAACCCACCCTGCGTACACCTCAGTCCAGGCAGGCCCTTGGCCTGGTCTGTATTGTGAATGGGGGGACATGGAAAATAAATAAAAATAATATTAATAAATAAAAATAAATTAAAAGTAGAAATAATTTTAAAGTGAAAATTTCAAAAAAAAAATTAGCAATGAATAAATGTATTTTTTAATGCCAAGAAAAATATAGAGAATTTCACCCTTTTAAGCATCTCCTGTATCTTTATTTTTAAAAAAATGCCAAGAAAAGAAAAATGGCAGTGCTGAAAGCCAAAAACTTAGTAGAAAGAATCCAAACCTTTAATTACCCAAGCTAAATGGAATTTAGAAGCACATTGTGAATGATGAAAAATATTCCTTTTTTTCTTGGGAAAATAAATCTATTTTATATTACTAACAAGAGCCAGAAATAATTTTTAAATCTAAACTCTTTGCGTAAGGCATCTACAAATAGATCAAAAGGCAAAGAGTCACTTCTGTTGTTTAGGCACTAAGTCGTGTCCAACTCTTTTGCGACCCCGTGGTCTGTAGCCCACCAGACTCCTCTGTCCATGGGATTTCCCAGGCAAGGAGTGGGTTGCCATTTCCTTCTTCAGGGGATCGTTCAAGCCAAGGGATTGAACCGGGGTCTGCTGCATTGGCAGGTAGATTCTTTATCACTGAACCACCACTACCTACAAATATAATCTCCGTATCTTTCTTCTGAAAGTCCAACTCATCCACCTTAATTTATTGGAAGTATGAATTAAAACTTTTTTTATAGCAGAAGAAACCCATGTAATTGTATACCATAAAATCTATACACAATGAATATATAATATCTAACTAAATTCTCAATTATTATTTTTTAAAGTATAATACTGGTCATAGTGACTGAATATCAGAATACTATCACAAAGACCAGTTAATATCATACTTGTATGAGAAGTAAACTTACAAAAAGTATAAAGGAATTAGTAATATACCACATACATCTGATTATAATGTATACTGCTTCTGTATCAGGAATTAATAAACTAAACTCAAGGGCTAAATCCTGCCCCACTTCCTGTTTTTGTCAATAAAGTTTTATTAGAATACAGCCCTGCTCGTTGGTTTACATATTGTCTCTGGGTACTTTTATGCACACGCAATGGCAGAATTGAGTAGTTCCAGCAAAGATAGTCCGGTCTGCAAAGCCTAAAATATTTATTTGTTTACAGAAAATGTTTGTCAATCCCTGATCTACATATTTTGTGGAATTGAGTTTCATTAAGGAGCTTTCCTGGATTTACTACAGTGACAAATTCTGGAGTTAATTGATGAGCTATGATCTGTTTAGTTGCTCAGTTGCATCGGATTCTGTCACCCCATGGACTACAGCCTGCCAGGCTCCTCCATCCGTGGGGATTCTCCAGGCAAGAATACTGGAGTGGGTTGCCATGCCCTCCTCCAGGGAATCTTCCCAACCCATGGATTGAACACAGGTTTCCCACATTCTAGGCAGATTCTTTACCATCTGAGCCACCAAGGAAACCCAATTGATGAGCAGGTAAATTTATATTTTTGGATAAACTCTGTGATTCTATTTTGGTTCAGTGTGATGAAACTAAGTACATGTATACACAAATATAAATCCTAGAAGTATAGCTAGAGATGTGTCATGTAAACAGATATTCACACATATAGGTAAATGTTCATATAAACTCTCCAAAAGATTTAAAGTTGCTCCTTGCTACCTTGGTCTTTCTAAGCCTCAATTTCCCCATTGGTAAAAGGATAATCAGTTCAGTTCAGTCGCTCAATCGTGTCTGACTCTTTGTGACCCCATGAATCGCAGCACACCAGGCCTCCCTGTCCATCACCAACTCCCAGAGTTTATCCAAACTCATGTTCATCAAGTCAGTGATGCCATCCAGCCATCTCATACTCTGTCATTCCCTTCTCCCCCTGCCCCCAATCCTTCCCAGCATCAGGGTCTTTTCCAATGAGTCAACTCTTCACATGAGGTGGCCAAAGTATTGGAGTTTCAGCTTCAACATCAGTCCTTCCAATGAACACCCAGGGCTGATCTCCTTTAGGATGGACTGGTTGGATCTCCTTGCAGTCCAAGGAACTCTCAAGAGTCTTCTCCAATACCACAGTTAAAAACATCAATTCTTCGGTGCTCAGCTTTCTTTATAGTCCAACTCTCACATCCATACATGACTACTGGAAAAACCATAGCATTGACTAGACAGACCTTTGTTGGCAAAATAATGTCTCTGCTTTTTAATATGCTATCTAGGTTGGTCATAACTTTCCTTCCAAGGAGTAAGTGTCTTTTAATTTCATGGCTGCAATCACCATCTGCAGGGATTTTGGAGCCACAAAAAAGTTTGCTGACAAAGAGAATACGTCGTCTAGCATATATTTCCTTCACTTGACATAAACTTATCAGGTGCCAGGAAAGACCTCTGGGGCATCGCAAACACCAGCCTAGCTCTACATGAAATTGCTCTGATTGGGTGATTTGTCCATCCACTGACATTTGGGATCTGTTTCTTTTTTGCACCTCTTTCTCTCATCAGCTCCACCTGATATCTGAATCACTGATGCCCAGTGATAATTTTTGGCTCTAACTCAGGCTTCTCTCTTCTGTGGCTTTTGTCATCTTCTGTATATCTCTTGATCTCAGAATTCAGCTCTGTTTTTCCTTCACTATGGGGAATGAATAAGGTTAATTTGTTGCTTCTCCAGCAAAACCCTCCGCACCAGCTCCTGCAGTCTTCATCCCTTTGGTGGTATCACACCAGATAGGATAAAATACTTTCACTGAGTTAAAAATCTGACCGTATATCCTTATTTTTATTTAGGGTCACTAGCAAATTTTCTTTTGAAGGATTTGTCTGTTATTAATGAGGAACTCCAGTGAGAAGATTTGTATTAGGCTGTTTTGCATACAGTTTAATGCCAGACACTCTCTCTTCTAAATAACTGAAATGTGTGGGGTTTTTTTAAGACTATGAAGGCACTGTAACCTTTTCTTTTTATCTAACTACCTATCTGTTGGCTTAATAACTGGGAGCTCAGACTAAATATGACATTTGAATGTAATTACTGCCTAATCCAAGTTTCTATGTGAATTTTTGTTATTTTCTATGAAGTCACAAATCTCTTTTTGGTACCCAAGAGAAATATGAAAACAACTCCACCCCCAATGCACTTTTTAAAATTTTTGCATGCCATGATTTCTAAACAGAATCCAAAAATTAATCATTACACTTAAACTTTTAGTGAATTGATAAAGGTGTATCTGGGCTTTCCAGATGGTGTTAGTGGTAAAGACCCAACTGCCTTTGCAGGAGACATAACAGACGTGGGTTCGATCCATGGGTCAGGAAGATCCCCTTAAGGAAGGCATTGCAACCCACCAGTATTCTTGCCGGGAAAATCCCATGGCCAGAGAACTGAGGCGGGCTATAGTCCATAGAGTTGCAAAGAGCTGGACATGACTGCAGTGATTTAGCATGCATGCAAAGCTGTATCAATGGCTATTAGTCATCTTGAATTTTCCTCGAATCTTAGTTCAGCATATTGTCCAAAACTTTGGCAGTAGGAGGAGAAGAAGTAAACACATTTAATAATAAGCTAAGAGCCATATACAGAGTGGAGTTACATATTATTAAATACCATGGCTATTGAGTTAGTTTCTCAAGGAGAGGCAGCTTCATTTCACTGACCAGTAATCCCTGGAATCTCTCAGTTTTGAGCAGATATTTCAACTAAGATGTAATTGATATATAACGTTATATTAGTCGCAGGTGTACAACATGTGTTTCAACATTTGTATGTATTTTGAAGTGATCATCACAAAAACTTAACAGCCATTACCATACTTTATTACAAAGTTTTTATTATGACGACAACTTTTAAGATCTAATCTAGCAACTTTCAAATATAAACACTATACAGATGTCCCTTTTATGATCCATGGTTTTCTTTTCCACTGCTTGTCTCCCACAGTCAACAGCAGTCCAAAAATAATTAATAGAAATTTCTAGAAAGAAACAATTCAAAAGTTTTAAATTGCTCACAGCCCTGATAAAATCTCATGCCATCCAGTCAGTCACTTGATAGTTCTCTGGTTATCAGATTTACTGTCGAAGTATCACAGTGCTTATATTCAAGTACCCATAATTTACTTACTAATAACCTCAAAGAGATGAGGCTGGCAATTTGAATATGCCAAGAAGAAGTCATAAAGTGCTTCTTCAAAGTAAAATGGTGGAAGTCCAGCTTTACTGTTGCACCTCAAACTGCAAAAGATACAGCTACAGGACATTATAAATTCTTAGTAAAGATAGTTGTTGTCATTGTAGTTCAGTTGCTCAGTCGTGTCTGACTCTTTGTGACCCCATGGGCTGCAGCATGCCAGGCTCCTCTGTTCTCCATTATCTCCTGGATTTTGCTCAAATTCATGTCCATTGAGTTGGTGATGCCATCTAACCATCTCATCCCGTGCCACCCTCTTCTCCTTTGCCTTCTCCTTTCCCAGCATTAAGGTGTTTTTCCAATGAATCAGTTCTTCACATCAGGTGGCCAAAGTCCAGGGGTTACAGCTTCAGCATCAGTCCTTTCAGTGAATATTCAGGGTTGATTTTTCTTTAGGATTGACTGGTTTGATCTCTTTGTTGTCCAAGGGACTTGCAAGAGTCTTATCCAGGATCACAGTTTGAAAGCATCAGTTCTTTGGCACTCAGTCTTCTTTATGGTCCAACTCTCACATCTATACATGCCTACTGGTAAAACCGTAGCTTTGACTATATGAACCTTTGTTGGCTAAGTGATGTCTTTGCTTTTTAAAATGCTGTCTAGGTTTGTCATAGCTTTCCTTCCAAGCAGCAAGCATCTTTGAATTTCATGGCTGCAGTCACTGTCTACAGTGATTTTGGAGCCCGAGAAAAGATCGATCACTGCTTCCACTTTTTCCCCTTCTATTTGCCATTAAGTGATGGGACCGAGAAGGCAATGGCAGCCCACACCAGTACTCTTGCCTGGAAAATCCCATGGACGGAGGAGCCTGGTAGGCTGCAGTCCATGGGGTCGCTCAGAGTCGGACACGACTGAGTGACTTCACTTTCACTTTTCACTTTCATGCACTGGAGAAGGAAATGGCAACCCACTCCAGTGTTCTTGCCTGGAGAATCCCAGGGATGGGGGAGCCTGGTGGGCTGCCGTCTATGGGGTCACACAGAGTCAGATACGACTGAAGCGACTTAGCAGCAGCAGCAGATGGGACCGAATGCCATGATCTTAGTTTTTATGAGGCTGAATTTCAACCCAGCTTTCACCCTTCTCTTTCACCCTCATCATTAGGCTCTTTAATTCTTCTTCACTTTCTACCATTAGTGTGGTATCATCTGCATATCTGAGATTGCTGATATTTCTCCTGAAAAGACATTAAATATATACAATAAGATATTTTGAGAGAAAGACAATATTCACCTAACTTTTATTACAGTATATTTTTATAAGTATTCTATATTGTTATTAGTTATTGTGGCTAATATCTGTGCCTTATTATAAATTAAACTTTATCATAAGAATGTATGTATGGGAAAAAAGCATATGTTGGGTTCAGGCATCCACTGGGGTCTTGAAACTTATCCCCCAGAGATAAGAGAGGACTTCTGTGTTATGATCTGTAGTTAACACTGTACGTTATATCCCCAGGACTTACTTATTTTATAACTGAAGTCAGTTCTTTCTGACCCCTCTCTCTCATTTCACCTGTCCACTCCCCCATTCCCGGCAACCACCAGTCTGTTCTCTGTATCTGTGAACTCGGGTTTATTTGATTTTTTGTTTTTAGATTCCGTTTATGTGTAAGTGAGACCGTACAGTGTTTGTCGTTCTCTGTCTGATTTATTTTGCTCAGCATAATGCCCTCAAGGTCAAAAGGCAAGATTTCATTACTTTTTGTGGCTTAATTGTATTCCATTGTCTGTGTATATATTTCACATCTTGTTCACCCATTCATCTCTCAGTGGACACTTAGGTTGTTTCCTTATCCTGGCTTTTGTAAATAATGCTGCAGTGAACATTGGGGTGCATGTATCCTCTCAGATTAGTGTTATTGCTTTCTTCAGATAAATACCCAGCAGTGGAATTGCCAGACTATATGGTGGTTCTATTTTTAAATTTTGAGGCACCTCCTTGCTGTTTTCCACAGTGGCTCCACCAATTTACATTCCCACCAACAGCACACGAGGGTTGCCTTCTCTCCATATCCTCGCCAACACTTGTTATTTCTTGTCTTTTTGATGATAGTCATTCCAACAGGTGTGGGGTGGTAACTCCTTGTGATTTTGATTTGCATTTCCCTGATCATTAGTGATGTTGAGCATCTTCTCATGTACCTGTTGACTATTTGAATATCCTCTTTGCAAAAATGTCTATTCAGATCCTCTCTTCATTTTTTAATCAGATTGATTTTTTGTTTTTGCTATTGAGTTGTTATGAGTTCTTTATATAGTTTGGATAATAACCCCTTATCATCTGTATGATTTGCAAACCTTTTCGGCCATTCCCTAGGTTGCCTTGTCATTTTGTTGATATTTCCTTTGATGTAGCCCCATTTGTTTATTTTTGTTTTTGGAGTCAGATCCAAAAAATTTTCACCAAGACCTATACATGTTTTTACTGTGAGATTTTTTTTCTGATTTTTTATTCTTACGTTTTATAGATGAATTGGTCATACTATTAACATTCCATATAGTCTCAATAGATAATCACTACTTTAAAATGTATGTGATTATGCCTTTATACACATTTGAAAAAAAGAGAACCCTTGGTGAAAATGCATGGAGAGAAAATCAAGCGTTTTGAAATCTGTGTACTGTTACAGAGATCCATTGATATGGTATATTGGTATTTTCGTTTAATAAAAATATAAAAGGAAACTAATAGCCCACATGTAAATAGTGATTTTTGCATCAGTTAGCGGGCTAGATCTTGGGAAATACAAAGCATGTAGCATGTAATAAATAACGTTTACTTGAAATCACAATTCTTTTTTTTTTTTCTTTTCGTAGCTTAAAACAAGCATCTGTTATTATCCCTCTTGGCTGTGCGAGTTGACTGGGCCTCCTTGGATGGCCCTACTTTTGGCCTCCCACGCTGCTGGAGTCACGCGGCAATGAGGCTGGGCCTCCTTGGATGGCCCTGCTTTTGGCCTCCCATGCTGTTGGAGTCACGTGGTGATGGGGCTGGAGTCCTCTAGAGGCTCCTTCCCTCTCTTGTGGTGCCTGAGCGGATCTGCTGGCGTGGCTGGGGGTGGCTGGGTGTTTCGCCTCCCACTCATGCTTTCCACACACAGCCTTTCCACGTTGCTTCCTTTACTGCATGGCCAAATGCTCAGTTTAGCCAAGCTTCTCACATGGCAGCTGGCTTCCCCAAAGCAAGTGGACTGAGAGCTTACAAATCATTTTCCATGGCTAAAATGAAATAATAGTCATAGTTTAATGAACACCAATTCCCATGCCAGATATTATGGATATATTTTATTCTCTTCTCGTAACAACCCAGACCCAGAGATTGAACCTGAGTCTCCTGCATTGCAGGCAGATTCTTTACCATCTGAGCCACCCAGGAAACCCCAAGAATCCAGGAAGCTATCACTATTCCTATATTAATGATGAAGGAACTGAGGCTCAGAATTGGTACCTAATTACACCACTGCACACAGCTGGAAAATGGGCAATTCAGGCTGTTTCATCCAATTCAAATCCAGATTTGTTCTCTCTCTAAAACCCATATCCTTTCCTCTTCTACTGAGCCACCTCTTATGAACCCAGGAAAAGTTAAATGGCAATACAAGAGATAAAAAAATAGTTCAATAAATGGGATGTCATGAATACGTAAGTTCTCTAGGACTTCAGCACAGGCGAAATTCCCTATGAACTAGGATTTCTGAGCTTTCTTACAAGGGATTGAATGATCTAAGTGCTATAAAATTTTGCTCACAAACTGAAGATAATTCTTCAAGGTATACATTTTCTTCTTATCAGACATTTTTGCCTACCTCAAATTCTGTATCTTTCCCCCTTACGCAGATGTTAAAATTCCAGATCTGCTAAAGGCAGAGCAGATATAGTTTTCCTTAAGTAGCTTGGATAATAACTCTTGGTTATCTTGATATTTTTGCTGATTTCCTTTTTGCTGTATTAGACTATACCTAGATGATATGAGCATTGTTATTTAAGCCTAAAAGAGAGTCCAGTCCACTGATTAAAGCAGGAAGAAAGGGCAACTCCATTAGAAGAGGCAGTTGCTGAATTGATGGAGTATTTTCTCTGCTGGTTTCAGACAGAGAGAGATAGCCTTGTAAAATCCTAAAATGCACCTCAAACTTTGCCTTATGCCCACTGGATGTTACCACCAGGTTTAGAGCTTCATGTCTAGTTGACTCTTGTTTCCTACTGTACCCCTATCTGGAACGAGAGCCCCATTGAGGGACTATTCCAGCAAGTACGGATTCCATAGACAGGGAGAGAAATGATACATACCCATATGGGACATGCAGCAGATTCATCTTCATGCTGATTTGTTGTTTTTCATTCGCTCAGTCATGTCTGACTCTTTGCGACCCCATGGACTGCAGTATGCCAGGCTTCCCTGTCCTTCACCATCTTCCGGAGCTTGCTCAAACTCATGTCCATCAAGTCAGTGAGGCCATCCAACCACCTCATCCTCTGTCATCCCCTTCTCCTCTTGTCTTCAATCTTTCCCAGCATCAGGGTCTTTTCTAAAGAATCAGCTCTTCACATCAGGTGGCCAAAGTGTTGGAGCTGCAACTTCAGCATCATGCTGATTATATCACCCAAATCACAGAAAGTGGATCCTTGTCAAATCAGGCAGTGGAATCTTTGATGAGTTTGCAAGAGCTAATATCAATGGCTACATCTGAGGGAATCAAGTTGGTCTGGATAAAGGCTACACACAAGTTGTCCCAATCATTTTCTTTTCTCATGATGCTTTCTAATCCTAGGCTTGTTGCTGTTCAGTCACTAAGTCATGTCTGACTCTTTGTGATCCTATGGACTACAGCACACCAGGCTTCCCTGTCCTTCACCATCTCCCAGAATTTGCTCAAACTCATGTCCATTGACTCAATGATGCTATCCAACTATCTCATCCTCTGTCACCCCCTTTTCCTCCTGCCCTCAATCTTTCCCAACATCAGGGTCTTTTCCAATGAGTCAGCTCTTCTCATCAAGTGGCCAAAGTATTGGAGCTTCAGCATCAGTCCTTCCAATGAATATCCAGGGTTGATTTCTTTTGGGATTGACTGGTATGATCGCCTTGTTGTCCAGGGGGCTTTCAGATATTTTAATATGTCTGTGCCACCATCCAGAGTCTTTAGGTTTGGTAAAAAGAGGAATCCAAAGATACTATCACACATCTAGACTCAAGTTACTGGAGGCAGAGATATGGGCAAGACCACCAGATTCTTCTAGGCATCTGAGGTGGTGCTTGTACACATCATATTTCCTTTATAGACAATTACCTTTTGAAGGTCTGCCTGCTGAACACTTTACACTCAAGTGATACCAGACTCTTGGGTTGGCTTTACACCAAAGTTGGTCTCTGGAATTTCGTTCAGTTCTTTGCTCTGTCATTCTTTGCTCCTCTTACTCTTACTTAGTTTCAAGTTCTAGCTCAGATATCATCTCCTCCAGGAAACTTTCCAAAGCCCCATTCCATGCCATGCACACTTCTGCATGTTCCTGAAATAGTCCACTGGAGGCATCTGTGTACCATGTCTGCCTCCATAAATCCATTAAGAATAAGTATCATTTCCCACTCGTCTTTGCACCCCAGTGCCTGCCTCCATGCCTGGCTTGTAGTTTGAGCTCAGTAGGATTTGTTGAACTAAGGAATAAATGAGCAGGAGATCAATGAGGCAAACCAGAGAACTGGATGTCCCAAGCACAAGCACTACTCTCTGCATGGCTTAGAAAGGATCTCTTGTACAGGAATTCTAAGCAAGTTATTCCATGTTGCCTCACAGAAGCATAAATCCATTATTTTAAATGTCTAAAGTTCAAAATTGCTATGGAAAACACACTTGGGAAGTTCTAACAATTCATTGGGAGCTTCCCTGGTGGCTCAGTCAGTAAAGAATCCACCTGCAATGCAGGAGACCTGGGTTTGATCCCTGGGTAGGGAAAATCCCCTGGAGAAGGAAATGGCAACCCATTCCAGTATTCTTGCCTGGAGAATCCCCTGGACAGAGGAGCCTGGTGGGCTACAGTCCATGGGGTCACGAGAGTTGGACACAACTTAGCAACTAAACCATTACCAGCCAACAATTCATTGAGTCTAACCTGCTTCCCTTAGGAGTCATGTGAAGAAAGAGGTAGAAACTGATGTAACCAACGTGGGAGTTTCTGATGATACCCAGACAGGCACTAAGTCTGGGAAAGCAGACAGAATGGAGTGATACCAAAGTGGTGTGTTCTCCTGGCACAGGGGAAGAGACAGCAAGCCAAAGGGGTCAGACAAATAGAAAGGGATTCAAGTTAATTTCCTAAAAGAACTGACACTTTTTGAGACTTGCTTGCATGTGCCAAATTTTCAACAGCCACAGGCTGAATGGATAATGATGCTGACTGCCTTGCTGCGCTTTCCAGAGATGGGCAGCATTCTCCGGCCGGCTCCATGGCAGATCGGAAATGAAGAACCCCGGGACGTTAGCTGTGAATGATCCCAGCACCAACCAGCAGATCACAGATTTATTTAAGACTGGCAGGAAATGAAGTGGGTATCATGACCCCCTAAGGCTTTCTGATCAGCTTAGAAGGCAGTACAGCAATGAGATACAGTAGACAGCCCTCCAAAATCAGTGAAGCGCTATTTGCATCTCTTTGGGGAATAGGAGATGGTGCCAATGGGGAAGGACAGGAGGTCATTTCTTTCACTGTCAAGCTGGGAAGCCCCTAGGAACTTAATCCCAGTCTCCCTTGCTCCAATGCTGCTATTGGAATGAGATCTTCTGCAAAAGGCTGCTTTGGCAAAAGATGCTACTAATGTTTCTCGTTGAGTTTAAAGAAAAAGAGTTGAAGATTTGCTTTATCTCCCATAGCCTCATCATCAGTGAATACGATTCATGACCCTGGAGTGAGTGAGGTTTGAGTTTCTCCAGGTCAAATACTGTCCATGAGAGCAAGCACCAGGGTCGCCCCAAGCTATCGAGAAATTCTTGTGGACAGAAGCAATGAACTGCGGTTCCCAGCTGCATACTAAATGTTTCCTATTAACTCACTATCCTTTGCAGTAAATCAACTTACTCTCCATTACAATAGATGGCAATAGTGTATTACTTGTCAGCAACAAGCTGCCATAATAAGGCTCTTTCAGACAGCCTCTCAGATACAGATTGTGATGTCTGGAGAAATAGAACAGCTTTTTTTAAAAAAAGTATGAGCCATGACTGTGTAATGAGGTCAGATCCAGTATTTCAACAGGAGTGTCCCTGAATTTTCTTACATCACAACAAGAAATTGACTGCAAAGAGCATGATGAACATTCATTATTTTAACTGAAAACTATTTATGAAATTGAGGTCCTAATGAATTCAGGAACAGAAATATCTTGTCCAAAACGTTCAAAGTCTACAGAAACTACAAATTATCCGGTGGACTCTGGAAACAGCCAGAAGGCTTGGATTCATAGCTTGCCTCTGCAGCTTACCAGCTGTGTGACCACAGGTAGGGTGAAAGTGAAAGTGAAAGTCACTCAGTCGTGTCCAACTCTTTGCGACCCCATGGACTATACAGTCTGTGGAATTCTCCAGACCAGAATACTGGAGTGGGTAACTTCCCTTCTTCAGGGGATCTTCCCAACCCAATGATCGAATCCAGGTCTCCCACACTGCAGGTGGATTCTTTACCAGCTAAGCTACCAGGGAAGCCCAAGAATACTGGAGTGAGTAGCCTATCTGCCCTTCTCTCAAACTGAAAATCTCCTGCATTGCAGGCTGAACCAGTTGAGCTACCCAAAGGAACAAATAAAGAGACCAAAGTCAGCTTGTTCCCACCGGGTTGGCATCTGACAAAGATTTGAAGTGGCTCTGAGGCATCACGGAGCATTGTACAGCTGCAAATCATTTGTTCAAGGAATCATGCACTGATCTCTCTTGCCCTTCCTCTCATGTCAGCGCAGATTTGAACTCTCAGGAAATACTCCACGGGGGTTGAACGTTGAGGTTCCCAAAGGAACAAATAAAGAGACCAAAGTCAGCTTGTTCCCACCGGGTTGGCATCTGACAAAGATTTGAAGTGGCTCTGAGGCATCACGGAGAACAGCTGCAAATCATGTTGTCAGCACGAAGTGCACCAAAGCCGTTCGCTGGCTTGAGCCACCCCAGGGAGCATCTCCATTCAGCATCGTCCAGGCACAATTGCGCTGGGCCCTGGCAGGAAGGGGAGGAGCTCGCCATCCCGTATGGCACGTAGTTTGTAGCAAGCACTTGATGAGGAAGAAATAATGACAGTAATAACCCTTCTTCACCCACAAACAGGACCCCGTTAGGGACATCTGTCACCATTAGCACCACTGACACAAAATCTGATATTACTTTGTGCCGCAGAAAATGGAAGGAAACACACTTTGTAGCTAACGGGAGGTTCCCTTGCCTGAACCGTGAACATAAAGAGCATCCACTGATGGTGACAAGCACATCCCAGCTCTGTGTGTGTGTTGCTAATACAGAGAAAGAGCGGATACCTCCCCTTGAAGTCATTTTGCTTCTGTTTAATTCTACTTTTCCAGCCACAATCTTCCTTATAATACCTTAGTAGAAGCCTGATTCAGTGGCATCCTTCTTTTACCTCTTGTCTGGATGATGGATGCACCCTCTCCTATCAAAAAGGTCTCTGCACACTTTGGGAGGAATTTCTGACTAAGAGAACCATAACTGGTCCCTCCCTGCTCTGTGGGTATAAAAAACCCCTTCTGTCACACAAGTCTGGCTTCCCGAGTGGTTCAGTGGTCAAGAATCCACCTGTCAATGCAGGAGACCTGGGTTCAATCCCTGGGTCAGGAAGATCCCCTGGAGGAGGAAATGGCAACCCACTGCAGTATTTTTGCCTGGAGAATCCCACAGACGGAGAAGCCTGACAGGCTACAGTCCATAGAGTCACAGAATCGGATATGACTGAGCAACTGAGCAGGCACACACATCATACATCACATGAGCCTTGAATAAGTCAGCTTCTTAGTGACCAAGGGTAGACTGTGTCTCTGGATCAGTGGTTTGTAAGAAATATAAAACTGCTTTCAATGTCCTCATAGGTTTAAGGCTGTGCTATTTCTTCGCAGAAGGAAGCAGGTTAGTAGCAGAAAGCGGCAGGTTTCCAACCTCTTGAAAATTTGACAAAGATCAGCCCAATATGGAGCCAGTTTTTTCTCTCCTGATTTCTTAGCAGGTGTTGATATTCTGGTTAGCTAGGAGAAAATAAAATGTTCATGCCTGATTACTCCAAGGCAATGAGCAAGTCCAAGTCCAAGTCCAATGAAAAGTTTTCAAGCGGGGCCATCATGATCCACAATGTTTGTGATGTGTGATAAACCCCATGTCCTGTTGCTTTGACACTGATGTCCCTTGGTTGTACTTGGTGGTGTCTCCAGTTTGACCATCACACATTTTCCTGACATCCTCATCATTCTGCATAAAAGACTGGGCTAGTGGTTTTGTGATCTGAATCACAAAACCAGCTGGAAAGTTCTAAATTAGATCTTTCATCTTGTCACTTCAAATTATTAGCCTACATGAACCCCATTCCATAAAAAAAAAAACAAAAAAAACTGCATGATGCAAGGTGATATATTTTACATTAAGTATGTTCTAAAGGGGTCTAAAGACAAGTGTTCCAAAGGCCTAAAAATAATAGCTGGACCTTAGATGTTGTTGTTTATTTGCTCATTTGTGTCCAGTTCTTTTGCGACCCCATGGACTGTAGCCTGCCAGGTTCCTCTCTCTATGGGATTTCCCAGGCAAGAATACTGGAGTTAGTCACCATTTTCTACTCCAGAGGATCTTCGCAACCCAAGGATTGAAGCCATGTCTCCTGAATTGGCAGGCAGATTCTTTACCACTGAGCCACCAAGAAAGCCCGAGCCTTGTATGAGTAGATAGTTATTGCTGACTAGTAAGAGATTGAGTTCCATACTCTGCCTGTTGTTCAGGGGTGTCCTGCCATCTATCCCTCAAGTGACCTGATCCCTCTGAGCCTCCTTTTTCATCTTCACATGAGAATAATAATATTCGTATCTCCTGGCAGTGGTGGTGGTTTAGTCGCTAAGTCGTGTCAGACTCTTGTGACTCCGTGGACTGTAGCCCGCCAGGCTCCTCTGTCCATGGGATTTTCCAGGCAAGAATACTGGAGTCAGTTGCCATTTCCTTCGCCAGAGGATCTTCCCGACCCAGGAACCGAACCTGGGTGTTCTGCATTGCAGACGGATTCTTTACCAACTGAGCTATGAGGGAAGCCCCTTCTATCTCCTAGAGTTGTAATAATGATTAAATGAGCTAACCCACAAATGGCACTTACCCTTGTGCCCACAACAAAGGACGCCTTTATGAGTGTCGCCTGTGACGATGGTGATGATTTCTATTTCACTCGGCATTTTACTACACATTTCCGTGTATGTGAGCATGTGGGGTGTTCTTCTCCTGACTGGCCCTGTTTCCAGGTACAGTCACATTGAGATTAGAACTTGAACATGTGAGTTTCAGGGCAGCATAAATACTCAACCTGTAGCATATATCATTCTGCATGTAGGTAGAAGTCTTGAGAGAGAAACATCTAGGTCTCGGCCCCAACACGTCCAATTCTGTGTATTTTTTATGTTCTTCACCCTCTGAGAGTTACTTTGTCTCGGTCATTTTTGCAAACTTACACGGTTGATCTCCCATCAAAGGAAACAGCATGCTAGGTTAGTAGTGTGCTCTGGACCCGCAAGAATGGTTTGCTTGCGTCCAGTCAGCATGTGGTTTCTATAGGACCTATCCTATAGAACTATCCTTACATACAGTATAGCCTTACATGCTGCTTATCTTTTGACACCATCAATATACTGTAACTTTTAATATCTTGGCTGATGGGGTGAGTGCAGTCTTGCATTTCTATGCCCACTCGACTGACTGTAGCATTCACAGGCTGCTGGTTGAGAGTCTGTGCTCACGGGAATTCAGTGTAACATTTCAATGTAGTGAGAACAAGCTGATTCGGGACCAGTGGATGGAGGCGGCTGGACCCAAACCTTGGACTGTGGACCTGCCCTTCCAACTTTATCCCCCCAACAAGACATCAGTTGACAGAGGAAGACATTTTCCCTTTTCTCTTTTCACTTAACATCTCCTGATGTGCAGTCTCAGCGATCATGAATACTTGAAGAGATCCTCTTCATCAGGGCAATGAGCCACTTTTGTGAGAACTGTTGCGTCTCCTTCCATTTATCTCCAGAGATACTCTTCAGGCTGATACTTCTTCCCAGGGTTGTTTTACTCTAAGTCAGCAGGGAGCCCCCAAATCACCTCTACTTTTACAATTTTTTATATTGAATATATAAACACATTTAGTAATTTTTTGTTTTTACTATTTATTTTTCTCAATCACCTTTCCAATAGATATTCCAAGGTTTAAGTGATTTTGAAATAATGACATTTGAGGTGATTCCTTCCCTGCAGGACAGCTTAAACCTTAAAGTGGTGTTTTTTTTTCTCCTCCTCTGTTCATTATTCCAGTTATATAATGGATATATGACATCATTGCCTACATTTAAGATGTGCAACATGACAACTTGATAAATGTATTGGGGTGGTCAGAAAGTTGGTTTGGGTTTCCGTACAATGTTATGGAAAAACCAGAAAGAATGTTTTGGCCAATATATATTACAAAATGATCATCACAATAGGTTTAGTTAACATCTATCACCTCTCACAGTTACATTTTTTCTTGTGATGAGAAAATTTAAGATCAACAATCTTTGCAAAATTCAAATATAAATACAGTATTGTGAACTATAAACCCATGCATATATGGTGAACTAATATTTGACAATGTGAATCACAACAAATTGGAAAATTCTTAAAGAGATGGGAATACCACACCACCTTATATTCCACCTGTATGCAGGTCAAGAAGCAACAGTTAGAACCAGACATGGAACAATGACCTGGTTCCAAATTGGGAGAGGAGTACAGGGCTGTATATTGTCACCCTGCTTATTTAACTTATATGCAGAGTACATCATGTGAAACCCTGAGCTGGATGAAACCAAGTCATGTGAAATCAAGCTGGAATCAGGATTGCCAGGATAAATACCAACAACTCAGATATGCAGATGATACCACTCTAATGGCAGAAAGGGAAGAGGAATTAAAGAGCCTCTTGATGAGGGTGAAAAAGGATAGTGAAAAAACTGGCTTAAAACTCAACATTCAGAAAACTAAGATCATGGCATCTGGTCCCACCACTTCATGGCAAACAGAAGGAGAAAAAGTGGAGGCAATGACAGATTTTCTTTTCATGGGCTCCAAAATCACTGCAGACAGTGACTGCAGCCATGAAATTAAAAGACGCTTGATCCTTGAAAGCTATGGCCAACCTAGACAGCATATTAAAAAGCAGAGACATCACTTTGCTGACAAAGGTTGGTATAGTCAAAGCTATGGTTTTTCCAGTAGTCGTGTATGGATGTGAGATAATATTAGTCACTCAATCGTGCCCAACTCTTTGCAACCCAATGGACAGTAGCTCACCAGGCTCCTCTGTCCATGGGATTCTTCAGGCAAGAATACTGGAGTGGAGTGCCATTTCCTTCTTCAGCGGATCTTCCTGACCTAGGGATCGAACCTGAGACTCCTGCACTGCAGGCAGATTCTTTACCAACTGAGCCACCAGGGAAATCTTTGAGAGCTGGACCATAAAGAAGGCTGAGTGCTGAAGAATTGATGCTTCAAATTGCAGTGCTGGAGAAGACTCTTGAGAGTCCCTTAGATTGCAAGGAGATCAAACCAGTCAAATCATAAAGGAAACCAATCGTGAATATTCATTGGAAGGACTGATGCTGAAGCTCCAATATTTTGGCCACCTGAAGTGAAGATCTGGCTTGTTGGAAAAGACCCTGATGCTGGGAAAGACTGAAGGCAAAAGAAGAGGGCTGCAGAGGATGAGATGGTTAGATGGCATCACTGACTCAATGGACATGAGTTTGAGCAAACTCTGGGAGATAGTGAAGGACAGGGAAGCCTGGTGTGCTGCAGTCCATGAGGTCGTGAGAAGTCAGACATAACTTACCAACAGAACAACAAATATTTGACAAGGGACCCAAGAATACTCGATGGAGAAAAGAAAATGTCTTCAATAAATAGTGTCAGGAAAGCTGGATGTTCACATTCAAAAGAGTGAAACTAGACTCTTGTCTTTTACAGCTCACAAAAACTTAACTCAAAATAGATTAAAGATTTAACTGTAAAACCTGAAACTATAAAACTTCTAGGAGAAAACAGGAAAAAGCCTTCTGGACGTTGGTCTTGGCAATTGTATTTTTTATATATGACATCTAAACCACTTGAAACAAAAGCAAAAATAAAGAAGTTGGACTATTGCTTTGTAGATAATAATGACGGTAGCTAATATGTACTTGTTCTTACTATATGGTAATAATATGCTAATTAGTTAACATGCCTTATAACATACAACCTTCATAGCAGCTCAGTGAAGTATATGCCATTGTTATCATCATTATGTAGATGAAAAAATTTGAAGTTAAGAGGGTTTAATGACTTGCCAGGTGACAGAGAAGGAGAGATGGTAAAGTCAGGATTTGAATGTGGCTGGGTCCAAATTCCAGTCTCTGCTTGTAACCACTATGTTCAGATGATACCATGACCTCACATCTTTCTAGTCACAGTTTTTTTCTCCTATTACTTTATTTCCTTTCCCTACATTGTAGTAGTGCTGGTGGTTGTGATTCATTGCAGTGTAAGGCATTCATGTGTTGAACAAATATCTATTATGGCCCATGAATGCGTAAAGGTGATTTCAGCTGGTAGAGAAGAAATAAAGGGGATACATGATGAATTATTTTCTAAATTCTCCCAGATAATTTCTTTCTCCACATTACATGTTAAGTATGGTTTCTTTATCCTGCTTTCTCCTATAGAGACTCTGCAGCTTTTTGTACTTAACTCCTATTTTACACTATGCAGTGCTGTGCAAAACAGTGTATAAGCTATTTTAAAGACCACCTCGGGTAACTTTCCTGTAATGTTTGAATCTGAAATATTTTCCCCTAAACCTTCAATTTTCCATATAGTCAAGCTGCTAAATTGCCTCTCTGAGAGGCAGAAATTACTCTGTTGATTTGATTTCCTTTGTTTTCTTAAGCAAGTAGAAGATATAACCAATTTCTTTTTAATCCCACCACTAGTGCCGTGTCTCTCTCCTCAGTTCTAAAACTCTAGACAATTTTGAACGTTAAGTACTTGCAGGAATATTAACTTTTAACAAATGGGAAAAAGTTGTGTGTTCTAATTTAATCAGCGCCCTGAAACCTCTTTAAGGATTTTCTAGCCCAGGTTCAAAACAACAGTGAAGCAGCAAACAAGCAATCACCACAACCAGGAGCTGGCATCCTTCTGTGCTTCTGTGTCTGTTGTTTCTCAAGAAACTATTATAAGGCTGCCTTAAGGATCTCCCTTAAGAACCAGAGGCAGGTGTTTTTGCTACTGTTTTTTTCTTTTTCAAACTTCTTCATGTGGTGATGAGTCCATATGAGAAGATACAGACCTTTGTGTTTTGAAAATTTATCATAGAGGTGGCACTCCTTTTGGAAATGATGCATTTGAACCCTTGCTTTCTGCAGATCAGGGTTACTTAAAATTAGAAGCAAGCAAGCAGTTAATGACCAGTTTTTTCCCTGAACCTGAATCATGATACAGTTAAGTCAAGAGAATATCAAGTAGGGGTAATTTTTCTTGGTTACAGAACAAGTGAAGTATTGTAAGGATTTATGCCACTTTAAATAACAGAATCTGATGATTCAAGAGCTTGAATTTGATTATATGCTGTGACTAGAATCTCAGCTCTGTACCTATCCTACTGACTATGCAGCACCTCCTATCATATTCTGCTTTGGTCAGAAGTTTCTCTATGGAATTTGGTCAGATTTTGAATGTCTGTTCACCTTCAATTTAAAACATTCTGCTTATTCAATCTCAGAGTGGGTTTGTGATGGAGGCCCATGTTGGCTTAGTTCTGTGCAGTCTGATTTGGGAGTTTTCAGAACCTCAGAGGTAAGGATTTCATCAGTTTACATGAGACACATATTAGTGATTAAAAACGTGCACTTCTGTGAATAAAAACAAAGATTACTTGTAACAGAGAAGAACAAACCTGACTCCATATTGGATCTTCTCCTTTATCTCTAAGCCCTGTGCTCTGTTGCCTGTGCTGAGTCATGAGGGCTCTGCACCTTTTGTAAAAGAATGTTGCCTATGGCCTGAAATATACAGGATAGCACATTCTCAAGGCTCTCCCTCCTATGCTTGTCCTTTAAAACATAACACTTTTCCATTCACATAGAGGTAAAAAGTCGCAGAAGAGAAAACAAGTATCCTATTGGAAGTTTATAGGAACATTGTGATCAGACCTGCCTGGATAGCTACAAAAAGTTTTCTGCACCAAAAAATTTGCAAAAACCAGCCACACTCCTTCCCCTTTCAGTATAAAAGAAGTCTGGTGGCTCAGTGGTAAAGAATCTGCCTGCCAATGCAGGGGACATGGGTTTGACCCTTGGTCTGGGAAGATCCCACATGCCATGGGGCAGCTAAGCCTGTGTACCACATCTACTCAGGCCATGCTCTAGAGCCCGTGCTTTGCAATAAGAGAAGCCATCGCAATGAGAGGGCCATGCTCTACGATGGAGAGTAGCCCCTGCTTGCCACAGCTGGAGAAAAACCTGCATGCAGCAGTAAATACCCGAGACAGCCAAAAATACATAAATAAACAAGTGCAATTTTAAAAAAGAAGTCTGAATTCCACTAATAACTCCGGTAAGATAGTTCTTTGGGACTCTAGTCCACCACTTTCTTAGTGTGATAAATTTCAGGATAAAGTCACTATTCCTCACCCCAACATCTAATCCTTCAATTTATTGGACTTTTATGTGGTGAGAGGTACCAGCTGAGGTTCGGTAACATATTTTAAATTTTCAGGTAAAAACACACATACATTTATATTACATAGACATCCTAAACTTGAGATGTAAACAAATTTCACTGTCATCATTCACACACACTCAAAACTTTGGCTTTGTTCAGATTAAATTAGAAAGTACTAGAATATATTCTTCAAATAAAGTGATTCTTTTGAACCAAAATGTTTTCCCTGGTTTAAACATACCTGCAATGATTTTCATATTGAGATAAATCAGAGCACTTAACTAAAGAATGAATTGAGTATTATTGGCCATAATCTTTTATACAGAATTTTAGACTTTAGGTAATATTTATGTGGATGCTCATAACTATGAAAAATAGCCAGAGAAGTTCGTTCGTCCTTACATTATATCGAGCCTTTCTTCTTTATTACTGTGTGGGCTGAACAGGGCGGCAAATGACCTGTGGTTGATGGATAGAGTTTTCGGTGGAGGCCAAGGTGCCAGACACGGGCAGAACCCCCTACTCCGCCTCATGAACGTCTGCCATTTCTGTACCAATTCTTAACCCTGAGCCTTTAATCTTTCTTTTTTTCTCCCAATCTTGTAAGGCCCAGAGGCTGAACCTAAAAAGGTGTGAAATTTCCTTTTCTGTCATCTCTTAACTCATCTCTCCAAGTTCAAGGAGACGGCTGGACTGTGCAGATAAATGTTTATCTATCTCTTGTTAACACCTTCAATGTCCCACAGGAGATGATTCTAAATCCTTCCCAGAGTTACCTCCATCTGCCTAAATCTTAAGAGGTGACCTTTTTGTTTTCCTCTTTACCTTGTTGAAAAGTGCCAGTGCGTCTAGCATCAATTCCTGATCTCATTTCCACTTCAGCTAACAACAAAGGCTTCCCATCATCTCACGATCCCCCTGGATGGTGCCCTAATCTCACTTCCCTTCTGTCCTGGAGGACGAGAGCTCTCTCTGTGTGTAGTATTGACGCTGTAGTCTTTGGCATCTCTCAAGAATTTCTTTCTTGAATTACAAATTCTTTTTAAAACAATTTTAGTTTCTGGCTTTCTGTTGGCCTTTTTTTTTTTCCTTTTGCTTTTTACGGTGTTCAGGTCTCCTCACTTATAACTAAAAACTAACAAATAAGAATCACACTAGTATGTACTGGTAAGAATATAAATTAGAATCTCCTCCCTTCCTCCTGGAAACCATAGAAAGAAATAATGGGGGAAAAAAGTGCAAGCAAAAAGTTTCACACATTCTGAAATGAAACAAAAAGCTGGAAAGCTGATGGGGCAGGGTTGTAAGGGAGCTGGCACGGTATTTGACATCAAGAGTAGCAGTAAGTTGTGAAGGAAATGGTGAGGAATCTAAGTGTGGGAGACCCCAGAAAGCACTGGGAACAGTATACTTCCTGAGGATCAAGGGCATGTTCCAAGGTACAATGGCTGAAAACAGAGCTGAGGTTTATCCAGAAGCCCCAGTGAACAGAGAAGGCAAGAAAAGTGACAAGGGAGGCTGGGATGAGACATAGATGATATGAGAAATTATTTTATGAAATATCTGTGAAATAAATCCCATGGAAACAGCCTCCTGTGAGCCCAGAGCTGGTAGCAGAAACCCCTCCTGGAACAAATTAATTTTGGAAAAGGGTGGAAGCTTGTTGAGAAGTCACACAGAAAAACACAAGGGAATGTCATATTGGAGTCTACAGTCTGTTTTGAAGGCTGTGGAAGAGGGACCCTTGATTCGTAAGATTTTTTTCCTTGCCCCACGTAGCCGCAGTCCCACCCACCATGGAAAACTACAAACAGCAGGTCCAGAAGCATCTAACCCGTTTAACCTTGAGTCATAAAAGAACAGCGGCACAGAATCCATACAAAAATACTATTACAAAGGTGTAAAAAAGTAGTAAACCTTTCCTACAACGGAACAGTCACCAGAAAAATACTGCCAAGTTGCAGCTGAAGATTTAGCCAAAGATCCCCCCATTAAAATGAGTTATGAAGCAATCACTGCAAGAAGGAAGACCACAAGGCAGAAAAATAAGAACGCGGGGGAAATGGCCACACGACAGGGAGCAGTGAGCATCTGCTGACAGAATCCAGAGAAAAAGGAGAAGGAAGACTCACAGAAAGGAAGATTACTGGGAAGAGTGAAAGAAAGATAGTTACTCTGGCTGTCAGTAGCCACTGTAGCACAGAGTAAAAACGAGAAAATAAAAGAAGTAAAATAAATGGAGAGTTAGAGGGGATTCAGAAGGCAGACGCGGAAGGCAGGCGACATATATTTATTTTTTTTTTTATTTTTTTTTTCATTTGCTTTTTTGCTTTTTTTTTTTTTTTAATTGGCTTTATTTTTTTTTTATTTATTTTAGTTGGGGGCTAATTACTTAACAATATTGTAGTAGTTTTTGCCATACATTGACATGAATCAGCCATGGGTTCACATATATATGGATTTTTTTTTAAATTGAACGAGAGTTGATTAACAATGTTGTGTTAGTTTCAGGTGTACAGCAAAGTGATTCAGTTATATATGTGTATTGGACTTCTTAAAAACAAACGAAAAAGCAAATATTTTAAAATGTAATTCAAAAATCTTTTCTGGGAACTCCCCTGGTGATCCAGTGGTTAAGACTCAGTACTTCCACTGCAGGGGTCACAGGTCACAGAAAATAAAATAAGACAAGTATTAAAAAAATTTTTTTTCTGAAAATAAAGAAACTTTGAACCTACATTTTGGTCCCCTGAAAAAATGGGCCAGAATAGTCAACTCTATGTAAACTTTACTAGTAAAGTTTTTGAATGTTAAAGATAACAAAAGAATTTTTCCACATACAAGACACCAAAGAAGTTAATTCTAAGGGGAAAAAAAATACCCTTTATATAACTAAACTGACATCAGACATCTCTCTCTAACATGATACCCAGTGCCAGAAAACAGTGAAGTAGCCCCTGAAAAATACTGAAGGTGGAAAGAGTACAAGTCAAAGATGTTCTGTCTAGCCAAGCTATCCTTTAAGCATATAAAAGATAATAGCTATGGAAAATAACTACCGACTAGCAATTGATTTTATTTATTTATTTTTTAATGTTGTTTTTTTGCCACATCATGCAGCATATGGTATCTCAGTTCCAGGACCAGGGATCAAACCCTTACTCCCTGCAGTGGAATTATGCAGTCTTAACTACTGGACTGCCATGGAAGTAAGGCTCCAACTACAAACTGTTGAAAATGGAAAAATTCAGAGAATACTTTTTCCATAAGTTCTACTTGTAGAAAAGAACTATAAACTTGGGAAAGGCTTAGCCGCAGACTAGTGTTAAATGGAGACTCTATTTTGCTACAACTAAACTTCAAACCAAGGTGCAAATAAGAGTCACAGAATGATTGGAAACATAAGATGGCTTGAAAACATAGAAAATAGCTAATATGAGAAGAGAAGAAAGCAAGAAGGTGCAAGTGAAAACTTACAGATGCCTCATCATTAGTAGCTAGGAGGCAAAAGAGGGCCTTTAAAGCTGGCAAACCAAATAGTGGAAATATACGCATATTTAAGAGTTCGGTGAAGTTGGAGAAGACTCTTGAGAGTCCCTTGGACTGCAAGGAGATCCAACCAGTCCATCCTAAAGGAGATCAGTCCTGAAAATTCATTGGAAGGACTGAGTTGAAGCTGAAACTCCAATACTTTGGCCACCTGATGCGAAGAGCTGTCTCGTTTGGAAAGACCCTAATGCTGGGAAAGATTGAAGGTGGGAGGAGGAGACGACAGAGAATGAGATGGTTGGATGGCATCACTGACTCGATGGACATGGGTTTGGGTAGACTCTGGGAGTTGGTGATGGACAGAGAGGCCTGGCGTGCTGCAGTTCATGGGGTCGCAAAGAGTCGGACACGACTGAGCAACTGAACTGAACTGATGATTATAATGGTGACCATCTGAAAACGTAAACTTTTAAAATATTAGATGATGCACAATTTTTGAAAAAAAAAGAGTCGACATATGCGAGCTCATCCTCAGAAGAAACTAGTTAACAAGAGCCTAAGCTTTTGGGGTGTTAGCAGAGCTTAACTGACCTGGAGGAAAGCAGATACCAGCTCTATCCTGCCAGCTCTCGCCATCTTGTTTCCTCTGTACCCGCAGCCCCTTTCCCAGGGAATGTTTTCCAGTTTTTTTCTCTCCACTTGTGGGGAGATGAAAAGCTAAGAAACATTTGTGACTTTCATAGTCCAGATACATAGACTCATGAACAGTGTGAAATCTGATCAATGACCATAGAGTACTTCTCCTTCCTCTCCACCTCACACCACATGACAAAGAGCCTATTTACAGTAGTAAAGATATATATTCATAGTTGCTTATATTTGCATAAAGAAAAGTCGGGAAATATATTCAGGAAAATGATGCACGTGATTGCCTGCTAGAGCCAACAGGCAAAAACCAAAATAAATGAGGGTCTGCCTTAAAAGGAAATAGGACCTTTTTATTTGGTTTGATTTTTTTTTCTTACCAAAATGAGTGTCTTACCTGCAAAAAAAAAGAAAAGTATTTTTATTATTTAAAATAGAAGTTTAAAACGTAAACATCAACTATTTTAAAATAAAGTAAATTGCATTCCAACTGCAAAAATTTCATCAGAAAACTGTCCTTCTGGGAATTCTCTGGCGGTCCAGTGGTTGGGACTCTCTGCTTCCACTGCAGGGGGCCCGGGTTCGATCCCTGGTTGGGGAACTAAGGTCTAGCAAGTTGCACTTACACAGTCAAAAAAAGAAAAGAAAAAACTGTCTTTTTATCTTCTTGTTCCTTCACACTGCCATCCTACCTCTTTTTCATATACACACAGAGTTGTTGAAAGAGTAATAAATATTATTTCAAGCAAAGTGTAAGCAAATTATATCAGCTTTTTCCACTTCCTCACCATCTGCTACTTACCACATAAATATTGCAGTTGACTTGACTTCCCAAGGTCATCCATGATCTTATATGGACAAAGCTATAAAAATTACTATCATTAATAAACCTACTTTTGGTGAATTGGGAATGTTAGAGAAGTTTTTATTTAAAATAATTCAGAAATGAATCTTTTTCTTAGTACATGATACTTAACTCCTAATTTGTTTTTTTCGTGTTGCAATTTTTGGTAATTTCAATGCTGTTAAAATAATCTCAGATGGAATTATTTTGATTCTTGAAACTTCAGGAAGAATATGACTTGTTGATTCCATTATTTGAACAGATCTGTGTATATAGTTAGGTGTGTAGTTACAGAGCCCTTCACAAAATGTCCATACTCTAGTTCAGCAATTCATGTATTCCAATTCAGCCACCCCAAATACATACCACATAGTGTCCATTCATGGAAGCACCTTCATTCTCCACTTCAGAGTCTCTTCTTAGACCTCCCCACCCACAGACCCACCTGATTTGAAATGTTTATCAAATCCACAATTTCATTGGTATGTACTTGCTTCCTCTTGCTAATGCTAACTCCATTTTCCAGACTTAGTGTGCTGTAAAAGAATCTGAAATTGCATTTTGTCTAAGGTACTTAAGGAGCACTCATTTTCATGACACAATTGAAATGAAATGTGTTTTAAAAGTAAAAGAAGAACACATAGCCTGAAAAATGCCTTTGTTTTCCTTTTGGTGACAGAGCTTACTTCATTATGTTAATTCCAGAGGGCCTGCAAAAGAAAACTGACTTCAACTGAACAGTAATCCATAGTGAAATTGACTAATTCAGTTTCCACTTATTACCAACTCTGTTAATGCAAAAGGTAGTACATTACACTGAAAATAAAATTTGAAAAAAGAGCACACGCTGTCTCTAAATTGCTAGTATATGGGAAAGTCAAGATCTTTTTTCATGGGGTGTGCACGAAGCAATAAAGGACATGTGTGCAAATGGGAATTTTGCAGCCTGTTCTTATAAACACCTGTAGGAAAGTCTATCAGAATTCAAGAGAAATCATCAACTCAGGCAAATCAAAGAAGCATTTTTATCTTGCAAAACCAGGCACAGAGAAGAGCAAGTAAAGAGCAATTAAGAATTTCATTAGGAAAAGCCAGGAAACAATACAACTGTTCAGTATACTATGTAATGAATTTCAGCTTTGTATTTGCCAGGTACCTCACATCCATACATTCCCTGCCCTTCACTGTGCGTCAGCTTCTTAAATACAGACACAAACGCAATTAAAGATACAGAAAAGTATGTATAGTTTATCATGTTTTAGGGAAAAAGAGAATATAAATACATGCGTGTTAATGTATATATGTGTATATATCTGGGTATACATGTATATCCATATAAATATAAATGTATTTGCTCGTATTGTTAAGGGTACCCGTGGTAGGTAGGTGGGAATAAGATAAAGGGAACAGAAATTCAAGCTAAACTTTTTTGACTACACTTTGCTTTAGAAATTAGACTTTGAAATCATGGACATGTATTATGTAATTCTAAAACAAAAATTTTTGAAAGAACTTAGAAATAAAAACTAAAATGAAATAAAAAGTAACTGTGATTCAATTTTTGGCATAGCCAGTCAGAGAGGAAATATTTCAAGGGACTTTAAAACACGATAATTTGGCCGTACATCCACAGTGGAATAGATCGCAAAGGAAACAAACTGCAAAATAAAAAATGTGGCTGTTTTTGCTAACCATATCATTGGTGGTAATGTGATATTATTCTTAGGAGAACTTTGTGTGTATAATGTGAGATGAGCAAATGAGTAGTTACACTGGCATTATAGAGAACTAGGATTTGAGGCATGGGACAAATGAAATATTGATGTGAGATCAATGGTATTAAGTAAAATCTCTATAGTCTTGATTTTTAATTGGAAAATCAGTATAAATTCAAAATGCATCTTATTTGTTTATTTTATTTTAATTAATTAATTAATTAGTTGTTTTTGGCCATGCCACGCAGCATGCTACATCTTAGTTCCCCGACCAGGGATGGAACGTGCGCCCCCTGCAGGGGACGCCGGGAGTCGTCCTGAACCGCCAGGGAAGTCCCCTGTCTTATGTTTTTTTAATGTGTGTTTTCTAGTTCTGCCTAAAAACAATGAATGACCAAATAGTGGATAAAATCCCAAGTGCCTAATTGTGGTTTTGACATGCTAAAACCAACTGGAGAAAAACAAAAACAAAACAGGACTCCTCAAAGAAATAGCTATTCCCGGAAGGAAAATGTCTTAGATAGTTTTCAAAATAATCAAAGAGAGAGTGCCTTGGAAAGTGGGTGGAGATATAAAGGAAACAAGATGAGCATTTCCACACCAGTAAACAAGGAAGCCATCAGAGAGGATCTCACTGGGTCGAAAGAACTTAGGGGCCAACTTAGGTACTATTCACTGTTCAAAGATGAGCCAGTTTGAGCACTGATGAAGAAAATAATTGCAGTGGCTTGAAAAATATTAAACTATTTAAATCCATGAGTTCATAATGATTTAAAAAAAGTCAGTCATCACTTTTGGAAAATATTAAGGCCAACTCATTATTTTGAAAACTCAGAGATGAAAGAAAATAGTCAAGCATTTAACCTTTAAGAGCTATACCTTAGGGAAACCAAACAGTTGATGAAGACAAATTTCTCTTTATAGAAGTATTCACACTAATGATTGAAGAAAGAATGATAGATTAGCCTATCTCTAACCTCCAATGAATTAATGCAATTAGTGATTTTTGGTTGCTATTACTATCATATTGGGCGGAAAAACGGGAAACTCTGTACCTTCTACCAGAGGGATACACCACCACCTGGGTATGAATTCGTCTGGAAAAAATCAAACTTGGATATGATAATTACCAATGTAATGATGAACTCCACAACACAGGCTGTAAGAAATTCTACCAGAAAATGACGATTCTATAACAACCACCAAAAAAAAAAAGGTAAAAGCAAAGAGAAACGGAGGATGAATCCATAAGTCAGAAGACACTTAAGAAACACATTACTGCAACTAGCACAACATTATACATCAACTCTACTCCAGTAAAAATTTTTTTAAATCTCTATACAATCCAAGGAATATATTTTGTATTTAAAATGTAGTATTAGGGATGTTCTGGAAGGGGAAAACATGTACACCCATGGTGGATTCATGTCAATGTACAGCAAAACAAATACAATATTGTAAAGTTAA
This sequence comes from Okapia johnstoni, assembly GCA_024291935.2. Classification (NCBI taxonomy): domain Eukaryota; kingdom Metazoa; phylum Chordata; class Mammalia; order Artiodactyla; family Giraffidae; genus Okapia; species Okapia johnstoni. Next base: position 26,074,471 of record CM044327.1, read on the forward strand.
AAAATAGAAAATAAAGTAATTAAAAAAATAATAAAAAAAAAATAAAATGTATTAATTGAAATATGACTGGAGATATTTAGAGAGAAAATAAATTGAGCCTATTAAGAGTTCTCATAGGATATCAAAAATTTCAAAGAAATGTATAAAAACATAATGTGAAATGATGTGCGTATATTATAAACTTGAGACAATTTACAAATAAAATTTTTAAAGTTTCAAGCACTTAAAAAAAAAGAAATAAGCTAACCAATCACAATGCATGGCCCTTGCTTTGCTCCCAATTCAATAAACGAAGAGTGAAATAATATAGAATTTGTGAAATGGGAGCGGTGTATGGGATGCTGACTGTGCCCCAGCAACTGTCTCTCAGTCCCCCAAGGGATCAGAGGTTCTTGGGCTAGCCAGAATCTTCCTGAGTCTCTCTGGAGACAGGTCAGAAGTCCCAGGAGATAACTCTCAACCTGTGAGATGTGATGGTGGATGAACGCCCAGTTGCCTTGACCTTCCGTGGCACAGTTCTGACATGTGCCCCAGAGAATGTCTGCCAGGGTCTCCAGTGGGACTGAATCCCTCCTCTCATGACAGTGCCTCAGCATCAGCACGCTCTTTCTTGACTTCTGTCCCCTCCACTTGGCCACTTCCTCCCACTGGTGTCACCTCCAGTGTGACACCCAAATCTGTCTTAGGGTCTACTCTTTGGGGGACCCCAAGTTAAGACAATGAGAATTTTGTAATAATATCTTATTTTTTCATTGTCTGGAGTGTGATTGTAGTGTTGGTGCTATGGTTTTATAAAGGAATTCTTCTAGAGGTAATTTTTAACATAAGTGCAGATAAAATCATATAATGACTAGACCTGGTTTCAAAATAATTTATGAGAGGGTTGCTGGAAAAGTGGGTGGAGTTACATACGTGCAAAACTGCCTCTGATTTAATAACTGGTGAAGTTTTGTGATAGGTTCATGGAGGTTTGTTACACTTTTACCACTACTTTTTATAGATGTTTAATATTTTACATAGTAGAGCTTTATGAAATTATACCCACACCAAAGATATCTCTGGAAGGATTCAAAGAAAGTAGTAAAATTGGTTACGTCTAATAAGGGGCAGTAGGGAGGGAGGAAAATAGGGTAGGAGGAAGATTTTTCAATGCATAATTTTTAAAAACTCTTTGTTTTTGTTTATTTATATGGCTGCTTCAGGTCTTAGTCGTGGCATGTGGGACTGAGTTCCCTGATGGGGATTGAACCTGGGTCCCATGCATTGGGAGTGCAAGGTCTTAGCTACTGGGCCACCAGGGAAGTCCCTATGTAATATTTTTTAACCCTTTAAAGCTGGACCAACAGAAAGCATTACACTTCCAAAGAGTAGAAAAACTGTTGTACATAATAATAAAGCTACAGCAGTTAGAACAGAAAGTAAAATGCAGTATGATTGATCACAGCAGTTTCCTGTATAAAGTCTTTCAAATGTAACCCACTGACCTCAAGACAAGGACCAAAATCTTTTAGCACATCCCAAAAGTCCCTACAGGATCTAGTCCATGTCCACCTGTCAAGTTTTAGCTCTAAGTACTTGATTCGACATGCCCAAACATTTTTTTTATTTTTGTTAATCTCTTTATCTCCTCAAAACCTTTGCACAAGCAATTTCCTCTTCTTTAGTGCGGCGTTCTTTAATCCCAGGCTAAGTTCTCATTTCATGCACATAAACAGTAGCCTGTGTCACCAGTGATCACAATTGTGATTTCATTATTTTGATAAAATAATCTGTAGAGTAGTTGTGATTTTAGTCCAATCCAGCTGTGTAAGAAAACAAGCCTTTCTATAATGTCTCTTTCTCCCCTGTTAGAACTTCATCTTAGTGAGCACAGGAGCTCTTGGTCCCTTTGGAAATTCCAGGACATGGTAGGCACTCACTCAATATTTATTGGGCAGAGAATGATGAATGGATGGATGGATCAATGGATGGATGGATGAATTGAAGAACAAATAAGTAAATGAATGGATGTATCCATGAGCAGAATCTGTTGAAGTCCAGCCATCAATTGTGTTGCCCAGTCAAAGATTTGAATTAATGTGTAGCTGATCTTTGTATTTCACTATTTCTGAAATCTAATGAAAGCTTTGGTTTTATGCTGCAAATAAGGAGAAAGAGAATAATCTAACCAAAGCAGATGCCTCTACACTGGGGCTGCCCTGGTGGCTCAGATGGTAAAGAATCTGCCTGCAGTGCAGGAGACTTGGGTTCCATCCCTGGATTGGGAAGATCCCCTGGAGAAGGAAATGGCAACCCACTCCAGTATTCTTGCCTGGAGAAGTCCATGGACAGAGGAGCCTGGTGGCTACAGTCCATGGCGTCAAAAAGAGTCAGACACGACTAAGTAACTAAGCACAGTACACACTTCTACACTGAGGCCACTCCATCCCCAGTATCATAGTAAAAATCACTCTTTTTTAACACTTTAATACAGCAGGCAGTGTTGAGGGAATTTCAACATAATATGAGAATGTTAAAACTTCTTTTCAGTATTTTATCAGTGTTGATAAATAATAATATATGGCAAAGTGCTTTGCACATAACAAGGATTTAAAAATCTAAGTCTGTGCTAATTCATGGTCCAGACTCACTAGAGGAAGTCCCAGGTTTACTTTAAATAACCTTGCTGCTTGCATCATATAAAGCAAAAACTAACATATCTATTCAAATTCACTCTGAGTAAGCAGGGATATTGAAGCACACACAACCAAAAGTGGGACTACCTGCAAGACCAGTCAAGTGAAAAAGGTAAATTGACTGAAAAATAGTTTTGAATAAGTAGACTCTTCCTAGACTTTCCTACTTTTGAATTCAGTTAAAGGGCTTACCTGGTGGCTCAGACCATAAAGCGTCTGCCTACAATGTGGGAGACCCAGGTTCGATCCCTCTGTTGGGAAGATCTCCTGGAGAAGGCAATGGCAACCCACTCCAGTATTCTTGCCTGGAAAATTCCATGGACGGAGGAGCCTGGTGGGCTACAGTCCCTGGGGTCACAAAGTCGGACATGACTGAGCGACTTCACTTTCCTTTCTAAAGGGCGAACTTAAAAATCTCTAGTTTTTGTCATGCTCATGTAACCCATTTTGCCGTTTAAAAATGTTTGTCTATATGGCCAAGAAGTACTCCCTCGTTTCTTATTTTTAACATATTTTATCTGTCTGTCTGTCTGTCTATCTATTTTGGTGGTGCTAGTCCTTGTTGCTGCAAGCAGGCTTTCTCTAGAGCAGGGGCTGCTCTACGCTTCGTTGTCAGGCTCAGGCTTCCCACGGCGGTGGTTTCCCTTGTTGTAGAGCACAGTGTCTAGGGGGCTCAGGCTTCAGTAGTTGCCATGCAGGCTTAGTTGCCCTGTGGCATATGGGTCCTTCCCACACGATCAGCAAGGTAAATGGATGCTTTGACCCAGGACCAGGCCACGCTTCACTCCGTTGATGTTGCAAAAGGTACATAGCTCTTGGTCAACCGGAGTTTCAGCAAAAATGTTAGCTCTTCACAGAAGCAAAACTATCACCCAAATCACTGAAGAAGCATGACTATTTTGAGCGTTGCCTCTGATGCTGTTTGTACCATCAAAAATCACTGAAAGCAAGGCCTTTTAATCTTGGTGCAAATTCTTTGTGGCAAGTTCTTGATGCTACAAGATATAATATATGCTCATGAAAACTATTTTCTTTTAATAGGCACTTAAGAAACCATTTCCTTTTAATTTCTTAAACCAGCAGAGCAGGTGCAAATCTATCCTTATGTACTGAAGTGTACTTTAAGTTAATTAAAAACTTTCTAAAGAGATTGAATATGGTGATTCCCCTTTGAACTAGTTACAGTGACTCCTAGACTCATTCTTTCTTCTTTTTCTTTGGTGCTAATCCATACATCTGACTCAGCCACAAAAATCAGTTGATTCATCAAGCTGAATTTCACTTTGAGATAATCCCTAATCACTGTAAGAAGTTCTTCTTCATCTTAAGATGTTTATTTAGAGTAGCTAGCCCAGAGTCTGTGTTTATGGTGTTACTAATAGTTTGACCCTTATAGCCATCTATTTTACTTGATTATTGACATAAGGATTTTGATTGTATGCTTCAAGTTGGGGTACTAATATCCCGAATGCCACATGGTGTGGCCGAAAAAGCATGTTTTCTTGGGTATTCAGATATCAAGTTAAGTCTGGTTTAACTCCTTGCCTTTTATTTGATTGTCCAGGAAGCATAAATAGGGTGAGATTGGTCTTTAAAAATTGACTTGCCCAGGGTTCAATGTCATGAAATTCCATCCACCTTCATTATACGTGGAATGAGCCCAGTTGATATTATATTTGAGGTTCTTCAACAGGACATATAGGAGCGATATTTCTGTAGGAACAGCTGGAAGCCAGCATTGGCAAAGCAAAGTGAACTGAATTCTAACAAGACCCAGTCACTCCCATATCCCTAGAATACAGGCTGGAGAAATCCTCACCGTAGCCAAAAGGCAGATACGTTTAGCAACAACACTACCATTTAACTCAGTTCAGCTCTCCACCACACATGGATCATAGATCATTGTGACAGGTTTTGCACCAGCAATTGTGACTGTTCACCAGAGAGTCTTGCACACTCATGAATTATTCTGTCAGCTCTTTGCTCTCAAGTCTTACATGGATCATAATAATGGGATTGTGAAGGAAAATACATTCAAAATGTCAGTTGGTACTGAGGCAGAAAGTCAGTGCTAAGTGAGGGTTAGTTCATGTGGACATGTCTATACATCTATTACTTTTATTTAATTTTAAATATTTTGTTAATTGAAGTACAGTTGGTTTATAATATTGTGTTAATTTCAGGTATACAGCAAAATGATTGTTTATAGACATATGTATATAGTATTTTTCAGATTCTTTTCCTTTACAGGTTATTACTTGATATTGAGTATAGTTCCTTGTGCTATGCTCTCCAGTAGGTCTTTCCTTATTACTTTTAGGTCCTAACTCAAGTTATTGCTCTCATAACACAAAGCCTATCACTTCCTCTATATCTAAAAAGTGAGAGGAGAAGAAAGCTAGATGTAATTTTCTTCTCTCACATATGTATATCATATAGATGTATATATATATATATATGTGCATGTACATATCATACACATATATCAATCACATACATATATACATACATTATGGTGCTCCATTGCTCTGTCGTGTCCAACTCTCTGCAACCCCATGGACTGTAGCCTGCCAGGCTCCTCTGTCCATGGGATTTTTCAGGCAGGAATACTGGAGTGGGTTGCCATTTCCTTCTCCAACACACATTATATATACACACGCATATATATATAAGGACTGTCTGACTTCTAGTCAATACACTTGCATTTATTGAAATGTTTATTTCTATAACTGAGCACCTTGAAATGCTTTACACCATTGAGTTATATGCTAGTAATTACATAACTTTTTTCAGCGAGAAAAAAACATACCAAGCAGATGTCATATACTCAAGGTGTGTCATATTTATGCTATAGATAAAAACAACTGTACTAGTTAAAGTGGATATATGTTTAGCACATCCTTCCCCATGCTGTGTTTGTGCTTTTTCTCAAACTATACATATTCTATACCAGGAGTGTTTATCTATTTCAACCCTGAAAGCCTCTTCCACATTGTCAGTAAAGAGAGACCCGATTCCCCTTGTCCATAACATGATAAGTGAAGATCTGAAACGAACAGGTCACTTTCACAACCAGCATCCAACTATCTGTCCCTCTCTTTTTGTGTGTGTGTGGTTTGTAGTTCATACCTCTCAAGAAACAGAATCCTCTTATACTAATATTCTTGCATAATACAATTCATTTCATTGATTTTTACCAGATGGATTTGCCCTGACTTGTCAGTCTTTGCAAGTCTACCTTGTTTACATTTATTGTTCTGAGTTTACTATGAGTCATGCTCATCATGAGGACCCCATAGATGAGAGAGACACTTCCTGCCTTGTATTAAATAAAAACCAATTGGTTACATTGTCAAACACATTTTTCTGTAATGTAGCAATAGCAACATTGGTTGTGGCCAAGTTAAATGGTGTGATACACAATTGTGTTCATTCTTTGATAGGATACACAAGCAATGTACAATAGAACTGCTTTAAGTTATAAGGCAATAACCATGTTGGCGCAACATAAACAACAAGAACACACACATAGTTCATTTTGAAATAAAATTAAGCATAACATAATTGTATTAGATATTGCTTTGGCACAAACCTAATTGCATTTTGCTTTAATGTATGTAATAGATGTCAGTATATTGTTGTATAAAAATAATGTGACCTTAAGACTACAGAGAGAATCCCCATCTCAACCTAGGAATTGGTTATAAAGTTGGAAACTATTCTACCTTGACATTTTATTACCAAAGAATCAACAGATATTTTAGATTAGTCATTAAAAGAAATCTCTGTGCTCAATCGCTGAGTTGTGTCCATCTCATTGTGACCCCATGGACTATAACCTGCCAGGCTCCTCTGTCCATGGAATTTTCCAGGCAAGAATACCCAAATGAGTTGCCATTTCTACTCTAGGGGATCTTTCTGATGCAGAGATTGAACCAGAGTCTCTTGCGCCTCCTGCATTGCAGGCAGATTCTTTACCACAGCACCACCAAATCTTTAAAAAGAAAATAGATCAACTGTGATTGATGACATTTGGGATACCTTCAAAATTATTTTATATATACATTTTTGGTAATGTCATAACACCAGAATATTTTGATGACTCAGCAGCAAAGAAAAGAGAGCCATGAATTAATTTGACATTGTGTTTATATATTTTCCAAAACACCCAATGCAGAGGATGATTCTCTTGACCATGAATATATAGTGGAAAGACACTAAAATGAAGAATGGCAGTTTATGGTGAATGATAATGTGTCAGAGATGTCACAAGGGGCTCCCTCATCTTCAATTCTGTGCCTCCCAATAACCACTACCTACAGAATGGGGATTACTGATCAGAATTCTCCAACATACACACTGCACACCACAATCCCACAGTAACAGTAGGATTATTTATTTAGATATTCCCATATATCGTAATAATTAAGCATTCCTGTCTGTCAGTTTCCTATGGGCTTGGAATTACAAAGCAGCCAAATCATTTCAGGTCAAACCACTGAGAATAAGTTCTTGAACTCATCCAGGTGAGACGAGACTTTGATTAGCAGTGACAAAAATGAAGTGCAGGTCATCCCTGTAGCCATGCTTTGAGTTGAATGCCAAGTTCTTTCTGTTCAATGTAGCAAAATTACTATTTTTTTCACATGCCTAGTTAGTAAGCAGTTAATGGAAATACTTACAAATAACATGATTTTTTAAAAAAAGCCAAGCAGATTTTAGTTTCTGTGTCCTCAACTCACTTGTTCTAAAATTGTGTCAGTATTCAGAAATTTCCCTGATATTCCGTATTTCTTTATGATCATGATCGTTATCAAAATTGTCCTCATCACATTTATGCAGACAACAGAGTCCACTCATGAAGACATAGGCAAAGAGAAAAAATACTTGCAAAGAAGTGCCTTCCTTTACAGAGTGGAATCAAGGTGTTCTTTTTTACCTTTAAGAGAATGACCATGAGTCTAAGGACTGGGGTAATTTACCCAATAATATAGCCTCAAATATTTTATAAAAATGTGTTTGGTGATAGAATGATGTTATTTACATAAAAAGAAATAAAATAACATTTTGCAAATGAGTTTTAATTAAAATGTTAATTACCTATTAGACATAGTCTATTATTTCGTTTAATGAGGCTGACCTCCAGGGATCAAGATTCTTGCACTGGAATTTACCAATGGACTTCTGTCATGTGATGTGTCCTTTGAATATTCACATTTTTAGATAGCTAGATAATTGGCTGTATCAAAGCCTGAAGCACCTCTTTGCCCTGTCAGGAAAGATGTAGTTGTTTCTTAGAACTTGTGAGGAGAATATTAGCTGTTGTGTCAAAGACATAAAAATTTTTTTAAAGTTTCACCTCCATCTATTAACCCATAGGAAATAAATCAGAGAAGACGATCATTTACAAAAAAAAAATAAATAAGAATATGCCTCTTATTCAAGTTTATGAATCCATAGATTTGGGGAGCTGGAGTTTAATATATGTTTTATATTACTTTATATAATATGGGATTCCCAGGTGGCACTAAAGAACCCTCCTGCCAATGCAAGAGACACAAGAGACGCGGGTTCAATCCCTGAGTCTGGAAGTTCCCCTAGAGGAGAGCATGGCAACCCAGTCTAATATTCTTGCCTGGAAAATCCCATGGACAGAGGAGCCTGGTGGGCTATAATCAACAGGGTCACAACGAGGCAGACACAACTGAAGTGACTTAGCACGTGTGTACACACACAGACACACAAACACACACACACACACAATATCCTATTACTAATCCCTCAGAACCTGAAGCATTGCACCTATTATTAAAATACCAATTTGAATTATTTTCACTGGATTAGAAGCAGGAAATCATTGTATATTCTGAGTCTAGAAAGGAAGGTGGTAATTGAGACTTAGAAAGATTTACCTGCCACTCAGTGTAGGATTGGAGGGGAGAGAGAGACATGAGCAAAATCTTGCAGTAAAGATATGAAACTACCTGCAGGGCAAGAATAGAGACATGGACATGCGGACATGGTCGAGGGAGGGGAAGGTGGGATGACTGAGAGATAGATACGCTATATACACTGCTGTGTGTAAAACAGAACTAGTGGGGAACTGCTGCATAGCACAAGGAGCTCAGCTCGGTGCTCTGTGATAACCTAGAGGGATGGGATGGGGGGTGGGCGGGAAGTCTAAGAGGGAGGGAACATATGTATGCATATAGCTGATTCACTTTATGGTACAGCAGAAAGTAACACAACATTGTAAAGCAATTTTACTCCAATAAAAAGCAAGAAAAAGTGCGAGTGTTAGTCATTCAGTCATGTGCAACTCTTTGCAACACCATGGACTGTAGCCCACCAGGCTCCCCCGTCCATGGGATTCTCCAGGCAAGAACACTGGAGTGGTTGCCATTCCCTTCTCAGGGGGATCTTCCTGACCCAGGGACTGAACCCAGGTCTTCTGCATTGCAGGTAGGTTCTTTTACCATGTGAGCCACCAGGAAAGCCAAAAGGTAATGAAAAAAGACCTGAGAGCTCAGACTAGTTGAGTTGTCTGAAAAAAGCAAAAATAAAACCAAGAATGAAAAAGACATCATTAATTATTTGTGCATTTTATATTGAAAATTAAAAAGGGAGTCTTTATTCAAGGCATAAACTATGAGAAATTCAAAAATGTGTAAAATTAAAACACATACAAAATATAGAGTATTGGATAATAGTTAAGGATATGGGCTCTGAAGTGAAGAAAGTAACTTATTATATGGTTGAAGCTATTTACTGAGTTTAAATTTTCATTGAAAATGAAAGTGAAAGTCACTCAGTCCTGTCCAACTCTTTGTGACACTATGGACTATACAGTTCATGGAATTCTCTAGGCCAGAATACTGGAGTGGGTAGCCTTTTCCTTCTCCAGGGGATCTTCCCCACCCAGCAATCGAACTCAGGTCTCCTGCATTACAGGCAGATTGTTTACCAGCTGAACCACGAGGGAAGCCCAAGAATACTGTAGTGGGTAGCCTATCCCTTCTCCAGCGGATCTTCACCACTCAGGAATGGAACCCGGGTCTTGAACCCAGGTCTCCTGCATTGCAGGCAGATTCTTTACCAACTGAGCTATTAGGGAAACCCTGATAACAAATTTAGTAAATTTTCCAAATTTAGTAAATTTTCATTCAGTTGCATTCAGTTCACTTCAGTCGCTCAGTCGTGCCAGACCTCCCTGTCCATCACCAACTCCCAGAGTTTACTCAAACTCATGTTCATTGAGTCGGTGAGGACATCCAACCATCTCATCCTCTGTCGTCCCCTTCTCCTCCTGCCCTCAATCTTTCCCAGTATTAGGGTCTTTTCCAGTGAGTCAGCACTTCGCATCAGGTGGCCAAAGTATTAGAGTTTCAGCTTCAGTATCAGTCCTTCCAATGAATACTCAGGACTGATCTCTTTTAGGATGGAATTTTCATTATTTAACATAAATTTCTAGAAATTCAATTTAGTACTTTTAAATGTGTAACTTACAGAGGACAATATCCAGTTATTTTAAGTAAACCAGGCTTTTAAGAAAATGTATGAAGTGTTGTAATTATCATCACAATTCAGTTCTAAAACAACTCTATCACCTCAAAGCATTACCACACACAGGTTTACAAGCAGTTCTTGCTCCACCCCTACCCTCCCAACCTGTAACCCCAAGAAAACACTGAAAAGCTTTGAGTGAAATTGCTAGATTAGATGGTAAGTGTATGCTAATCTTTTGAGAAAACTAGTGGTTTTCCAAAGCCACTACATCCATCAGAAATGAGTGAGGGTTCCAGTTGCTGCATATTCTCAACCCACATTTTATATTGTTGATCTGTTTTTTATATTTTAGCCTTTCTCATAGTTTTATAATGGTCTCTCATTGTAGTTTTAACTTGCCTTTCTCTAATCACTAATCATGTTCAATTCATTTCTCTATGCCCATTGTTCATTCAGATATTTTCTTTGAAACTCTGAACATGAAAATGGACAAGGGCCTGACCATTCATGACAACTTCTGCAGCAGCAAGTTCAGGAAAGCCAAACAAAGACCTCTGCAGCAATGGGCCTGAAAGGTCAGAAATTGGTAAATAACTGCCAGATTTCCTTATTTTTGCTTCGGCTTTCAACTCAGGATCAAGGGAGCTCTGTTCTCTCTTTTTTTTTTTTTTTCCATTTTGTTTTTAATTATGTTGCCTTGTCTTAAGCTGTGGAATCTGTCTCCTACTCAGTGCAAGGGATGTTTCTGCTTAGTTTTTGATTTTTCCATTTCATTTTTTTGTCTGGCTCCCTAGGGCTTGCTCTTGTGTTCACATAGTTTAGTGGTTAGCCAATAATTGGCAAACAGCTTATATTCAAACACCTGAAGCCCATAAGGCTGTTGTTCTAGGCAGTTAGATATTTCTGTGGTTCCGGGAGCACATTCATATTTCTAGCCAGTTCCCACATCTCCGTCGCCTTTTACTTCTTGCTGGATTCTCTCAGGTCTACTTTGCTCTTGTATGTAGTTCCCCAGTCAGTCAGGTATATGCAAAGAGCCTCCTTCAGCACTTCTGGAGCTCTCACCTTTGCAGAATCTCCCATTAATTTCTGCCTGACTGCCTGCTTGCCGCACTGGGACCTCAGTCTTGGGGTAGCAGGCTTGCAGGTGTTTCCCGTTCATTTCCTATTGAGTTTGCCATTTACAGCTGACAGAGCTACAAGATGTCACTCCTGTCCAAAGTGATTCTCCCACTCGCAGCAAATCTGCTAGGATTTTTGGCCAGTCTTAGGCTGGCAAACCAAAGGGTAAGAGTGTACTGAGGCCAGTGGTCCCAGACTCCCACTGTTCCTGCCCGCAGCTCTTCGCGTTTCATCCCCTTGGTTTGTCTCACTTTCTCCCATTTCAGAGCCTGAAATGGCTCTTTTTATCCCATTTTAAGCTTTTTATTTTGGCAGGGCTGGGGGGAGCGGGGGTAGGATTCACTAAAACTCAATGCTTCCACAGCCCAATGTTTGTCCTCTTTATCAACCTTGGAAGAGTCTGAACCAGCTGTTGTATTCTACGGCACATGGAAGTTCAGTTAGATAAACCAGTTTCTCTGTGGGTTTTCTTCTCTTTTGCTTCTGAATGTTATTCATTTTTGGTTTCATATATTCTGCCCTGTCTTCAGCTTCTTTGGGGGCATCTACGTCAACCACAAACATGTAAGGAGCAACCCCTGTCTACTGATTTTGCGCTGGATTGTAGTCATGTGGAGAAGACAATGACGCACCCCTTGAAAGAGAATATTCTGCAACCCTCCCGAGGCAAGTGATCTCTTTTGTCTCTTTTTTCATGCCTTTTTGTATGACGTTTTGATCATTGCCCATGTTTTCAATTATTTTGCTTCACTAGATACTATGAAAAGAGGCTTGTTTCAATTTTATTTAAAAAACTGTGATATCTGAATTCCTTAGTAACATGATTCCTTAGCTTGTTGATTCTGGTGATGTACTCCTTTTTCAAATTTTTATTTTATTTTTCAATTTTTGGCTGTCAGTTCTTTCTCTAGTTGTTTCTCATTGTGGTGGCTTCTCTTGCTGTGAAGCATGGGCTCTAGGGCACTCAGGCTCCAGTAGTTGTGGCGCATGGCCTTAGTCCCGATGACATGTGGAATCTTCCCAGACCAGAGATGGAACCCATGTCCCCTGCATTGGCCGGTGGATTCTTAACCCCTGGACCACCGGGGAAGTCACTGGTGGTCCACTCTTACTGAGGCCAATTTCCTGCTACTCATCATGCAGACTGTAAGCTCATATTTGTCTGGATTTTCTGGAGGAAAATCCCTGTGTTCAAAGGTTTATTCTCCAAACAGGACATTCTTTTCCTTGGCTATATACCCTTGAGACACTACCCATCTTGCACAAGTTAATTTCATGGTTTCGACTTTCTATAACCACATAGGCAATATATTTTTGACCCTGAAACCTATATTTAGAAAAGCCTCATTTAAAATTCTTAAAAACTCTTGTAACCTAGATCTTAGGCCAAGACAGATGAGTCTTCTTGTGGCCTCTCTTTGTTAAGTGGACATTTCTGGTTCACATTTTCAGTTTTGTTGAAGTACTTTATGGGTCCCTGGTTTGTATACAGGTCTCAGGTCTAATTCCTCCCCTTCTACAGATCCAAGGACTAGCTTCATATGGCCAGAGTGAGCATTAAAATGCAATCCTATAGGCTGTAGACTTTGTTAAATTCCCCAGGACAACCTCAGCCTCAAAGTAAGCTTATCTTTCCAGATTTATTTCTGGCCTCTGCATTTTCTCCTTAATTCGAAGGGAACTTTGAACTACAGAGAAGTATATGATATTTTATCCAGAGTTTCTAGCTTTTTCATTTGTTGTTTGTTTTTCAGATGCCACAAGCAGAAATCTCCATAGGAGTTTTAGTAACTTCTAGAATTTAGTTCTGGCATCTTCTAAGTAGGAAAATCATACACGTATCAGAAATGTTTGTTCACTAGTCTCCTTTTGGCTAAGTCTAACTTTAAAATAATGTATTGCAATGGCTGAATCATCTTAAACATTGTTCAATACTGAGAGTGACAGCATTCTAGCTCATTCACAGTTTTAATGAGAATGACATGCACTTTGCTGTATCATTTTGGCTCTGGCTTTGGAGTAGTCAGTCACAAGAGTGCCTTACTCTTTATAGTTTGATAATTTTTAGCCAGAATATGTATGCAAAATGTCTCAAATGCCCTTTTAGCCCCTCCTGAGGTGACTGCAAGGTTTCAAGTACTCAACTATTGTAATGTTTGTGTCCAGCAAGTGGCAGCTATTATCACCTCCAGGGGAGGAGACTTACTCTACCAGAAGCAACAGTCCCACTGTTGATCAGTCAACTCCACACTGTCAACTCACTCCATGGTTTGGGCTTGCTAGAAAGACAGGAGTCACAGAGATCTTACAGAGTAACAAGGCTTACTCCCCAACAGAACAGACAGAGCAACATCAGCTTCAGTGGTGGGTGTTAGGCCCCCGCCTCAAACTGACACTGGCTGAGGGTCTGCATGCACCCCCTCTTTTTTTGCAAACAATGGACCCCAGCCCCTCCTCTGTGCAATCTGAGATGCAGAAAGATGAGGGCATGCCTGAAGGCCATATGATGCACACCATTAAGCTGAACAAAGGAACATGTCTGAAACCTGGTAGATACTCCTAAACTGGGTGATGTGCTCAGCACAGGGGGTGGGGGCTCTTTACCCCTCTGAAATATCCCAGGCGCAAGGCCACTCTTATGGGGTCATGCAGGGGTCAAAAGACCACACGCACAAAGGAGACAAACATCTTTTCCCAACTTTTTCATCATTTACATATACTATACATATATATATAAATATATATATATCATATATAGTCACATATATACGTATACAAGGCAATTGTTTTAGAGTTTTGTAATTATATTCATATAGAGATTATTTGGTATGAAGTTTCTGTCTCTGGTACATACTGTACATTTAAGTGTATGAATTATGTTAGTTTCATAAATAGAAAGGGATTTCTTAAATTTTCTTTGTTGAAATTTGAATCTTAAAAAAATAGTGTTCATTTTGTCTAGTAGAAGAATATAAAGATGCATAAAATAGTAATCTCTTTCTACTTTCAAACTCTCCCCGCTACATTTTTCTATTCATAACAATACACACAAAGTTTACATGTTTATTTTTGGTTGTTTTTTTGGTTTTGTTGGCTTGATTAAAATGGAACCCCTATGACTCATGATTTATTTTCCTGAATTATATTCAGTATTTTGTAATAACGGGCTTCCCTGGTGGCTCAGATGGTAAGGAATCTGCCTGCAATGTAGCTCAGTTGTGTCTGACTCTTTGTGACCCCATGGACTGTAGCCCACCAGGCTCCTCTGTCTGTGGAATTCTCCAGGCAAGAATACTGGAGTGAGTAGCCATTTCCTTCTCCAGGGGATCTGCCTGACCTAGGGATTGAACCCAGGTCTTGTACATTGCAGGCAGATTCCTTACCATCCAAGCCACCAGGGAAGCCCTTTATTACAAGATCCTGAATATAATTCAGGAAAATAAATCATGAGTCATAGGGACTCCATTTTAATCAAGCCAACAAAACCCCCAAAAAAACCCAAAAATAAAGACCTGGGTTCGATCTCTGGGTTGGGCAGATCCCCTGGAGAAGGGAATGGCTGCTCACTCCAGTACTCTTGCCTGGAGAATCCCATGGACAGAGGAGCCTGACAGGCTACAGTCCATGGGTCACAAACAGTCAGACACGACTGAGCAACTAACACACAGACATATACATCTTGTAATAACATATAGTGGAAAATAATCTGAGAAAAATGTGTATATACCTGATTCACTTTGCTGTATAGCCAAAACTAATACAATATTGTAAATCAACTATACTTCAACTTTAAAAAGAAAAAAAAAGAAACAGTAATCATGTAAGTTTCAAAAATATTGCCCATTCTGTCTGTTTTTTGATGTTATACAGCTATGACGTTTAGATGTAGTTTTAAAAATCACTTTAATGAAGTGTAACTTACATACAGAAAAATGAACAGAGCATAATTGTACAGGTTAATGATTTATTACAGTGAAAAAAGCCATAAAACCATCACCCAGATCAAGAAATAGGACAATATCTGCAGCCAAAAAATTCTCCCATTATCCTCCTTTATTCACAATGCCTTTCCTTATTCCTCACTTCTAACAGATATGGATTAATCTTGCCATTATTAAGATTTATATATATACACATATTTTAAACACACCATGATTTTGTTTGAGGTGATCAATTTTCATTTACCTAAAAATGTCACCTTTTTATTGCTTTTTGCTTTTTTTCCTCTATTTTCATATTTGTCTTTTCACATGGTGTCACTGTCCTTCTGCCTGAAGGACTGTCCTTCTGCCCTATAGCATATTCATTGATTTGCATCTGCTGATGATAAATTCCCTCATCGTTTATTTGTGGGAAAATGTTTACATGCTTTACCTTCATAAGGGTATTTTTACTGAATATAGAATTTAATGTGGAGGACTGTACCAAGGTCATAGCTGTGGAGACCTCTACAAAGGTCACAGATATGGAGCCCTGTACCAAGGTCACAGGACAAAAATCTTCAGAACTGACAAAGCTCCATAACAACTGTTGCTATGTGTACCTCTGGCCTAAATCACCATTCCCCGACTCCATATTAGGTAAAATATCCACCCTACAGCACCCTAACCAATCACCTAATGCCCCCTTCCAGCAGGAATTTTCTTTGTCTTGAGACTAAATAAACTGGACACCTTCCTAAAGGAATTAATCCTAAAGGAAACCAACCCCGAATGTTCATTGGAAGGACTGATGCTGAAGCTGAAGCTCCAATACTTTGACCACCTGATGTGAAGAGACAACTCATGGGAAAAGACTCTGATGTTGGGCAAGATTGAAGGTGGGAGGAGAAGGGGACGAAAGAGGATGAGATGGTTGGATGGCATCACCTACTTGATGGACATGAGTTTGAGCAAGCTTCAGGAGATAGTGAAGGACAGACGAGCCTGTTGTGCTGCAGCCAATGAGGTTGCAAAGAGATGGACATGAATTAGCAACTGAACAACAACATAAAAATTGGCTACTAACATATGAGAGGGGTTGGCTTTCCCTCATCTGTCAAGAGGTTGACCTGTTGCTTTTGCAGTGCCCTTCTTATCTCTGTTCTTTGCTCTTAATTAGGGCTTCCCTGATAGTTCAGTTGGTAAAGAATCTACCTGTAATGCAGGAGACCCTGGTTCGATTCCTGGGTCGGGAAGATCTGCTGGAGGAGGGATAGGCTACCCACTCCAGTATTCTTGGGCTTCCCTTGTGGCTCAGCTGGTAAAGGATGTGCCTGCAATGGTGGGAGACCTGGGTTCGATCATTGGGTTGGAAGATCCCCTGGAGAAGGGAAAAGCTACTCACTCAAGTATTCTTGCCTGGAGAATTCTATTGGACTGTATAGTCCATAGGGTTGCAAAGAGTCGGACACAACTGGGCGTCTTGCTCTTAATAAACTCATTCTCTTCTGAACTACTCTTGTGGTCTTTTCTCCATTTATTTTTGTTGGTTTGTTTCTCAATGCTTCATTCTGGGCATTTGCTTCTGATCTCTCTTTCATGTCACTAATTATCTCTTCATCTATGTCTATTAATGTTATCCATCCAAAAAATTCCTAGTTTCAATGGCTCTTATCTTTAAATATGGAAATTTCAATGGATTATTTTGATTTTTTTGGTTCATTGCTGAGCTTTTCCATATTTTCATGTAATTTACAAAAAATATTAATCATATTGACATGTTGATCTGTTCTTTATAAAGCCTCTTAATCTTTTAAGTATGAGAAATTCCTTTAAATGTTCTATACTATAAAGTCATTACATTTTACACCTATATTTATTTCACTGTAATAATCTGGTGGTATTATTCTGTGGGCTTCACACAAATCTGTTTCTTTCTACAAAATATTTTTTAATATTTTATAATTTTAATACAGTCACTCAATCATTGGTATTCTGTCATACCTTTGATACTCTACTCATTTGTATATCATAATGTCTTAGTGGGTTTATTTTTATGCATTGTACTTAGTAACTTGAGTGTAATTTTCAGATGAATAATTATTTATACCTTTAATCGTAGAAAAATTTCATCTTTTAGTTCCTGAAAGGGCTTCCCTGATAGCTCATTTGGTAAAGAATCCACCTGCAATGCAAGAGACCATGGTTTGATTCATGGGTCGGGTTCTCCTGCATTGCAGGCAGATTCTTTACCAACTGAAAAATTATTTCCCCACCATTTCCTTTACGATCACTTTTTTAAATGTCTTATTAGCAAAGTATTTAAATCTAGGCTCAAATTCTCTTAATTTTTCTTACATGTTTGAAATCGTACTTACATTTTTTTTCTATATCTGATGTCTCTTCAATATTATTTTTAAATCAACTAATTGTCTCTTCTCTTTGCCAGCCTTGAGCCCTGTGTTTTATTACTTTTCTTTTTTAAAAAATTATTTATTTATTTTAACTGGAGAATAATTACTTTACAATATTGTGATGGCTTTTGCCATACATCAACATGAATCGGCCATAGGTATACATATGTCCCCCTCATTTTGAACTCCCCTCCCCCCTCCCTCCTCACCCCATCCCTCCAGGTTATCACAGAGCACCGTTTTTTACTTTTCAATTACCATTGTCCAATTCCAAGGGTTATGTCTTCTTATCCACTAACACTGATTTATTTCAGCTTGACTTCAATTTTATATGGTTTTTATGATTTTATAATAAGTGTAGTTTTTCTATTTATATTTTGGAACATTCCAAATAAAGATATTTGATGTCCTGTGATATTTTTTTCATGAAGAGTAAATTAACATTCAAGTTGATTTGATTTTTATTCATTTTTAGCATTATATTATCTTTAAGTATATTAGGATATTGGTTAGTATGATCATTTTAAGACAGAGAATTCTTTTTCTGCTCTCATCCCCCACTTCATCTCTTTTTGGTGATACCATGCTGGATTTCAGATTTGTGGCTATCTGCACCTAAAACCAAGTCCCTACGTTTAAATTAGGTCTTATAAAAGTCATTCAGGACTTCTGAGTTGTAGAATTATTGGGACATGTCACATTCAGCCAATATGAACCAATATATCAATATTAATCTTAGGTCTACCTCCCAATGAGAGCTCTCTGTCCTTGTAATTTATGTTTCCCTAAAGATTCATCTTGGATTGGCTGAATTTGCTGGTGTGCTTTTCTTTTGAGTTGGAAAATTTCAACTCAGTCTCTTCAAGTTGCTCCAATTCTGATATCCCATGTAGCAAGAAACCATTGATTTCCTATTGCACTGGATTATCTGGACTCCCTCATACCACTTCCTGTTTTGGGAGGGAGAGACCAGAATGTGCATGGATTTAGCTTCTCTCCATTTGTCAGTTCTGTTCTGTTGATGATCCATGAGGATATTTACCTTGGCTTTGAGCCAGGCTATTTGTCTTCAGTTGTGTTTTGTTGTTGTTGTTGCTTATCATTCCTATGTGTCTGAAGTAGAGTAGGATTAAAGGATAAAACTACCAGGTCATCTTGGTCAGAACTCATTTCCTTTTCTTCATTCTTGAAGAACATTTTCTTATATTTCAGTTCTCTTGTTTCACACACACCCCCAACCACACACACACTCTAGGTACATCAACTAGTTCATTCATACACACACATACACACATATATATGTAGGCATATGTCACATATGTGATGCATAGATGCATTTATATAGATGTGTATTAATTCATTCATTTGTATATACACAAATACACAAACAGTTCATTTGTATACACACATATACAGATCCTTGTCAACTTACTATGGGGTTCTGTCCCATAAACCCATCATCAATGGAAATACTGTTAAGTTGAAAATGCACTTAATACAGCAACAGAACATCATAGCTTAGCCCGACCTACTTTAAAAGTGCTCAGAACACTTCCATTGGCCTCAAGTTGGTCAAAATCATTTAACACAAAGCCTATTTTAAAATAAAGCATTGAATATCTCATGTGTTGGTTGACTACTATATGGAAAGTGAAAAACAGATTGATTGATGGGTCCAGAATGGTTGTGTGTTCATTGTTCACCCTTGTGATCACAAGGCTGAGCTGTGGCTATCAGCAGAGACCATCAGACTACATTTCAGTGGCCCTAGATAAGATTAGAATTCAAAATTTGAAGCACAGTTTCTACAGAATGCATTTCATTTTCACATTATCATAAAGTCAACAAATTATGTCAAACCACTGAAGTTGGGGACCGTCTATATAAATAAATGAACTGGCACAACCACACAGATGCCCAGAGTGTGTGTGTGTGCTCGTGCGCACGCGTGTGTGTGTATACATACATGTGTAATTTGCTTCCTCTTCTCAACAGAGAAATATATTGTCAGTGACTGAGTGCAAGAGAGTCAGAGGAATTCTACATTTATTTTGTTTGGATTAGTTTCTTATAAAAGCTCTAATAATGATCATGGCCCTCTAGTGATCCCCAAAACCTACTCTTGAACTAGATTGTCTCTCTAGGGAAGCTGGTACTTGGATTGGGATGAAGTTATCCTTATACCTGACAAGTTGAGTGGAATATGTGGTTGAATTAAATTGCAAATGGTACTCTTTGAAATTTTATTTTCGGTAAAATACTGCTTAACATGTAAAGCAGATCTTTTCTCCTTCAGAATGCATGACAGCCATTCACTAATGAATGCTTTTAAATCTACTGCCTGAGCCTTAAGATATGACAAATTATAAATTCATAGTTTTTTTCCCATAAAGATGGATAAAAGGAAGCAGGTATATAGTAGGATTTGGGTCAGAAAAGTCAAAGCCGTGTTTGAAAATTGGAAATGATCCTGTGTGTTAAGCTAGCATTTTCCCTCTGCACACCATTGATTGGAATCATGCAACAGTTACTTAAATACTGCTTTGAAGGATCCAGAGAAGCTGTCATCCCTCTCTTAGTGACAGGTAGTCATTTGTGATGTGTTTTTCCAGAAGGGAGGTCAAGGGACCTAAAGGAAAGAAG
Organism: Okapia johnstoni; assembly: GCA_024291935.2. Classification (NCBI taxonomy): domain Eukaryota; kingdom Metazoa; phylum Chordata; class Mammalia; order Artiodactyla; family Giraffidae; genus Okapia; species Okapia johnstoni. The sequence continues at coordinate 26,094,751 of CM044327.1, forward strand.
AAAGTGAGAGAATAAAATTTAAAAAGAAATGAAAAGAAACCTTATTTTGCTTATTTCTTTTATTTTACTTCTCAGAGAAGCCATATTTTTCTTAGTGATTGGCATTTGTACAAGTGGCTTCTTAAGATCAAAGGCTCTTTGAGAAACTTCTTTGATAGCATAATCCAGCCCCAAATGCATACACTACCATTCTGTTCATCATAATTTGTCCCAGAGGCCAGACTCCTTTTTCTTCGCTTGGTCCTGGTACTGCATAACAGGCACTATTGACCTTTCTAGTCTCCAGCTTTGACAGATTGCATCCATCTATTCCTTAGCCCTTGTTCTGCAGGAAAACATGCAACTTGAGTGTAAAAAGAAAGCCACTGACTGTTCATGGCTGGATACCGGAAACTATGCATCTAACCTTACATTTCCCCAACAATTGACTTTGGGTTCCAGGAAAATAAAGCAGCTCTGGATCTTGTAACATTAATGAGGGAATGGAGAGTTTGAATATGAGTTTGTTCTGCTTGTCATACTTTTGGACTCTTGATTCTGTTTTTGACCAGAACCTGCAGGGCAGTTATCTCTTCATGGGTTCAGCTGTCTTCTGTTTGGGGTGTGAAGAAAGAATGCCATCTTACAAAGGACATTGCAGCCATCATGCCATCAGTCACTGACAGCACACCCTGAGGGGATTCAGGATGGAGGGGAGCAGGACACTTGCCCTAAATAGTTGACACACACATCAAAGGATCGATTTCAATGAGCCCAGACTCTGCATCTCCCTAATATAGAAAAGCGCTAAGTTCATTGACTTGAGACATCTGATTTTTTCTTTAATTAACAGTAATCTTTCAATGTTCCAGCTACCTGGTTTTTGTTACAACAGTTCCTATATATGCTGGTTCTTCACTCACCTCTTCAGAGCAGTCCCTCAGAGCTACCTGAGAGACTGCTGCCTGGGCTTAAGTTCTCAGCAAGTCCACTGAATAAAACATCATTCTCGACTTCTAGATTCTGCTTTTTTTGTTTTTTTTTTCAGTTGGCAGGAGACAGCTGTGTGGTGTAGTGAAGGTGACATGGCAGTCATGTGACCTGGAAATATACATTTACTTTATCTCTGGAAGTCTCTACCCTATTCACCAGCAGGAATGTACCTACCAGCATAGATCAAGAAGAAGAAATGAATGAATGAATGAGTGAATGATGTCCCATGGCAGCTTGAACACACAGATACAACCTGGCAGTAAAAACCTGTCACAAACACAGACTCCACAAAGGTTTGGTGGCATCTTCCATTCGACGGCTAAGAATCATAGCCTTTTCTCCCAACATGGAAAGATACCAGGCTCTTCCCGAGCTACCACAACGTGCTGGGTTGAGAAACTAGCATATTTCTGATGCTCCATGCCAAGGTCAGGTAACTCAGGGGTTGCATGTTACATTGTCATCAGAGGCCACATCTTTTATGAATTAACACATCTCGTCTTTCTTTACCCAGTTTATTATTTTTTTAAAGAGCTAACACATTAATTTTACTGCCAAAGAATTGTGTTTCTTGTTATTATTTTTAAGTTCTTTCATTCATCTGTGTCAGCAGCTACAGCCCAAGCTCCTAGATGTCTGATTCTAGGAAGAAAGTCCCGGAGTAGAAAACAAGGAAGGCATACTTGCAGTGTCAGGAAAAATGTGTTTAGTTAGAGTCTTATCTGAGTGCCCCACTGCCCTTTCTAAACAAATGTATTGGATTTCTGCACTTTATTGCTGCCTTGTAGCCCAATATCCAAAATAGACTTCTCTAATTTTGTGTGTGAGAGAGTCTCCTTAACAAACGATCCCATATTGCCTTTACCAGCAGTGGCTGTTAACCTGGATTATTGTACCCAGACAGAACATCACATGGGGAGGACTCCAGCCTCCCCAGTTCTCAGCATCCTTTTCTCCCCCTGTTCAGAAGTTTTCTGACTCATAAGTAGGTTGTGAGCCCACAGTGGTGAATGAAATCCTGTCTGCTCTCCATAAGACACATGCATTTCCAAAATACGCTGCTCTGAATGAACAAGACCTTTCTGGGGAAATGACTGACACCGAGTATTTCCAAAGGCAACATTGCTTGCAGACTGTCTCATTTACTTGTATTGCCAAGCTCACCCATTGCAGTCGCCAGCTGTTGCCTTTTCATCTGTTGATTTCAGGTCTTCCCCTATTAATGGTCATAACTGTATGATGAATAGAGACAGGGGCTTTTATCAGAAACGTCTGGCAGTAGCAGAGCTTAGAAACACTTGGGTCGAGAAATGAGAAATAGTAGTCAGGTTCCTGGAGGAGGAAAGCCACAAATGTGGAAAGACTGCCTCTCTATGGCACATGGTTAGGAAAGGATCTGTGTGCAGCCTGCAAAGGCCTTAGAAACATAAAGATTCTGACAGCAGTTGTAACTAAAACTGCCCATTCAGTCCCGAAAGTAAAGCAAGATGTACCATTATGTGGTAGAGTTATTTTCTGCTCTTTTCCCCTTAAGTTTTCCCCCAATATTCCTAAATCCATCTTCTCCATCTCCTCAGCTACAGCTGAGTTTTATTCCCAAAGGTCTTGATCTCACTGACTTCTGACACCTGGCTTTTGTTCAGATTTTCAATTGGCATCTCCTGCTCCTAAACTAATCCAGTTCTATTGTTAGGTAGGACCCGTGATGTTTCCATACTTGTAGAAAGCTTCCTCATCTAAGGGCCTTCCTCTCCTGCATGTGTTTTGTATTCAGTAATCTAGATCCAAATTATAGACCCTTTGCTCTTTTTCATCAAGAATTCACTCACCTGCATAACCTTCCTGATGATTTGGATCTCCCAGAAGAAAAGCCACGTGTTGGTAGGCGTGGCTTTCCACCCACCCCTCGGCTTCTTTTTCCTTCTCCATCTCCTGGAACAAGTTCTTTCCCTTACTCTTTTTTTTTTTTTTTTTAAGATTATTGTTATTATTTTTTTTTTTTTTTTTGGATGTGGACCATTTTTTAAAAAGTCTTTATTGAATTTATTACAATATTGCTTCTGCTTTATGCTTTAGTTTTTTGGCCACAAGGCATGTGAGATCTTAACCCCTAACCAGGGACAAGCCCAATCCCCTGCATTGGGAGGCAAAATCTTAACCATTGGACCACCTGGGAAGTCCCACCCCTTGCTCTTGCAGAATATCTCTACTTTATTTAATGTGCTTTGGAGTTTTACCACTTCTACCAAACAGGGGGGTTAGATCATTTAAAACATACTTTTTTCCAGGCAAGTACACAGGCTTTCCTAAGGAGTTATAGTTAACAACTTAAAAATCATTTATTATACTTGGAAGGGCATATCTTGCCATGCAAAATCTCTCTATTTTCTCCTCCGAATTACACTCAAATATTTTCTATTTTTTGAGACTAGTTTGGCTAGAGATAATCTAAAGGCTGTGAAGAAAGAAGGAAATCCTACCACTTACAACAATAAGAATGGACCTGAAGGGCATTATGCTAAGTGAGGTAAGTCAGAAGGAGAAAAAGTACCGTATGTTCTCACTTATATGTGCGATCCAAAACAAAAACAAAGAACAAAAGGAACTAAACTCACACATGGACAGATTGGTGTTTGCCAGAGGTAGGGGGTGGGGGCTAGGTGAACTAGGTGGATGGGATCAGAAGGTACACCAGTGAACCAGTGAGGTTGCTCAGTCGTGTCTGACTCTTTGCGATCCCATGAACTGTAGCCTGTAACTGAACTTCCAGCCATCCATGGAATTTTCCAGGCAAGAGGACTGGAGTGGGTTGCCATTTCCTTCTCCAGGGGATCTTCCCAACCCAGGGATTGAACCCAAGTCTCCTGCATTGCAGGCAGACACTTTACCATCTGAGCTACCAGGGAAGCCCAAAGGTACACACTTCCAGTTAAAAAATAAATAATTCCTGGGGATGTATGTGCAGTACAGCATGGTAACTGTAGTTAAAAATACTGTATTGCTTATGTGAAATTTTCTGAGAGTAGATCTTAAAAGTTCTCATCATAAGAAAAAAGATCGAACTATGTAAGATGACAAATGTTGACTTATCACGGTGATCATTTCATAATACATACAAATACCAAATCATTGTTTTGTACACCTGAAACTCATAACATGTTTTATGTCAATTATACTGCAATAAAACAGGCAATGGAAATAGAAATACTCTACCTCTTGATCTCTAGGTATCAACTGCTAGAAAATAGTCATAGTCAATTCGAGCAACAAAAACGGAGAAAAACACTTTTCTAAGCCTATTCATTAAAGGAATATTCCTTGATTACAGCTAATACTTATAGATTGGCTATGATCCAAAATAATTTCTCTAGAACACAACACATTTGCTACATAATTGTCCCAGTCTCAGAAGAAGTGGCTTAATTTCCAACTTGGTTGTATTTAGCATTCAAGATCACGGTGTGCTAGAGCTGAAAATGATGGATCTTCAGTTGGGTTGATCTTAAGCTCATCTAGTGAAATACTCCCATTTTACAGATGAAGAAACTGAGAACAGGGGCTGTTGACTTGTCTCAGGCCACACAGTCAGTCCCTGGAAGTGTCAGGGCCCCGCACCCTGGCATCCTGACTCTCAGGTCAGGTCTTCCACGCTGCTCCTCAGCCAGAGACAATGATCTCAAGTAGTGACTGCTCAGCGGACTTCTCCAAATAGGTATGGATGGTTCTCCAAATGGAATGGAGTGCAATTCGTACATCGTATAAAATAGCCAGAGTTAGATTAACAGAGGGTGTATTGAGATGTGGAACATGATTAATACAGAACCTAAAATGAATACATGGTCTGTTATGTGTCATAATACTGAAGACCCCACCTCTCCCAACCTAATAGTTAAACAGTATTGAAGAAGATGAGGCGGAAGGTCTATCTCTGGTAAACCCGACAGACTGGACACAACCTCAGGCTTTCTCTTGGGTTTAGAATTGTTCAAACTGGTGCCTCATTCTTGATGGTCAGCCACTTGGTTATGTGAGTGAGTGAGTGAAAGTCACTCAGTCGTGTCCAACTCTTTGTGACCCCATGGTCCATACAATCCCTGGAATTCTCCAGGTCAGAATACTGGAGTGGATAGCCTTTTCCTTCTCCAGGGGATCTTCCCAATCCAAGGATTGAACCCAGTCTCCTGCATTGCGTACCAATTCTTTACCAGTTGAGTCAGGTTATGTGACCTTGAGCAAATCACTTCTCTACTCAGCCTGACTATCTGCCCAACAGGGATAATAGTACCTAACTTCCAGAGTTTGGTTCTTTTCTGAAACAACAAAAACAAAAATATATAATATATATTTATATACAACAAGTATATATATATATATATACATGTAATATATACATGTCCATATGTAATAAGCATATACTGAGCAGGGTATGCACTCAAAGATTCTTAGTTTCCCTCCTTTCTTAATTGTCAACCCAATTTTACTTGACTTATTGATCTCACCTGTTAAACTTATTAGCTCATCTATTTGCTATTTTTTCAAAATAAAATTATTATACTTTTGCACCCCTTTGAAGTCAGTAGTAGTTAAATACTATCTCAGAGAAACAGTCATTCCTTTTTCTTTTTTTAAAAGAAAATACTCATTTGTGATATACCTGTCACATAGTCTTGAAGAATAAGGAAAGTTGGAGGATGAATGACTATTTTCCAGGAGACAGATAAAGCATATTTGGTAGATTAATTCCCAATTCACCTTCTCAGAGGAAAAGGACAAAACCCTCATTTACCAAGATTCTAAAGAGATTTTCAGGCGAGTCCCTGGCCAGTCCCACATCAGTCTTTGTTCCGAAGCCTTCATTCCCCAGAGCTTGGTTTTCTTGACCGGGTCCCAAACCTTTTATTGAGCGGCAAGAAGAGCTGAGGAAGCGATTGCTGCCAGTCACGTGTCTGGTGGCACTCTGGAGAGGAATGGCGTGCGTGTTTATCAAGGAATCAATCTTTCTGCCTATCATCCTGTTTTTCCACGGAAGAAAGCTATTTATCGCAATTACCTCATCCAGAACAATTACCTCACTTTAAACTGTTTATACTCCCGAGAAAGGTGTTTGGAAGTAGGTAACAACTTAACCAGAGAGGTGGATTTTTAAAAAGTACTGTATCGATGTTGAATGTGGGCAGTGGGGAGCCATTGGGAACTTTGTCTTTCTTTCAAACCAAGACTTCATTTTTTGTTGGAGTCCACACATTCTGACCAGCTGAGTTTAGACACTATTCGGGGGGCTCAGTACCGGGAGAGAATGAGATGCCCTGCCTCTGGAGCCATGAATTCAGGGCCAAACTCCCAGGGGTGTTCTTTGCTCTGAAACTGTGCGGCCCAAGGCAGTGTCTCTCAAAGGACTCCTTCTTCAGGAGGGAGAAAAAGAGGCAACCACAAGGTACTTTCAAAAGCAGTTAAATAAAGATTTGACAGTGTATTCAAAACAAACCACACTTTTAAGAAAAGTCTTCTTTCCTTCTTACAAAGGCCCAGCACGACTGCCTTTCCCAGATGCTTAGGAGAAAGGCAATTGCCCGGGCCCAGATTAAAACAAAACAGGAGCTGTCAGAAACGAGGAAGCTTTCTGAAAAGTTGGGGGGATTCCAGGGTGATTAGAACCACAGACAAGGGAATTGGGGGAAAAAAAAGAAAACTCGATCATATTCTCTGAGTACACCCATGATTCCCCACCGCTTTCTGTACGTCCTTGCATATTTCGCCTAGCTGCAATAATGGGTTTATTCGTGATATTTTTTCCCCCACTTGGCATGAGTCTTTTTTATTTTTTCAAGAGTGTTGCCTGATTTGATTAAAAAAAAAAAAAGGAAGCTAGAGAGGCAGGGCTGCAAAAGGGCTCAAAGTTGAACAAAACAGTGGTTTCCAGGAAGCAGGAGACTCAGGCTGCCGAGATGCCCACATCTTCTGCGCTGGGTTCGCCTCCAAGAGGCCCGCCGGCTCTGCTCGCATCTTTGGAGTGCGCGCGACCTCCGCGAGCTCCGCTCAGGCCCCGTGTCCGCGCTCGCTGAGCCGAGGCTTTTTTGCAGAGCGTGCGGGAACCTGGGGCGGGGCGGGGGGAGCGCGCAGCCGCCGCCGGGCTCACCTGCGCCTCCCGCCGCCCGCCCCACCCAGCGCGTCGCGCGGCCGGCCGCCCCCGCCCCGCCCGCCGCCCCGCCCCGGCCCGGCTCATTGGCTGCCGCTCGGAGGGGAGGAGAAGGGGCGGCCGCGGGGGTCTCATTAGGGATGCGGGTTCCCTCCTTACCTCCCTAGTCCGGATCCCGGCGGCGGCGGCGGGAGAGCTGCTAGCGAGCGGTGCGGAGGGGGAAGGCGGGCGACTCCGTCAGTGACCGTGGCGGCGTCGGTCGCCCCGCCGTGGGAGGCTATGGGGATGCGCGCATCCTCTCGGTGCCCAGCGCGCGGCGGCTCGGAGTGCCCTGCCCCGCTGCTGTAGGGAGCGGCCGTGGAGCAGTCACTCGCTGAAGACCCCCGGGACCCACTCTCCTCGGCCCCCTTGGCTCGCCGAGCCTCTCCCGGGGCGCGGAAGAGGACCTGTTCTCCCGAGCGGGGCGAGCAGAATGGAGAGAGAGGCCGCCGCAGGAAGAGGCGCTGGAGGGGCGCGCCGGTGGCTCCCTTGGCTGGGGCTCTGCTTCTGGGCGGCGGGGGCTGCGGCTGCCCGAGGTAAGCGCTGGGCCGAGCGGGCGGCGGGGGCGGGGGGGGGGGGCGAGGCGACCGAGACCCGCACCTATGGCCTTGGCTTCCCAAGTTGCGCCCTGCACCTCCCCGCGCGCGCGGAGCGCAAGGGGTGGCTCTGGCGTGAAGGACCTCCGAGGGGACCACTATCTGTCTCCCACCCCAAGTTTGCGATCAGCTGCAATCCTACAGGTTGCTGGGACCGTGGGGCCCCTACCCTGCCTTAATTCTCTTCGCTCGTTCCCTTTTCCGAGCCCTCCCCAATTGCTGCAGACTGGAGTCCCCCGCTCTTTTCACTCCAATCTTGCTCTCCTGAGTCCACTCCACTTCCTTCCGAAGCGAACCAGTTCTCGGGTGGGCGCCGGAGGGGTGTCCGGGAGCTCCTGGAGAGAAGGGACTGGGTGTAGGGAGACTCGGTAGGGTGAACTTGAATGGAGATCGCGCCTTTTCCCTTTGGGGAGCAGCACCCAGGTTGAGGTCCGCGAAGCTCAACACGCCTCGGTCGACACCAGCCCGAAGTCGTGGGCAGCACTGGGCTTTCTTTCGAGAAGGCCGCCGTGAGCCCGGGAAAGCTGCGTGCGCGGGCCGCGCGTAACTGCGCCTGCAGTGCCCAGCCGGGTTCGCAGTTGGCCCGAGGCCGGTCACCCGGCGCCTCGTCTCCCTACCGGGTGCCCGCTCCTACCCGGGGAGCACGCCAGCGCGGGGCCCCTGCGCGGCAGGGGAGCCGCTGCTTCTTTCTACTTAGAAACGTAGACCCCATTTTTCCTGGCTCCTCTGGACTCCAGCAGAGGGAAATTTTGCAACTGGTTTCAGCTCCACCTTGAGCGAGGACCGGGAGCATCAACTTAAAGCCCGCGGACTTGTTTGAAGGTGATCAGAGGTAGTGTTACGCATAGCTTGAGGACTGTGCCTTTTACCTTTGAAATCACCAGGAAGCTTCTCCTTCCCGCTCTTCTTTACCTTTCTTTTTTTTCCTGGGTGTCATCCATTAGGCTTAGAATTTGTAAATTACATTCAGTGACTTACCTAACGCTGGTCTGGCGAGAGGTGAAGCTGACCTGCCCACCTCATTTCCCTCGAACATACTGTGAGTATCCGGGAGACAGAAAAGGGCGGAAAAGGTTGAGGATGATCATAAAAGAACCACTATCATCTCATTTTTATAAAAGCTAACGGTATGTTAAAAGCAGTCTTGCTGCCTGGAATGGAGAATTAAAAAAAAAAAAAAAAAAAGCGGATAGAGGTTTTTCCCCTTTTATGATCCTGTTCAGTGACTATTTGCAATTCATTTCCTGAGAAGTTTTTTTTTTTTTTTCCCCCGTTTTAATGGAGTAGGCTTTTTAAAAAGCAGGAAAGGCTTAAAAATGAGCCAGTGATTGCACACACTGGTGATGGGGAGCATAGTTCTTTTCCTTGCTGGAAGAAGCACAAGCTTCAGCCATTTAATTTACTAGGGAGAATGCCTCCTTGCAAAGTCAACTCTGAGTTGTTTTTAATACACTGTTCTGGGGGAAAGTGGGCCTTTTCCGTCCTGCATGTTGATTTCAAATGTCTGAGTTTCCACTTGCTATTCTATGCTGTACCTAAGAGTGACTGATGCCACATTACTGACCTTTGGAATTTGGTTGATGAGTCTGTCTTGAATCTAGCTTGAATTTAGCTTGAAACAAGAGATGCAGACCTGCCAAAAAGCCACTTGGATGGAGTTTTGCTGGCTGTGAAACTAAGGCTAGCACCTCTTGTCGGCAAGCTGTTCTTCGGAGGACTCCTGGAAAACATACTGTACACTCTGCAGGCTTATTTACAACAAATGTCTTGCGTAGATCATAGTAATGTTCGAGACACATGTAGTGGAGCTGTACATCTGACTAATATTTCCCTTGTAATATTTTACTTGCTGGGGCAGCAAGCCCATTACCTTTAGCACCTGTCAGAGATTCCCCCAAGAAATGAGCAGTAAACAGGCTGCAAAATCTGTGAAGCCACACACACCTGACTTGGGACAGGTGGGCACAATTAAGAGTTTTTCAGCACAAAGGGTGAATTTCTGTGTTACTGTGGTTCTCCCAGCCCAGGAAGGTGCCCCTTCATTGAAAGCAAGATGAGGTTCCCCTGGGGATGTGTTTGCTAAGTGGTGTCTCTGGGGTTGGCCTCATGTCGTTCTTACTTATCCAAGTAAATAGTTTTTTTGTTCTTCTTTTCACATTGTTTTGAACCAAGCTACTCTGCCTTCCCTAAACAACAGGATAGACAGAACTATGCTGTTGACTTTGACTATATAATACTATTGAACAATTCAGTAGCCATTTCTTTACAATTAGCTATCCTTTATTTGTTTCCAAGATGATTGTACCAACTCCTTTCCCTCCCCTTTTCTTTCACTTCATATTTAAAGTAAAACCGTCTGAAAATCAGAATGAGATTTCAGAGGATTGGCTTTGAATGTCCTCAAAGAGGAAAATACTTGGGGCAACAGACTGCCTGAAGAAACTACGTTCTGGTTCTCTTTGTAAGCTAGACTGACTTCTTCAGATTTAGGTTCCTGATGGATAACTTACTGTAAGGAAGGCACTTGGGTACCATGATTACTGTATATTTTAACACTTTCCAACTTAAAAGAAGGTGGTTTAAAAGTTATTCATGACCTGCCAAGTGCTAATTGAATCCCCATGATGTTGTCACACTGATTTGTTTTTGTTCTTTAAAAGAAAGGAGCGCCACTGTTGATCTGGTTGTAATTCCTCGTTAGATACTGGACTTACAAGATCCCAGTCTGAAGGCGGGGAAGAAGATGATCTCAGATAGGCTGTGCTTTTACCCAGTCTCTTTAAAAATTTTTTCTGGACAATGAAATCTTCCTTACTGTAACCGTAGCAATGCATTAAGGGCAAGAGAAATACACGTCTATTTTATGGGCACAGTAGGTCATGTGGTTTGTGCATACTTAAATCCATTTACCTCCCTCATTCCTACAGTTTTAAATCTATATTATTCACTTTCTCCTTAGTGAACATTATTACTGCCTTCCCTGCCCTACATTCTGCTGCTTTTTCCTCCAAAAGCTGCCCCTCCACAGAGGGCTATGAAAAAAGAGCCTTTTTTCCCAATTTCTTGATAGGTTTTTCTTTTTGTGATTCTTGGATTGTGCTCTTAGTTTGAGCAGTCCAGTGACCCATTCTTTTCCTACCCAACAAAGGGTTCTGCTCAGGAAATCTCTTTAAGTATCTCAGTTGTTAATAAATTTCATTGTTTTTACCTGGCCATATAATAGCAGCAGCTGCTGCTGCTGCTAAGGCGCTTCAGTTGTGTCCGACTCTGTGCGACCCCATAGATGGCAGTCCACCAGGCTCCCCCATCCCTGGGATTCTCCAGGCAAGAATACTGGAATGGGTTGCCATTTCCTTCTCCAATGCATGAAAGTGAAAAGTGAAAGTGAAGTCGCTCAGTCGTGTCCGACTCTTAGCGACCCTATGAACTGCAGCCTACCAGGCTCCTCCGTCCATGGGATTTTCCAGGCAAGAGTACTGGAGTGGGGTGCCATCGCCTTCTCCGATAGTAGCAGCACCTGTCACTTTTAAAAAAAATTAATATTCTTACTAGGAAAGATAGTAATGCCAGCCTTCCATTCTTCCTCACTCTTTGAATGACCTGTCTGTGGTTTTCTAAGTGGTACCCTGCAGGCTGGGAAAACCTGTGGAACCCCAGGAATCCTCAGTGAGTTCCATCAAAACACTCTAAGTGGGACTGGTAGGTCCATGCGGTGCTTTCTCAGCAGTTAGGGAAACCCTCTCCTGTTGCCTCAATGACTCATAAACTTTTCACCATCCTCCTTCCACCAAATAAGGACCCAATTTAAAATAGTGCCAGCTTTCAAGGTTTCTCAAGAAATAGTCTGTTCAAGAGTTCATGAAATTTGATATCACTTCCTTGGGTCTGTTTTCTTTTTTAAATATGGAGGCTGGGGATCCAGACCATAGCTGTTATAGTCTAATCCCAAAGACAGGTGTACGAAGAAAGATTTATTGCATCACATCCTCTTAAGGAAGGTGGTGGCGGTGGTACAGGATGTCTTCTTAATGGGCAGACACAGATGTTTACAGAGCCAGAACATGGCCCCCTTCTTGTTACACCTTAGCCATGAATTCTGATCGTCCCTTTCATTGGGTGGTACCACTTAACCCACTGTGTTATTGTCTTTTCTTCTGTCCTCCTTATTCAGCTGCCTTCATGAACAAACAGCCTTGAATAACCACAGGGAGCTTTCCTCTGTCATCCTTGGCCACAGGCTCTAGGTAAAAGCACTTACCTGCTCAGCCACCAGAGTCTTCAGAGCCCACCATTGGCAGGAGACCTGTCATTGTGTTGCTGCTACTCTTTATATCATGCCTGTTCTTTAAGAGAAGGTGTTTTTGCAGCCTTGCTTGAATATTAAATAATACTAGTAGTGACTATATTTATGGGCTTCCCTGGTGGCTCAGTGGTAAAGAATCCTCCTGCCAATGCAGGAGATGTGGGTTTGATCGCTGGGTCGGGGATGATTCCCTGGAGGAGGAAATGGCAACCCACTCCAGCGTTCTTGGAGAATCCCATGGACCGAGGAAGCCTGGTGGGCTACAGTCCTTAGGGTCGCAAAGAGTTGGTTACTAAGCAATAGAGCATGCACCCATACATTCATTCACTACTCTCAAGAGTTTTACACATGTTAACTCATAGAATGCTTAAAATAACTCTTTGAGGTGAACACTCTTAAGATTTTTCTGTTTAAGACAGGAGGACAACTTCACAGAGAGGTCAGCTTCTTTGCTCAAGGCCACGGAGTTTACGCTGTGGCGGTGCCTGGATTTGAACCCACGCAGTCCCGCTCCAGAGCCCACGGTAGAGAGGCTTTTCTAAACTGTGCCGAAAGCAAAACGGCTCTGATATTTTGGTGACACGAGGGCTAAAATTATCTCTCTAACTATGAGATTTGCAGAAGAATTTAGAGGAGCTTAAATAAATCTATAAATGTATTCAGCTACATCTCAGAGATTTATGTTGTATGGAAACAGCCACCCTCTCACCATTCAGCTTAATATACTTTGGGATCAGATTCACACTTAAAATTCCGAGCGCCAGCTTCTAATGTGATAGCTTGCCCCCCCCACCCCCAGTTTTGAATTTCAGCACAAAATATTGCTCTGATTGAATACGCCATCCATGGAATGGCAGATCCCAAGAGACTATTTGTTGCCTGTCTTGTATTTTTAGCCTTGTTTGCCGGGGAAATGTGAAGCATGAGATTCGAGACTAGATTTTTAACACCAGAGGTTGCTGTTTCTGCTGTTTTGAGTACTCCTGCTGCTGCTTCTGTGAGGCAGATGGCTCGATTCATTTATAGAAGAGAGAGATTCGTTCTGTTTTGCATCTCCACTTTGAGAAAAACTTTTAATTGTTTTGTACCACATTGCGTAGTCTGCTCTTACTGTGCGTGTACACATGCTGTGCGTAGATAACGGGCAGAAATTAGGCGGATGTTCCTGTATTCAGTTTGGACCGCGTTAGAAATCCACGGCACACTCTCTCGTGTTTCTGGAGGATTTATTTGAAAAGTGGATTTGTGCGCAGCCGGGTGGGGACCGCGTATGTTGTTCTCCATACCCCCGCCCTCTCTGGACTTCCCTGGACTAAGAAATTAGGGGCAGAAATATTAGGGTTGTGTTGATGGGGCTAAAGTGGAAACCAGAACGTGGAGTCCGCTTGTCGGCTTCAGTCAGACTAGACAGGATGTAAAATGTTCCCTGATGTTTCAGGTTGTAGTATGTTTCGTAATACTGTTTCCCAGAGGACAGGAGTTCAGGGAGGCCTGTATTTTTCCTATATGATCAGTTTCTTCCGACAGTTTCCTTCCTAATTAAGGAAGCCAGAAGCCAAAAGCTGTCTTCCAAGTGAGGTCAGTTACAGCCTCACTTAAGGCAGGTATTGACTTTCTGCCCCCAGATTTCTGGTTCATAAAGTGCTAAAGAGCCTCTCTCCCCAGAATGAGAGACCTTGACACTCTGTATATGCTTCTGCTGGAACCTGGCTTATAAAAATGGGAGGAAGTATGTGGGGGTAATTTCACTGCAACGCCACGGAATTTGACTCAGGATGGGTTTTAGAAGATGTATTGTTTTACTTCCACTGGATGGTGTAACTTCTCAATCTGCTAAGTGCCAGGGAAAATGACATTGCAGACATCCCTGGAAGGTAAGTGATTGCAGACAGTCATAGGAAGTAGGAGATAGTAGAGGTTAAAGCAAAGAAATCCTGATGACTTCAAGGGCCCAACCAACATTGGGACAACTAGGCTTAATGTCATTCATAGATTTTACTATAAAAGCACGTGTATTTACTAAATATTGGATGAGAAGATTTGCCTCTATAAGAAATTTGTGGCACACTTTGTGGAGTTGTTTTTGTGAGATTAGTGGTTCCTGCCTTGTCACAGTGCTTATTTAGTAGTTACCGTCTTTATTTGAACTTAATTTAATAAAATCTCCTGGAAGAGGAAGGGAAACCAAATGATCATGGGTTATGAAATCTAAGCTGGTAATATTTGAAACACACAAATCAGGGCTTTTCAAATGTTAATGTACATTTGAATCACTGCACGTCTTGTTAAAATGCACATTCGGATTCCGTAAATCTGGGGAGGGGCCCGAGTCTCCATTTTCTGACAAACTTCCAGATAACACTGTCTGACCACACTTTGAGTAGCAGGTCATGGATGGTAGTAATTCAAGGTTTAATTTTTTTTTTTTTTAATTTTCAGTATTGCTTTTTACTTGGAAGACAGTATGAAGTAGAGTCCTATGTAAGAGTATTGTAAAAAATGCCAATAGAAGAATAGGCAAAGACAAATGTCAGTTTTAACACAGAGAAATGTAGAACCACTTATAAGACTTTCAGGGAGAGCCCCATTCTGATGGAATATTGTGTCTTGCTTCCAGCATTTGGAACGATGGGTGTAATATTTTCAAAGGCTTGGGTTTTGTTTTGAAGAAATGGAGGACTTATGTCTGTGCCTAGTTCATTTCTTTAAGAAGAAACTGAGTCCCGCAGAAGTTGAGCAGTTTGCCCAAAGTCAGAGTTTTGTTGAATAAGGACCTTTTCTGCCTCCTCTCATCTTATCGTATCTCTTGACTTGCGCTATACTTGAAAATGATCCCGAGTTCAGGATATTGAAAGTGAGGCTGTACTGAAGGGAGAGGTTGAACAGAAACAGTTGGTTAAAAACGAAAACGGAGGAATGTTCCTATGGGGTACATATGCTTCCCAAGCAACTGGATCCTGACATGATGTGGGAGTAGGTTTTGGGTCTTCCTTTGCTCCTGCACACTGTGCCGTCTTACTTAATGTTACTTCACCCAGCACTGGCAGGGCTGGTCCCATAACACATGCTAAACAATACTTTTTTACTTTAACCTTATTATGTTAAGGTATAAATAATAATAAAGATACCATTTCTTTAAATTGACTCAATATTGTGATAAAACATTCAGGAAAATTTAGTTGCCATAAAAAATTAAATAACTGTAAGAGGGTTTTACATACGCTGCCCCCCCGCCCCCAACAGATTGTAAAGCCTACATTCCTGGATGCACGTGTGCATGCTAAGTTGTTTCAGTCGTGTCTGACTCTTTGCGACCCCATGGACTGGAGCCCGCCAGGCTGCTCTGTCCATGGGATTCTCCAGACAAGGATACTGGAGTGGGTTGCTGTGCCCTCCTCCAGGGGACCTTCCCAATCCAAGGATCAAACCTGCAGGTCCTGCATTGCAGACGGTTTCTTTATTGCTGAACCACCAGGAAGCCCCACATTCCTGGATACATTATTCTAAAAAGATGATTAAGTGTAAGATGTGACACTATCACGGATGGCTGTTTTGAATAATTCATTTGCATGCAATTTGACATTTTTAGGTCCATTTACAGTTGGGATAGTTTTATATTTTTACATCCACCCTGCTATGGAACAGATGATGAAATTAAGGTTTAGAGACTTTTTTTCCCCAACCAAGGCTGGACAGAGTCATAAATAGCACTAGGACCAGACGCCACGTCTCCAAATGGTTTCTGGGACTTTCTGACTACCTTGTCAGTCTGTTCTGTTTATTTTGGTACCAAATAGGTTGGTTGGACTCAAGTTGGACCTTACAACATTCTGCTCGTACTACTTTTGAGACAGGACTGGAAATCCACGAACAGGTGTGATAGAAGGAGAAATAAATGAGTAAAAAATTTCAGTGATACCTGTTGACTTCTTGGTTTATGCGGTGGTATGTTTCTCTTGGTTATGAACATAAGTGGCCCCATCTGGGAAATGGAACAAAAAGAAAAGTGTCAGGAGTGATGGAGGCAAGTAGAATTGTGAATATATGAAAAATGGTATACTGTGTCCCATAGTATGTGCTTCCTTGTTAGCTCAGCTGGTAAAGAATCTGCCTGCAATACAGGAGACCCCTGTTCAATTCCTGGGTCAGGAAGATCCCCTGGAGGAGGGCATAGCAACCCACTCCAGTATTCTTGCCTGGAGAATCCCATGGACAGAGGAGCCTGGCGTGCTCCAGTCCATGGGGTCTCAAAGAGTTGGACATGAATGAGCGACTAAGCACACACACACATACTATAGTATGGCCTCAGTGGTATGTAAACTATTCTGAGGAATTTGCTAACTAAATTTCTTAAAGGGATTAAAATTTAGTTCATTAAAGTAGTATCACAGTTTGTTCTTCTGCAGTTTTATTTTAAAGATGTCATTATAGGCACAAAGCACTCTTTAGAAATACAGTACTGGCTTCTTAATCTGAATCTCTTTCTAACTATCTTGTGTTTATTATTATTGGGTTGGCCAAAAGGTATGTTTGTATTTTTCAAAGGAACCTTTGGGCTAACCCAGTAATCTTGTGCTTTTTTTCTCTCTGTATACAGTTTCAAGATAAGATTAAAGTCTTTTGATTTGTACCTGGAAATTTTCTGGGAGGAGGAGAAGGGGGAACGACAGAGGATGAGATGGTTGGATGACGTCACTGACTCAATGGACATGAGTTTGAGTAATCTCTGGGAGTTGGTGATGGACAGGGAAGCCTGGCGTGCTGCAGTCTGTGGGGTCACAAAGAGTCAGACACGACTGAGTGCCTGAGCTGAACTGAATTGTGTATTTGGACTCCCAATAATAATTTTCATCAGTGTGTCTTTAAGAATTATCTCCCCTATTTTTTTAAAAAGAAATAGAGAAAAAATCGAGACCACAAAATAAAATTCTTTGCTGGAGAAATATATGTGTTATAAGCCTTTTGAAAGGAGCTGGGAAAATTGTAACTGTCCTTCATCTAAATAGTCAACCCTTGTATCTCCCTCAGCCTAGGGACCCATAGCTCCAGTGATTGCCAGAAGCTTGCATCAGGAAACTTCCAAAGTTACCTCCCTTCAAAAAAAAAAAAAAAAGGCAATCAGGAGGTTCACAGGTTTTGTCAGTGTGAGGTGTGTGGGTGGGATGTAAGTGTTTTGGGGGTTTGCTTTAAAGGAAGAATGGTCTTAAAAATATTTGTCATTTTTTTTCACCTTGGAGCAAAGAGAAAATAAAATCCCACCCGCCCATCCCAAATACAAAAATGAAATCTAAAATCCGTTGGCTATTATCGCAAGTTTAGCAGACAGCTTGAAATGCGCATCAATCTTGGAGAGCAATGTGAAAAGACAGCCCTCCCCTATCATATCCTGCAGCAGACAACACCATCACTTGTGCAGTCAATTATTAATAATTGTCAAGGGGATAAGGGCCTTAATGTGCAGATATCTGTATGTATGTATTGTATATTAGCAGAATGTCATATATCATCATCATTGCAAACTTACATCATTAAAGTTCTATGCTATTAATTTAAATGCCATTAATAACACTTGAGATGGAGACACAGTTTTGACTCGATCATCAGGTTCTTAATTTGAGTGCCCCTGTTTCTCGCTTTCTCCCTGATCTTTCCCATACAACCCCCAGCTCTGTCTCCTCTTGCTCCCTGTCTCCTCGCCAAGTCAAAACTGCCTTCCTGGGACTTCCCTGGGGGTCCAGTGGTTAGGACTCAGTGTTTCCACTACAGGGGGCACAGGTTCGATCCTTGGTCAGGGAACTAAAATCCCACGTACCATGTGGCATGGCCAAAAAAAAAAAGTAGCTTTAAAAATAATAACAGAAAAAACCAAAACCCTGCCTTCCTATTTCAGCAGTGTCAAGCTGCAAAGTTAAAGGCTGCATGTCCTGCAAAGGTCACTTTTTCCCTCTGGTTCTTGTATTTCTAAATGAGAAGAGACAGCATTATCACCAAACTTCCTTCCTGCTCTAATACTATCGTATGATGCTACCTGGTTGTTTTCAGTACCATGTCTTCACAGTATTTTTGGCATATCAGGAGGCATTTCATGGTATTTTAAATGTGTCAAAGCCTTCAATAACAAGTCCTCTGAAAGGAGAATTTTTAGGAAAGTTAGTAAGACTTTAGAAATGTTGTTAATGAGCCCTGGCTCAAGTGTTTTCAAGAATCATCAGTAAAAGAAGTGTAATTTTTACACGTGAGTGTCTCTTAAATCAGTGGTTGTAAACTATTGCATGCATGTGCAGCTCCAGCAGCAGAAGTGGGGTGAGTGTGGGAAAAGGCCAAGTGGGTTAGAATCCCTCCACGGCAGCCCATTGTTGCCCAGTTGGGCGCATGGGCCCACAATTGCTAGGTTGACTTTTTTATTTCTTAGCAGAAACCATCTATATGCTATTTCATGGTAAATTTCTAGGTTCAAACCTTTCTCAAGTTATTTTAGTAAAACAGCTTTAATTCAAACAAAGGTCATGAGATACAGCCCTCAACCTTCCAGTTTGTCTCAAGACAAGGACTTTTGCCACCTTTTGTTAGATTTAAAGCGTCGAGGAATCAGTTGGTCCTCATTTTCAGTAATTGTCTTTGAGCTCTGCTAATAAAGCTTTTTATAGCTTTGTGGAGGAGTGTTGTCTATTGTCTTCTTTTCCTCTTTTGTTTTCTTGCAGTTTGATGACCATCTTTTAGTGTTTGGGTTGGTTTTTCTTTTTGTGTGTGTGTGTATCCATTGTCGTTTTTAGGTTTGGTATCCCTGTGAGGTTTTGATACAGCAGTCTACATACTGGGTTGACCAAAACATTTGTTCGAGTTTTCCCTTATCGGAATGTTTTGGCCAACCCAGTTTGTATGAGGTTGGTCTTTTTCCTGTCTAGAGAAATTCCTTTAGTGTTTGAGGAGCATTGTCTAAAAGCAGAAGATCGAAAGCATGTGAGTGGCCTTTTATTTAACACATGATAAACATTAATTTGATGAGTAAATTTCTATGTGCCACTGCATCCCCTTTGTAAAGAAGAATCATAAAATTGTATTGCTGAAAATTTATAGGATCCTAACATGTCTAGTGAGTGAGTATTAGTTGTTCAATTGTGTCCGACTCTCTGTGACCCCATGAACTGTAGCCTGCCAGGCTCCTCTGTCTGGAATTCTCCACGCAAGAATACTGGAGTGGGTTGCCATTTCCTTCTCCAGGGGATCTTCCTCACCCAGGGATTGAACCTAGATCTCCTCCGTTGCAGATGGATTCTTTACCATCTGAGCCACCAGGGAAACCCCAAAATGTCTATGCTGAAGCTCAGATCTCTGCATAAGCAACTGAAGTCTAAAGAAGCAGTGTAGATTGCTTGCCTAGTAGGAGGTCATTTCTATGAATGTTTGCACATGAACCCAGATCTTCATTTTCTCAGTGTTCTTGCCTCTTCTCCTTTTTGGATCCATAATAACAATCACAATCAATAGAGGCACTAAGGAATTCAAAAGAATGATACCCTGAGACTAAATCCTATTGATCATTTCACCCTGCTGTTAAAGGATGTTTCCCTTTTGTTTAAAATGTTTATATTTTTCTAAATACCTTTCAAATAGGATAGATTTTTCATCTTTGGTGCTGTTCTGAATCATAGAAAGATGAGGCTATGATTTAAGGGGCTCACGTTGGTTTATCATACAGAGCTAATGAGTATTGTATTATATTGTGATTTGTATTACGTTGTCTGTATCTACATCATAGATTGGTTTTGTGTTTTTATGAAATTTAGGGTGAGTCAAGCTTTTGTTCCAATTACTTACCCTCTGCATCTTTGGTAAAAATTTTGTTCAGCCAGTATGAATCCACTAGAAGACCCTAAATATGTTCTAAATGTTGTTATTAAAAATTCTCTACATAGGATGAAGATAATCACTTCTGCTCAGACTATATGATGTTACTGCCATGAGTTAGAAGAGAAAACGTTATGCTTTATCCAAGGAAGTAACTTGAGTATTTGCCACATAACTCCTAATTCTTATCTGGATAAGGAAATTGCTTCCAGTTTCCATGTTTCCCTATTTAAATCTGGATATTCATGTGTGGTGAGAAGGTAAGACTTTCCAGTTGGAATGGTGAGCTAGGTCCATTGTGATGCTGCTGCTGCTGCTGCTAAGTCGCTTCAGTCGTGTCCGACTCTGTGCGACCCCATAGATGGCAGCCCGCCAGGCTCCGCCGTCCCTAGGATTCTCCAGGCAAGAACACTGGAGTGGGTTGCCATTTCCTTCTCCAGTGCATGAAAGTGAAAAGTGAAAGTGAAGTTGCTCAGTTGTGTCTGACTCTTCGTGACCCCATGGACTGCAGCCTACCAGAATCTTCTGTCCATGGGATTTTCCAGGCAAGAGTACTGCAGCAGGTTGCCATTGTCTTCTCTGCCATTGTGATGAGGTGGTGTTAATTCAGATGGATTCAGAGGTTGGGTGCTTAGAGGGCCCCTAGATGGAGCAGACTCTAAATGTGTACAAGTAATAGACTTGTGGGCTTCCTGGGTGGCTCAGCTAGTAAAGAATCCATCTGCCATGCAGGAGACCCCGTTTCGATTCCTGGGTAGGGAAGATCCCCTGGAAAGGGATAGGCTACCCACTCCAGTATCCTTGGCCTTCCCTGGTGGCTCAGACGGTAAAGAATCCACCTGCAATGCGGGAGACCTGGGTTCAATCCCTGGGTTGGGAAGATCCCTTGGAGGAGGGCATGGCCACCCACTCCATTGTTTTTACCTGTAGAATCCCCATGGACAGAGGAGCCTGGTGGGCTACAGTCCATGGGGTTGAAAAGAGTCGGACACAACTGAGTGACTAAACACAGCACAATTGACTTGTATTTCTTAGAAGAAAGCTTTTTGAGGCTGGCGGCAACTTGCCAATGATACCCTCAAAAGGTCATGAATTTGGATCCAAAGAGAGTGACTGGATGTAATTTTGAAAGCCTCAATTGCTTCCCCTTCTTGCCATCGCTGGTAGTTTTTTTATTTTTGGCCACACTTTGTGGCATGTGGAATTTTAGTTCACTGACAAGGATTGGATCCTCATCCCCTGTGGTGGAATCTCAGTTCTAATCTCTGGACCATGGCCGGGGAAGTTCCATTGATCTTTATCTTACAGTGAATTCTGCATCTCTGATGGCCACGATAATTTGAAAATAACAATCCCTGTAGTTGAGCTGCAGCTTATAAACTTGGTGATCCTGTAATGATTATTCATGTTGAAGGCACCTTGTTGAGAAAGTGTTAGACACGGAGGATGTGGAAAACTTCTGATTCTTGGAGATTAGGTGTCAAAATATTCAGGGTTTGGTTATTTTTAGCAGTTGTCAGTGAAGGTTCTTGCTGCTGGAAATAATGATTAGGTTTTAAAGCTGCAAATTCCCAGCCATCACCCAAAGGGCCCCCTGCCCGACCACCCTTTCTTTTCCCCAAACTGGTAGAAAAGCTGGCATCTGTAATACTGTCACCCAGGTTAAGTGAAAAGATGACAGAGAAGTGCTTTGAATGTGTGTGCCTACTAGCTTTAATGTTTGAAATTGATATTTAGTATTTAAGCAGTTTCATTGGAACAGTAGATTGAAAAATGAGTGGCAAATGTTGACCATCCCCTCTGTTTAGAGAGATACATATGTGTGTCATTTAAATTTTGAAGAGAAAATTTCATCCTCATGTTCTCAGTCAGCTGATGCCAGGACCTCCATCTCAGAAAAATTTACTCAGCATCTCAGGGGAGAGGACCCACTGATACTGTTTGTAAGTTCCTCAGGTGAGTCTCAGTTTGGGAGCCAGAGGTTGAGAGCCACTGGTTTTAATGGGTGCATTGATTGTGAGCAAATGTAGCAACTGATCCGGGTTTTTTTTTTTTTTTTTCTTGAGAAGTTATTTGACAATCCTGGTCACAGCAAAGTGTAAGGGGTTAAGGTGGCCAGCCAGGTTTCTCCTCCCCATTGAATTAGGCCTTAGATTTTCATGTTGGATCACAAATAACTTGGATGACTGGCATTGGATAATGGTACTCAGCGTTCCAGTCTTTAGGAACTTGACTCTTCCTGCTGCTGCTAAGTCGCTTCAGTCATGTCCGACTCTGTGCAACCCCATAGATGGCAGCCCACCAGACTCCGCCGACCCTGGGATTCTCCAGGCAAGAATACTGGAGTGGGTTGCCATTTCCGTCTCCAATACTCTTCCTGCTAGGATAAAGGAACTGAGGTATTGATCAAAAGGATGTGATTAAATAAGAAACATGATATAATAATGGAACGGAGTTTTAAGAACTCAGGGTTGGAGGTTGTACCATATGTTTCCATTCTGACAAAAGCTCAAGGGGGCTCACAAATGGAGATTCCTACTAGCGCTCATCTAACATCTCCTGGGTCCAGGATGTAAATGATAAGTGATCATATTTATAAGTGGGGTTATATCTTTGCGCTCATCATAGTGTTGAGCATAGTTCCTGTTACAGTGCTGGGCATGGCCCCATTGGCACCATTGTTGTTAGGTGGGAACAGCTGGTACAATTTAGGAACTCTGATATAGCAATTCTTTCTAAACCAAGTGTTTCTTATAGTTCTATCCTGCTCACAGCTGCCAATGGTTCCTTCTTTGTGAAATCAAGTAATTTCGTGACCAACTGTTGCACATGAGTTTGGTTCAAAGAATCAGAATGGGTATCTGTGCACTTCACAACCATATTGATAGAACGTTAATCAACCCTTGACTCCTCTGTGTGTTTCTCCTTCATTCTCATCCCACTGGTTCTCCTTCAGAAATAATATTACTTGAATTTTGTGCTTATCATTTCCTGGTCTTTAAAACTATTCTAAACAAATATGTATGTACTCCTAAACGGAGTTTACTTCTGCTTCTTTTTGACGTATATTTATAGTCTTCAGCAATTGTTTTTTTCACCCAGTATTAGCTTTCAGCTAAGTTATGTTGAATCGCTTCCCTCTTTGCAACATTTGGTGCTGTGACTAAACCATAATTGACTTATTTATTTTACTCTCAGTGATATTTGGCTTGTTTTCAGGTTGTTTTTTTCTATTGTGAAGAGTGCCACTAGGACCGTTCACGTGCATGTCTAACAGTGCCCACTTTTCAACTGTTTCTCATCTGAGAGTAAATTAATAAGACCCAGAGCATGAGCATGTTAGAAATTCCAGATAAGCCAAAGCATTTTCCAAAGATGAGTTCTCATCACTTCACATCAGCCAGCAGTTAACATTTCCAGGCCTAGAGATTTCTGCTAATTTAGTGGGTATAATATGATTATCTCTGAATGGACTTAATTTCCATATCCCTGATTACTAATGAAGTTAAACATTGTTTCATTTATTTCATTGCCATCTATATTTCCTCTGTAAACACCTACTCAAGTCTTTTGCTCATTTTTTCTATTTGTCTTAATGAATTACAGGAGTTTTAAATGCACATATGTGTATGTGTGTACATGTACTAAGTCACTTCAGTTTTGTCCTACTCTTTGCAACTCTATGGACTGTAGCCCGCCAGGCTCCTCTGTCCATGGGATTCTCCAGGCAAGAAGACTGGAGTGGGTTGCCATGCCCTCCTGCAGGGGATCTTCCTGACCCAGGGACTGAACCTATGTTCTCCTGCACTGGTAGGCGAGTTCTTTACCACTAGCGCCACCTGGGAAGCCTGTGTGTATGTGTGTGTGTATATATATATATATATATATATATATATATATATATTTTAATAAGTTTTAATATATGTGGTTGGAATTTCTTCCAGTTTTTTTAACTTAATGGTATTTTCTGATAACTTGAATTTTTAATGTTATCTTCTTATGAACTCATTTTTAATTTTATGGTAATCAATGTTGTCAATTTGTTTTATACTCTTTTGTGCTATGTTTAGGAAATCCTTCCTGAATCTCATGAAGTATATTCTTCTATAGTCTAAAATTTTATATTTTGGTCTTTCATATTTATGCCTTAATCCATCCAGAATAGATTTTTTTTTTTTCTGTGTAGAGTTTGAGTTAGGGATTTAATTTCATTCTTTCATGTGAATAACCAGTTGTCACAGAACCATTGATTGAGGGGGTCCCCCTCCCTTTTCTTATGATCTGTAGTGCCATCTTTGCAATGTACATAAGTTTCCTAGATGCTAGGGGATTTTTTTAGTCTGGGGTTAAGTGTTCTTCCAACAAATCTTTCTGGTTTCATTTCCCACTGCCCTTTCATGTACCCCGTACTCATCCAGACTCCACGCTGTGCTTCAAAATTGTCTCGTGGTTTCCTTTGTCTTGTGCATTTTGTCCTTTTCTTATATGTCTCATATCCTGCCTCATGCTGTTGTTTTTAGGTGTGTTTATTTCTCTTTTGCTTCATATTGTGTATCAGCTTTTGAAAGCAGGCTTTGTTTTGTTCATTTTTGATACAGCAGCAGAAGCTGGTGTCTTTTACTGACTAGTTATTTGATAAATTGTTGACCTAAATTGGAATTTGGAATAGAAAGGACCTTAGAAATTATCCAACCAGTCTCATTTTATTTGCCCATCTACGATCATTGGGATTTGCAAAGTTTAAATGCAATGCCCAAGGTCATACAGCTTGGTTGGTCCCTGACTTTTTTCCTTGAGCTTATTCTAGAACACTTTTCATTATCAGTTCTGTTAGCAAAGAACTAAAGTATCAGACACTGTCCAGAAATACGAACTAATCCTGAAAATCCTGGAAAACCAACATACGTGGTAGGTCCATGATCCCTTGGCTTGTTGAGTCAGTTTTGGACAGTGATGTTCATACCACATCCAAATATTGAGCGTTTCCCAAGCATGCTGTACTGGCTCCCGTCTCTGGGCCTTTGTTCGTATTCCTTGTTCAACAGAACTGTTTTTATAGACCACTGTCCACGAGTCTTCTGCACTCCTAGAGATTAATTTCTTGTTGAATGCTCTATTTCCATACTTTGACATCACTTCCATTCCTCCACCAGTCAGACTGTATTTTAATTTTTTTTTTTATTAAAAAATTTTTTTTTCTTGATTTTTGTCTCCTTAGAGGTGAGAGGCAATTTACTATTCTGCCATGTCTTCTCAGAACCTAACACAGGGCTGTGTCTGCTCTAAGTTAGGGTTTTTTATATATAATTTTTTAAAAATGTATTTGCTTTTGGCTGAGCTGGGTCTTCGTTGCTGTGTGGGCTTTTCTCTAGTTACAGCAAGCAGAACTTACTCTCTAGGTGCGGTCTGCAGTATTCTCATTATGGTGGCTTCTCTTGTTGCAGAGCACGCGGTTCCATCGTTGCAGCTCCGGGGCTCCAGCACAGGCTTAATTGTTGTGGCCCACGGGCTTAATTTGTCCTTGGCCTGTGGGCTCTTCCTAGGTCAGGGGTTGAACCCCGAGGCTCCTGCATTGACAGGTGGATTCTTTACCACTGAGCGACCAGGGAAGCCTTTAAGTTATGTTTTTAAGATGTTCTATATGCAAAAATCAAACAAGCGAAAAAAAAAAAAAAAAAAGCAAAACCACAAAACCTTCAAGTGAGCTTATAAATATGTCCTGTCATTCTACATTTTAGATGTGTAATTTGGGTAAAATCAAATTTTATTTAATTCACCTATTTAATGCTGGGGACTTCTGAGCAGGAGAACATCCAGAAATGGAGTCAGGGGGCTGGCAGGGGCTGACACAGGACATCTAGGAGCCGACACACTCTTCTCCACTCTCTTAGTCCTGTGTGGGCTACATGGTTAGAGTCACACAACTAATGAGCCTGGAGAGCTTTATTTGTGCCTATTCCAAGTAGCTTTTTTGGGTGAAAGTTGTTTTTTGTTTGTTTGTTTGTTTTTTTCTGACTTAGAAGGATGTTCTGTGCTCATTGTAAGAAGTTTGAAAATATGGGAAGGTACTAGAGAGGACAGAAATCCCCAACAGAGCGTTCAAAAATAGCCACCTGACGGGAGTTCTTATGGCACCTCTGGCTGTTAGCAGATCTCTACTGGTCCCTCCTGTTCTTCATCTTTTGGAAGAAGAACCGAGTAGTTCCTAATTATTAAACCAGTTACGTTAGTTCAGCTCTCCTTGTCTTTTCAGAAAGTTCACATTGTGGTGGCAGACTTAGTGCCTCCTTGCTGTATCTTGTGTGCTTTGGAAAATGTGAAACAATCACACTGTTATTTTTTCTACAACTGACCAGAGTTAGTGTACACACCGTTTGTTGTGCCCAAGATCATGAGTAGCAAGCTCTTTAGAAGAGTTACACAGTAGGGCTTTGTGTTAACTGAACCAGGATATACACTTTTTTTAATCTCTCAGTATGAGAAAGGCAAAGTGATTGAAGTACTCCTTTGACATGCAGAACAGAATTTTTAAATTTTTTTAAAAACTCAAGACAGCTTTGAAGGATGGTTTTCTTACTCCCAGTATGTTACCATATACTGGTTTTATCTCGTATTCATCAGAATGAATCAAACTTTGGCCAGTATGAGTTCTGACTACTGTAGACTTGGATAAACAGGGATACATTTATTAGAATATTTATTGTTTTTATGTGGTTGGGGACTATCTCAGTTGTGGTAAAGTTGTATTTCTAGGTAGCCAAGAGCAGTGATCACATTACATATGCTCAAATTATATTCTGCGTTTTATTTCTTGGACTTGAATAGAAATTTTCCTAGGCAAAGTTAATTAAGATTAGAGCAATTAGTCGTTGCCAGGTCTCCTTCCCACCTTCCTATGCTAATTTATTAATAAAATGCATGTGAAGTAATTAAGATGTAGAAAATGAAAATCAGAAGACCATATATTTTGGCACACCATGACTTAACATATTCTCAATTCATCCATCTTTCCATCACCACCCTCCCTCATAGCCAAAGTACTTACCTCCAGAGTGAAAACCTCAACAGTTCCTCACCTACAGAAGTGTTTTCCTCTGTGTGTGTGTATACATAGTGACATCAGAGTTCTGTAGCTGGTAGTGGTTTTGTAGTAAGTTGAACGTCTCTGTTTCCTCATTTGATACCTGCTGACAGGGGCAGTTTGTGTTCTGAATCTTTGAATACTTGTTTGGCCTGTTGTAGTAATTCAAGGAATACATGAAGAGTAGAATGGATGAGTCATTAGCACCACAATGAGTATTTGTGTGTTAGTTGAGCTCTGACCTGATAATTATATGTTAATATGAATGTTTGCTATGTGTCACCCGTCACACTAGAGGCTTAACATATATGTGCTTTAATTCCTACAGCAACCTGTGAAGGCAGGCATTATCATCTGCTTTACAAATAAGGACATTAAAAGTCAAATAAGGAAATACTAAAGTATACTAAAGTATACTAAAAGTATACTTATTTAAGTCCATACTACTGATAAGTATGAGTGGAGGGATTTGGCACAGGTCAGCTTTGCTCCAACACATGCATTCTTTCCAAGTATCATATCAGGATGCCTTCTAATTTTGACATGTGGAGGTGTGTGTGTGTGTGTCTGTATATATACATATATGTGTAAACACACAATGGAATATTACTCAGCCATAAAAAAGAATGAAATAATGCCATTTGTTGCAACATGGATATACCCGGAGATTTATCATACTAAGTGAAGTAAGTCAGAGAGCAGGAGAAATATTAGATCATATCACTTACGTGTGGAATCTGTAAAATAATAGAAATGAATATATATACAAAACAGAAACAGTAACAGAAAACGAATTTATGTTTACTGAAGGAGAAAGGCAAGGGGAGGGGAGCGTTAGGAGTGTGAAACTAACAGATGCAAATTGCTATACATAAAATAGATAAGCAGCAAGGATTTATTGTATAGCATAGGGAACTGTGTTCAATATCTTACTAACCTATAATGAAAAATAATCTGAAAACAGTAGCAATATATTTTGCTGTATACCTGAAGCTGACACAATATTGTAGACGTACTATGTGAGTAGTATGCGAAATACAATTTGTATCCTCCAAACTAGGTTTTTGTCATTTTAATGCAAGAAAATAAATTTAAATTTTAAAAAATGCCCTCTACCTTTATAACGAAGATTCTCAGGAGTGTCCAGGCTTCTTTGGATATAATACTCCTTTCAGAGCCAGCTATGGTTGGTTTTCCAACGTAGCTTTCCCCAATCACTGTGCTGTCCATATGAAAGTAACACCATATTGTAAATCAGCTGTACTTCAATAAGTAACAATGACAAAGAGCTTTCCCAGCCCCTTCTTAGTCCCTAAGTATGGTAGAGGTTCCCTAAGAAAACGTGTGTTGAAATCCAGCTTCTTGATTCTGTCTCTGGCTCCTGTCTCTGCTGTGAGCAGTTTGTCAGTTACAGTTTTTCCTAATGTGTGAGTGTCCTTGAGCATCAGTCTTGCTTTCCCCTTTGACAGTTTAAGCAGTGAGCATGGACATGACAGTGTCTGGCTCCCTGGGCCCGGCTGGGTGACGGGCCCATTTTGCTGGTCTGATACTGGGGGAGACTGGACCCAATTTCCGTGCCGTCCTCAGGGCCTGTCTGTGCTTCATGTACATCCAGAAGAAGATTGCAGCAGTAAGACCTCTGCCACGGATACGGTATTATGTATGACTGACCTTGCTTTGGGCAAAGAATATGCGTGCGTTGATGTACAAACTAATAATAGTTGGCAATAGTAATTATAGGCCAAATGATTACCTCAGGTAAAATTAGCAACCTGCATTTTAACGGGGCTTTCATCGCCTGAAATTCACTAATAGAATTAACCCCATTGGTGGGTACAGGGAACTCACATGTATTTAACACATCCGTGCATTGTGCTATCCAGATTATGGGACCTTTTAATTTTAGTCCTCAAAGGGAAGAAGCTGAGATTACAGAGAAGGAAATAAAATTGGAAGGTATTAGCTAGATTTTCCTGGGTCATTATAGTTTCTAAATGACATATCTGAATATTAAAATAATTTAAAAAAAACTCTTCCAGAAGACTTTTATTGAGTATATTTAAGGTTCCCTGGTGGATCAGACAGTAAAGAATCTGACTGCGATGCAGGAGACCCAGGTTTGATCCCAGGGTTGGGAAGATCCCCTGGAGAAGGAAATGGCATCCCACTCCAGTATTCTTGCTTGGAGAATCCTGTGGATAGAGGAGCCTGGCCGACTACAGTCCATGGGGTTGCAAAGAGTTGGACACAACTGAGTGACTAACACACAAGGTGTATATATATTATTTTTGAAAGAGGCAACGAAGAATATAGTTATAAAGCACAGTCTCTATGATCAGACTGAGTTAGAATTTAACTTTTAGCACTCATCAGCTGTGTGACCATAGGAAAATTAATTAACCTGTCTGTATGCTGTCTCATCTGTAAAGTGGTGATAAGTAATAGTATCTGCTACTTAGGGATATTGTGAGGATTAAGTAAATTCACATATGCAAAGTACTTACACTTCTGATATGTAATATTTTATCTATATTTATCACTGTTACTTCCATATTGAATCACTGTGCAGGAGACTGGAATCTAGAAATAAAAGCTACCATACCTGCCATTGAGGATCTTCCAGCCGAGTGAGGGAGATGCTGGAGTACGCTCTGCAAGGCATTGTGGGAAATTCACAGAGGGAGTAGAACTTCACAGGCGGTTCTGGCAGCGCAGCCAAGAGCCCTCAAATCTTGGAATGTGGGGTTTACTCGAAGGAAGTGTTAACCAGGCCAGCTGAGGGAGGAAGGTTTAGGAGATAGAGGACATTCAAGGCAGCAAGAATCAGGCCAAGATCCCTCCTCCCTCCCCCGAGAAATGACTTCCTCTACTTACCCCCAGCTGGCCAGGCATCTGACAGAATAGAAAACGTCATATTCCATGGAGAGAGAAACATACAGATGTCCTTGGAAGAGGGTTCTATTGACTCGTTCTGAGGTGTTGAGTCCTGAAATCCCGTCCTCTTTATAAAGTAGTTTCTAATAGTGAGGGAGCAAGGGCAGACGGAAGCTGCAGCCATCCTTTCAAGATGACACTTCTGAAGGGAAGGAGAGGGCTCACACCAAGGACCAGCCCCCAGGGAAGGGAGGGCCCGTGTTTGGTGGTGCTGGCTGGAGAGGTCGGGAGTGGACTTTGGTTTTACGCATGTGACAGTATGGCCCAGGGTGGAAATTAACACAGGCTAGACGTTCATGCTCATCGTAGTTTGGAAAAGAGTTGATTCTGTGAAAAACAGACCCCACAGATGTTTGAGAGCAGCCGATACCTCGTTTTGTTTTCCAGCCACGGACTCCATGTATATATATCACCCTAGATGCTGTAACTACTCCCCATCACATGGCTGGTTCATTTTTACCTTTTCCAAGTGAACACTTTAGGCAGACTGATTTACTTTTTTTCCTCCTCTCTGAAATAGAGAAGTGCTCTTTAGCACTTTTACCCTTTGAAAATATAAAATCACTCAAGGGCTTTCATATTTTCAAAGGGCAGAAGCAACTTTAGCGAGAGAGAAGAGTGCAAAAAGCCGACTGATCTTTTTTTTTAAGTGCTATAATGAAAACATGTATAAGACATACCCTCCAGGCCTATGTGTGTGGACGCTGGTAAAAGAGGTGACCGAGGTAAAGAGGGGAAAAAGGCAGAGCTGGGTGCAGATCTGCAGAGTGAGGTGGCTTTCTCTGTGGTTGGGATTTTATTCTTTTCCTTTTTAACTTACTGGGGAAGAAACAGTCCTTACCATTTTCCCCAAAGCACATGCTAAGATCCGCCTAAGTGGTAGCCCTCCATATTGTTTGGCCTTTGTTGAATCTTAGTTCCCAGCCAGGGGATCAAACCCGCACCCTGGAAGTGAAAGGGCAGAGTCCCAACCACTAGGCTGCCAACAAAGTCTTCAGCCCTCCATATTTAATTTTTTTTTTTAATATTTTTTCATATGGACCATTTTTAAAGTCTCTATTGAATTTGTTACAGTTTTGTTTCTGTTTTCTGGGTTTTTTTTTGGCCCTGAGGCATGTAGGATCATAGTTCCCAGACCAGGGATCGAACCCACACCCCCTGCAAAATCCTAACCACTACCACCATGGAAGTCCTTGCCTTCCATATTTTAATTGGGAAAATGATGGTTTCCTTCTTTGACATGGATTTGCCAAATCTCTGACCCCTGCGGATGAAATCATAACCATCAGGAACTTTGCTGTGTTATTCCTGAGTGAGTTTTGCCTTCGGCGTGACAGCTATAGTTATGTCTCCTCGAAGATGCAGAGAGAGCAGTTGACCTGTCAGGTAAGTAACAAATAACAGAGCTATCAGCCAGGCCCATTATCTTAGCACTGCACCACACCTGCGCAGACACCTCCGGAGTGGTCCGTCATTCAAAAGGGCCATATTTTACCCAATGAGGTGCTTACTACAAACTGCTATAGAAATGATCTGCTAACTCCGGCTTCATTGGCAGTCCTGGATGAGGGCACTCTGTGTCTCTTTGCCTCCTCCCCAGATCACAGCGTAGTATTATCTGCAGACAGCATTTTACTTACGTTGAGTATTAAATGTAAACATCAGCGATGTCTTAAGGCATTCCTGGCAGGTGTGATTCTTCAGTGCCGTTTGCCAGGAATGATGTCTTCTGTTGGGGACCCCAGGGGTGACAGCATTAACCAGCAGGCCCTAGAATTGTCACAGACTTTGTTCTAAGAAGACATCCAGGACACTGCTGGCTCTTTCCAGGTTGAGTTGGGTTGGAGTCGGTGCATGCGTGCTAAGTCGCTTCGGTCATGTCCGACTCTTTGCAACTCTATGGGCCATAGCCTGCCAGGCTCCTCTGACCATGGGATTCTCCAGGCAAGGATACTGGAGTGGGTTGCCATTCCCTTCTCCAAGATAGGAGTTTGCTGGAGTTTAAAGCCAGTGAAGGATACCTTTGCCATTTTGGTGACTCAAGGGTATCGTGATGACTTTTTTTCTTTTTATTAAGGCAGCCTGCACTACTGAGGTCTGGAGACAGGGAGAATCTTCTGAGTGGTAGAGTCTCACTCTTCCCTGACTTTACAGCAGAAAAGTGATTTAATTGTGAAACCATGTGAGTTTATGATGTTACCTTAGAGAGACTTGCCCATCAAAGGGCCACTTAAAATTCATGCACAGTAGCCACTGGGAAGGAATACCTAAGACTCATAAATAAAACAAACCTACCTTAATTTATGGCCAGGACCTTCTCTACCCATTGAGCTATTCAGAACTCAGCACAATTGATGTTTCTTTCCTCCAGTTATTTCAGTAAAAAATGAACTCTATTTTATGCCATACAAGCATACTAATAAACCAGTGTTTTGCTGCTTATAAAGGCAAACTGTCACCTGTTAAAATATGTAACTGTCATAGAAAGATAAAAAAGGATCATTTAATAATGATGAACAACGTGCATGTGGCATAAATAGAATCCAAAAGGTAAACAGCAGTTTATTATGCCAGAGCCAGCCAGAGCTGTTCCTCAGTGTGGAGGGCTTTCTGCTCCTCTGTGAGCTCTTCCTTTTAAGGGAAATATAACCCAGCTTAACAGTGATGCCTGTATGTGTGTATTTAATGGAAGCTCATTGCTAGTGCAAAATCTGGACTGTTGCTCTCATGATGGAGGGGGAAAAGTGGCTTTCAGGCATATTTCCTTAACTGATGAGGAAAATCTTCAGTGTTCCATTGTTTTCTTGAGCTTGATAATAGGGAGTGTTTAGAAGTTTAATTGTTCTGGTAGGTTTGGAAAGGAGGTTGTTTTTAATTAAGCTATTTAGCTGCTGCTCAGGGTTTGAAGCCAAATATATCTTAGCAAGAGTATATCTGATGTGACTAAATAAAGCCAGTGTTAGCAAAAATAGAAGTGGGTTTATTGTTTCTGCCTGGGTTTCTTGATCTCTTTTTATCAACCCATACAAATAATCCATCCAAGGTACAGCATTGAAAACGCCAGATTTCCTTTATGATATCAGGGGATGATTATAGCCAGTGGACAGTATTAAAGTTGCATCCTTGTATGCTGAATTTTAAGAGGCACTGAAGGGTTCTTTGGTTTTGGTGCAACGAACAAGAAATTGCAATGACACTTTTTAAAATTAATACGTTCTTCAGTTGTACTCTGTTCAACTTCAGGGAATTGAAAACCAGAAGGGTAACCACAAGATGAGTTTCTCCTCTTCTGGAGTCATTTCTTTTCCCTGTTTCCAGTTAGCATGTATTTATATTGACTAAAGTCTTGGAAGTGACAATATGGTCGGCTCAATAAATATTGAATGTTTTAAAGATTTGTGTAAATATCTGCCCAACAGACAGCCCTGCCTTCTTAAATATTTGGCCTTTTGTATTAGGTTCAATGTGCAATGATTTAAAAGCTTTTTCAACTGTTGAACAGAACCATACCAGTTTGAAAAAGTCTTTCCAAGCCCAGTTAAATTGGAAAGTGTTGTATTCAGTGAATAACAGATTTTCACAAATCAGAGCAGATAAGACTGTATTGAAAGGATTAAGAAGGGCTTCATTGGAAAGCCAGGGTGAACTAGTTTCTGGGATAGGAATAACCATTGCTTTGTGTCCCAGCTCTACACCCCGTGTTCCCTTCATACCGAGATTTCTTGTCCTGGAAATTTCCCTTCTCAGCAAAATGCTTAAAATAACTTGAGTTGTTTGCCAAAGTGACATATAGACTTATAGCAAAACAATCAATTCACAAATTCAAGTTGAAATCCTGAGTATTAGGTCCTAGGGCAAGATTTGGCTACCTTCTCATACCCCATAGTCAAATGAATCTTTCAGTATCAGAAATCTGTTTCTTAAACCCTCGTTTTTATTATTCTTCCCCAATTGACAGCAGTTCTTTTTTGCCTTTATGATAAAGTTCAGACTCCTTAATGCTGTAGTTTGGCCTCAATCTACTCTTCTCTACTACAGATTTTCTTAAGGCAATTCTCTATTTTTTTTGGCCACTCTGCTGGCATGTGGGACTGTAGTTCCCTGACCAGGGATTAAACTCATGCCCCCTGCTTCCCTGCAGTGAAAGTGTGGAGTCTTAACCACTGGACCATCAGGGAAGTCCCTCAACTTACTTTTCTAACTTCATGCCTCACCACTGTCCACTGTCTACCTTACTCTTCCCAAAGATGTACTATGAGCTTTTCACAGCTCTGTACCTTTGCCTATGAGTATTTACCAAGACATCCATCTTCCTGAC
Organism: Okapia johnstoni; assembly: GCA_024291935.2. Taxonomy (NCBI): domain Eukaryota; kingdom Metazoa; phylum Chordata; class Mammalia; order Artiodactyla; family Giraffidae; genus Okapia; species Okapia johnstoni. The sequence continues at coordinate 26,128,978 of CM044327.1, forward strand.
TTCTCTATCAGGCTGTTGAACTCCTACTTAGTCTTCAAAGCCCATTTCAGAGATGACCACCACTGGCAATTCTTCTAATAATTCCATTGGGCAGGACAAATCACTCCTCCTGAAGCCAGTACTTCAGATAGGGCATTGCTAGTATTCAATGGGAATTCATAGACAGCTTATTTCTGTAAGTTTGTTGACATGTCATAGATATCTAATAAATTGGTATTCTTCTTTGTTATGAATGGTGGACTTTTTCACTGAACCTAGTGGTGATGGAACTCCTTGTCTGTGGCTTTGCATCCAAACCAGATGGGTATATTTAGATTTTAAAAGAGTATTTGAGTGTTAAGCCTTGATTGCCCGATAGTTGAATGTGAGAATACAGACCAAATACATCCTTAGCCAGTTAGCCTTGGGGCTGTCACCTAATTCCCTCCTTAGCCAGTTAGCCTTGGGGCTGTCACCTAATTCCCTAGCCGCCTTGGGGCTGTCACCTAATTCCCTAGCCTATAACTATCTTATTTGACAAATAGGAATAAATAATAATATTCTTTGCCGCTGAACTGGGTGAAAATTCCGAAATGACAGAAAATTGACAGAAATTTACCTGAAAATGTTGTTCACATGTGGGTTTTTTTGGCTCTAATTAATACCACTATTCATCTTAATACATTTCCTGGAAAAAAAAGTTTGTTGTCATGAAGCTTACGTGGGTTGTCCTTTATTTGGTCCAGGAACAAACATAATCAAACCAAGGTCTGATGATCTCTAAGATCTGGTGACATTTTGGAGAGTAAAAACATGGGCTCATTTATATTCAGCCACAGAATATACAGACCAGATTTACAGCATGTCCTGTCGCTTATCAATTCATTGATCTATTTGCTCAGCACTGCAGATGGCATAACTGCAAATGAATAGAGTGATAAAATTCCTCCACAAGCCTTTGAAGTGGAGTTTGCAGTATAATCTCTTGGGCTACAGAATGTCTTTTTTGGTGAAGTGTTGCCCAGTGGAACAAACAAAGAGAATACTACATAGTGATTATCCCTATGGCTGTACCAAGCTTCATTAAATATCTACTTTGAATCTAGAAATTAATCTTAAAAATTAAGCTTTTAAAATATATAAACCAAAAATTGACCCTTTTGCCCACTCAGCCTATAGGCAGGGCCATCCTGAGATGGAGGAGATAGCATGGAAGAGGTGGGATGATACAGTCCAAAGGGCTTGCCATAATGGTAAGTAATGTTCTGGTTTTCACTCATCTGCATGAAATGGGAAGGTAGCTTGTAAATATTCCTGTGAACAAATATAAAACAGTCCTAATAAGACAAGCACAGATGAAACTAAAAGAAAATGGCAGAGCTGTACTTCACCAGATCTGAGCACAGATTCCCTGTCATCCAGGTTGGGAGGGAAAACAATAACAGTCATACCAGGTTTGACAGAAAGTCAAATCATTTTATAGTGATGTTATTTTGACCACAGTTAACAATAATTCCACCCCTTTGTGGCAAGACTGCTACCTAATCATCAGTTCAGTTCAGTTGCTCAGTCATGCCCAAATCTTTGTGACCCCATGGACTCGGCACGCCAGGTTTCCCTGTCCATCACCAACTCCTGGAGCTGGCTCACATTCATGTCCGTCACGTCAGTGATGCCATCCAACCATCTCATCCTCTGTCGTCTCCTCCTCCTGCCTTCAATCTTTCCCAGCAGCAGGGTCTTTTCCAATGAGTCAGTTCTTCACATCAGGTGACCACAGTATTGGAGCTTCAGCATCAGTCCTTCCAATGAATATTCAGGACTGATCTCCTTTAGGATTGACTGGTTGGATCTCCTTGCAGTCCAAGGGACTCTCGAGAGTCTTCTCCAACACCACAGTTCAAAAGCATCAATTCTTTGGTGCTCAGCTTTCTTTATGGTCCAACTCCCACATCCATACATGACTACTGGAAGAACCATAGCTTTGACTAGACGGACCTTCATAGTATGAAGCTAGTGTGATACCTAATCATATCATACAGTATATTTAAGTATGGAGGTATAATAACTAGTAAGGCATTTTGTGTTACATCTTTTTTTAAAAAAATTTTATTGGAATATAGCTGATTTACAATGTTGTGTTAGTTCCAGGTGTACAACAAAGTGAATCACTTATGCATATACATTCATCCACTGTTCTGCAGATTCTTTTCCCATATAGGTCATTACAGAGTATTGGATAGAGTTCCCTGTGCTATACAGCAGGTTATTAGTGATCTGTCTTATATATAGTAGTACGTACATGTCAATCCCAGTCTCCCAATTTATCCCTCCACCCTTTCACCTTGGTAACCATGTTTGTTTCTACATCTGTAATTTTATTTCTATTTTGCAGATGAATTTATTTGTACCATTTTTTTTTTTAGATTCCACATATAAGCACTATCATATGATATTTATCTTTGACTTCGCTGAATATGACGATCTCTAGGTTCATTCATGTTCCATTATTTTTTATGTTTTTTTAAAGATCCTGTATCTTTCAGAGAAGGATTGACATGCATTTTCTGAAAAAGGGCTAGATATTAAAAATTCTAGGCTTTGCCGTAGACTTTAGGCCACAGATTCACTACCACAACTACTTTGTTAATGAAAGCAACTATAGACACCCCATTAATGAGATAAAATTAATGTGTAGTGGCTGAGTTCCAGTAAAACTTTATTTGTAATAGCAGGTAGCAGGCAAGATTTGACCTACAGAATGTACTTCACTAACCTCTGTTAGAAATACATTATAGAAAGGCTTCTGGAAATACGATGTCTGGGATTAGCTTCAAAATACTCTGGAAGGGTGGGGGAAATTTATATAGAGATATAAATGAAGAAAGCTGGACCATGTGGTGATAATTATTGAAGTTGGGTGATATATGAGGGTTAACGATGTATTTCTGACTATATATATTTAAATAATAATATAAACCTCGAGAACATTAGGACAGACCTCATTTTTTTTCCCTCAGGATGTTTAAAACTCAAGCTTTCGTCCAGTAACTTACAAAATTTTGCTGTTTTGGATGATATATGCTCAGCTTATTTCAGGTTTCTTGAGACCAGAAGATAGTTTACCATATACCATTGGATGAAAAGTTTATTTCTTTTTCCTTGGTAAAAATGGGCAAAATAATGTGCTTCGAAGATTGCAACATTCAATTGAAATGCATTCCTTTGTTGGCAAGTACTGTTGTAAAACAGATCGTAAATACACTGAAGACTTGAAGGAACAAGTATTAAAAGACACTAGACCACATGGGAAGCTGGCCAAAGAGTTAGATAAAAGTACAAAAATTTCAACATCTCAGAGCTAATGTTTGTTAGACCTTACTCCAGTAGTGAGATATAGAAAGACCTATGTCAATTTCTCTTATTGTATAATGAACCTCACCAAATTTAATGACTTAAGACCAGTGCCGTTTTATTTTGCTCTTGGATTCTGTGGGTCGGGAATTCAGTAGGGTTAATAGGGTGGCTTGTCCTCCACTGAAAGATGGATGGCAGCTTCGGAAGGCTTGAATGCCTGGAAGTGAGGGGAATGGTTGGGACTGCAATCATTTGGTACTTGGTGTTTATGTAACCTTTGAGTATTTGAGCTTCCCGCAGCGTGGCAGCTAGATGGTTTTTTTTTTAGACTCACAATAAATTTTTATTTTTATTGTTTATTTTTGTCTGTAGCACGTGGCATGTGGGATCTTAGTTCCCTGACCAGGGACCTGCACACCCCACTTTGGAAGCATGGGGTTTTAATCACTGGCTGCCGGGGAAGTAGCTACATGCTGAACAGTAGCATCCCATGTGGGGCATCTGGATAGTGAATGTTCCGAGGCAACAGACAGAAGACAGACTCTCATGACCTGATCTCAGAAATCTCTTCTATCAGTGTGGATGGAAGCTATGAGAAGCCCACCTAGATTAAAAAGCAGGGGCATAGACCCACGTCTAGATGGGAAGAGTGTCGAGGTATTAGGGGTCATGTATTAATATAAAACTGGCTTCCCAGGTGGTGCTAGTGGTAAACAACCAGCCTGAGACTTGGGTTTGATTCCTAGGTCTGGAAGATCCCTTGGAGGAGGGCACAGCAACCCACTCCAGTATTCTTGCCTGGAGAATCCCATGGACAGAGGAGCCTGGTGGGCTACAGTCCATGAGGTCGCAGAGTCGGACACGACTGAAGTGACTGAGCACGCACACACAAACTTTATGAATTTGCTGATTCTGGTTCTGGCTATTTAGAGTTCCTTTTTGCCTTTTTCTTATGAATAACCTTTACAGCAACAACAATAATAATATAACAGACTGTCGTACTTAATTAGTTATTATGATCCATTGATAGACTGTGTAATTATCCTTAGGGGAGTGGTTGGTGTGATTTAGTATATTCTTCAAATTAAAAGTAAAACCTTGTGTCCTGTCAGATCTTAAATTATAAGATCTAAGACAGAGCTGAACTGTTCATTTATATTTTTATGAACCTCTTAGCTTTGTACAAGTCTCCAGCAGACACCTGCTTCATGGCCATTTAAAACAGTGGCTCATCACATACAGTAAATTTATAGCCAGTCATTTCTCGCAGTTGCCAACTTATGGTACTGTACTTGTGACTGCAATTTTAAAAAAATCACTATTTATTTCTTTAACTTTTAACATCGAAGTGTGCCCCTAAGGTACATTATGGAGATACTGCTCTGTCGCTGAGGATGGCCTCCTGGCATTTCTCATCAGTCGTACACATCTGTTTGGGTGAGCTCTGTTTGTAAAATACACAAATGCCATAGTAAACACCAGTGATCTCGTTTAAATTTATATTGTAGTATAGTCGATTTACAGTGTTGCGTTAGTTGCAGGTGTACGGGAAGGTGATTCATTTGTACACATACATATTCTTTTTCAGATTCTTTTCCCATATTGGTTATTACAGAGTGCTGAGTAGAGTTCCCTGTGCTCTACAGTAGCTTCTTATTGATTATGTATTTTACATATAGTAGAGACACCACTGGTATTTTAAGAGATGAATGAATTCTGAACTGTACTTTTAGGAAAGTCACTGATCCTAAAGAGTCACTGATCCTGATCTCTCTCACTGTGAGAACTGGGTTTCAGATTCTCTCATTCAAATACATGTATCGGGTGCCTATAATTTTCTACGTGCTTCTCTAGGCTTTGGGATAGATGGACATGTTTCTCCCTCCATGGGATTTCCCTTTGCCTGAATATGCTTAAAATGAGTTACAACTCCAAGGATAGCTTTTTAGAAGCTTTCGTGTCTTCTTCTTTGACTTAGATAAAGATGAAAGCTCTTTTCAGCTGCATTGTTCAGTCTACCCACTACTGAATTAAAAGTCCAGAACACACAGCAGTGGTGGAGAAGAGTTATGGCTCTGGTGTTCTTGGAATTGTTGGATTATCAACAAAGAAGTGATGTTGAATTGCTTAGTATTTGTGCAGCCCCCCCCCAAAAACTGAAAATGATGTTTTAAAAAAATAAATGTTACTTAAAGTATAATTTCAGTTGTCCAGCAGTGAGGAATGTGATCTTTGTTTCCACTTAAAACATTTTTCCTTTTAAGTGACCCTCATAGATTGGGTTCCCTGGGATGCAGGTACTGAGGATGCTATGGGGTGGGTGGGTGGGAGCAGGACTTGAGGAAGGTGAAATTGAAGGACACTGTAGCTGCGACAGAGGTTGTAGAGATTCCATGGGCTCAGAGTAGAATGACCCATTAGAATTGTCCCAAATGGAAGCCAGTGCCTATGACTTTAAATACACCCCCATGGCTGTCTTCTGCCCCTAAGAGTCCCCAGATCTGGCCTGCACATGGGAATGGCAGGGCTTGCTTTGAATGAGGAAAACTCTTGAGTGAGATATCAACCTGGGGCTGGTCTCCAACCTTTGCAGCTAAGTGCCCGCCATTCCCCAGTGTATTCAGAGGGACTCTGCTTGAACTACCAGGTCAAGATAATTCCCAGTTTCCACACTGCATTGCTTTTTTCCTTTCAAATCCAGATTTTCAGCAATCGGTGTGAGAAAAAGCAAGTACCATATAAAAATCAACACAAAGCAGAAAAGGAGGGTGGTGGTGTCCAGTCGCCCAGGGCTTGAAATTACAGTGCCCAATGGCTGCTAAGTGGTTAGGACTTGAATACTTACCAAGTTGTAAGCAGCAGGTTGAGTGTCTCTTTAATTTGACTGTCATGCAGGACTCTCAGAAGTTAGCAAGTTTGAGGAGCTCTGGCCTTAGAACAATTGTTGGGAGAGAAGGGCTCAACTGAAAGCTGTCAGCCACCACTGCTTCCAACTGGGAGAAAAAGTGTTTTGTCCTGAAGTTGGATTCTGGATGCAACCTCTAGTGTTCATTACAGGGAATCAATATTGAATAACCTCCTTGCCAGATACAAATCTTAAAAGTCAGACATAGCATCAAACCAAACACCACTTCTTCAGTTAATCTATAGGAGACATTTAAAACAATCATGAAAGTGTGGAGATACATGTGTCCTAAGGTTCTCTGGTTGCCTGTCCATCATGTTAACATGTACTTAACAGTGAGGAAATATGTAGGCGTTTCAAAATGGGATCAAGAGGTGTGCTTTTAGTGCCCAAGTTCCTGGCTCCAACTTTGTGCTTTGGATCTTTATGTTGGATCTTGTTAGGTTGAAAAAACTTATAGCCAGGCCTCTTTTGGACTTAAGGAATCCAACTTCACTCAATGGGAGGAAGTTGAATTCTGAATTTTGCTGTGAAACACAGTGTTCAAGAGTTTCCTCTTTGTTGGAAAGTTTCCCAAAATGTTGATTTCAGAAATATTTTTTCCCCAGGGAAGTTAGAGAAAAAAATAGCAAAAACTCAGCAAAAACATACTCAATTTTAAGGTTTTAGTTTTGCAGCATTGCCCCTTCAGTGTGTGTGTGTGCATGCGCTCAGTCACTTAGTCCTCTCTGAGTCTTTGCAACCCCATGGACTGTAGCCCGCCAGGTTCCTCTATCCATGGAATTCTCCAGGCAGGAATACTGGAGTGGGTTGCCATGCCCTTCTCCAGGGGATCTTCCCAACCCAGGGATTGAACCCTTGTCTCCTGCATTGGCAGGCAAATTCTCAGGCAGTAAGCTACCTGGGAACTCTCCTCCAGGTGGATATATTTGAAAATCTCCTGTGTGACAGTTATTATTGGTTTATGTAAATCCAGTTGTTTTTTCCATTGTAGCTTGGATCAGAAAACTCGTACCAAGTGACTGCAGAGCCTGAAAAGTTTGTTAAATGTAAATTTACCATCTTCCACATGAATTTTCTTTATAACTGGGGAAAATACAAGCCTTAACAACCCAAACCATTTCATTTTTCATAGGTTTCCTAGTATGATTTTTGTGCCTGTATGGACTTTTAATCAATTTGTATTTTTTTTTTTTTTTACTTACTGATGGAGTATGTGTTTGTCTAATTCAATTGATTGAGCCTAATTGTGGTTTGAATGGTGCTCATGTTTACCACTGAGAATCCCAAATCTTGTCTCTTAAAGTTAAAAAGACCTTGCTCATTACCAGATGGCATTTAAAGAGTAAATTCTTTTCTTAGTCATTGTAATATATAGGTTTCCTCTGATGGGGGTGTGAATATGTTTTTTTGTTTTTTTAATTTTTGGCTGTTCTGGGTCTTTGTGGCTGCGTGGACTTTTTTTTTCTCTAGTTGTAGCAAGAGGCGCCTACTCTCTAGTTGCAGTGGGCAGCCTTCTGATTGCAATGGCTTTCTCTTGTGAACCACGGGTTTCAGGACGCACAGACTCAGTAATTGTGGCTCCCAGACTCTAGAGCACAGGCTCAGTAGTTGTGGTTCACTAGACTTAGTTGCTCCCTGGCATGTGAGATCTTCCTGGATCAGGGATTGACCCTTTGTCTCCTGCATTGACAGGTGGCTTCTTTACCGCTGAGCCACCAGGGAAACCCCAAACTTGAACTTTTTTTAAAGACACTTTTGGAAAAAAAATAAAGACACCACAGTGCAAAAGGACTACTAGAGTGAAAAGCTAAGAACAAATTGTTTCTTCAGATGATTTAGCAAATCTCTAGAGCAGGATTTTTCATAAGAACCCGTTGCCTAACTCAGGCACAGCAGAGGTCATGTCCTAAGAAACTAAACTGTCTCTCAAGAGTCAGGGAGAAAATGACTCACTAGCCAAATTGAATTTGTAACCTGTAACTCATCTGGCTAGTATCAGCAGAGGTCCAGCACCTCTGGGGTTCAGCGTGCGTGTGTCTTTGTGTGTACAGGCATACGCATGTCCAGCTTCGATGACAGTGACTGGTGATTCATGACATGTCCTTTGATCAGCCTAAAACTCCGAATCTCATTGCTTTGTGAGACACCCCATTTTGTCCTTTGGTGGCAGAGTTTGGTATCAACTTTAATTCATTATATGTCCGCTAAAAGAGGTAGGTGGTTAGCAGCAGCTTCATCACCTCAAAGTTTGTCTGTTTGTATCTCAAACACTGAATATGTTACGAACCATAGGTGACAGCAGCCAGAGGGAGTTTTAGTAGGCAAAACGCCTTCATCAGTTCAGTATCAGTTCAGTCACTCAGTCGTGTCCGACTCTTTGCAACCCCATGAACTGCAGCATGCCAGGCCTCCCTGTCCATCACCAACTCCCGGAGTTTACCCAAACTTCTGTCCATCGAGTCGGTGATGCCATCCAACCATCTCATTCTCTGTCGTCCCCTTCTCCTCCTGCCTTCAGTCTTTCCTGATTCAATCAGGGTCTTTTCAAATGTGTCAGCTCTTCGCATCAGGTGGCCAAAATATTGGAGTTTCAGCTTCAGCATCAGTCCTTCCAATGAACATCCAGGACTGATTTCGTTTAGGATGGACTAGTTGGATCTCCTTGCAGTCCAAGGGACTCTCAGTATAGTGTTAAAAGTATTTTATGTTTATTAATTCTAAAAATCTCTTTGATTACAATGAAATAGGAAGATAATTCTGCACATTTGTTCTGTCACTTTTCTTTCTCATTTTGCCTTTCAAATTTTCACCAAATTTCTCTTTATCCTCATACTCTGGTTTCTGTTTTTGCTGCCAGGATTCTTCCCAAAGGCCCAGGGTAGAAGAAATCTAATATTTTGGATTAAAAGTTCATAACATATGTCACCATCTGTTATAAGTAAATTAGTGTGTCCTCATTTCAGGCAAAGTGTGTTGGAAAATAGTTTTATAAATTCAAATCAATATTATTGTGACAAATAAATGTGCGAAATCATGTCTTTTACACAGAAAAATGTGATCTGCATTTCTTGTCTCTGGGGCGATTTAATTGAAAATTGATATTCCTGTTCTCAGGGCTTCCCTGGTGGCTCAGGGGTAGAGAACCCACCTGCCAATGCAGGAGACCTGGGTTCGATCCCTGGGTCAGGAAGATCCCCTGGAGGAGGAAATGGCAACGCACTCCAGTATTCTTGCCTGGGGAATCCCATGGACAGAGAAGCCTGGTGGGCTACAGTCCATGGGGTCACAAGAGATTGGGTATGACTTAGCAGTTAAGTAAAAATCTTCTTTTTCTTGGTATATTTTTATTCATGTTTCAGCTCCATGAATTTATGCTTATGTCATTTTGTTTTCTTTATTTTTGGAGTAGAGGTGACAAAAAATGTGAGGTTTCAAGATCAAATCTCATTTTCAACATTTACTCTCTGTGTTACTTGGAAGAAATCAGTGTGCCACGGTCTCCTCATCTGTAAAATGGGTATCATGATACTTCCTAGGGCTTGAGCTACTGTATAACATTGATTTGCCTCTAACAGCTGCTTTGTTTGCATGTCCTACCTTTCACACACCTGTATCTATCAACCAATCTATATTCTAAATCGTTTTTGTGTGTAGTTTAATTTTTTTCCCTAGTACTCAGACCTTTTGTGAACAAAATAGTGCAGAATTTCTAAGGGATTAGGGGCAGTATCGCCAGAGAAATGGAATCTGTGCAAAGTCTGATTGTTTTTTGGAGGATGGGATAGAGGTCTAATATTTCCTTTGTGGTTTCATGTATGATCAGTTTTGTTAGTGGTTTTATGAAAATCAGAAATTCTGTAAAATTTGGTTTTGGCAGGTTATATATGTTTCAGTGTATATCCATGTAATCGTGCCTCTTTAATTTATTTTTTTATTGGAGTATAATTGCTTTGTGATGTGTTAGTTTCTGCTGTACAGTGAAGTGAATTAGCTGCATGTGTACATATACCCCCTGCCTTTCTGAACTCCCTCCTCCCCACTGCCCCATCCCACCCCTCTAGGTCAGCACAGAGCACCAAGCTGGGCTCCCTGTGCTGTGCAGCATCTTCCCACTAGCTGTCTGTTTTACACATGATAGTGCTTTGATGTCCAACCTAATCTCCCAGTTTATCCCACTCTCCCCTTCCCTCCTGTGTCTACACATTTGTTCTCCACGTCTGTATTTCTATTCCATTTTTCAAGTCCTCTGGATAAGTTGTCAGAACAAGGGGTTATACTGATTGCTCCGTAACAACATGGTTATATTGGCAGTGAACTCACTCTCTGAATGTCAAATATTGACATGTAACAGATCAAAGGTTAGATGTGTGGAAGGTTGCTTGGGTGGTGGAGGGGTTCAGAATTGCTTCTGGGCAGTCAGGATTTGACTGAAAGTTGATTGATTAAATTAGTACAGGTAATAAATAACCCATCAGAGTGTTGGTCAGACTCCAATGCATAGACAAGTGAGGTCAAGAAGCCCCACATGAACCCTGGTAATACAAGTATTCTTCAAGCTAGGGTGAGATTTTGCTAGTGGATTCAAACATTTTTGAGCCATTACTGTAGCTGGGCGTGTTTTGAGATGGCTGTATCCAGCTATTTTAAGCAGATACCATTAAAATTTTGATTATCTATCTTTTCCCACTTGTTTTGATTTCATATTCACTAAGCAGTTTTTTATGAGTTATATAATTTCCCTTGTCGTTCTGTATATAAGGAGGTAGAGGTGACTTTTGCTTGAAATAGTGCTTGGGATAGTTGTCTACCATTATTAATTAATACATAAGCATTGAAATGATTGGCCTGTCCACTGGCAGGAATAAATCCTTAGGATAATATTTAAAAAATTGGTAAATAGAAGGTGAATATTCAGAGCTTTTTCTCAGTGAAGAAGAGTTTTCAATTACTTTTTCCTTTAGTGGTTCTTTTTCTGTGTTTGCTCTGGTCTCTGTGTGATATTCCTGTAATGCATGTTGACTATCCTGTACCCGTCTTCATGATCATTTAGCTTTTGTTTTTTTTTGATCTTCATCTCTCTACCCTTCCCCTTGAGTCTAGAGAGACTTTCCTTGAGCTTTATCCTTGACGGATTTGAGTTTTTCCGCAGTTCTGACTGCTACCCCCTGCCTTTGTTGCTGTCTTAACTATGTAGGCTGGGCTTTCTGTTTTCCCTGTTCTTGACCGCCTCTTTTCATGATCCTCTCATTCCAGAGATGCAGTGGCCTTTTGAGTTGTATTAAGAGAACACATTTAAAAGAAATTCTCCCATTTCGTATGGGCACGGGGTTTCTTAGGAAGATAGTCACTTTGTTTCTTCAGAATTTTGCTTATGTGCAAGCAGAAACATCTATGCTTTTCAAAGATTGGCATTGGTAATGTATTCTTTCAGAGATGGTATTGAATACTTTTCAGTGTCTCAGTCTCTAATGAAAGAAGAAGGAAAGTGCTCAGAGATGCAGCGGCAGAGGTGGGGATGACCCGAACCAAAGGAAGTACCCCAGGCAGCTTGACCCATTTGCCAGTTGCTTCATGTAGAGCAGTATGTAGGAATTCGCTAGACTAATGCTTTCTTACTTGGCCTGGTCTAGTTCTTCCAATTAGCAGCCAACCAGGACTGTACTCTATTCTTCATGCCTTGGGAAAGCCAGGTTTCATCTGTCAGTGACTTCTGATCTCAGAGGGCCCTCCAGCTCCTTGTGGACTGGATACACTGGGGAAGTCACCCGTGCCTCATACCACACCCATGCTCATCACCACTGTTACCTAACGGGTGTTGGCGAAACTAATTTTCTGGGATCATTTCTGCAACCCTGCTAGGTGGATACTTCCTATGCGTTTAAGATAGCTTCCTTAGGGTGTCTGCTGCTGCTGCTGTTGCTGCTAAGTCGCTTCAGTCGTGTCCAGCTCTGTGCGACCCCATAGACGGCAGCCCACCAGGCTCCCCCGTTGCTGGGATTCTCCAGGCAAGCACACTGGAGTGGGTTGCCATTGCTTTCTCCAATGCATGAAAGTGAAAAGTGAAAGTGAAGTCGCTCATTTGTGTCTGACTCTTAGCGACCCCATGGACTGCAGCCTACCAGGCTCCTCCATCCATGGGATTTTCCAGGCAAGAGTACTGGAGTGGGGTGCCATTGCCTTCTCCGCCTTTGGGTGTACTTTCCTTAATTTATTTCCATCTGTATTATATCTGTAAAGTCCTTGAAGTTTCTGGTATAAAAACCATAAGCAGATTATTCTTTATTTTTAAAAAATCCAACTGATGGTCATTTCAATGTGTGTCTAAACTAGGGAATGGAGTTTCATGGGTTGAAGGAAATGTCTGCCCACTCCAGTATTCCAGCCTGGAAAATCCCATGGACAGAGGAGCCTGATGGGCTTACCGTTCATGGGGTTGCCAAAGAATTGGACATGACTGAGTGAGCATGCATGCCTGCGTGCATTCTTTATTTTTACAAAATCCAGTTGATGGTCATTTTAGTGTGTGTCTGACTTAGAGAATGGACTTTCATGGAATTTCTTTATATTACCTAGAGAAGTGTCTTTTCAAAACAATCCCCTAAATGTTAATTTTTTTTTGCTATTTTTATTGCTATTAATTTTTATTATTTTTTATTTTATTGGGGTATGGTTGATTTACAATAATAGTTTCAGGTATATAGCATAGTCACTCAATTATACATAGACATATGTTCTTTTTCAGATTCTTTACTCATACAGGTTACTGCAGAATATGATACAAATGAGCTTGTTTATAAAACAGAAACAAACGTGCAGATTTTGAAAACAAACTTACAGTTCCCCAAGGGGAAGTGGGGGGCTATACATTAGGAGTTTGAGATTAACGTGCACACAATATTATATATAAAATAGATAACCAACCAGGACCTTACTGTATAGCACAGGGGACTCTCCTACTCAATAAATGTTAAGTTTTGTGCACTGTGATAGGGTCTAGTTATTAGTACTAGTAGTGAGTGCTTATCTGCCCTAAGAAAGATACAGGATTTACAGCCTCGGAGAAATCCAATTTCTGCTTGACGCCAGGCTCCCTGCTCTGAGCCCAGAAGACTGCGGAGCCTGCCAGAATCTCCTGTACCCTGCTGAGATGCTCTGAGGAGGACAGGGGCATCTCCTGCATTCTAATGATGCCCTCCTTTCAACGCCTGTGTGCTCAGTCATTTTGTAAATAGTGACTCCTGCTTACAGACCTACGGTATTCTTTCTGCAAGAGGAAGGTAAATAAACTCAAGAGGAATAGTTGGGACTTCACTCAATTGTCCGCCCACCGGCAACTCGGGGTGTCCCTATTTACCTCGGGGAGCGATGGTGTTGGGAAATGAGGACAAGCTGTTTTGTGAGATTTAACGATGAACTTGTAAACTATTCAGAGAACGTAAACACAGTATACATTTTATGTGGGTGGCAAATTGCTCCCAAGCCGAATGACCCTTTGCAATGAAGCGAACGTTTGTCAGCATCGTGTGTGTTGTAGGTCACACGGGTGATTAATGAACATGGTTCCCAAATGTAAAATATGGAGGAGTGAGTCCTCCGTGGCACGTTAATAACCAGGGCTCCTGCCACAGTAAACATCAAGGGATGATGACCACTCTTCCTTCTCACCTTTGTTCCAGCTACCTACCTACTTACCTTCCTACCTACCTACCTACCTATCACACACACACACACACACGTATAAATGCCCTGATGTTGAACGCTGCTGACACACACACACACACACACACACACACACACACACACACACACACACACACACGTACGTATGTACGTATAAATGCCCTGATGTTGAACGCTGCTGACACACACACACACACACACACACGTACGTATGTACGTATAAATGCCCTGATGTTGAACGCTGCTCACACACACACACACACACACACACGTATGTATAAATGCCCTGATGTTGAACGCTGCTGACACACACACACACACACACACACACACGTACACACACACACACACACATACGTATAAATGCCCTGATGTTGAACGCTGCTCACACACACACACACACACACACGTATAAATGCCCTGATGTTGAACGCTGCTGACACACACACACACACGTACGTACGTATAAATGCCCTGATGTTGAACGCTGCTGACACACACACACGTATAAATGCCCTGATGTTGAACGCTGCTGACACACAGACACACACACACAGACACACACACACACAGACACACACACACGTATAAATGCCCTGATGTTGAACGCTGCTGAAATGACCTTGCTTTGCTTCCAAAAGACTCTGGGGGTAGAGACAGACCCAGGCTATGGGTGGATCGGGTTCTCCCATCGGCAGAAGATCCTCAGCTTCCAATTAGCTGCAGCAAACTGGAGTCAAGACCAACAGAAGGTTGACACTATGCACCCCACCTTGTAAATCAAGAAAAATTCAGAATTCTGGGTGCTGTTATAATGGAAACAGAACATTATCTTTTCAATCATGTAGGTAAAGACCCAAGCATACTGTACTCGTCCATCAGTGTCCCCGAGGGGCTGTGTCCAAGACCCCCATGGATCCCAATATCCATGAGTGCCAAGTCCCTTTGTGCTAAAATGATATCATGCAGTCAGTCCTTTGCAGCCGCAGATTCTGTGTGTGCTCTTGGTTGAATACATGCGTGCAGAAGCTGTGAATCCAGAGGGATGAATGTATCAATACTATGTAGGAAGGAATTCTACCTTCTATGTGTAAAGGTTGAGCTACACTTTGCTCTGCTAGAGGAACTTTTGGAGAAGACAGTAGTGAAGTCTTGATATTCAATCATTAAGTGTTTAGTGAGGGTCTGTGTCCTGTGTTACGTGTTAGATCTAAAGTTGACCTTCCTGGTAGTATGTTTTTTTCTGCATCTGCTTTGATCTGTGAAATTGTGTCTGTTCCCATGTGCGGGTGGTGGGGGTGATTGTTAATGTGAGGATGTAGGTGGCGTAACAAGAATGCATCTGTCTCTCCTTGATGACTTTTACCTGCTGTCAGCCATAACAGATAGCCGTAACTGCTGTCTGTCAGTACTTGAAACATGCCTGTGCTTCTTATACAAATTGTATCTTTAGAAATCTGCATTTTCTAATTTAGCATGGCCCCCTTTTCCTTTGGACTTTACCAGGTGGTAAAGACATATGGGTTCGATCCCTGGATTGGGAAGATCCCGTGAAGGAGGGCACGGCAACCCACTCTAATAGTCTTACCTGGGGGATCCCATGGACAGAGGAGCCTGGCGGGCTGCAGTCCTTGGGGTCACGCAGAGTCGGACACAGCTGAAGCGACTGAGCGTGCGCACACACTTCTCCTTGCCCTTGGCATCTAGTTTTCTCTTTGCCCGGAAGGCTGCCTATAAGTGGACTTCTCTCCTCGATGCTTTCCTCCGTCAGTTCATTCTGTCCTGACGGGTTGCCAGGTTAATCTTAATGAGGTTCAACGCTGATCCTGTCTCTCCCTTCTCAAATTCCCTGGTTCCCCATTGCCTAGCAAATGAAGTTCCCAGATGATATTTATTTAAAACATATGCTTGCCTGTCTCCCCACTCATTATCAGATTCCTTTTACCTGTCACTGCGGGCACAACGCTTCCTCCCTCTGCTTTCCCGGTCAGAGCTCACTCTTTCCTTCACCAGCTCCCCAGGTCTTTATGTGGCCTCAGATCTCTGCTCTGTGACTGTGGGTCCGTGTACCCTCCTCCCCGTGGGCAAACTCCTCTCTGCTGAAGCCGTTTCTTCGCATCTTCCTTCTGACTCTGCCCGGATGAGAATGTACCTCTTTCCTGACCACGCTGCGTTTCCGCGTTTTTCTCTTGGCTCTCAAAGCCCTGACTAAAGGAAGGGGAGATCTCTGCAGTGCCACAGCCGCGTGGGGGTACAGGAGGGGCACCGTTTGTTGAAGATCCATCCTTCTGTCACTGGGTGTCTATGTTTCTTGCACTAAGTGAGTAATTACAGCTCTTTCCCTTCAACATTGCTTTTTGGCCAAAGTTCTCTTCTTTCTGAAACTCTCTCATTGCTATGCCCTCTAGCTAGAAGACATTTGTCCAAGTTATGTACATGATTCTTTTTAATTTGTTTTTTGATTGGAGGAAAATTGCTTTGCGATGTTGTGTTGATTTCTGCCATACAACATGAATCAACCATAAATATACATACATCCCCTCCCTCTTGGATGTCCCACCCCTCTAGGTCATCACAGAGCCCGGAGCCGAGTTCCCTGTTCTATACAGTAGGTTCCCACTCGCTATCTGTTTTACACATGGTATTGTGTACAGGTCAATGCTGCTTTATCAATTGGTTCCATCCCCTCTTTCCCCTGGTGTGTCCACAAGTCCGTTCTCTACATCTGTGTCTATATTCTTGCCCTGCAAATAGGTTCATCAGTCCCAGTGTTCCCCTCTGGGCATGCGTGAGAACTGAGGTTTAGGATAACCCCCTTCCACTGCCCCCTGTGACCTGCATCTCCATTATTACAGGAAAGAAATCCTGCCATGCCTTGATGCTTCTCAGTGGATATTATTTTCCCATTTCTCGCCTACGTCCTTCATTTCATTTGGTGAATGGCATTATGATAGTGTCTTAAATCTAGGTTTCCTTCTCACTTTTATATTCTCTGTTTTATGAATTACTTTTATATCACTTCTTGAATACCCACATTTAATGACCTGTCCCCTCACATGTACTCAGTTATTCTTTTAGGTACTAAAATATTATATTATTTTCCATCACTTAATATCCATCTAGGCAGGATTCTGTTGTAAAAACAGTTCTAAATCTCCAAAGGCTCAGAGCAATTTGCAGAGGCTGGAACTTGGTCTCAATTTTCTTTTGCTTTTCTTAAAATAAGTAGGAGAAACAAACCTAGGCATAGTTGGTCTCTTTTTAAAATATCTCATGAAATGGTGGCCAGTTTCTGAATACTGCTGTCCATGTTAGCACAGCAGCCAACACTCAGAACACCGTGCTCTGGGGTTGCTGACTACCACCCATTTTGAACAATTCTGACACATAATTTTCTTTATGCCTGTTTATTGCTAATATTTAGTTGTAAGCTATGTAAATAGCCTCCTCTTTTAGAAACCATCAGATCAGACTTGACTGTAAAACCTTATGACCCCCCTTGATATCAGTTTTCATCCCTTTTTTTATGTGAATCATCAGAAATTTTGATCATGTGTGAGGTTTCTTCAATAAGGAGGAGGGGTTGCCAGGGAGAGGGTAGGATTCCTGTATTTCTGTTCCATGTATATGACTTTGTGTGAATACTGAAGGTGATGTACAAGAGAGTTTACAAAACTTGACTCAGCATCATAATTTCTGGGGGAAAGATGCCCCCAAGTTCTTTAAAATGTGTTATCTCTGCACTGAACTGTATTTTGCTATTCTTAAAAGGTTGGAAAAACAACAGCAACATATTTCCTCCTTGGTGTGTCTTATGCTGGAGTAATAATTTTAATCAGTTAACTTAAACTCAGTTACTTGAAATATCCTCATAGAAGTTTAAATATATTGGTGATGGACTTTTATTTTGGAAGTTTACAGTGAAGCACTTTATAAAGGAATCCCTCCTTTCTTTGGCAAATCTTTGACCATATGGAAATATTAGTGTGTTACTCTTAATAGACATTCAGTCTTGACACATACTCTTGATGTTTTATGAATTCTGGAGTTTGTCTAAAACCAAAACTTTCAGTTTCCATGTGGCCTGTGTGCGTGCATACTAAGTCACTTCAGTCATGTCTGACTCTTTGCGACCCTATGGACTATAGCCCTCCAGGCTCCTCTGTCCATGCGATTGTTCAGGCAAAAATACTGGACTGGGTAGCCTTTCCCTTCTCCAGGGAATCTTCCCAACCCAGGGATCGAACCCAGATCTCCTGCCATTGCAGGCACATCCTTTACCAGCTGAGCCACAAAGGAAGCCCAAGAATACTGGAGTGGGTAGCCTATCCCTTCTGCAGTGGATCTTCCTAACCCAGGAATTGAACCATGGTCTCCTGCATTGCAGGTGGATTCTTTACCAACTGAGCTATCAGGGAAGCCCAGGATAGAGTAGATACGAGTAATTTGTGTTCCTTTTAACTACAAAACCAATTTCCAAACAAAATTGAATTTCTAAATATAAGTTCAAAATATTTTAGTAAAAATGTTTCTGAAGATAGTTTTAATTTAATGCATTAAAGCAAAACTACCACATCGTGTAAGGGAGAATAATTCCTGAGAAAATATGCTTATATAGTCTTTATTTTTTTAATAGAGTATTATCTGTTGGTGTCCCTTGGATCCTCTTTGTCCTCAGTATACAAAAATAAGAGTTGATGTCTAACTATTCATAATAGTCATGACTGCCCATCAGCATTTAGTCTCCAGTTCCTCTGCAATGATGTCTGGGATGCAAGATGAAGCATTAAGTTACTCTGTTTCTGAGACATGCCCTGTCAAGTCACAAATTAGCCTGGGGCCGACTTCTCAGATTTGGGTCGAAATCATTTGCGGAGGTTTGATTACTGATTCCCAGGCCCCAGCTTCAGTGGTTATTGTTCAGTTATGCTAGAATGGGGCCCAAAATAAGTATTTCTTAAGAGTTCCCCAGACAATTCTAGTAGAAGCAAGGTTGAGAACTACTTACATCAAGAATCATTCAAGCACCAAGACTCAAGAAAAAAAATATTGAAACCTTTTTCTTTCAGTCAACCTTTTTTATTGGAGTATATTTGCTTTACAGTGTTCTGTTTCTTCTGTACAACAAAGTGAATCAACTGTATGTATACACATACATTTAAGTAATTTCTATAGGTGTAGAAAGAAAGTCTTATTGAGGATGAATTTCATTTAAAATTGAGAAACAATTTAGTGACAGTACCAACAGAAACTCTTGGTCTTGGCCGATTCTTTGAATAAACAAAGACAAAAACCACATGAAACTACATCAGACTGTATTATGCTTGTGTATACTTTTTGTTGAAATAATCATACCGACTTTAGAAGTTATATGTACAAAGCAATTGCTAGACTCATAGAAAGTATAAGCAACTTTTATAAAACTAGAAAGCAAATATTTCTCTTTTTAAAATGTAGTTTATCAAACCTTCTTTTAACTAATTTTTAAAAAGTTCACAACTTTTGGAACTTCCCTGGTGGTCCAGTGGTTAAGACTCTACGTTTCTGATACAGGGCGCTCATGTTCTATCCCTGGTCAGGTAACTAAGAATCCTTATGCCATGCAGCATGGCCAAAAAATTTAAAAATGCATTTGCTACTTTTGGTGGTAGATATTTTCTTTGCACAAGAATGGCAAAATATCACCTCCCTTTGTTACCACCAACACCATCCATCTAAACTCCAGGTTTGATGCAAGGAGTTGCAGATAAATTACCTCCTGGTGATTTCAGTAATATGTACCAGTTGTCACTGGTAAAGAAACCACATTTGTTTTCCATGTAGCAGTAGAAATGCTGGGAAAGTTATTTAAAAATATAATTTGTATATTCTGTAAGTAAAACATTTCTATCTCTGAGTTAGATGTTGCAAAGTTATTTTAATCAGTTTGCATCCCCTGACCCGGAGGGCATTCTTTCCTTTTTTTCCTTTTTGATACCTTCCTGACCAGTGAGTTTAAAAATAGACTCTTTCTGACTATTGAAGGTGTTTGAGTTCTTGGCCTTGAAATAATTATTAACACCTCAGTGATACACTCACTAAACAGTGACCTTTGTTTTTGAATTTTTTTTTTTTTTACGTTTATGGTGTCATATAATAGCACTAACGTATAATCATAAGACTTTCACCTCTGTGTCTACAAACTGCAAACTGTACCCAGGTAGACGTGAAACTGTTTAACAGAGTTGATAGCCTCATTGTCAGACTCAGGGATGAGGAAAAGTCCTGTGGGTTTCCCAGCTCCTCCTTCGCAGAAAAAGACCAGTTCATCTTCAGATGAACACCCTTCTGTGGGCCTCCCTAGGAGCATTAGAGCAGTCATGCTAGAACATTCTGTGCATAGGGGAGATAACCATTATCCCCGAATGTCTGGCTCTAGTTTTGTTTAGAAGTAGTAACTGGTTTCAGGTGAAGCTTTGAGTAAGTTGTGTGTTCTATGAATCTGTAAATAAAATTAAATTCTCTCTGTAGGAGAGGATAGTTGAATCTGAGTGAGTCACTGGGTAGCATTCATTTTGCTATTATATGAGACGAAGGTGAAAGAAGATCAAGCTCATAGATCAATTACACCTCTTCAGGGATCTGGAGTAAACAATTTGTTCTTTTGGTCCAAAGCACAAAATGGTAAAGAAAGTCACTGTTCCATCTCAAATTAAGCTTCTTGTTGAGGAAACCTTACTGGGGATAAGCTCTGCAAAAATTACCCCCATGGAGGGCTGGCAAAGTCACAGTTCTATTTCCTCATCCATGAACTTGACAGTGAGGGTCTCAACATTGTCCAGGAGTTTCACATCTGTCTCCCTACAGTTTGGGGTTTCTAGGTCACAGAGGTAAGAGTCTTGGGATGATTCACTTAGGAACTTTTATATGACAGTATATACTTAAAAAAAATAACATTAGAAACAAAAGTCACAATTTAGTGCTTGTGTCATTTTTTAGGAAAAAATTCAAAGTGATAACTATTCATGGGGCCCCAAAGTTTTACGTAAAGATGAAAAAGCTCTTTGGGAGTTAAGGATTCCTGTAGCCTTCTGTAAAATCTGTCTTGACAACTGTTAAAAGGCATTATCAGCAGAAATAGGGCTGCATTTCACTGTCTGTCAAATATAACCCACATAGAGGACTTTAAGAAAGCATGGCAAGAAGGTGTGTTAAAGCAATTGGAAGAAATCACCAAAGATCAGCTACTTCCTGCTCCTTTCACGAGAGACTTCAGAATAACCCCCCAAACCAGTGCCCAGGACCTTCAGTGGAAGCTGAGTGGTTCAGAATGGTCATTCACACACTGTGAGCAAAAAAGAGGGAAGGAATTTGAAACCACTTCCTTTTTTATGTACAAGTCAACCAACCAACTGTTCTAAAAATAAGTACCTTAGAGGAAATGTCTCTTCAAGGTCGTGCGACGTCTTTGGTGGTCTGGGAATAATTCACAGCCAAAAGCTGGCATCTCCGGGGGCCTGGGAGCTGCTGGTGGGAAAGGAAACAGGCTTCTGCATCAGAGAAGTCACTGAGCTGTGAAACTGAGGAATAGTAGGTTCTGGACTCAGCTTCACTTGTCCCAGGAGTTGACACTTGGGTGACTTGTGGACTCTTGTGTTTTTATGCTTAAATGAGGTAGACAGCAGATTGCATGACCTTTAAGGCCATCTGACCACTGATAGGCCTTGAGTCTAAACTCCATTCCTCCCATCCCATTCTTCCATCTTTACCTTTTATGTTACTGAACTTCAGCTAATTAGATAGAGGCATAGCTCACATTTGTTGTAATGACTTCAGTTTGAAGTCTAACTGGATCCTTGTTTTATACTTAATTTCATCTAGTCAAAGCTATGGTTTTTCCAGTAGTCTTGTATGGATGTGAGAGTTAGACTATAAAGACAGCTGAGTGGTGAAGAATTGATGCTCTTCAACTGTGGTGTTGAAGAAGACTCTTGAGAGTCCCTTGGACTGCAAGGAGATCCAACCAGTCCATCCTAAAGGAAATCAGTCCTGAATATTCACTGGAAGGACTGATGTTGAAGCTGAAACTCCAATACTTTGGCCACCTGATGTGAAGAACTGACTCATCTGAAAAGACCCTGATGCTGGGAAAGATTGAAGGCAGGAGGAGAAGGGGATGACAGAGGATGAGATGGTTGGATGGGATCATCAACTTGATGTACATAAGTTTGAGCAAGCTCCAGGAGTTGGTGATGGACAGGAGGAAGGCTGGCGTGCTGCGGTCCATGGGGTCACAAAGAGTCGGATTGAACTGAACTGAAATGTTACATATGGTCATATTAATACACTGTAATATAGATATTCAGTGTTAGTTATAGTTAATATAGTAAATAGTAAACAAGCATACTTGATATTGTAATATACTTATGTATTTATTTATAATGTAAAGATTTACTTTTAAATATTATGTATGCATATATTTAAAGTATAAAAAATGAGTACTCAGGCTTTCAATTGAACCTCATCTTTACAGCACATGTATCACTTTGAACTCCATCAGTATTTGGTTAGCTGAAGTTTAAAAAGCAAGCAGCATATATAACATGTTATAGCATATAATGGGCTTCCCTGGTGGCTCAGACGGTAAAGAATCTGCATGCAATGTGGGAGACCCATGTTGGATCCCTGGGTTGGGAAGATCCCCTGGAAAATGGCAACCTACTCCAGTATTCTTGCCTGGAGAATCTCATGGACAGAGGAGCCTGGCAGGCTACAGCCTATGCAGTCACAAAGAGTCGGACATGACTTAGCGACTGAATATGCACAACATATACTATAAATATTTACTATATTTTATAGTATACAATTATCTATATCTTACATAGTAAATATAGTATGGCATAATTTATAATGATATACAAAAATATGTTATATATATTGTGCATATATATATATAAGTACATATAAATATGCCATAAGACCAAATGTATTCTTCATATTCCAAGGAGAAACATGTACTTGAAATGGCTGTGAAGAATTGATGCTTTTGAACGGTGGTGTTGGGGAAGACTCTTGAGAGTCCCTTGGACTGCAAGGAGATCCAACCAGTACATCCTAAAGGAAATCAGTCCTGAATATTCATTGGAAGGACTGATGCTGAAGCTGAAACTCCAATACTTTGGCCACCTGATGCAAAGAACTGACTCATTGGAAAAGACCCTGATGCTGGGAAAGATCGAAGGCAGGAGGAGAAGGGGATGACAGAGGATGAAATGGTTGGATAGCATCACCAACCTGATGGACATAAGTTTAAACAAGCTCCAGGATTTGGTGATGGACAGGGAAGCCTGGAGTGCTGCAGTCTATGGGGTCACAAAGAGTTGGACATGACTGAGCAACTGAACTGAACTGAATCATGGAACGATTTATGTAGCCATGTCCAGAAGGATGTATTTTCCCTAAAACATTTATCTACTGGTTTTCATTTAGTTCCTGAGACCATTGATTGTCTTCCCCATTTTGGCCACCTAACTGGATTTAGACTATTTCTAAGTGGAGAGATTCATTGCATTGTAAGCTGGCCAGTTTCTTGAGAGTTTAGAAAGTCATAATCGCTGGAAGGATATTAACAACTCTCTAGCCCCAAATCCCTTTATGATTGATACAGTTCTATTTTCTCTTATTCTTTGTTTGATTTGTTTTATTTCCTCCCTTCACTAATTTTCCATCTCTGAAGAAGGAACTTAAGTGTCCGAATTGCATGCAGGGCATTTAAAAAGAATTTGTTCTGCATCTCTAATTACCTTTATCTATTATGTTAGGATTTTATTCACTTTGCCAAATTGCACTGCTACAAAGCCCATTAGGGATTTTAAAAACCAGGATTAGTGCATACTGCATATTCAGAACTTTAGTTATTAATTCAGTTCTAGCGGAAAAATTTTGCTCTAATTATGGTAGCATTGCAATGTTGGACATTGGTCAAAGCTTTCAGAAATGGTTATAAACAACTTGAATTTACTTTAAGATGAATTAGTCAATTATATTCTGGAGTGAAAAATAAGTATACCACACCAGATTCCCTCAGACCCCACACTGTAGACTGCATCACCCACATTTTTAAGTCTAAGGGCATTTGGCAAGTAATGTCACGCCAATTTGTGATAGTCAAAGTCGCATAATAATATTGATATTAGTGGGTTCCTTAGAGTTGAAACTCCTATATGTGAAATTAGTTCAGTTACAAACACAAAAATATTTTGCAAGTCATGGTGAAGACTGGTGTTAGGTAACAGCCGTTCCTGGCAAGCTTATGCTTGTCTCTGTTCACTTGAATCTACAGAGTTGACCCCAGATAGAGACGTGGAATTTTATCAGTAACGACTTCTATCTGGCCATTTTTTTATGCCTCTTACAAAAATAAATGTTTTGTATCTCTCACTTTCCTTCTTCACTTAGGAAAAATTTCTCATCACTAGTCCTGTAGAAACTTTTCGACTGTTGGATTAACTTTTACAAGCGAAGTTTACTCTAAATTGTGGCTTAATCAGCCTTTCCATTTTCCAGTAAGTTATAGGATCTAGATAGCAGAAAATAATTTCAGTAGAAGAGTGATTGTGCCTCTGAAATGATATTGTGTCCAGTTACTGGGACCTTCCTTTTCAGTGATTTGCGTAGCAGAGAATAGAAAGATTTAAATGATGGAATCACACCTCTCGAGGAGGTGTGATTACGATGTGATCCTCTTAACAGGTTGGCTGAGGCCGCCTTGAGCAGAGGAACCTAGAATTCACACCAGGAGGTCTCCTATCCCCCCACTAAGGACATCGTTCTATCCTGTCCTCCCCAAGACCTAATCTCAACTCCATAGCTATTTTAGAGGACTTACTGTTCAGGGGCATAGAAAAATTCCAGTTCTTGTTGCCCTAGCAGTTAATGCCTTATAACTATGACAGGAGTTCCTTTTGTTCCCTAGTGCTATGCTGTAAGATGTCTTTATTGTTTCCAGTTCTGCATCAGCAGATGCTGAGTACATAGACCCCAGATTTATTCAAGTTTGGCAGGGTCCAGTGACTTCCACTGGGTGGGTTCAAAGTTAGGGGGCTGCTTTGGTGTCTGCAGCAGAGGGGATATGAGCCTGGGTTTCTTCCTTGCCTGTATGATCAGCACTGGTCACTGGTGTTTTTTCCCGTCAGTCTCAGATATGCTGCTGGTAGGGTCGCCTTTCACATGGATCTCCTCTGCACACCACAGGCATAGCCACAGGGGTCTCCTCTGCTGTTCTGGGAAATTCAGCTCTATGGAGCGGCATCTGCCTTTGTCCCGAGCCCATTCCCTCGATGGAGGCTCTGCCTGCAAGTGGAACCCGGCCTTTGTTACAGAAAGTTAAAGTGAAGTCGCTCAGTCGTGTCCGACTCTTTGAGACCCCATGGACTGCAGCCCTCCAGGCTCCTCTGTCCGTGGGATTTTCCAGGCAAAAATACTAGAGCGGGTTGCTGTTTCCTCCTCCAGGGGATCTTCCTGACCCAGAAATTGAACCCACGTCTTTTGTTTCTCCTGCATTGGTAGATTCTTTACCGCTGTGCCCACCTGGGAAGCCCCTTACTGTAGAGCATAGGGAAGTATATTTGATATCCTGTGATAAACCATGATGGAAATGTATCTGAAAATGATAATCAGATTCATTTCCATCATGGGTTATATCAAATATATATATGTAACTGAGTCAACTTTGCTTTATAGCAGAAATTAACACAACATTGTAAATCAACTATACTTCAATAAAAATTAAAAAAAATTGCTTAGCCCTCTTAATATTTTTTGGTCATCCTGAGGAAGTAATGAGAAATGCTCATAAAATATATATACATGGGGTGGGGTTCAGACCTATCCATTCAGCAGCAGCGAGGGTTGCAGAATATCCGAATGAAATTAAAGCAAAGAAAATAGAGGGCATTTCTATATATTGTCAGGAGGAAAAGTCTTGGAAGAGCATGGGTTTGGTAGCCCTGGATATAAGTATCAGTGTTTGTTCTTCCACAGTGAGTGTGTTAAGAGAAGTGGTACTTGAACGTTGATAAAATCGTTAGACTAAAAGAGTTCTGAGAAAGAAAAGCGTGCTTTTGAATAAAGAGCAATGTTATTTGCATATCTTGTTTATTCATTTTCACCCATTTGAAAACTTGTGCACCTGCCATATTGGCACTTCAGGGTTAAGGAAGACAATGTCCCTGTTGTCAAAGTATGCAAAGAAACCAGATTTCTCTGGAGCCAAGCATAGTATAGTTGGTTCAGTGCAGTCAAGATGGTGTAATTACAGTAGCTGAGACAAGGGAGCAACCTAAATGTAGACCAACAGATGAATGGATAAAGAAGATGTGGTACAATGGGATTTTACTTGCCGTAAAAAGAATGAAATAATGCCATTTACAGCTCCGTGGATGGACCTAGAGATCCTCATACTAAGTGAAGTAAGTCAGACAGAGAAAGACAAATACCATACGATATCACTTATACGTGGAATCTAAAATATGGCACAAATGAACTTATCTGTGAAGCAGACAGGCTCATAGACATGGAGAACAGACTTGAGTGGCCAAAAAGGAAGGGAAGTGGAGGAGGGATGGATTGGGAGCTTGGGGTTAGCAGATGCAAACACATATAGAATGGATAAATACAGAGTCCCATTATATAGCATAGGGAACTATATTCAATATCTTGTATAAATCATAATGGAAAAGAACATGAAAAAGAATGTATATGGGTGTTATAACTGAATTACTTCCCTGTGCATCAGAAATGAACACAGCATTGTAAATCAACTACACTTCAATAAAAATTAAAAATTAAAAAAGATGGTATGAATAGGGAATTTCTAGAATGCTCTGTCAAATGTAAACCTGTTCTGAGGAAGCGGGATTGACATTTGAGCTTGAAGGGTGAATTCGAACTAAGGCGCATCTAGTAAGTGGCAGTGGGTAGAGGTGTGGGATTGCAAGTGCAAAAAAGAGCGTGGGCAAAGGTTTGAAACTGTACTGACTGTGGAATGTTTGGGGAATGGCAAGTCCCCTGATAGCATGAAATCAGGAGAAAGTTGCTGAAGTAGAGGCTAGCCTCAAAGCTACCTGGAGAGAGCCTTATTGGCACTTCTAAGATGTGAGAGCTTTATTTCACAGACAGTAGGGAATTACCTATTTTTAAGCTGGAGAGACCTCTGTGTCAGTACTTGCTTCTTTGTTCCCTTCCTCTTTCTCCCTTATGCTACGCTATGCTATGCTATGCTATGCTATGCTATGCTATGCTAAGTCGCTTCAGTTGTGTCCGACTCTTAGCGACTCCATAGACTGTAGCCCACCAGGCTCCTCCGTCCATGGGATTTTCCAGGCAAGAGTACTGGAGTGGGGTGCCATTGCCTTCTCCTTCTTCCTTATAGAGGATTTTATGTGCTTTGTGGAGGATGTGATAGAACAACAGCAACAACAAAATAAATATGTGAAGCCTGGCACTGTCATACATTGCTACTGGGAATGCAAACTGGTACAACCCTCCTGGAGGAAAAGTTGGTGACCCGTGACAAAACTACTTATGCACTTACTATTTGTCTCAGAACCCCACATCTAGGAATTTATGCAAAAGGTCCACCTCCAACAATGTGAAAATGTGTATTATGTGAATAAGATTACTTATTTTAGTATTTGTACGCACGAAATACTAGGAACAACCTAAATTTCCACAGAGAAGTGTGATGGAATAAACTGCAGCCACACAGTGGAGTACTATACAGCTGTAAAAAAGAGTGAGAAGGATTTCTGTGAAGTGATTGCTATTGAGTAGTTTCCAGGAATTACTTTTAAATAGAAACTCATAGTACAAAGGGTGTCCAGAATGAAGGGGTTCCTTTCATTCAAGGAAAAAGATATTTAAAAATGTATCTGCTAATTTGTGTCAGAGAAATATGGGAATAAAATCAGGACCTAATGAGATTAATTACCTATAGGAGAGGGTGAAGAAAGGGAGCAAGAATGAGTTAGTAGAGATGAGATGGAAACAAAACTTCTCTTTATATTTTTAGCTTGACTTTGCCTTTTAGAATCAGAGTAATGTTTCATATATTAAAAAAAAAAAATAACCAGAATGTGAATGGAACCCAAAGAGAATTCAAGTAATGATAAGTGAATGTAATTGTATCAAAGTGACTTAAATAACCTTGTGAAGGATGAAGAACTAACCTAAATAACTTCTAAGAACATTTTAACTGGATCGATGTTAACATTTTAACTTAAAGACTAAAGTCAAAAGTGTACACAGAGGCTTTGATCTATTTAGTGAATTTATTTCCCACAGAGATATGGGTTAGTGATTGTGAAACTATTTTGAGTCCCAGGACTGAACGAACAAGCAGATATTTTGTAGACAATGGAGAGCTGGATTTTTCATTATTGGAAAAAATTATAAAGAGTAGAACAAATGCTTTGGTGTTGTATTGGAATTAGAGGTATAAACATGAGCACATTTTGGGGGAACAGAGGGTAAAATTAATTATATATTTTAATGTCATCTGTATCAATCAAGGGCTTCTGAGTTGGTGCTAGTGGTAAAGAACCTGCCTGCCGGTGCAGGAGATGTAGGAGACGTGGGTTTGATCCCTGGATCAGAAAGATCCCCTAGAGGAGGGCATGGCAACCCACTCCAGTATTCTTGCCTGGGAAATCCCATGGACAGAGGAGCCTGGTGGGCTGTCATCCGTGCGGTTGCACAGAGTTGGACACGACTGAAGTGACTTAGCACACATGCACATATCAGTCATTGCAGAGAAAAAATAGTAGTGGTTTTGATATATGTACAGACAGACACAGAAACCCAGATGTGTGTGTGTGTGTGTGTGTGTGTGTGTGTGTGTGTTTATTAGCTGTGTTTGTTGAGAGGGACAAGACAGCAGTGCTATCTTAGTAACAGTGAGCACACACCGCACCTCGATCCTGGTTCCTAAATACCATTTTCAATAAAAGAAACTATATTTCCTTGAGAAATAACTCTGGAGCTTGAAATAATATAAGATGAACTCGGACCATCTTATGGTGTCAGCAAGTAATTTTCAAAAAAAGAGAGAGGCATATGTTGAAAAGACACAGGTGCCAACCTGAAAGAACTCTCAGTGGTCAAAGTCAGAACAACTTGAGCAAGTAAATGAATAAACAGTGGCAACGTTATGTTATAACCCATAGGATAAATAAACATCCCTAAGTCCGTCCTGATATAAATATTTTAAAAAAATAAATGTGGGAGAAGGAACTTTTTCAGAGAACCCCATTTCATAAATGTAGAAAGTGAGGGAAATAGAAAATTACCCGTGGGAACACAGCACAGTAGTAATTGATGCATGCTGGATTCAGTGAGGGAGCCTGAGGTTTGTGGGTGAAAACCTTGAGTTGAAACAGGGCTTTTGCAACATCTCCAAGTATCTCTTTCAAGGTAGTCATTGTGTTACAGATGGAAAAATAAAATAAAAAAAAAACACAGTAGAACGCACCCAAAGGCAGTACTTTCACGAAGTGATTAAAGTTAATATTAGTGGTAATAAGGCATTCACATCATGAATCTCTTAATATGCACTGAAAAGAACCCAACATCATTTTGTGCTGTTCTTGTCAAAAAAAAAAAAGATCAATCATGGGACAACATCAGAGAAACTTGAGGGATATTCACAAAATTTTGCCTCTGTTTTTGGAAAAATGTCAAGGACTTGAACTGTAAGGGAAGCCTGAGAACTGTCTTAAACTCTGAGAGACTAAGGAGTCATGACCACTCAAGGCAATGGGGGGTCCTGAACTGCCTCCTAGAAAAGAAAAAGGACATCCATGGGGAAAAGAAGGAAATTTTAATAAGACCTGTATTTTAGTAAATAGGGTTGTGCCCGTGTTAATGTCTTGGCTTTTGTAATTGTATAGTGGTTTTGTAAGATACTAACCCTAGGGGAAGGAGAGTGGGGTTGCAGAGGGACTCTTGGTGCAATGTAAGTTTCAGTTTTGAAGAGAGACGGATGGGGGGAGAGAGATGGAGCCTGAGAGATGAATTAAGAAATTCAGTGATAATGAAGAAACATGAGTTTGAGAGGCCTAAAATGTGCAAGATTAAATGGGGCGAAAGATCGTAGGGACTGGGGACGAGGCAAAGGGGTAGAATTTGACCCTAGTTAACCCAGGTTGGATAAATTCAACAGCTCACCATTCTATGTGAAATATTTGTTTGGCCTTGAGCAGCTCGGCAGTGCCACTGGGTTTCAAAGAACTAGAGAAGCCCTGCCTCTCCAAATGGAGACGGGCTGAGAGCCAGATCTACAAATCCTGTCTTGGGAGAAATTTAGTCTCTTCACTGTTTCCTTTTCTTAGGATTCTGGATGGTTCCGTGGTATAAAAGAGAAAAGTTAACCGAAATGCAATTGAAATGTGATGCAACCTCATAACCTTACTACCAAGTGGAAGAATGGCAGGGCTTGCACTCGGCATGTTTTCTTTTCCTGAGATGTTGCACACTGTGCAGCCTTTTAGAGGATTTTTAGAAGCTGCTTTAAAGAACTTTCTTTTCATGATCAGATATAATAGTGTTAGCTCTACATGTGTGAGTGTGTGTATGAGAGAGACAGAATACACATGGTAGAACAAAGAGTGGGAATTGTTTTGTTTTTTAAGAGTGGGAATTTTGAAGAGATGCTATATGAAGGCAGGATGGAAGATGAGATAACTTTTTAAAATTCTTTTACATCTTTGGAGGACACGCATTAGGCATTCATGAAGATCTTGTATTGAAAAGTGTTAAGCAGAAAAAGATAATGGTCTAAGAAATTTAGGATGGGGAACACATGTACACCCATGGCAGATTCATGACAGTGTATGGCAAAACCAACACAATATTGTAAAATAAATAAATAAAACTGGAAAAAATAAAAAATTCAGAAATTCTGATAGTTTATTAAGATCTTAAGGCATAAATGTTGTTGTAATAAGTAAGCCTTCTTTACCTCATAATAGAATTAATAAAAATTACCATTTGTTGAGTGGTATGCCAGACCCTGGTGGCTCAAATGGTAAAGAATCTGCCTGCAGCGCAGGAGACCTGGGTTCAATCCCAGGGTCTTGGAAGATCGATCCCCTGGAGAAGGAATTGGCAACCCACTCCAGTATTCTTGCCTGGAGAATTCCATGGACAGAGGAGCCTGGTGGGCTACAGTTCATGAGATCTCAAAGAGTCAGACATGACTGAGCAACTAACTTTCAGTTTTCCTGCCAGACCCCAAGAAATGTGCTTTATATTTGTGAATTTTAATTTTTACAAAACCCTGCAGTGTCATTCTTGACTATTTGATTGTTAGGGAATCTAAGATTTGAAGTAGCATTGCTCAGCAGAAGCATAGTGCAGGGCCCCAATGTAAGCCAAATACATAATTTTAATTTTAGTAGCGACTTTAAAACAGGTAAAAAGAAACAGGGGAAAAATGAGTTTAATAATATATATTACTTAGTTCATCCAACATATCATCATTTCAATATGTAATCGATATGCAAACATTATTAATGAGATATGGTTTACATTTTTTATACTAAGTGTTTAAACTGGAACCTGTTTTTGCAGAGAACATATCTCAATTTGGATGCTCGATTTTCATTGGAAATACTGGATCTGTATTTAGACCTTGTGAAACGTACAAAATTTGCATACCCGAGTTGTTCCAACATGCTTAAAAGTTGTTCCAATAATTGAACTGAGTATCTGCTTTTAAATTTAATTAAAATGAAATAAAACTGAAAATTCAGCCCCTGAGTCGTATTTTGCGACTTTTCAAGAGCTCAGTGGTACCCTTTGACTGACGTTACCTTTGAGTGGTAACTTTTTGACTGACTAGCATAGGAGGTGGTGTCAGTTTAGAGAATTAAAATTAATTACCCCCAGCCTGTGAGCCCCTGAGTCCTGGAAACAGCAGGTACATCTGAGTTATCACGGCTCAGAATTCCATGATCTTAACTCTGACTTCCAATATGAAAATATTGTTGCTTTGAATGAGAGTTTGCTTTATTGAATGTGTGTCTTCTCTGCTCTTAGATAATTCTACTTAAGCTGATGGGCCTGAATGCCTAAAATCAATTGTCCACTGTTAAAGCAGCTTGTTTATAAGCCTGAGGAAATGCCGGCCCTGAAAGCAGCAAGTACATTTCACATTTCAGCAAGGCCAAAATGCTAATGTATTTCTTAGTTATTCTCAGTCTTTGCCACCATGAAATGGGGACTGAAATGCAAATGGTCAGCTGAAGCCATTTCGCTCTGGAGGCTAGCTCTGTATTTACCAACCTCCCTTAGCTGGTCTTCATTAACAGTCTGAGTTGTCTGTCCTTGTCACAGTGCTTTTAATTTTGTTTTGTACATTTGGGGGGCTCTTTCATGTTAAAAAAACAAAAGCCATTAGACTGCTTTTCTCATGAGAGTCACATTGTTCTCCCTAAAGAGGAGTTTTAGCTTCTAAAACAAGAGAAATCAAGACAGAGTCCTTTGATTGGCAGGGAACAATGCCATGATTTGATTTTTTTTTTTTCCCCTTCAGCATCGCTAGAGAATTATTTTGATGCTTTCAAATTTTTCACTGATAATATATTAAGAAAACCGTAAACACAGTAGTTTCATTTCTTAGTGCTGGCCTGTTGCAGACCTGGTTCCCGGGGAGGATGCTTGCTGGTTGGTGATTTGTATTTTTAGAGAGCGGGTTTTCCTCTATTTAAAAAGCAGAAAACCCTGTTTCTTGACTTTGACCATTCTTCAGATGGTGGATAATTGTTTTTGTACAGAGGGAAGGAAAAGAGTAAAAGAAGAGAAATTGAATGACATGCCAGCAATTTTAGTTAATTTCATAATAACTTAATCTATGTCAGACAAAGTAAAATGAATCACAACCTAAAAGGAAATGACTTTTTAATGAAAATTGTTCAGGCATGTCATTTATACTGTGTGTGTATGTGTGTGTGCCTGTTTCAGACAGAAAAGCCGTTAAAGAGAAAAAAGAGTGAATATTAAGAGGCCGTAGTAATTTTGTGAGCCAGTGTTTTGTTTTCCTCTTTAGTTTTCTATGTGAAATGTTGGATGCAAATTATATGGGATGAAATAATTGTTCTCTCCCTGAACTATAGTCACAGTGTGACCTATTG
This sequence comes from Okapia johnstoni, assembly GCA_024291935.2. NCBI lineage: Eukaryota > Metazoa > Chordata > Mammalia > Artiodactyla > Giraffidae > Okapia > Okapia johnstoni. The sequence goes on from CM044327.1 coordinate 26,162,071, forward strand.
GGTTTGCTCTATTTACTGTGTCTGCAGCGTAATTATGAAGACTTAGCTGCTCTCGCAAATAGTTACAGATGTGGGAGAAAAATAAATTACTTTTGCATGCTAGCCCTGGAAGTCGCGCTGTTGTAATATAATGTAATCGGCCATGAACAAAAGGAAGTTATTATATTCATTTATATTAGTTTGAAAGCCACAGAAATGTATTATTTTAGGCTGAAGAATTGAAGCAGGGCCATTGATGGTATTTTTTTTCCCCTGACCATCCAGCTTTCCTCAGAAGGTCATCTTCATGAAATGTGACCATTTCAGCCTTTTCATTTTATTTAAGATATAAGCAAACCGTGAGACTTGTCATCAAATATTTGAAGATGTATGGAAGAAGCATTATACTTGGTGGGTATGGTTTCAGGTGGGGAGAAATAGGATCAGTGACAGGACAGATTTTAATTGAATATAAAGAAGAAATGATTGTGGACAGAACTGTCTAGAAGAGAGAATTGCTTGAGAGGTGGTGAGTTTCTAGAGTCTTCTGTCCCACTTACAGGTTCCCTTCTTGGAGATGCTCTATAATCATATAGGTGGATCTTTTGAAAAAGCAAAATCATCTAACGTTCTTTGCCTTTCAACCCAGAGACCCATGAAATCAGAACTCTAGGGGGAGCCTGGGTTTGTAGCCAAGTATTGCAGAATTGTGAGTAAGCCTCTTAGGTATCATGACCTTGGGAGAATTCCTCTTGTCACTAATTCAGAATTTACATATATGGAGAGGATTATGATTCTTACCCCCTTTACACACAGAAATATGATGAGGTTAACATGGCTTTCTGTGAGATGTATTGGCCTATTTACTGAACCTTAAATAAGTAAACCCTACTTCAATATAAAGATAACTTTCATTTTTCACTGGAAGTGAAGAATAATAGTAAGTTGATTTACGTTACTTGGAGTAGTGAATAGATGATGCAAGTTAGGCAGATACACACATATATGTATATATAAAATTATGAACTTTGAAGTAGATGACAGATGTTTTGCACACTTTTTTTTTTAATTTAATAGATTACTTACATATGTTCTTACCTAGGGATCATCCTGTGACTTACTTGATTAAAAATGTCCCTTGAATTTTTTCTCAGTTTCTCAATGTTAGCCAGTATATTGTCAGATTTGAAATCAAATTTTATAAACATAATTTTAGTTATTTCTTCAAGGGAGAGACGCTGTAAGTGGTGAGGTTTTCACTGGCATATAAAAAAAATATTTACACATGGACACACACACAGAATAGGGAAGGAGGAGAACTATTGCTTCTAAGGGATTATTCTGAGTGAACTTTCTTCATTATTTAGGCTTTTAAATTCTTAATGCAATGTTAGTAACTCTTGTTATTAACCAGCCTGTGAACTACCTCTGGAAGTGGAGGCTGTTTTAGATTTATGTAGGGGATTGGAAGAAGAAGCCCTTCTGTAATATGTCATCACTATAATGAATTATCTCTGAAATTTGACATAGAGGTGTTTTTTTTCCCCCCCAGAATTTATCTGCTTAAGTTGGAATATACTTCTGGGATGAGTAGACATTGTCCCAAGGCAATATCGGAGAAGTCAATGGCACCCCACTCCAGTACTCTTGCCTGGAAAATCCCATGGACGGAGGAGCCTGGTAGGCTGCAGTCCATGGGGTTGCCAAGAGGTGGACACGACTGAGTGACTTCACTTTCACTTTTCACTTTCATGCATTGGGGAAGGAAATGGCAACCCACTCGAGTGTTCTTGCCTGGAGAATCCCAGGGACGGGGGAGCCAGGTGGGCTGCCGTCTGTGGGGTCGCACAGAGTCAGACACGACTGAAGCGACTTGGCAGCAGCAGCAAGGCAATATACTTCTGGGATGAACAGTCATTGTCCCAGGGTTCCATTTATGTTTCCTGTGGTTTAACACTGTTTAATTGTAAATTTGAAAACGTTTTTGATTGGCTTCATTCTGTTGTCGTTTTTGGTTATTTGAGATTTATAGTTGAAAGACAGTTTGGCAAATCTCAAATTTTGTTAGTACAAGGTGTTCACAGTTGGGCTGATAAAAATGGTGGTCAACATTGTAAGGTAGAATTCAAACCCAGTACTTATTTGACAGTCATTGCATTGACTCATTACTACTAAGTGATTACAGATCATCTGGACAAGATTCCTTATCTGCCTGACGTTCTTTGATCTCGATTCTGCTTTCCCAAGACTCAGGTGAAATGGCCTCATTCATGTAAGCTGTAGGTGGTATTCAGTATTCCATGAGATGGTTGTGACTCCATCATTTGCCTGGTTCAGTTGCTCAGTCATGTCTGACTCTTTGCAACCCCATGGACTGCAGCACCCCAGGCTTCCCTGTCCATCACCTACTCCCGGAGCTTACTCAAACTCATGTCCATTGAGTCGGTGATGCCATCCAACCATCTCATCCTCTGTCGTCCCCTTCTCCTCCCGCCTTCAATCTTCCCAGCATCGGGGTCTTTTCCAGTGAATCAGTTTTTCCCATCAGGTGGCCAAAGTATTGGGGTTTCAGCTTCAGCATCAGTCCTTCCAATGAATATTCAGGACTGATTTCCTTTAGGATGGACTGGTTGGATCTCCTTGCAGTCCAAGGGACTCTAATGGGACAGTCAGGACACCTGAAAGTTCTTCTTTGGTTAAATGAGAGGTTCAAGAGAGAGTGAGATGAAGGGCTGAGTAGGGGGAAGGGAAGTCCTGTTAGTATAAAATCATGTAAATTGCCTTAGATTAAAATGATAGAGATTGAAATAGAAAAGGCAACACACCATCATCTGCCAGGTACCGGGCTAATTAACCTTGGATTTCTACTTGTGTGGTCTTTTGGGGAGGCCGGAAGAGAATGCTCTGGGATGAAATTGACCTTGCTTTTCCTCCACATGCATATGGAAATGCCGGGCAAGGGCTTTGCAATTAATATTGATTCCATGTCAAGAAGCACAACATTGATTGCAATGGAAAAGCCTGGCAGGGGTGTGTGGAGGGATCTCCTGAAGCTTTCATTTGGAACGTGTAAAAGTGCAAGCCCACATTATTGACTTCAGTGGAGATATTGAGGGTATTTGCTGGGGCCTGTGATCACTTACTTCTCATCTGCTATGACGGCAGCTTTTTTGTACCACTTCGATTATGCCTTACATATTTTGTAGTCAAAAAGAAGGCCATGTTTGCAATGGAAGCAGCAGAGTTACCCGCCTTAAGCCTTTTAACTTAATGATGGAGTACATGCATCTGTAAATATAAACTTAGAGGGCAGCTTTATTCCAGTGTATGAGTTTTGTTTATCATGCATGCTTGCTCAGTTGTGTGCAACTCTTTGTGACCTCATGGATACCTGGCCCACCAGGTTCCTCTGTCCGTGGGATTTTCCAGGCAAGAATACTGGAGTGGGTTGCCGTTTCCTATTTAGAGGATCCTCCCAAGCCAGGCGTGCGCTTGCATCGACAGGAGGATTCTTCACCATTGAGCCACCTGAGAAGCCCTTTGTGTATCATGGGTCTCTACCAAAAGGACATTGTGTCAGCAAGTAATTAACAAAGCCTCCCATTGAATAGATGGGACTAGATTCTGATTGGTTAATATAATGGCTGTATTCTCACCTGGGACTGCCTTTTGTGACATGAATCCAAGGACACTCTTCCAGTGAAACTATAGATGTGTTTTATGGCCAAACAGTCCTAGGTTAACAACTACCATAGGGAAGTCCAATTAACAGATCTATTCATTTGGGCCCTATTTGCACTTCTGCTGTCAAGTCTAATTACTTCTTTTTGAAATAAAAACTTTGGCCTTCACTCGGGTCTCTGGTGCCTGTCAGTGAATGATCATCTGTTTGCATCTCCTCAGCTATATTCGCATTTCACAGGTCTGCCATCTGGTCATAGAAACCAAAGCTCCATCAGTGTTTATACGTACAAAATGGCAATTCCTGAGAAAGGATGGTTTCAATTTAAGTGAATGCGTGGTTTAAAGTTGATACTAGAATTACACGTGGACACCATGCTTTGGCAGTCAATAGCGATTATTCCATGCCATGGATGTTTTTGTCTTGCATAGGAAAGAGCCATTGTGCTATAAAACTTAGAGGACCTGAAATCTGTGCTTTTAGTGCTTGAAAAGGGGAGACGGGGAGGGAGAGAGCTGGATTGGATAGATTACAGTCCCCAGCAACAGAGGGGTAGTAACGGCAAGACAGCCATGTCTGTACATCAGTTGTTTCATGCTTGGTGGTTCCAGAACAATGGCTCTGCTGCAGGGAGATGGGCTGAGAGCTGCCCTGCTCAGCTGGGCTCTTCTTCCTCAACAGGAAACGATTCTGAGATTTTTGAATATTTGTGGAAGTTCCCCCATAATAATTATTACTCTCGTAAGCCATAATGTTGGCCGGTGAACCAAGCTTTCCTTCAACCTATAGATTTAGAAACCGAGGCATGATGACCTTGCTACCCAGGATCGTATATTTTTAGGGTAGAAGGAATTGCAGTTAAAAGTCTTAAACACTCATGTTGCAGACAAGATGCTGAGTGCAGAGGAGTTAAGCTGATGGTTAGATACCCTAGTCAATGCTTCCTTTGCTTGGGGGCAAAACCCAGAATCACTCTGTTGCGTGTCATGGTTTTTGTCCATAGATAATTCAAGTTCTTACCCTTTGTAGATCTTGGACTATATTAAATGGGAAATATGCATCTGGAAAAATAACTTTTTAAAAAACATTTTATTTTGTATTGGGGTATAGCTGATTTAACAATGCTGTAATAGTTTCAGGTGAACAGCAAAGGGACTCAGCCATATGTATTTAAGTATCCATTCTCCCCCAAACTCCCCTCCCATCCAGTCTGCCACATAACTTTCAGCAGAGTTCCCTGTGCTATACAGTAGGTCCTTGTTATCCATTTTAAATACAGCAGTGTGTCCATGTTGATCCCAAACTCCCTAACTACCCTTTCCCCCCATCCTTCCCCTGGCAACCATAAATTCATTCTCTGTCAGTCTGTTTGTGTTTTGTAAGTAAGTTTATTTGTATCATTTATTTTTAGATTCTCCATATAAGGGATGTCAAACAATATTTCTTAGTATAAATACTGTTTAAGCATGAGTCGTGTTTGAAACAAACAAACAACACTAAAATGTAAATTTTATTCAAAAAGGTTGATTGTGGATACTTAGCAGTGACTTTTAAAAATTGTTTAGGACTGATACAACCAGAATTCCTATAAGTCATTTCTCTTACATTTTTGTCAATATAACATACAGTTTTTACCTAATAATTTAAAATGTTCTCAGACTTTAAAAGACACAAGACCCTTCTATGGGCCTTATTGGAGATACAGACTCCACAGTACAGCCCCAAGAAATGATTTGAGTCATTCTGGGGTCCAAGAAATTGCATGTTCAAAGATTCCAGGTGAGTGTGTTACATACAGATCATCAAAAGACATTTGGGTCCCCATCAATGAAGTGTGCTGATTTTGAATTCTGATTAATTTTTAATTTTAGTCATTGCTTTTTGAAAAATTAAGTGTTACTGTATTGTCTTTGAATGCAGTATAAATAAATGTTTCTATAGTTTTGGTGTGAAAGAAGATTTTTTCATATCTCTGCCTCTGTTTTATGACTTGACTTTTATACTTGAATACTTGATTCAAAAGTTACAAGTGTCTTTTTTTTAGAAAGACCACCATGCCATAGCAATAAATAGTTTAACATTTTTTTACATAGTTTAGTGTATAATCCAGTGTGAAAGTGAAATTCTGTTTGTTTTTACATCTTTTTAAAGAACTTTGTCAATAAATAAAGTAAATAAAAGATGAGGAAGCAGAGGGGGAGCCTGAAGTGAATTTCAGCCTTAAATTACCTGAAATTGTTAGATTTTCAAGAATTTAGCACTAATTTGGAGAGATGTCTATGGCAAAAGATAGGCAGCATTCAGAAGAGCATTTTTCAGAGTTTTAAAAAAAAATTTAGAGAGGGAGTGAAGAACTAAGGATGGGAGCAGAAAAAGGGAAGGGAGGGAAAATATTAATTATATATGACAAATATATTTGCATAGGAGCTTGTCTTTCACTGTATTTGGAGTATATCATGAATCTGTTTCTGATTTAATTCACTAATTGTTTACAAGTGTCTACTGGGAATGGTCAGATTTCCATGGATGTATCGGTTTGCTAGAGCTGCCATAACAAAATACCATGGCTAGGCAGTTTAAGCAATAGAACTTTATTTTCCCAAAGCTTGGGGAGGCTGGAAGTTCAAGGTCAGGATGCCTGCAGGGTTCGTGGTCTTGAGGCCTCTGTCCTTGACTTGTCTTTTCACTGCATCCTCACATGAACTTTCCTCTCAGGGCCCACCCCGCACCCCTAGTAAGTCTCTCTGAATTCTCATCTTTTAAGGTCCAGCCACGTTGGACTAGGACCATCCTTATGACCTCATGTAATCTTAATTACCTGTTTAAAGGCCCTATCTCCCAATCAGTCATATTAGGGGTTAGAAATTCAGCTTATGAATTTTTGATTATACACAATTCATTCTGTAACAAAGGATACAAAGATAAGAGTTAGAGACAGACAATTGGATGGGCTAATTGGACTAGTGGCAATGTCCATTCTAATAAATAAAGTGAAAAATGTAAACAGTGCCTGTAAAAGCCTGGGGAAGAATGATGCTGTCCTTGGACCCAATAGGAAGGGTTCATTGTGGGGATTATCTTTGATACTGGTCTATGGAGCTGAACCCAATTGTGACAAAGGAGGGAAGAGTTGGGGGATTGAGGCAAGGTGCGTGGCAAATGGAAGTGAGCATGTGAGCATGCGTACAGGGAAGTCGTGGGTCATGAAACTGAAAGGTTATCTCAGGGAATATTAGAAAAAGTGTCAGCGCTCAGCCCAGGAGTCGGGACCGTGGATGCTGGTATCTACTCTGTGCACTGGATGGTAGACCCTACAGTGATGATGGTCAGCAGTTCCAGCTCAAATGCTGGGCAGGCTAGGGTTTTGTATTATCTGGGTTCGAGAAATTACTGAACTTCAGGAAACTTTTGCTTCCTCATCTCTTAAATAGTGATAACAGTTTCCCCTTCTTCATCTGCCTGCTGAGAGAACTAATCACGATAATGCACGCAAAGTGCAAGCAAGCTATGCCGAAAACACTCGACCTGTGCTGAGTGGACAGTGTTTGTTTCATTCCTCAAGTAATTCAGCAAATTTATAGCATAGATTTGGTGCTGCAGCTGGGGTTTAACAGTATATCAAAATGATGAAGATTGTGTAGAATTTAAAATAATAAGAAACAAGGTCCTATTGTATAGTACAGGGAATTAGATTCAACATTCTGTGATAAACCATCATGGAAAAGAATATGAAAAAGGATATGTGTGTGTGTGTGTGTGTGTGTGTGTGTGTGTGTGTGTAAAACTGAAATACTTCACCATACAGCAGAAATGAACACAACATCATAAATCAACTGTACTTCAATACAATTTGAAAAATAAAATACATTGTCACACCATCAGCACCAACATGCGTGGCAAGTAGTTTGAGGAATGGGGGAGAGCAAGGCATGGAGGGGGACTTCCCAGGTGGTGCAGTTGTAAGGAATCTGCCTGCCAATGTAGGAGACGCGTGTTCGATCCTTGGGTCAAGAAGATCCCCCGGAGGAGGAAATGGCAACCCGTTCCAGTACTCTTGCCTGCAGAATTCCATGGACAAAGGAGCCTGGTGGGCTACAGCCCATGGGGTCACCAAGACTGAGCATCAGGAGTAGAGGAAGGGCTGGAAGCAAAGAACAAATCAAAGCGACTTGAGAAGTATGAGGAAGAGAACCTTCCATCAGGTCCTGCAGGATTTGTGCGATATGTTATTACCTGTTGCACCTGAAATCCTTGCATCGGCACTCCTGACTTCACATCAGCATCATCGATTTCCATCTGTTTCCCGTTTTTTTTGTTGTTTTTTAGTTCCCTCATTCTTAAAATTCTGGGCTTTTATGCTCATACTGTGCTCTATTCAATCAGTATTTCCTTCTCAGAGGTAAAGTCATGTTTCCCAAGCTAGCATTGTTTTGCAATTAATTAAAATCAGTTAAGAACAATTTAATTGAATGCTGTCATCAGTACCATAAATCATTGTGATGCTTCCCTGTCAGCACCCCGCTTCTGAAAACACCTCTTGTGGCAAGATCCAACACAGTGTATAGTCGTATCCAAAATGTTTAACCAGGATGACATAATTGTCAAATCTGTAATTGTGCTTTTACTGCCAGTAGCATTCACTCCTATTGGAAAATGTCAGGAATCGCTATTGCAGGCAAGTCAAATGTTGAGATATAGGTCCAGAAACGAATCCTCTGCCAAGATTAAAAAGCATCACGATTCCGTGGTGACTTAGAGTTGAATGCCCTCGGTATCAGGAAATATCTTCTAGGGGTGTTCACATGACATTTCAAGTTTGGAAAGAATGCAGGGGGAGTCCAGCCCTGTCTGTGCGACTAAGAATTATTAGGTGTGGAAATTGGATGCAAGGGTCTTTCGAAGGGAGTAAGGATGGGCTTGTCATACTGGGTCATATTTTAAAATGAATTTTGACATGTTCAATAGGCTTCATCACACATGATTAGCATCTCCGAATACTTTACGAACTCTGGTGACACCCGCTGTGTTAGCTGGGACATCAGATCAGAAGACAGATTCATGGATGTCAGAGGAAGTGTCGAATTGGTGTGGAATTTTCCCCTCTGTTTTAGCAACGAGTGTTTCAATTCAGGATGGCATTCCATGATATAAACTCCCACTAAATTGTCCCTACTGTCTAGCCTTTATTTACTGTTTTCCTTTATAACCTAAATTGTCAAATTAGTAGCCCCCCCCCCAAACCAACTTCCTGCGCCCATCAGCAGAATGCCTAGCTGTATCAACATGCACTCACTTGACAACTGTGTATCAGATGACAAGAGGGTTCTGTCAAGCGCTGGGTAGCCACATTAAAATAATTCAGCAGGTCCTTTGAAAGGAACAATCAGTTCAAATTCAATGGAAATTTCCACTTAAAGGGAGTACAGCCATCACCACCGGAATAGATATTAGTCCACATTTATTTGATTAGAGCTCACCCATGATATGTCATTAGCATGAACCGTGCTTTTCTTAAACTACAAGGAGTGCAAGCCTCATGTCAATTGCAAATATAATGCAGCCTTTCAAATATTTATTTAGAAGGATATAGTTCATGGAAATCATTTCTTTGACATTGAGTATAATGCTCTTTAATATCATGGTGGCTTGTTCCTGTGATCTTGCATTTGACTGTGTCAAACTGCTGTACAGAAAACATTTGAGCAGATTGTGGACTGCTCATCAGCTTTTCTTCTAGATGACATGGAGCCATGTCACATGTGATAGGAAATTGCTCTGATTATCCTGTCCCACGTGCAAGTTTTGTGATTATTTGCAGAAAGGAAACCTAAGAGCCTTTCAAGCCTGAGATGGGCAGGTTATTTTGTTGGTCTTCCACTGACATTTCTTCTAAATGGAAGAATGCAGATGAAGGGCTTGGTCAGTTACACCCGAGACTTACCGAATTGTCTCTCTTGGTTGCCTTCCTCAGTAGTTAAGAGGATGGACACAGGATAGGGCTGCCCAGGGCCAGATCCTGTCTCTGTCACTTAGGAACTCTGACTTTGGCAAGTTGCAACCTGTTTAGACGCACTTCTTCATCTGTTGCATAGATATAATAATAGTATATAGGGTTGTTCTGAAGATTAAATGAGTTTATGTACCTAATAAGCTTAGAGCAGTGCCTGGCATGCAGTAAGAGCTGAGAAAATTTTAGCCATCACTGTTATTATAACTTTTGTTGATTTGAGTTGATGTGTGGAAGTTAAATATTGTTACGTTTTTGGAGGCTTCATTGAGCACGAGAAAGATGTCATGAGAATGGAAAAATGTTCTAATTTTCTAAATTGATGGAACATTTGGATTCTGAAAATAATTGTTACAGTTTCTCCTTTGAAAAGTTCTGGTCAAAATTACCAAACAGATGGCTTTTGAGCACTCAGAAGAAACTTTGGTGGTCATTATCCATCATGATGTGTTAATTAAAAGCAAGTCATTCCCAACTAACCTGATCTCATTTTTGGAAAGAGGTATTAGATTGTTGAAATATGAGATGCCCTGTCTGGATCTCTGTAAGCTATGTGGATTCATTCATATATTTTGATCAAAATGCAGAAGTATAAGCTTAATCAGCTGGAGTATTTCATGGATCAGTTCAGTTCAGTTCAGTCGCTCAGTCGTGTCCGACTCTTTGCGACCCCGTGAATTGCAGCACGCCAGGCCTCTCTGTCCATCACCAACTCCCGGAGTCCACCCAAACCCATGTCCATCGAGTCGGTGATGCCATCCAACCATCTCATCCTCTGTCGTCCCCTTCTCCTCCCGCCCCCAATCCTACCCAGCATCAGGGTCTTTTCCAATGAGTCAACCCTTCGCATGAGGTGGCCAAAGTATTGGAATTTCAGCTTCAACATCAGTCCTTCCAATGAACACCCAGGATTGATCTCTTTTAGGATGGATTGATTGGATCTCCTTGCAGTCCAAGGGCCCCTCAAGAGTCTTCTCCAACACCACAGTTCAAAAGCATCAATTCTGCGGTGCTCAGCTTTCTTCACCATCCAACTCGCACATCCATACATGACCACTGGAAAAACCATAGCCTTGACTAGACGGACTTTTTAGAATATCACAAAAGTGATTATTCTCAAGACAGATCTCTCATCAGTTAAAGTACAGTTATTTTGTTCACTTCCATATTTATATCCATGGTTCTTGAGAAGATTTGCAAAATATGCATCATATGTGAGTGATACACGTTTTGGAGAGGAACTTAATGTTGGTGACAAATACAAGTTTCATAGCAGTTACATACTATATATAGAATAAACAAGGACCTACTGTATAGCACAGGAAACTATATTCAATGTCTTGTAATTACCTATAGTGGCAAAGAATCTGAAAAAGAATACCCTGAATATTCATTAGAAGGACTGATGCTGAAGCTGAAGTTTCATTGCTTTGTCCACCTGATGCAAAGAGCCAACTCATTGGAAAAGACCCTACTCATTGGAAAAGACACTGATGCTGGGAAGGATTGAAGGCAAAAGGAGAGGAGGGCGGCAGAAGAGAGATGGTTAGATAGCTTCACCAACTCAATCGACATGAATTTGAGCAAACTTTGAGAGATGGTGAAGGACAGGGAAGCCCGGCGTGCTGCAGTCCATGGGGTCACAAAGAAGAATCAAATAGGACTTAATGACTGAACAATAACAAAAACATAACTGAATCACTTTGCTGCACACTAGACAAATACAACATTATAAATCATACTTCAATTAAAAAGTGTTTCAAAAAAATAGGCACAATGGTTGAAACAAGGTAAAATTTAATAGAAATATGGTATGGTATATGTAAGATCATATTAATATATTTTTAAAAACTCACAGTAGTAAAGTAGACTAGGCTTAACAAAAGTTTATTTAAATATATTTTGATAGGAATCAGCCATGGGTGTGTATGGCAGAAACCACTACAATATGGTAAAGCAGTTAGCCTCCAATTAAGATAAATAAATAAATTAAAAAAATAAAACCTTGAAATACAAATAATTTTCTTTTGGGGAGTCAACTCTTATTGGTTAGATAAGGTTGACTGAAGCACCATGATAAGGAGGAATTGAAAGTAAAGCAACAGTTAATTCCCAACAGTGACACAGTCCCTACCCTTAAATAGCTTATAAAATAGTGGTGGTGGTAAGTATATGAGTAATAGCTGTACAGTATGGAAACAGAGCAACGGAGTAAACATAGAATTCAGAATTCACAGAAGGAACTTTTTTCTGTTTAATGTCTTTTAATTGAAGTATATTTGCAATATTGCATTAGTTTCAGGTGTAAAGCAAAGTGATTCATATATATATATATATATATATATATATATATATATATATATATATATATATATAAAACCCTAACCCATATATATATGGTATGTATATACACACATATATGTTCCTTTTCAGATTCTTTTACATTGAAGTATTAGAAGATATTGATTATATGACTAGCTCCCTGTGTTGCATAGTTGGTCCTTGTTGTTCACCTATTTCATATATAGTGGTCTGTATCTGTTAATCCCATACTCCTAGCTTACCCCTCTCCCTGCTTTCCTCTTTGGTAACCGTAAGATTGATTTCCATGTCTGTGAGTCTATTTCTGTTTTGTAAATAAGTTCGTTTGTATCAGAGACATTTTGAACACCACGTGATGATGGCAAGAAATGATCCTCCAAAGAGGATATAATTTAAGAGGACTAGGCGTTTGCCACCTGGTGGTAGGGACAGTGGTATTCCAGGTTGCTAAATTGTAGATGGGGATGTGAGTACATGTATATTTCAGGATGGTTTCTGTACCAGTGATTCAAGTGACAATAGGAAGCCAGGTGGAGGCTGCTAAGTTATAATAGCTAATGTTCGTACATGCCTGAAACTTTTAAAAATGCTTTACGTGTATTAACTCATTTAATCCTGTCATGCCCATTAACTTTTGCTGCATAACAAAACTCCTGTAACTTAGGGGCTCATAACAGTCATTTATTGTTACCCACGAGTCTAGAAGTCAGAAGCGGCATTCTGCTAGAAGAGCCAGGTTTGGTCCGTCATGGCTGGCCTTTCTCATTTGTTAGTTCTCAGATGGTGGTTCATCTAGTCTGGATGATCTAGAATGGTCTCACTCCCGTGTTTGGCATTTGTTTTACTTCTGGTTGGGGCAGTGGAGATGACCTGACCCTTATCTGGTCATTCAGCAGGCCAGCCAGACTTGTTCATGTGATGGTCACAGGGACTCAAGATTAGCAAGATGACAAATCTCAGTGTTCAAGCACCTTCCACGGAGAAGGCAGTGGCGCCCCACTCCAGTACTCTTGCCTGGAAAATCCCATGGACGGAGGAGCCTGGTAGGCTGTAGTCCGTGGGGTCGCTAAGAGTCGGACATGACTGAGCGACTTCACTTTCCCTTTTCCCTTTCATGCACTGGAGAAGGAAATGGCAACCCACTCCAGTATTCTTGCCTGAAGAGTCCCAGGGACGGGGGAGCCTGGTGGGCTGCCGTCTATGGGGTCGCATAGAGTCGGACACTACTGAAGCGACTTAGCAGCAGCAGCAAGCGCCTTCCAAGCCTCTGCTCAGGTTCAGAGCAAGTCATGTGGTCCACCCACATGGTGTGAGAAGTGATTCCATGTCTTGAGAAGAGTAATAGTATGTGTGACCAATTTTGTCATCCGTACAACTTTAAGATCGCAGTGAGAAAGGTACTGTTACTGTAAACCTCAGTTACCTCTTAGGTGCAGGGAGATTTAACTTGGTCAAGGTCACAGAGCCAATGAATGGCACGTCTGCACTGAGACCGTCTGATTCTATAGTTTGATTCTTACCCTCTCTACTGGCTGCTTGGGGGCAGGCATAATAAGATAGGTACCGACCTCAGGAAATACTGTGTGTCATTGTAGGAAGTTGGGATTTTATTTTGAGAGCACTGGAGAGTCAGTGAAGAATTATCAAAAGATTGACACAGTCAGTTTTACAGCTTAGGAAGCTCCCTTGAGCTGCATGCTATGCTATGCTATGCCAAGTCGCTTCAGTCGTGTCCAACTCTGTGCAACCCCATAGACGGCAGCCCACCAGGCTCTGCCATCCCTGGGATTCTCCAGGCAAGAATACTGGAGTGGGTTGCCATTTCCTTCTCCAGTACATGAAAGGGAAAAGTGAAAGTGAAGTCGCTCAGTCGTGTCCAACTCTTCGTGACCCCATGGACTGTAGCCTACCAGGCTCCTCCATCCATAGGATTTTCCAGGCAAGAGTACTGGAGTGGGGTGCCATTGCCTTCTCTGTGAGCTGCATGATGGAGAATGAATTATAAGGAGGACCATATTGGAAATGGATCAACTGATTATTGGGATGCTGATAAAACACTGGTCTAGAGGAGTGGTAGTTGAATAAGTGTATAATTTTATTAAAAAAAAATTTATCTAAACTAAGGAAACATGTTACATTTTTTTTTTCATATAAACATGACAGTATTGACTGGGTGTCAATAGCTTGGGGAAACTAGCATTTTGAGCTTGTAACACATTTAGGGAAGTAGAATTACTTTGTCATTTGTTAGTCAATAAAGAGTAATAGAGGCAGATGATGTTTGTTGATATAAATAAATGATTGGAGTTGACAGCAGAGGTGTGAAAGGCATTTTAGGGCATGCATTTGCTAATTGGCATGGTAAATATGCCTGACCCCATTCTGTCTCTATAAGTGAGACATATAGGTGGTAGTTATCCAGTGAACACAAAACTCCTTTGTGATTGTCCATCTGCCAAATTAACTCACGAAGTGTGAAAAAAATATTTCTGCAGAATACTGACTGACTCAGCAGCTGAGAAAAATCAGATATGTCGCCCTATTTGAGGATGAAAGGAGGATTTTGTTATCTTATTTGATTGAGCGATTTCTGGCCTCTCGATGTCTGGAATGGTTCATGTAAGCCTGAATGAAAGTGATTACAGATTTAATCGAGAGTATAATTATTTAGGTTAAATTTTTATTGAGCTTGCATTTCGGTGCAATGAGTAAGTGAGGTCAGATAATGCATAGACTGTGCAGATTCATTGTCTTCATTGCTTATATTTCTTTGCATTTTTTAGGAAGTATACTGTCAGATCGGTTGTTGGGGGCTACAAGAGGACATTCATTTAATCATTGCGAATAGCCATGACAGCCAAAAAGACAGTCTTTGAAAGAAAGTGAAATTGTACAACATAAAGCAATTGTTCTGACTTTCAGAGGATAAACTAATATCTAAACTTACATTGGGAGAATATTAGAGCTTGCAGAATCCTTAGTATATATTTCAGTTCCTCCATTTTGTGAATAAAGACATTGAGGTTCAGAACAGTTAAATCACATTTCCAAGGTTATGTAGCTAATTAGCAGAGTTGAGAAAATAAACCCACTTTCTAGTTCCTGTATAATACATCTTCTGTCATCATTTGTTGTTGCAGTGGTGCATAACAGTTATGAGTAATTCATCCTGAAATAGTATGTGTCAGAAGGGAATTGGTGTACCTGTTATTGCTAAAATTTACAAACAAGCCTCTGTCCATTCACTGATAGAGAATGTCTGAAGATGTTTTAAAAAAAAGGGGTTTTGATTGTTCTAATCGCCAGCTAATGACCAGCTGACTCTGTTTGCTACAATGGACATTATAACAATATTTTAGTAAATTTACCATGGCCACAGGTATAATTTTTTTAGCTTCCCACCCAAAAACTAAATGATAACAATATCAGGATGAGCTGAACTAAGGATGCTGGATCACATTAAAGTACTTGAAAGAGACTAACAGGTAGAAAGTAGATTTGTTGTTGTTTAGCTGCTCAGTCTTGTCCGATTCTTTTGTGACCCCAAGGGCTGTAGCCCGCCAGGCTCCTCTCTCCATGGGATTTCCCAGGTGAGAATGCTGGAGTGGGTTGCCATTTCCTTTTCCAGGGGATCTTCCTGACCCAGGGATCGAACCTATGTCTCCTTCATTGGTAGGCAGATTCTTTACCACGGAATCACCTGGGAAGCCCCAGAAAGCAGATATGTGGTAATAACATCAGGATGAACTTCACTAAGGATGCTGAATTGAATTGAAGTACTTAAAAAGAGACTTTACAGATTGAAAGCATAGTGTCCAGCAGTTAGCAATGAGAAACACAACCATTTGTCAAAGTAGACATTCCTTTCGACCTGCTCTCTTGGTTCCACTGATGGGGGAAACCAGGTTACTTGGTGAGTCTGGGGTTAGACTGAGGGTAGATTTAGATAATTGACAAATATTTTATGGTTCCAAGCTTATATTGCCTAGTATGTCCATGTTCACTGTAGGAATTTCTTCTGCTGGGGTCAGGCTCCTTAGGCTTGGGGTGAGTATAACACAGCTTCTGGTCAGTAGGGGGACTGGCCCTGCCTAAGCTTTTTCTGGCTTCTGTCTTCCCTTTTGTCAATTTCTGACTGTCCTCTCTTCTGATTAATACCCTCTCTGCCAGTAGAGAACCTGCCTGCAATTCAGGAGACCTGGGTTCGACCCCTGGGTAGGGAAGATCCCCTGGAGAAGGGAATGGCAACCCACTCCAGTATTCTTGCCTGGAGAATCCCACACACAGAGGAGCCTGGTGGGCTACAGTCCAAAGAGTTGGACATAACTGAGCGACTAACACTTTCACTTTTCCCACGTCCCAACTACCATATATGTTAATATATTTTCAAGTTTTATTGGGCATAAAAACTGGTCTGTCTCTGAAAGGGGATTTTATGTATCTCTGGTCTAATTTTACTATCTCATTCTTAGAAGATAATTTGCTACTCTTTATTTCATGATTCTTGGAAGATAATCACATCACCTCACTGTTACTTCCATGTTCTGCTCCTAGTCTGTAGGTTGGTGTCCAAATTCTACATAAATATCAAAGTTCTTTGGCAGGGTTTAGATGGACTGATATAGAAAGAGTGGTCTTTTTCCTGATACCCAGTCAAGAACCAGAATTACTAGTTCTCATTCCCCCATTAATAGTAATGAGATGGACAGATTATGTTGCTTGTAAGTGGTAGGACAAGTAGGCACATGATAAATGTAAGGATCTGTAAGGTAAGATTACAAAGGATAGGCTTGGAAATCAGATTCAGGGTTTGAAGTGGGTCCCACTTCTTACCAGCTGTGTGGTCTGGGGCAGGTATTTTTGTGAATGATCCTGTTTTATCATTCGTGACATTTTAATGATACATGTCTTTTACAGTTGTTTTAGGATTTAAAGCAGTTTTGTACACTTAAAGCTTTACAGATGTGGCTTCAACGTAGGTGTTTAGTATTTGTGTGTTTTCTCTTCCCTCAGAGAACTAGAGATGGTTGATACTTCAAGGTGGAGAAAGTCACTGCCCATTGGATAACACTTTAGTATCCTAAGCAAGTCACAATAGCCTGAATACAAATCCCAGTGTGGTCTGTTGTCAGTAAGAGCACAGATTTTGAGCAGTGACCTTTGGATACCAAAGCTGCAGACGCGTGCGTTTCTGGAATAGCTGTAACCTGTCCATTCAGTGTCTGAGTATCCTTAGAATGTACAAAAATGAATACTCAGGAGGTTCGTGTAACAGAATATCTATCCAAGTGCATAGATTCTTAGAGAAGGGTCTCACTGACTTTCACTGAAGAGAAGGCATCTACTCTTCCTTCAGGTCTTTGGGGGAAAAAAAAGGATTCTGTGATCTTCCATGGTAGCAATTCATAATCATAACTCATATACATGCAGTGCTTTAAGCTGACAAACCATCTTCAAGCTCACGTGTACAAGTATGGTGACAAGTCTGGATTTTCCCCTTGTCTGAAACATACAATCACATTATAGCTTCCTATTAAAATATACCCTTCAGGCCAACTTAACTTCTCATTTATGGAAACATGAGTCTATTTCCCTTTGCTGTGTGTGAGGCTGTTTGAATTCTTGATCCAGTGTGCACTTGGGTAAAGGTCAGATTAATCTGTATTCCTTAATAGGATTGTGTCTTTTCCTGTGACATAAGAGGTTCTTGTCTCTTTGAAATGTGTATTTCGGTGAGGACCACTCCACTATCATTTACTTCCCGTGAGCTTCTGCATTTTTTTCTTTTAAAATAGTGTCTAGCTAAGAGACTCCCTAGACTGAAATACACTGATTTCCATTCCATAGTGAGGAAGCCAGAAAAGAACAAGATGCTTTTTTGATGATAAATTTCATATGTGATCAAGACAAGATACAAAATGTTCTACCATGATTTTCATGTTCTCATGGGAAATACCAGTAGTACCTAGAGACCAAAGAGAAGTGAGGACTATATATTCTTGACATCACCATTTGCTTTTGTGAAGTTGGCTATAATGACAGCAGCTCTTATAGCAAATTCTGTTCAACATATGAATATTTGTTAGTGGGTAGCCCCAACCTGTCATACTGCCTTTCCATACACTCATGTAGAACCTGATTGTGTCCCCAGACTGCAGCAGGCATTGGACATGAAAGGTGTACTCTGTAGCAGGTTCGTGAATATGCTGGTCCACTATGTACTGTAGCTAAGACATAGAACTAACCTAAATGTCTATCGGCAGATGAATGGATAAAGAAGATTGTTGTATGTATATACAATGGAATACTACTCACACATAAAAAAAAATGAAGTAGTACCATTTGCAGCAACACAGATGGACCTAGAGGTTATCAGACTGAGTAAATCAGAAAGACAAAAACAAATACCATATGGTTTCACTTATATAGGACTTCCCTGGTGGCTCAGATGGTAAAGAAACTGCCTGAAATGCAGGAGATCCAGGGTTCAATCCCTGGGTTGGGAAGATCCCCTGGAAAAGGAAATAACAACCCATTCCAGTATTCTTACCTGGAGAATTTCATGGACAGAGGATCCTGGTGGGTTACAATCCATGGGGTCATAGAGAGTCGATCACGACTGACTACCACTTTACATTTATCACTTATATATGGAATCTAAAATATAACACAAATGAGCTTATCTGTGAACAGAAACAGACTCACAGACATAGAGAACAGACTCGTGGTTATGTAGGGGAGAAGTGGGGGGCAGGGAAAGAGGGACTGGGAGTTTAAGGTTTACACGTGCAAACTCTTTATTTATGGAATGGATAAACAACAAGGCTCTACTGTGGAGCACAGGGAACTGTATTCAGTATCCTGTGAAAAACTATAATAGAAAAGAATATGCATAGTTGAATCACTTTGCCATATAGTAGAAATTAATATAATATTGTAAGTTAACTATACTTCAATAAAATAAATTAAAAAAAGAGAACATGCTCATCCTAGGGCCAGATATCCACATAAGCAGACTAGGGACAAGAGTCTTCCTTGAAGCTGGGGGACCCTGGGTAACCAGGGTTTCAGTTACAAGTACTGCCTGAAGTTATTAGAAGGCTGCTGACTTTATGTGTCTCATCACCTTGCCTTTCACCATCTCTTATGCTGTTAAAAATACCGTGGTGCAGTTTAAGAAAGCCTTTTGAACTGCTCAGTGGATATTTTGATCCCCATTTTGTAGGCAGGAAATGAAAACCCACAGTACCTACCTCACAAGTTTCTAAAGAGGAAATCATTAGGAATGTGTATGTGAAATCCTCAGCCCAGTGCCTTAAACATCATAGATGTTACCTTTCATTATCCCCTGTGTAATCAGAGGCTTTCCAGGTGGCTCAGTGGTAAAGAATCCACCTGCCAATCCTGGAGACACCGGCGACAGGGGTTTGATCCCTGGGTCAGGAAGATCCCCTGGAGGAGGAAATGGCAACCAACTCCAGTATTCTTGCCTTGGAAAGCTCATGGACAGAGGAGCCTGGCAGGCTACAGTCCACAAGGTTGCAAGGAGTTGGACAAGACTGAGGACGCGCACACACACACATGAAATCAATAATTGGTTTTTGGAGGGAAAACATTTTAATGACAACTATGAATGAAAGGCGTAGTATCATTATGTAAGCAGATTCTGGTGTTGAGTTACCTATATGGAAGGGGTTATTTATCTTTACTACTGGATGCAGGATTTATTTTTTCTTTTAAAGATGGCACACATTAATATTTATTACCTGCTCATTTCTTAGACAAGCTGAATTGCAAATAATTAATGGTTTGTATTCCTCATGGAAAGAATTGAAACAAAAAAATAGTTTTCTTTTTTTCCTTCCTTCTTTCCTTCCATTTTCCCTTCCTTCCTCTCTCCTTCCCTCCCACCTTCCCTGTCTCTTTTTCTTTTACTTTACATTAGAAAACTGTTCTTCTGCCAGCATAGTTCATAAATTGGCTAAGAGAAAAACATGTGTAAATCTTCATTTTACAAAGTCACCTTAGCTTCTTGGGATTAGCATAAGCTTTGGTCCATCCCTTTCCTTGTGGTCTGATACTCCCTGTGTCAGTCTGTTGTTTGCACATAATATTGTTGAATTCCCCTAGGGGACTGAATGAAACATGATGCTTTAATCCCCCTCTGACACTGCCTTCTCAGGAGGACTTAATCCTGATAGGAATCGGGGATAAGTGTATGCGAATGTCCCTCATTTGCAATGCATGCTGTGTCTGCCTCTTTAAATAAAGTAAAGGTTAATATGTTGATTTCCTATTTATAGGTAACTTAATGCTTCTAATTTTTTCTAATCATGGCACAAGGTTTTGGCTCAGTACTATGATTTCTTAAATGCTCTTTCTAAATCGCTGTAATGATATGATGAGTTTACTACTCTCCGAAGAGGTTGGATTGACAGGTTTAAAGAGACAAATCATCCAGTACTTTTTTTTTTTTTGCCACATAATACCTAGTTACAGTGGCAAGCCCTTCCATTAAGCAAGCTGTATTTCTCGATGATGTATCTTTAGGCATTTTTTATTTTAGCCCAGGCATTTCTGCTTTGGCAATCCAGATTTAACAGTAGGGCCAATATGATCTTCACATAGATCAGAAGAGAATCAGACAATATTTAATCTAAAAACTGAACTAATACACTCCATCAGAGGAAGTGGATATTAATTCATTACGTCATTTGCATTTCTGACACTTAAAAAAAAAACTTGACATTTTACTGTTTTTGCTTTCTTCTTTCCCTTTATACATGGATTAAACTTTAGAAAAGCCTTTCTTACATCAGTATGAGACCTGGGGCCACCTTAAAGAAGCAAACTTGGCCTCCACAGACTAGCACATGTTTTCTCTGAAAGGGAATGGGCTGCCTAATTGGTGTCTTTATGTTTTTTTGGAGTTTACTTGACACATCCTTTCCTTGGAGTCCCTTGGTTTCTAAGGAAATGCCGTATACCACCTTTAATGCATTTCCAAATCACCTGTCTGCCCACCTTCCACTCTGCCCTTCACCATTTTTGAGTGATTCCAAAAACTATGAACTAAGAAAAATAGACATTTCTCCCAAGTAGAAACAAGTCTGAAGGTTTATTCGTTTGACAAATATCACGTTATCAGTTCTTTGTGGAAAGCGTTCTGTTGGGCTCTGGAAATATGACTGCTGCCAACTCAAAACACATATATGCTACCTGTAGGGTATAGAGCACGGTTCTAAGCATTTTAACTTATATTAATATAGTTTTATTTGGAACACCTACATGTTATTATTATCCCATATTATTATGGGATAATTATCTTATTATTTGCATATTAGTGATGAATAAATTGAAGCCCAGAAAGTTTGTTATTTGTCCAAGTTACTTCTAAGTGGTGGAGTTGAATCTGTAGCCAAGCAGTATTTCTGCAAAACTGCGTAGTCGCTCAGTCCTTCTGACTCTTTGAGACCCCCATGGATTGTAACCCACCAGACTCCTCTGTCCATGGGATTTCCCAGGCAAGAATACTGGAGTGGGTTGCCATTTCTTCCCCCAGGGGATCTTCCCAACCCAGGGATCAAACCTACATCTCTTAGGTCTCCTGCTTTGGCAGGCGGATTCTTTGCCACTGAGCCACCAGAGAAGCTTTGAGAACCAGGAGAGACTCACTCAAATCCATCTGGACTCGCTGAAGAGGCAGATGGGCACAAGGAGCCTCTGCCGGTACCAAGGCTCCACATCCTTGAGTTCAGACAGAGGAGAGGGATCTGCTCTGGTCCCTTCTTCGATGTCTCTGGAATCTTCTATCAAATACAGTGTGCATTTAACTACTTGTACAAAGATGACTGATAGCGAAGTCATTGACTTTCCCAGATTCGTAGGCTGTCATTCTGTCCAGTTTTTGTTCGGAAAAGTCCCTGGTCAGTCTCTCAGGAGCATGTCGTGTGCACACAGGTTCTGGGCAAACATAATAATGGTGAGTCATTCCATCTATTCATTTAATGGGTACTTACTTAATTGAGTACTTACTATGTACCAGGTACAATATAAGATGATGATGTTGTTTAGTTGCTAAGTTGTGTTCAACTCTCTTGCCCCATGGGTTGTAGCCCATCAGGCTCCTCTGCCCATGGTATTCTCCAGGCAAGAATACTGGAGTGGGTTGCCATGCCCTCCTGCAGGGGATCTTCCTGACCCAGGGATCAAACTTGAATCTCCTGCACTGCAGGTGGACTCTCTCTCACTGAGTCACCAGGGAAGTCCACGATATAAGGTACTTGAAGAGAAAAAGACAAATAATAAAAAAATTCTTTTCCCAATTTCCTATGCCATTTAAGTTGTCCCTTGCTTCATTTTCATCTTTTGTTTTCCTGCTGTTTTCAAGTATTTAAAATGGGTAATGTAGATATTAGAAAAGCACTCACTTCATAAATTCTAAACTGCTGTGAAAATATTCACTTTTATTTTTAGCATTGCTGATTATATTGGACAAATTTCCACGTGCCTGCCGCATAGGTACCTTCAGCCATTTGTTAATTCCACTTATATTCTAGTGGAATGATCAACTTGGTGTTTGTGGTTACTGAGTAAAAGACACATAGTCAATTAAAATTTCGAAACTAATATTCAGCATGAGATGACCGAGTTGCTAAATGAAAATGAATATTATATGATGAAGGGAAGCTGCAAATTTACTTAGGTTTTTCTATCAAATTAGCAACTTGCTTGTTACAGAGAATGAATGCTAATTAGTTCTCTCAGCTGCAGAAGGCAGCCCATACCTGTCCTAGGACAGTGTTTGTTAAGCGGCCTCATTTCTTTAAGGTCTTGGCCCCTTTTTTTCTGACACTGACATAAGAAAAGGGCAGAAGACCATTGTCATGTGCCAGGAACTGTGTCGAATGATAACCACTCATCACCTCTTTAATCAGCATCTGAGATAGTCATGTTTCTTGAAGTAGGAGCACACCTTGGAAACACTGTAGGATCTTCCCAGCCAGTGAAAAGCTGAAACGAATCAAGACCCAGAGATAGAAGACCCTTGGATTCAGGCCCAAAGCAAGTGTGTAGGATCCAGTAGGGCAATGACAAAGCCATCTTGTCAGCCTTTGACGTTAAAGATAAAGAAACTCATTCTTCAAACACATTCATTATACAAACATGCATAAAAAGGTTGGGAATGGAAAAACAAAATTTCTAGTGATTGTTTTAAAAGGATCTTACCCTGATAATGTTCCTTACATGTTTCTAGGTTGAAAATCTGAGACCACCAGTGAAAATTTAACAGGAACATCTATGATTTTGTAACAAAGGGAGACAGATACAAGTGCCAGGACAAGGAATACAGGCAGAAAAGTATGATTGAAAAAAGCTTAGAGTGACATGGCAAGTGAGTTGGGGTGGAGAGGGGATTGAACCAGAGTCTGTGTTAAGTGATCAGGCTTGGTTTCAGTTTACACTAGCCTGAACACACATGAGGCAATGCCTTCCATCTGGGTACCATGTCCAAAACAGAATCATCTAGAACATGTTCAAGGGAGAGTCACCACTGGTATTAAGAATTTGAAACCAAGAAGCTATTTAAGACCTCAGATGCATCTGAGATGTTGAGTTTCATGTGAAAGAAGGAGAAACAGAAGAGTAAGATCATCTATTTAATGTCCTCTGTGTTCTGATCAGTCTGAGGACCAGAAATCACCCCTAGATCATATTATGGTGGCCTGGTATCTAGTTGAGGTTGGGTCTTGTGCATCAGCCTATACAGCAATACCTTGGTGTTACTAGGATCCTAACTTGGGTCTTTTGGTCTTTAAAGCCCATATTCCTTACTCTCCACTTTGTCGTCTCCTGAAGGGTTAGAATGAGATCAATGAGTGTAGACTTTAACAGTGATTTGGATTCAGTATGATGAAGAATTTTCTACCATAATCTTTAATGGTAAAAATAGGTTTTTGTAGGAGAAAGGAATTATTCAGGCCTCAGCAGGATGTCCTCTTGGCTTGAATGCTGTCCCTTAAGATCCTTTCTAATTCAAAAAGTGTGTGTCTTTCTTTTTTTAAATTAGAGTATAGTTGCTTGACAATGTTGTATTAATTTCTGCTGTATAGTAATGTGAGTCAGCCACATGTATACACGTATCCCCTCTTCTGTGAATTTCCTGCCCATTGAGGTCACCAAAGAGCATTGAGTACAGTTGCCTGTGCTATACAGCAGGGTCTCATTAGTTATCTGTTCTTTATATAATAGTGTACATATGTCAATCCCAGTCTCCCAGTTGATCCCACACGCTCCCATCCCATTGATATCCATGTTTCTTCTCTACATCTGTGTCTCTGATTCTGCTTCATAAAAAAAGTTTATGCCATTTTCCTAGATTCCACATATATGCATTAATGTATGAAACTGTGTGTGTTTCTTGATCTTCTGAAGAAACCGACAGAACATCAGAGTGTAGTAACACATCACTAAAGAGAGAGAGTAAAGGCGGGCCGAGAAGGGATGGGTCAGGGCAGGAGGAGAGAAGCCAGAAGACAAGGGAGGGAAAGCCCCGCTGGTAGTTAAGATGCAGGAGATCCAGAGGACTCCACCGACCAGGGTTTCAGTTTCAAGTGGAAAAGAAATAAGGTAGAAGCCATCAGCACCCTGAGAACTGATCCTGAGGTGAAGTTCTACAGAATCAGCCCCTTCTCCCCACCAGTGATAGGTACCATAGCAGGCATGTGTGGTCCAGGACCCTGGGTGATGACAAGTCTGTAAATGTGTTCAGCTCCCAGAAGTTGCCTCATTTTAATGTTTGTTTGTTTTAAAGACTCAGCCTTAGTAGAGTTGTAATGGGCATTGCATTGCATGGACAATGCAGTGGATTGACTTGTCAAGGGGGAAATGTGTCTGAATGAGTAAAGATGGTCAGATGTGTATTTATAAGAATAGCAAAACAACGAAGGTGCATTATTCCTAGAGCCTCAGCAGAGAGATGAAGGGAAGAAATGGCCATGAAAATTAGATGCGCACTGAGTTCTGAAACATACAGCCATAACGATACTTTCTAAACCATTTTTCCCAAAGGCTATTTCAGTGATGAGCGTACAGCTCCGTCACTTGAAACTATGTAAATCACACCAGGTAAGTTTCAGCTGGACCAAATGGCCTTTCAAGATGATGCTGAGGATGCTCTTGTCTCTGAAACGTCCTTTTTGTGTGTGTTCCCACGTGGGTGTGTTTGATGACCCATCTCCTACCAGTGACTTGGGCACACCACTGGTGTCAGGTCATCCCAACATCCTAGAGAGAATTCCCAGCTGATGGAAATTGCCACATAGTCTGTATCTAGCAAGAAGACAGTTTCCCTTCATCCAGGCTCTTGTGATGGCAGGTGGGGCTTAGCAGGGCTCCTTTGCCAAGGGAAGTGTATGAACTCGGTCTTCTCCATGGATTCTACTTATGTCTCCTTTGAACAAGAGGCTTGGCTGTTGGAGGAGGAGCCTGGGAAGCTGGTTCCTAACCTGCCTAATTGACTGCCACTGCTCTTTCTGAGTTTGGCGAGCTCCCCAGTTGGAGAGCTGTGATTCTCTTGCCATCCACAATGATGGATTGAAGGTGACAGGCCGAGTTAAAGTTCTAAGCTCCCAGCTGGTTAGTGGATTTCACAAGTACAATGTTGCAGGAGTCATTTATCAGAAGTGTGAACCAAGAGATTTGGATGTTTGAGGTGACAGCTGTTAGACACACTACTTAGAGAAATAACTCACAGAAGATTAGGATAAGAAGGTCTTTGATTTTTTCATCCATGTGATTGGAAAGTTGGAGTAAGGAAAGGTCTCCGTGGACATTTCTGCTATTCAAGTGCCAGGAAGAGATTCAAGGGCCTCACATATCAGTGGAGGCAACTTTCGAATAAGATGCGTGTGTGTATTTGTAAATAAATTTAAAACCCTGGAAAAGATACCCTGGAAATAATTTTTTTTTAAATAGGTATACTTTTGCGTATGGACCTAATGCTGTTATTAGTAATGGGTAGATAATCCCTGTGCAAAGTCACAGAAAGTAGTGGGTCCAATTCTTTTAGTCACAGATTGTAGAGTCCATGACAGTTTTGCACTTGAAATGAATACGTTTATCCTCTACAGGGAAGTAAATGAAATCATCATTTGCAATGCTGTCTGTTTTTTTACTGTCAAATCTCAACATCAGTGTTCAAAGCAAGGTATTCATTCACTTCCTGGCAGCGACCCAGATTTGGTTAATTCTTGGGAGTTAACAGCTTTGGTCAGGACAGAGGTTCAAGCATCCCCCGCCCCCCCCGCCCTTCCTGCTGTAAATAATTATCCAAATTCCATTTCAAAGATATGTCTATGGATCTCTTTTCTTGTAAAGTTTAGTGGATATTGGGCCTCTTGATGTAATATAGCAGTTCCCAAGGCAGACAAGACTCAGTTTTCAGAGAAAATTTTAATGTGCCAGCTTACACATCCCATATAAACTTAATAAAACCAGATTGGCCCATTATGAAAACTCCTTCTCTAAGACAGGCTGTCTATATCAGGAGCTGCCTTTATTCTTGGAGGCCACAGGGATATCCTTCTGTATGTGACCCTTGAAGTGAATTGGTTCTTTTGTAATACATTTTGGAAGGATTCTGTTTCTCTTTCTTCCCCAGTCACACACCCACATGCTTATTACACTATTATTTGTCCTTCTCTGTCTTTTTCACATTGCCTTGCCCCAAATCCCTGCTTTATTTATGTATTTAATTTTTAAGTTAATTTTTATTAGAGTAGAGATGTTTTGCAATGTTGTGTTAGTTTCTGCTGTAAAGTGACACATTCCTTCCCTGACCTCTTATTGCAACTGTATTTTCTGAGATACTGATGAGTGAGTCGATAGAGTTCCTTTACTCACAAGGTCAACTTTTTCTCCAGGTTTCCCTTTTTAATTTTGTGGACTAGAACCTTTAAAAAATATCTCTTTTGTGTATTACATCCTCTAATCATCACTAGCCCCCGTACAAGAGGTACGATTTCTCTCTTGTACAGGAAATTGGACTCAGAGTGCTTAAGTAATTTGCTCAAAGTCAGAGCCAGAATTTGATTTCCGAATTGTCCACTTCCCATGTCCTATGTTTTTATTTTCTATGCTGAAAAGACCCTGATGCTGGGAAGGATTGGGGGCAGGGGGAGAAGGGGACGACAGAGGATGAGATGGCTGGATGGCATCACCGACTCCATGGACGTGAGTTTGAGTAAACTCCAGGAGCTGATGATAGACAGGGAGGCCTGGTGTGCTGCGGTCCATGGGGTCGCAGAGAGTCAGACACGACTGAGTGACTGAACTGAACTGAACTGAGTCTCCAGTGTGTTGGCCTATTTTCCCATCATACAGGAAGATTCCTTATTTCTTATCAAGAAAAAATAAGATAGACCTCTTTCAGCATATAGAAGTGATACAGGTAGAGAATATTCCCAATTGCTTGGTTTTTATTGGGGTGACTCATATCTGAAAAAAGAAACATGAGATGCCAATCCTTAAAACATTAAATTAGACTGGAGTTCTAATCAGACTGGAAAGTAAATTATCACCAGAAGAATGCTGAACATCATGTGAAATTCTGTTAGTAGTGCCTTATATCTTGCCTGTTAGGTTTTTTAAATGTTTGCTGCATTTTTTTTCCTTGGCTGTGCCATGCGGCATACAGGATCTTAGTTCCCTGACCAGGAACTGAACCCGTGCCCCCTGCAGTAGAAGCATGGAGTCTTGGCCAGCAGAATGCCAGGGAAATCCCCTGCTGATTATTTAGCTATCTTTCGATATTCCCTCCTTCCTGACTCCTTCTCATACATTAGGCCATGATTAGGTTTGCTACAAAACTGAGTCAGTAAAAAATTAAGTAAAAGTTATAAAAACAAAAGTCCGTACCTGGGGCCCAGCCCAGCTTGCCCAAGGGTGGCCTCTCCATCAGCAGAATCAGCGGCTCTGTTCCCATTGCACGTGCCTCCAGGATGGCATTGAACTCACTCTCACTATTCACGTTCCCCTGCGTGTTTCTAGCCTTGGATTTCGGGCACTTGAGGAGGTATGAGCAAGGCTTTCTTCAACTTGTAGTAATAATAATAGGTACCATCTACTTGATGCTGGGAAAGATTGAGGGCAGAGGAGAAGGGGACGACAGAGAATGAGATGGTTGGATGGCATCACCGACTCAAGGGGCAGGGGTTTGAGCAAACTCCAGGAGATAGTGAAGGATAGAGAAGCCTGGCGTGCTGCAGTCCATGGGGTCACAAAGAGTCAGACATGACTGAGCAACTGAACAACAGCAACAACATGTAATGAATCCTTAAATTCTAGGCACTGGGCTGAGCATGTCAGTTGCATGATCTCATTAAATTGTTCACACTTACGAAGGAGAGAACTGAATCATGTTTGGAAATATAGTAACTTCTGAACGTTCAGAGCTGCTAAGGCATTTGTTCAAAGCCACAGAGATGGTCAGTAGTGACATCGGATTTAAACCTTTAATTTTTCTAACTTCATTGACCGAGTCCTTCACCCTAGTTCATATTCGATTTCCATGATCCAATGCAGGATTTGTTACATACTAATTGCTCAACAAATGGTTCTTGCATTGCCAAATAAGATAGAGTCTGTTGAAATACACTCGACTAATAATTAGTAGATGAAAGGTTCACTTAGATGCTGCGTTTGGCTTTGTGATCTCAACAATTCACATCACCTGTCTGAACTGTGGGTTTTCTTCATCTGTATAATGAGGGGGAAATGGTAAAATGAGCCCTAAGATCTCTTCTATACTCTGGTGAATAAAACCTCAAGTGGTGACTAGAAAAATAATTCAGAGCCACTTGCTGACACACCAGTTATTGGGCAAATAGCTATTGCATTATTCCAGTTGCCCTTCAGTTCAGCTGTAGTGGTATAATTCCATTTAGATCCAATCTAGATACGTTTTTGCAGGGCCTCTATCATTTTTCAGACTCTTTGAAAAACAACATACATTTAGGCTTCAAACCCTGAGTTTGGAAATCTGAAATATACATAAGATCATATGAATGAGCTTGACTTTGATTATCATAGGGTGGCAGAGCTGGAGGCGGCAATAAAAAAACCTATAAAATTGAACTTGATCTGACCCATGGCAGGTCTTCTTAATGCGGGGATGCTTTGGCTTTCAAGTGGATTCTTTCACTGTATTATACAAAATGTGGATAAAGTGATAAGTAAGTTTAAAAGTGATTGTGTAGAGTGAAGTGCATTGTTGCAAGGGAAAGCATTTTGCCCCAGGGAGACCAAAATTGTAACCTCGTTTCCTTTCTTTTAAGGACTCTCTGGGTTGCTTGTGGTTGCCACGGTTGGGTGGGTTGGTTTGTTGTTTGCCAAGTTAAGATAATCTTGATATTTTTTTCTTTTCTGAGGAATTGTTATCCAAAAGGAATGTTGTAAAAGGCAGAAGAAAAAGGCAGAGAAACTGAGAAAGAGCCAGCAAAAAAGAAGGACCAGAGACAAAGATGTGTGTGTGTGTGTGTGTGTGTCTGAGAGGGATATATTAATCCATAAGCCTTTATAGATATTTGGAAAAGTTTAAAGACATGGGACAGTTATTTTGGGGAGGCCATTGGGTTTGCTTGAAGGTCAACGATACAATAAAGTTAAAACACAAAAGTTGATGGCTTTGGCAGCTGCCTTCTCCTAACAGTTTATAGACACCACCCACCCCCCCAGCACTGACACAATCCATCCCGCAGCCACTATGGCATGACTGTTCAGCACAGATCCCTGTGATCAGAAAGATCCCCTGGAGAAGGGCATGGCTGCTCACTCCAGTATTCTTGCCTGGAGAGTTGCATGGACCGAGGAGCCTGGCGGGCTGCAGTCTGTGGGATCGCAGAGAGTCGGACACAACTGAGTGGCTAACATTCCTGTTCTCCCTGCATATGGTAGAGTGCTTCATCCATGCAGGTGGCAGTGCCCATAAAGGTCAGGAGGACCTGCGGACTGATGGACAGGTGAGTGCTGAGTCCACTTGTCTTACTTTCTCCCTCCTGTCGTTTGCACTGCTTGCCTGCTGGTTCAGTGGGTAAGCAGAGACAATAAGCAATGTGAGCTTGCACTACCAGTCAGGTTGCTAGCCATTGAACATGGTCCAGCCTTTACATATAAATCATTCTCTTGTTTCCTTTGTAAACCAGTTGTTCTCTCAAAGAAGGATCCAGAAAGTACCCTGAACACAGTCAAACCGCCTGATATAAACCAATAAGATTGGGCTATGGATTTAGCCTGCCCTCCTGCTTATATCACTACAAATTGTAGAACATTTGCTGCATACTTCTAATAGGAAAACAAGATTTCCTTTGCCTGGATCTTAGGAAAGCTGGTGGCAACAGGTTCCCAGCATAAAGCACATGTGTTCAGTGTTTCATGATCATTATTATGATTTTGATCACTCTTGTTTTCTCTCTTCCCTGAGGTTAGTTAATTTCTACTGTAAGGATGCTGTCCATTGACCAGTCTAATAGATGGTCAGGCTTCAGAATGACTTGATGAGTACCCTTTTGGAGGATAAGATCACAAGCTTTCTGATTTCAGGCCAAAATATGCTAAAAATAAGGTGAGTGTAAGTCGTATGCTGGGCTTCCCTAGTGGCTCTGCTGGTAAAGAATCCACCTGCAATGCAGGAGACCTGGGTTTGCTCCCTGGGTTGGGAAGATCCCCTGGAGAAGGGAAAGGCTACCCACTCCAGTATTCTGGTCTGGAGACTTCCATGGACTGTATAGTCCATGGGGTTGCAAAGAGTTGGACACAACTGAGTGACTTTCACTTCACTTCTAGTAGTATGCTAACCTAGCAGCGTTTTAAAATAATAATGTTAGATCCATGTTTAGCTTTCAGTCTGAGTCCATTTTGGAGACTTTTGCTGTTGTCCTCCAAAGCAGCACAGCAGGTTTATGAAAAGCTCACGTTCAGAGTTTTTGGTCTCACACTCTTGGAACTTCCCTGGTGGTCCGGTGGTTAAGACTTAGGCTCCCAACGCAGGGAGTGTGGGTTTGATCCCTGGTTGGGGAGCTAAGATCCCACATGCCTCTTGGCCAAAAAACCAGAAAACATAAAACAGAAGCAATATTGTAACAAGTTCATAAAAGACTTTTAAAATGGTCCACATTAAAAAAAAAAAAAACCCAAAACAAAAAAGTTCTTGGTCTCATATTCTCAAATGCAAATCTTCAGGTCACATGAGGGTGTTGGCCGTAACAACCCCATTGAGAAGCAAACTCTTCCTTTGGTTCTTAGGGAAACTTTGTAAAGTATTGTTTGAAAATGCAAAGATTTCGTCTGAGTTCTTGCTGAATTTTGACAGCTCTTTTGTTTTCTTTGTTACATTTGAATATGTTGAATTCTGATGACTGGTCAGAACATGGTTATCATAGAATTCTGTGGTTTTAAAACATAACATATTGGCAGTTGAACATATAATTATAATCGTGCATGTGTGCTAAGTTACTTCTGCTGCTGCTGCTAAGACGCTTCAGTCGTGTCTGACTCTGTGCGACCCCATAGACGGCAGCCCACCAGGCTCTGCCATCCCTGGGATTCTCCAGGCAAGAACACTGGAGTGGGTTGCCATTTCCTTCTCCAGTGCATGAAAGGGAAAAGGGAAAGTGAAGTCGCTTAGTCATGTCCGACTCTTAGCGACCCCATGGACTGTAGCCTACCTGGCTCCTCCGTCCATGGGATTTTCCAAGCAAGAGTACTGAAGTGGGGTGCCATTGCCTTCTCCATAAGTTACTTCAGTTGTGTCCATGTCTTTGCGATCCTATAGACCGTAGTCTGCCAGGCTCCTCTGTCCATGGGATTCTCCAGACAAGAATGTTGGAGTGGATTACCATGCCCTCCTCCAGGGGATCTTCCTATACTGCATTGGCAGGTGGGCTCTTTAGTACTAGCGCCTCATGGGAAGCTCATAATTATACCCAATCAACTATTAATTATAGAGAGGCAGATTAGTCATGGGTAAGACCAAGCAAGTTCTAGATACCTTATTTCCGGGCCAAAACATCTGATAATTGAGCCATAGGTGATTAGTGCTAAATGTTCACCTCTGTTCATCTCCACACAATAACTGCAGTGGTATCAGGAAGAGGAGGAAGGGAGTTTGACCTCTGGGCAGCTGGAGTGTGAGGACCACAAGGACAAAGCCCTGGTCCTCATTCCAGCATTAACTGAGCTGACATGCTCCCAGCCTTGATGATGCGTCTGAGTGGGGTTAATACACAGTTCTAATCAAGCTCTGACTACATAATTCTCCAACCAGGAAGGCAAAATAAGCTGTCCCAGGTCTCTGATGCCCTTATGAATAAGCTGCTCTGAGATCAGAAGTGGATTTCCCATGTAGCTAAAGCCATGTAAGCTTTAAACCTCTTCCTGGTATGGGCCACCTTCCAAATTCTACTTTGTGTCTGACTTGTAGGTCTCTCAGAACCTGGAACATTAGTATTTGCTTCAATCATGACTTCAGGGTAAATTTCTTCCTGCAAAACTAAAGTTAGAACATGGGATCCTTTACTGCAATGTTTTAAAATGTTAATGCCATAACTTGTGTTGGTTAATTGCCAATTACCCAACATTCAGATCTTAGAAATTTTGGGAGAGTCCCGGATGCACCACTAAGTACTCTAAATGAATTAACCGTCAATGTCAATAAAAATTCCTATAACAGAGCGTTTTTCCTCCATAGAAAAGGTGTGGCAGAAGCCCTCCTTCAGAACAGAACCTTTTTGATTTTTTTTAACTTAATTTTATATGCAGTGGAAGCTTACCACTTTTATTTAACTTCACAACCCGAGGGATTGGAATAGCAGACAGTGAAGAAAATAGATTAAAAGAATGAGTTTAAAAAAAAATCCTACCTAAACAAGCAAAAAGTAACAGTAAAGATCAGAGGCAGCTGGGAAAAGACAGAAGCTGCATGAATGAAATCAGCAGGAATGTGGGGTCATTTAAAGTGTCCAGGCAGATGGATCAAAACCAGCTTTGTCCTTAAGGATTTAATTTGCAGGCAGGTAACAAAATCACTAATTAGAACAACAGGCATCAAGTAGCCCTTTATATTCTATAGACTAAAGTAAGTGAAATTGCATTAAAGTAAAACTAAATTACAGTCAATACTCTCCCCTCCCATGCAGGCTGCCATATAACACTGAGCAGAGTTCCCTGAGCTATACAGTCGGTTCTTATTGGTTGCTGCTGCTGCTGCTAAGTCGCTTCAGTCGTGTCCAGCTCTGTGTGACCCCATAGACGGCAGCCCACCAGGCTCCGCCATCCTTGGGATTCTCCAGGCAAGAATACTGGAGTGGGTTGCCATTTCCTTCTCCAATGCATGAAAGGGAAAAGTGAAAGTGAAGTCGTTCAGTCCATTTTAAATATAGCAGAGTGTACAAGTCTATCCCAAACTCCCTAACTATCCCTTGGAGGGGAGTTTGGGGAAAATGGATACGTGTATATGTATGAGTTGCTCTGCTGTGTACCTGAGGCTATCACAACATTGTTAATTGGTTACTCTCCAATATAAAATGTTTACCAAAAATAAACTCAGCATTCTTTTTCTCACTAGGACATTTTATGATATCTGAGGCCATATACTTCGGTGGTTAAGGGCACAGACTTTGGAGTTGGCCTGCCAAGATTTTAAAATTTGAGTATAATCCATGTATAATAAAGTACACATCTTTAAAGTGTCCAGTTGGGTGAATTTTGATCTGTATGGTGATGTGTGAACATCACCACAATTAAGATAATAAACCTAACCATCACCCCCATCATTTCTTCATTCCACTTACGAATGCATAGCTCCCTTTTCTGCATTCCCTTTCCAGGCAATCACTGATCTCCTTTGTATTACTATAAGCTTGCTTTTTCGAGAAAATTATATATGTGGGATCATACTGTGTGTGTTCTTTTTTTGATCAAAATTCTTTTACTTGACTCAGTTGATTTTAGAGTCTACGTTGTGTGTTTGTTGCTTTTTCTGACTCAGTCGTATCCCGTTGTGTGTCTGTGTGACAGTGTTTATCCATTGGCCCATCGATGGACATTTGGATTGACCTTTTGGCTATCACAAGTAAAACTGTTAAGAACTTTCATGTGCAAAATCTTTGTGTGGACATGCTTTCAATTGCTTGAGTAAATACCTCTGAGTGGAATGACTGGGTTGTATGCTAGATATATGGTAATTACACTTGGCTTAAATCTCAGTTGTATCATCAACTCGCTTATGACATTGTGTTAGTCACTTAATCTGTTTGATGGTAACTAAGGCACCAGTTTATTGGAAGGATTAAATGATATGATTCATGGAAAGCACTTAGTAAGCATTTGCAGTTTTAAATAATTATTTTTTTTAAACTTTACAATTTAAAAACAATTTTAAAATTTTATCAGTGCTGAAATTTATTTAGTTTTTTCTTCTCAGGAAAGTTCGTTATGTGAAAAATGATTATTCCATCATACTGCATCGAAGGGTCTAAGTCTATTTTTATTATATTTCCTTAGAACATGAGCTACGTGCATGGTTACCAGCTAACAACATACAGAGAATGATAGGCAATCGACCTTTGAAGTGATAGGTTCAAATGAGTGATTTCAGTTTCTGAAAGACTATTCATATATTAAAATGCAGGGAAGGTATAATCAGTCTAATAAGCGTTAGTAATAGATACCCATTTCTGTGTGGAGAGTCAATGATAAAAGAGCTAAGATAAAGGAAATGCAATTCTGAAGTGTCTCCTTTAGAGTGTAGTAAATTGAGGAGTGATCTTTAGATTGAGGCTAAGACCACTTCCCTTATCAGTTGCGTTGCTTTGGGAACATCATTTAACCTCTCTGCCACTTAGAAGAATGAGCCTCCAGCTCAAAAATTTATGAATCTGTGTGATGAGATACTTTCTTAACATTGCTGGCACTCCCTAAAATCTAAACACTGAGTTGAATCATGGTTAATTATGCCCATGGGGAGTTTTATAATTGCTTACGGAGAGGTGCAGTATTTTGATGGATTTATGCAAGAGTCTTCAGTGGTGTCTGGATTCAGTGCTGTGAATTTGTTTCAGTGCTATGGATGCTGAGGACTAGCCAAAGATCACAGGTGATGTAGCTGAGCTCTCAGGTTATAGAGTGGGTCAAAGCTAATCAGCCATGCTCACTCGATATCTGCTTTAACGCAGGCCAGACCTGGGTAGTACTGAGACCTCTTTCTTTTTCCCAAAAGTGCTTGAAGAATAGACTCTCGGCTAAGGATGTGGTTTTTCAGACACCAAGCCCAGATAGAGTCGGGGGCATGGTGATTTTTCTTTGATTTTATGTTTGGTTTTACTGTTGTTTTAGATATTCTTTTCAGCACTGCCTTATGTGAAATTAACTCTGCTGTGGCACTGAAATTGACACCTGCTCTCTGTCTTCTCAGCTAACAGCTGGATGAACAGATGCCTGTGAGCCATTGCTGTTCAGTAACCCCCCTGAACTAGTTTGTCAGGATGATCACGTGCATTTTCCATACTTATTTATTTAGAAGTTTAGATGCTTTTCTGTGAGTAATATTCAAAATGCTGACCCCATCATAGGAGAGTAATGATTGAGAAATTTTGCAGTGGTTATAAATTCTGATACAATACATCATGGACTTACTTCAACTGCTGAGTGATCTTACTGTTGTCTTTTTTAGATGTACGCTTGAGAAGACATCAGTGTCTTTAATACATTTCCATCTCCCTATCCTCATCTCAACATCACCACCTAGCAGTGTGCAAGAGAGGGGTTTTGATAGGAGTTTCCATGGTTCATGCTAATGTATTTTCAATTAAAATTTGGTTATTTTCTTGGAGGAATCCTCAGAGGCAGGAACAGCTTATTTGTCAATATCTTATTTAGATCTTGCTTTTAGACAGAGTACTTTTGTCCATTCTGTCATAAGGAAGTAATGTTTTGGGTTACTACTGACATTTTACTTGTTGTTCAGTCGTTAAGTCGTGTCTGACTTTTTGCTCTACCCCATGGATTGCAGCACGCCAGGCCTGCCTGTCCTTCACTTTCTCTTGGAGTTTGCTCAGATTCATGTCCGTTGAGTCGGTGATGCTATCCGACCATCTCATCCTCTGCCTCCCCCTTCTTTGCCTTCAGTCTTTCCCAGCATCAGGGTTATGTGTTTAGCTTATTCAGTGGGCCTATGGGGTTGAAGTACATGTATTTACTTCAGTTTCCAATCATTGAGAAAGCAGTCAGCTTTTTCTACCAAGTTAGGAAAATCTGCCCAGTTGTTGGCAGTTGCTCTTAGCTTTCTGGTGTGTACACAGCATACACTGAATTTTGCTCCCTTCAGCAAGTTGCTCAAATGCTTTCTCTCAAACAAACCCAACTTCTGATTATCTTTGTTGGAAAAACTATAAAAGCCTCATTCTATGCAAATATGGAAAAACTATTATCTTTCTGTATTCCGTGGGGGGAGTAAAAGCAAATCAGATAGCCAAGAAAGTCAGTTGTTGATCTAATTTCAACATTTCCAGAGTGGTAATCATATTTTTAGTATTACTGTCAAAATTATCAATTATTAAAGGTTTGTGTTTGTGATTTTTTTCATTCCTGCATTATCCAAATTGATTGGCATGTGGTAAAAATTTAATTTGCCTTTTGCTTTCTCATTGTTGTAAAATGTTTGCAGAATGCAAATGATGATGTTAAAATTATTGTGCAGTATTCATAATCAGAGTTCTAATTTAAAGTTTTAAAAGGAAACGAGATGAAACCTCCCAATTGTGTGTGTGTGTGTGTGTGTGTGTTCATTACTTTATAATAACCTATAATGGAAAAGTAAGAAACAAAAGATTCAGTTTAACGTTGGAAAACAAGGAGATCAAACTAGTCAATCTTAAAGGAAATCAACCCTGAATACTTTTTGGAAGGACTAATGCTGAAGCTGAAGCTCCAGGATTTTGGCCACTTGATGGGAACAGCTGACTCACTGAAAAGACCCTGATGCTGGGAAAGATTGAAGGCAGGAGGAGAAGGGGACGGCAGAGAACAAGATGGTTGGATGATATCACCAATTCAGTGGAGATGAACTTGGGTAAACTCCAGGAGATAGTGAAGGACAGGGAAGCCTAGTGTGCTGCGGTCCATGGGGTCACAAAGAGTCAGACATGACTTGGCGACTGAACAACAGCAACAAAAAGAATGGGGAAGACTCTGAAGAAGAATGTGTGTGTGTGTGTGTGTGTGTGACCATATCACTTTGCCATATACCTGAAACTAGCATTGTAAGTCAACTACAATTTTTAAAGAAAAGTACATGCAGACTATAGGCGACCTGGGGCAGTTGTGAGCTGCTGGAGCAGAGAGTGAGTGACAGAGTTATAAGAATGCATCTGGACTGGAAGACCAGGACGAATGATGGACAGGGAGTTTTCCAACCTCCATTCCCACAAAACACACATAAAGCACTTGATCCCAATAGAACAAAGTGCTTCTCTGTCTGACTAGAGGGATAAAGAAAGAAAGAAAAGAAAGTGAGGTCGCTCAGTTGTGTCCGACTCTTTGCGATCCCATGGACTTTAGCCTATCAGGCTCCTCCATCCATGGGGTTTTCCAGGCAAGAATACTGGAGTGGGTAATTAAATAGTAATTGTCTATAATTATGCACCTATTATAAGTATATTGACATAACTTACTCACAAAGGTAACAATTTTGGGGAACAGTCAGAGCAAAATCCTTAATATTTTCACTGCATAAATCATGTTGGAATAATTCAGATTTTTTCCTTTATAATCTAAACTATGATTTTTATTTATGAGTACTCAAAAAAACTAATAATGGCTTTTAATTGGACATGTGTCACCCATTTTTGATATATGCCTAAGGGGATGGAAAAGGTAAGGCATACTTGACAATGTTGAGTAGTGTTGCATGTTACATGGATTTTAATTTTTTTTTTTTAAGATTTTTTTTTTGATGTGGACCATTTTTAAACTCCTTGTTTGTTACAACATTGCTCCTGTCTTCTGTTCTGGTTTTTTTGGCTGCAAGACATGTGGAATCTTAGCTCTCTGACCAGGAATTGAACCCATGCCTCCTGTATTGGAAGGTGAAGTGTTAATTACTGGACCACCAGAGAAGTCCCTGGGTTTTAACTCTTACTTGACCTGTTACGCAAATAGCCTTCTACAAAGATAGCAAACAGAGCAGCCAAAACCAAACTGGTGCAGTGGGGGTGATGAGGGAGAAGTCTTTATTTTTAGAGGAGACACATTTGAAGTTGATGGAACTAATGGCCATTGTATTTATTTCTTCCTCTTCTCCTTACCACTTTAAAACATTTTTGGCCTGTCATCTTGATATAACCTTTACACAAGTACTCAGAAGAAAGTTGAGATGCTTAATAATCATGCAAATTAGGCAGAACAGACACATCTTTGATAGAATTAACTCAGAGCAAAACATGTTATTAACAAGTGGCCAGTGATGTGACAAATATTTTGTGTAAATGGAATTAATAGTGAAACATGTAGCAGACAGCTTTTGTTTTAAAAATGAGAAAAATCATAGTTAATTCAGCTTTATGAGACAAACACATATTAAACAGATGTTGTACTGATGACAGGCAATAGCATGCAATTTTTTTCCATTTTTTTTTTTTATGTTTGGAGAAAATAGGGCAAAATGTCAAACACTGCAGGTTTACAATAGCCTATTTCATAGTATCAGTACTGCAGAATACGGCTTTTATTTTCTCCCCCTCTCCCCATTTGTAAGGCTCTTGGCTATCAATCTTGTAATATGCTGAAAATTTTAACTTGCTATTGATGTAGTGAAGTGATTTTTGTCCCTGATAATTTGCAGTCTAAACAGATCCGTTCCTGGAATTTTAGGACTCAATGGAGCTCACAGATAGGAGTCTTGTAAATAATATAAAATTCAGCGATCTAAGTGTGTGAGTTCTGACCTTTCCCTGTGACCTCAGAATCCCAAGTATTTGGATTAGATGTTATCTCGTGGGTGGACTGGAGAAGGACATGGCAACCCACTGCAGTATTCTTGCCTGGGAAATCCCATGGATAGAGGAGCCTGCTGGCTACAGTCCATGGGGTTTCAAGAGTTGGATAGTCATCTGCTCACATGTACATTATCTGGCTAACCTTACTGGACCCTAGGGGCAGGTGGAAATGCCAGTTAGTGCAAGGGAATGGGTGGACAAGCATCCTGAGTCCGGGACAACTCAGAGAGTACCTAACAATCTCTCCCAGGGGTCTCCGGCTGGCCTGGGCTCCAGGGTCGGCGTAACCTGCTCTGGTCCTGTGTATCAACTTCCTTCCCTTCCCTGCATCCCCTTGATCATGCTATATCTGCAGGTGGTGGCATCATTCACGGTTTGGAACTTCCTAGGAATGTGTCTCAGAGAAACCAACTTTCAGTTAAGTCCCTGTCACATGGGTTGCTTTAGGGGTCAGGAGGAAAGACAACCAGTGCAGCTGAAATTTGAATACCGCTGGGAGACTCAGAGGAACATCCAGGGAGCATTGATGTAGTAACTTGGGCTTTCAATAACTTTTTGTCAGGTATACTTATTTATTAGCGATGAGTGTTCTTAAAAGAATTAGAAAATTCAGGTCACCCCAACCTAAATGTTTAAGTCAACCAGCAGCTAGAGGTAAAGGTGGAATAAAATCTTACACCAACACGCATCCCTTGCTGTGACTCACAGGGTCCATCCAGTTTCAGAGCAGCATTGTGTTCAAAAGAACACGTCCATCAAAAGAAGGGAAATTCAAAGTAGCATGGATTCTTTAGTTTCTTGGAGTGTTTAAAGGTTAAGTATGTGAAACGTGGTCATCGCCTTTAACATATAGTGTTTCTTCTTCACACCCTTCAGATACTAGGGCAGCTCCTACATCTTTTTTTTTTTTTTTTCTTAACATACAACTTCTCCCCAGATAAAACTCCCACTGGAAAAAGCCCAGCCATATCAGATTGGTACCACTTATCTTCCACTTCCTTTTTGTTCCTAAATTTACGGGACTTCAAAATCTTAAAAATACCTGCTTGACTCGCTGGTTCCCTCCTTAGAAGGCTTAGGAGAGAATCAATGCAGGAGTGGTCCCCAGCCTCCCTTAGCAGCTCAGGGTGTGCTGCAGATCTGAAAACATTCATTAATAAACACTGTATGTCCTGCTACAGAGATATTTAGACCATGCCTTAGTTTTTTTTGACAGTTTTTTTTTTCACTTAGCAGTGCCTTGTATAGTTTGTTCTTTAATAATTATGTATGCACAGTCATTTCTGTTGGATTTCACAGATTCAATTAAAGAGTATAATTTATTTGCCTAGTCTGCTATTTCTGAATATATATGATACTTCCATTTTTTTTCTCCCATTATAAGTTGCTATGAATATATTTACATACTGACTTGTTACTTTCCTTAGGCTCATTTACAGAAGTGAAATTCCTAAGTCAGAGATTGCACTTTTCAAATCTTCTGATGTACGTTGCCATTATATCTTCCAGCAATATATGGGTATAGTCATTTTGCCAGGAACTCAAAAAACCAAGAGGTCAGTATTTTGTTTTCATCTTTGTCAGTAGATAGGGAAATAAATACATAGATGGCATCTTGTGAGACATCTGGTTTCTTTTTGCATTAATTTCATTTTATTTGGGTAACATTGGTATATAACATTATGTAAGTTTCGTGTGGACAACCTTTTATTTCTACTCTTTGTACACTGTAGCATGCTCACCACCAAACGTTTAGTTTCCGTCTCCCCTCATACAGTTGATCCCCTTTGCCTGTTTTCCCTTCCCTCCCTGGTGCCCCAGGACTTTGGTAATCGCTGCTCTGTTTCTGTATCTATGTGTCAATCGCTGCTCTGTTTCTGTATCTATGTGTCAATCGCTGCTCTGTTCTCTGTATCTATGTGTCCGTTTTTGTTTGGTTCAGTTTGTTTATTCAGTTTTTATATAGTCTACGTATGAATTAAATCATATGTATGTGTCTTTCTTCCTCTGACTTATTTCTCTTAGCGTAACTTCAAGATCCATCCATGTTGACACAGAGAGCAAGATTTCATCTTTTTATGGCTGAATAGTATTAGTGTGTGCGTGTGTGAGAGAGAGAGAGAGAGATACCATCTTTATCCATTCATCCATTGATTGGCACTTGAGTTTGTTTCCACATCTTGGGTATTGTAAATAATGGTGCAGTAAACATAAGGGTGTGTATATTTTTTGAATTAGTGTTTTCATATTTTTTGGATAAATACTGAAAAGTGGAGGATAGCTAGATCATATGGTAGTTCTCTTCTTAATTTCTTTTGTATGTTACACAGTCTTCTTTGCATTCCATGAATTACTCTTCTATCTGCAGCCTCCATTTTCATTGAGGTTTTAGTCTTGATGCTTTGTAAGCGTGCTTGATAGATAAAAGAAGTTATCTGTTTATCTGGGAAATATTTCCTAGGGTGGTATTGTCTTTGTAAAACATTAGGCTTTTACACTGGATACTTGAAGACTTATAGTTTTAATTAACAAATCAGAAATCTTCTTTGTGAAATGATTGCTTTTTACCTCGTGGCCACTACAGGCATCCTTTCTTCAAGTCACAGCACATGTGGTATCATCTCTCCTGTGTTTGCCCCTTCTCAGAGCTTCAGAAATGAGAAGCCACTTTATATAATTCTGTAGCGTCGCTGTGTTGAATATAAATGAATGTGTTTGCAAATTCCACTGAAGGATCACTTTTATCATTCTCATGATTTAAAGTTATTATACTGCACGAGAATTTCATGAAGGATCCATTGGAAGGTTATATTAGATTGCCTATCAAAATTGGTGTTACTGACAAATGCTGGAGAATTTCAGAGAAGACTGTGAGACCAGTATCAGCCTGAGCAGTTGCTTCTTGTGGGAGGCAGTGGCGCTTGAAATGGCTCTGCTGTGATTTTAGTAGGTAAAGAGAGAGAAAAAGACATTGTGGGTCTTTTTTTTTTTTTTTTTTTGTATAAGCAGCAAAGGCCTCTTCCAACACAGAGCAAGTAAATAAAAATAAATGGGAATGTCAGTACATAGGCCAGCTGCTCACCCACAATTGAATTGCCCAGTAGCAAGATTCAGCTGCTTGTGGAAGCCCAGATGACCTTCTGTGCTACTCTCCACAAGCAAAGCACACAGTGGTCTTGAGTCTTGGGTCAAACTTGGCAGTAAATTACATGATCTCTGTGCTTCTGCTTGGATGGAATTTTGTCCTGTTTCTGTATCATTGTTTCAGATTCACATGCATGGGCTCAGATAATCATACTGTGTAACTGTAGAAGACTGTAAGTGATATTCCTTGATATGCTGAATAACTGTGCAGGAATATAAATGATATTTATGAGGAAGTTGGGAGGGCTTTAAATATTGTGAAAATGCTGACTTTGACACATTGGGGATAATGATGCAGAAACAGTAGGCTCTTTGTAAACTGTTTAATGGCAACAATTTTCTAACTCAAAGCAATCTACACTTCCCCATTTACAATTTCATCTCTAACTACTATAGTCTCATAAAGAGGTTTACTACACAAAACTTCCACTTTTTTGAATGGTTATCCCATACTCTGATGCTTTAACCATTTATATCTTGTCTTTTAAGGCAGAAATATTACATGGAGGTTAGAAGGATATGTCATTTTGGCTGAAATATGGTTTTGTCATTACATGCAGAATTTAAGGAGCACGAGTTTTAAACATGGGAGATGATTTCCTTCTATAGTGTTTAATATCCTAGATAAATATCAATACTTAAACAAGTGGGGTTGGGTGCTTACATAGAAATAATGCAATGGTAATGTACATATGTCTCTAACCTGTT
This sequence comes from Okapia johnstoni, assembly GCA_024291935.2. NCBI lineage: Eukaryota > Metazoa > Chordata > Mammalia > Artiodactyla > Giraffidae > Okapia > Okapia johnstoni. The sequence continues at coordinate 26,204,963 of CM044327.1, forward strand.
GAGTAATGGGTGTGCAATGGTAAATGCCAGAAGGATTACATGGTGTGACTGAATTTTGTTTTATTTTTCAAATATGGCAAAGTTTAATCTGTATATTAACTTCTGTATTTGCTGAATTATAGACATTTTCCTTTAAAAGCACATTTTTCTCCATGTGTGAGCTGAAAAAGAATTCTTATAATCTAATTATATTTGATTGTAGCCAGTACTGTTTACATTTCATAATGCCTACATTTATTTCTGACCTGCTGTATCTTCATTTAATGAGTTTCCTCTAGAATTTTCCATGACCCCCTTTGTTTGCAGCAGATGAAAAAAAATAAGTTAATAAAAAAGACCAGAAGGCTGAGAGAAAAATACCTGATGGAAAACACTTGAAGACTTGTAAAGGGAGCTAGAAAGCAGTTTCCTACTCTTGGGCTCTTTCTGTCATGTGGAACATTTCTAGAAATAAAGATTCTACTGTATTCTGTTCTGAGTACATTTGAATCACACATCTCAATGTTAGTAAGTTCCCTCTGATTCCACTTTTCACGTTCATTTGCACAGAGAGATTTCTTTTATTCGGCAAAGTAATTTTCGTCTTCTCTGACAGTATAAGACATGGGAAGAAAAGTAAACCAAGCTTTGTGCTCAGAAACACAATATGCCAGCCTTATATCTCTGGGACTTTGCTATAAACTTTTATTTTAAATGTTCTTCTCTGTGCTCACAAAAATTTATAGGATATGAAACACATATTACATTTTTTTTTTCTTTACCCTCAAACACCGAACAAAACCTCATCCATGAAAGTGCCTAGTAAAATGGATAATGTCCAAAGGAAGGAAGAGAGGTTTTATGATTTTTATACAGACCTGACAGAAGAAAATTAGGTTAAAAAGCAGAATAATCTCTTGGTGAGGATTGTGACTAACCAGTGGAAAGATAGAGAAGATTTGCAGATTTAATTTCTGGGGATCTTGACTCTGTATGATTTTACCCTGAACTTTTGGTTCATGGTATGTATTTTCTCTGGAGGATTTCCATGTCATTTTTATGTTGGAATTCTTAGAAAAAAAAAATTTCTCTAAGTTGAAAAACTCTGGCTTTACCTCACTCTCTCTTTCAACTTTCTATATGCTCCTGGGGAAAAAGAGGAAATGAACTTTAGCTGGGGATATGGGAGGTAAAAGACTGTCAGTGGAAGCCATGATATTATCATTATTTAGACTAGTGGGAACTGACAGGAACTGTGTAGAAATAATTATTATCTTTGTGTGGAATTGCAAATCAGATTAGAGGCTTTCAATCGTAATGACTAATTATTTATTTATTTATATAGAAAGTAATGAAAACTCATTAGGACTGGAGAGGTGTTTTTTTTTTTTTCCCCATAAATATGCTTAAGGAATCATTTCAAAACATTGGCGATGTATGGAATTTCAAGCTGTATTTTCCTCTTTAATCATATGTGCTGTTTTTCTGCTCTTTTTCCCCAGTATGTCCTGCAGAATCAATGTGTGGATTATAGGAATTTCCCTGGTGTCCAGTGGTTAAGACTCTGCACTCCCAATGTAGAGGGCATAGGTTCATTCCCTGGTTGAGGAACTAAGGTCCTGCATGCTGCACTGTGTGGCCCCAATAAAAGTTTTATTTAATGTATGGATCTTAGTAGGAACAGAGTTAATTGTCAGAAAGTAAATGGAGGAGAAATACAGAATTCTTAAGGGACATCCTAACTTTAGGGAAAATATAAAACCATGAAATGAAAATAGTTGATATGTTTACATACATATGTAACGTATGTATAAATATTTGTATATGTACACAATTTTATAGGTATAAATATTTATCACATCACAATATAACCAAGAATTTTTAAGCTTAAATAGTCAGCATTTGATACAATTAAAGAAGATGAAAAAATTGTATCATGGTCTTGAATGTAGAATGGAATCAGTTGCTCATTTGGACAGTAGACAGTGGAGGATCACAATTCTAAATTTTTTTTTTTATAGTTACAAATGTGATACTGTGAGAAGGCAGGAAGACTTCACTACTCCTTCATTTGCCCAGTTTTAAGTTTTCTGATGATTCCATGTACCAGATGTTGGCATGCCCAGTAGTGATTTTTGTCTTTGAGTTTGTTTTGGTTGACCCACATTGCGCCTCTTCAGCGTAACACAGTACATCACTGCAGACAAGAAAATTTATACGTTAGAGGACAATGTACACACCTTTTAAAATTGCTTATGCAAATATATTAAAGTAGATTTAGTCCCCATATCATTGGTGGTGTTTTACCAAAATTAAAAAAAAAATCATTCTATATACATTAATTTGCCTTTTTCACTAAAGAAATATACCATGGAGTGAACAAGGTGAGTACAAGTCACGCAATCAACGGAGCAAGTTTAAGAGTGTCTGGACTATCATAAAGCACAGTTGGGAGAGAAGCAAGTTCAGTGGTTATGACTATTGCATGCTACAGGATAAGATGGATATACCAAATACTGCTGCTACTGCTGCTAAGTCGCTTCAATCGTGTCCGACTCTGTGCGACCCCATAGACAGCAGCCCACCAGGCTCCTCTGTCCATGGGATTTTCCAGGCAAGAGTACTGGAGTGGGGTGCCATGGCCTTCTCCAATACCAAATACTAATTAATAAGTAAAGATTAACTTCTTTATTTTTAGTGATCACAGATACAGACATTCTAGTTGAAGCTTTAGATCAGCCTGGGAAAATCGGTGCGGCGTTACCACGCTGAGAAGTTCTCCTCTATCCGTGAGAAAAAGAACTTTAAGACAGGAATGAAATGCTGTTTCTCTGTGATGAATGACGAACATGAAAAGTTCTGATGATTCCAACATTTGGAGAGGATGAAAAGAAGAGTAATACATATGCTGCTGGCAGTAAAACTTGGGAAATATTTTTTTTATTATCTAATAAAGTTGAAGGCTATGTGTATCCAAATCCAACATTTTCATTCTAGAAATATAACCGAGAACAGAAGTTCTCAAATGCTGCTATTTTGTCTCTAGAGTCTTAAACTTTATTAGGAGCCCCAAAGAGCTTTTGCTTCCGTAGGTTTTATCTATTGATTTTTTTTCTTTTACATTTTGGCCGTGCCTCAAAGCATGAGGAATTTTTGTTCTCTGACCAGGGATTCAACACTTGCCCCCTGAGGCAGAAGTGCAAAGTCTTAGCCACTGGACCAGCAGGGAAATCCTAGCTATTGATCTTTACAAAAAATAAGCATTAAATTTTAGAACATTTTAAGATATTTATTACCATATCTAGAATAACAAAAATATACCCACCACATGTTAGCATAAGCAGCAAATTTTTATGAAAATTAGCTACGTTTTACAAAACAAAAATGAACTTAAAAACATGATTTTTTTCATCTTTGCAAATCTTTTTAATGTTTGGCTGAATAGGAAGCAACTCGTATCTGCTTCTGGATTCAGTCTGTTGTGGTATGTTGTTTTGGTCCCCATATATGAAGAAAATCTAGGCCCACAGTGATGTAAACTTGATGAAGAGGTACTTTAACAGTCTTTTTAGACATTTGTAGGCATTCTTTTTGATCCTACATAAAACTTGACATATGGTAGTTTTGTGAAGTTTAGTGGCAATATAATAAAACAATATCAAATAACTTTTTCTTTCTGTTTCTATTCTGGTAGCTTGCATTTTGGTTGGGTATTTATCCACAATAATTTTGTGATATCATGCAACACTCAGGAAATACCGATTCACTTAGTTCAGAAGACCTTCCAAAGGTGGACCCATTTCATAATGCAATAGAAAAATTACTTTCATTAATATTACTATTGATTTCATCTGAATAGTCTTTGATTATGAGGAAGCTGCAACTTTACAGCGGCAGATGAAAGTTTTCAACAATTCTAATTGTCAAATGAAAGCACGCACTTGTTATTGTCTATGAGTACGGTCAGTTGTTTTGTTCCGTTTTGTTTGAAATGATAATTTCACTGTTTATTTTCAAGACAATTTCTGCTAAATACTCAAGTCTGGATAATAGTTTTTTCAGTCTTTCAGTGTAACAATGTTCCATGAAAAAAAAAAAAAAGCTAGTTTAGCTTATAACTCAGTGACATAGAGCTTTTTTACTTCAGCATGCAAGAGAAGGGCTTTATGCATAGTTTTTGTTATTTGAAAAATGTGTTCAAGAGTAGAGACCTAATAAAATTAATGATTGTTATTACTTTGTTAATGTCCTGAGGCTGACACTTTTTTTTTTCCTGCTGCAAGCATGTGGCAGTATATCACTTTTGCCTACAGTTTACTCACCATTGGTTTTACACCATGAGTTCAGTGTCAGGGCAGTGAAAAAAGAAAATCACACTTTAATATTGTTAGTAAAATAGATTTTCTTCCTGGTCATATGGATGTTGTGAAGCCTCAGGATTCTGTGGATCACGTTTTGAGAATGATTAAAAGAACTTGCATGTCTTCACCGCATTATGGGTACAAGTATGTGGATAGTTTAGTTGTGTGTAATACAAAAATACTTGGAAATAGCTCCAGCAGCCATTAACTTGAGGGTGGAGAAATAAATTGTTGTGCAAAGGAATGAAATTGTGCCATTTGCGGAGATGTAGGTGGCCCGAGAGATTGTCATACAGAGTGAAGTCAGAAAGAGAAGAACAACTACCTTATATTAATACATAGAATCTAGAACAATGGTACCGATGAACCTGTTTGCAAAGGAGGAATAGAGACACTGATATAAAGAACAAACTCATAAACATCAAGGGGGGATGGAGGGTGGGATGAGTTAGAATATTGAGATGATTACTATATATAAAATAGATGACTAATGCAAACCTGCTGTATAGCACAAGAAACTCTGCTCAATGCTCTGTGGTTACCTAAATGAGAAGGAAATCCTAAAACGGGGATATATGTATACATCTAGCTGATTCACAGCAGAAAATAACACAACATTATAAAGCAACTATACTCCAATAAAAATTTTTTTAAAGAATTGTAGTGCACAGGCATAACTCACTTTACTGCACTAACCTTCATTGTGCTTTGCTTATACGGCATTTTGTTGTTATTATTAATTGAAGGTTTGTGGCAGCCCTGCAGGAAGCAAGCATGTGGTGCTGTTTTTCCAACAGCACTTGCTCACTTCATGTTTCCATGTCACGTTTATTTGTAATTCCCTTAAGATTTCAAATGTTTTCATTATTGTTGTATTTGTTATAGTGGTTTGTGATCAGTGATCTTTGATATTATATTGTAGTTGTTGGGGGGCCCACAAACCCTATGAGAGGCTGCATTTAATTGATAAATGTGTGTGTTCTAACTGCTTCACTGACTGGCTTTTTTCCTCTCCCCATCTCCTCTGGCTTCTGTCTTTGGGGGTTGGAGAAATATTAAAATTAGGCCAGTAACCCTTCAATGGCCTCTTGAGTGTTCAGATGAAGAGTCCATGTCTCTCACTTTAAATCAAAAGTTACAAATGATTAAGCCTAGTAAGGAAGGCAAGATAGACTGAAAGCTAAGCCTCTTGTACCAGTTAGCCAAGTTGTAAATGCAAAGGAAAAGTTCTGGAAGGAAATTAAAAGTGCTACTCCAGTGAATGTGTAAGTGATAAGAAAACAGGACAGCCTTATTGCTGATATGGACAAAAGTATGAGTGTTCTGGGTATATCAGTGCAGCCACAACATTCCCTAAAGCCAAAGTCTAATCTAGAGCCTAAGGCCTTATCTCTCTTCAAATCTGTGAAGGCTGAGACAAGTGAGGAAGCTGCAGGAGAAAAGTTTGAAGCTGGCAATAGTTGGTTTAAGGAAAGAAGCCGTATTCACAAAATAAAAGTACAAGTTGAAGCAGCAATTGCTGATGTAGAAGCTGCAGCAAATTCTCCAGAAGATCTAGCTAAGATAATGAAGATAATACAGATTTGTTGTTGTTGTTGAGTTGCACATTTGTGTCCGACTGTTTGTGACCCCATGGATTGTACCACTCCAGGCTTCCCTGTCCTTCACCATCTCCTGGAACTTTCTCAAACTCAAGTCCATTGAGTCCATAGACAGGCTTCCCTGTCCTTCACCATCTCTCGGAGCTTGCTCAAACTCATGTCCATCGAGTCGGTGATGCCATCCAACCATTTTGTCCTCTCTCGTCCCCTTCTCCTCCTGCCTTCAGTCTTCCCCAGAATCAGGGTCTTTTCCAATGAGTCAGCTCTTTGCATCAGGTGGCCAAAGTATTAGATCTTCAGCACCAGTCCTTCCAATGAATATTCAAGACTGATTTCCTTTAGGATTGACTGGTTTGAATTCTTTGCAGTCCAAGGGACTCTCAAGAGTCTTCTCCAGCTTTTGAACAACAGTTCAAAAGCATCAGTTCTTCAGCATTCAGCTTTCTTTATGGTCCAACTCTACATCCATACATGACTACTGGAAAAATCATAGCTTTGACTATGTGGAACTTTTTCAGTAAAGCAATGTCCCTGCTTTTGAATATGCTGTCTAGGTTTGTCATAGCTTTTCTTTCCAAGGAGCAAGCATCTTTTAATTTCATGGTTGCAGTCACCATCTGCAGTGATTTTGGAGCCCAAGAAAATAAAGTCTGTCACTGTTTCCATTGTTCTCCAATCTATTTGCCATAAAGTGATGGGACAGGGTGCCATGATATTCATTTTTTGAAGGTTGAGTTTTAAGCCAGTTTTTTCACTTTCCTCTTTCACCTTCATCAAGAGGCTCTTTAGTTCCTCTCTACTTTCTGCCGTAACTGTAGTGACATCTGCATATCTGAGATATTGGTATTTCTCCTGGCAATCTTGATGCCAGCTTGTGCTTCATCCAGCGTGGCATTTCGTATGATGTACTCTGCATATAATTTAAGTAAGCAGGGTAACATTATACAGCCTTGACATACTCCTTTCCCAATCTTGAATCAGTCCATTGTTCCATGTCCTGTTCTAACTGTTGCTTCTTGACCTGCATGCAGGTTTCTCAGGAGGCAGATCAGGGGGTCTGGTACTCCCATCTCGTGAAGTATTTTCCACAGCTTGTTTTGATCCACCAAGTAAGATGGTAGGCACTGAGAGGGGGCATCAGAGGGCAGACAGACTGAAACCACAATCACAGACAACTAACCAATGTGATTACATGGACCACAGCCTTGTCTAACTCAGTGAAACTAAGCCATGCCATGTGGGGCCACCCAAGATGGACGGGTCATGGTGGAGAGGTCTGACAGAATGTGGTCCACTGGAGAAGGGAATGGCAAACCACTTCAGTATTCTTGCCTTGAGAACCCCATGAACAGTATGAAAAGGCAAAAAGATAGGACACTGAAAGATGAACTCCCCAGGCTGGTAGGTGCCCAATATGCTATTGGAGATCAGTGGAGAAATAACTCCAGAAAGAATGAAGAGATGGAGCTGAAACAAAAACAACACCCAGTTGTGGATGGAACTGGTGATAGAAGCAAGGTCTGATGTTGTAAAGAGCAATATTACATAGGAACCTGGAATGTTAGGTCCATGAATTAAGGCAAATTGGAAGTGGTCAAACAGGAGATGGCAAGAGTGAACATCGACATTCTAGGAATCAGCGAACTAAGGTGGACTGGAATGGGTGAATTTAACTCAGATGACCATTATATCTACTCCTGTGCGCAGGAATTTAAGCAACAGTTAGAACAGGACATGGAACAATGGACTGATTCAAGATTGGGAAAGGAGTATGTCAAGGCTGTATCTTTTTGTGGGTAGCCATCATAGTCAACAAAAGAGTTCGAAATGCAGTACTTGGAGGCAATCTCAGAAACAACAGAATGATCTCTGTTTGTTTCCAAGGCAAACCATTCAATATCACAGTAATCCAAGTCTATGCCCCGACCAGTAATGCTGAAGAAGCTGAAATTGAACAGTTCTATGAAGACCTACAAGACTTTCTAGAACTAACACCCAAAATAGATGTCCTTTTCATTATAGGGGACTGGAATGCAAAAGTAGGAAGTCAAGAAACACCTGGAATAACAGGCAAATTTCGCTTTGGAGTACAGAATGAAGCAGGGCAAGGGCTAAAAGAGTTTTGCCAAGAGAACGCACTGGTCATAGCAAACACCCTCTTCCAACAACATAAGAGAAGACTCTGCAGATGGACATCACCAGGTGGTCAACACTGAAATCAGATTGATTATATTCTTTGCAGCCAAAGATGGAGAGAGGTTGACATAGGTCAGTGTAAATATTTTTAAGTCTAAGAAATTATGGAAAATGGCACCATCTTCCTTGGTAAATTATAGTAAGGACCATCCTCTCTCTGGTGTTTTTGAAGACTGTAGAATCAAATCACTGATCTGCGCATAGAGACTAAGAATTGTTTCCCCTAGAAAATATGATATCAAATAAATATCATCTACAAAAGATGATATTTACTAATCTCATTGCCCCCAAGGAACATCCACTGGGCTGTTGCCTAATATGAGATGTGGTTTGTGTTATTGGAATTATAAATGGTAAGACTTTAATTTTATTTATATTATTAATAAAAATTCAGGTTGAAAGATGGAAGTGCTATTTTTCCCCTTTTAAGATTAATAGAGCCTTAAAAATCTGATAAAAGCTAGTGCTTATATCCTCAGTACATGTTTTTCTCATGACCAAAAGTTTGTATGTGTGCTTGCTCAGTTGTGTGTGACTCTGCGACCCTGTGGACTTTGTCCTGCCAGGATCCTCTGTTCATGGAATTTTCCAGGCCAAGAATACTGGAGTGGGTTGCCATTTCCTAATCCAGGGGATCTTCCTGACCCAGCAGTCGAACCTGTGTCTTCTGCATTGGCAGATGAATTCTTTAGCACTGCACCACCTGGGAAGTCCAAAATTTGTCTATCTTATCTTTTTCATCTCTCCCTCACTCCAGCCCCAGACAACCACCAATATATTCTGTTTCTGTGAGATTTGCTGTAAAAAAACATTCTTCATATAAATAATAACATCCATTATGTGCCTCTCTCTCTGGCTTGTTTCAGTTAGAATAATGCCCTGCATGTTTATTCATGTTGTTTCAAATGGCAAGATTTCCTTATCTTTGATGGCTGAATTATTACATGCATGTGTGTATGTGTGTAGATATATATATATATGTGTGTGTATATATTTATTACATTTTCTTTGTCCATTCATCCTAGTTTATTTCCATATCTTGCCTGTTGTGAATAATGCTGCATTGTACTTGGGATTGAAGATATCTCTTTGAGATATTCATTCCCTCTGGATGTATACTCATAATTGGAATTGCTGAATCATATGGCAGCTCTATTTTTAACTTTTAGAGGAACTATTGTGCTGTTTTCCATAGTGGCTGCACCAGATTACATTTCCTGTAACAGAGAACAGTGGTTTTCTTTTCTTTGCATCCTTGCCAACACTTAATACTTGAAGTCTTGTTGATAATAGACATCCTAACAGATATAAAGTGATATCTCATTGTGGTTTTGCTAATCTTTTAAAATTTATTGACACTTGTTTTGTCACCCAACCTGTTAAATATCTAGGAAAATGTTCTGTGTGAGCTTGGGAAGAATGTGTATTCTGCTGCTGTGGGGTGGAATGATATGAATATGTCTGTTAGGTATATTTAGTTGAAAGTGTAGTTCAAGCCCATTGTTTCCTTATTGATTTTATGTGTGAACGATCTATCCATTGTTGAAAGTGGGGTATTGAAATCCCCTATTGTTATTGCATTGTTGTCTACTTTTACCTTCAGTTCTGTTGGCTAATAAACATATGAAGAGATGCTCAACATCACTCATTATTAGTGAAATGCAAATCAAAACTTCAATGAGATATCACTTCACCCCAGACAGAATGACCGTAATCAAAAAATCCAAAAACAACAATTACTGGAGAGGGTATGGAGAAAAGGGAACCCTCCTACACTGCTGGTGGGAATGTAAATTGATTCAGCCACTATGGAGGACATTATGGAAATTCCTGAAAAAACTAGGAATAAGGGATTAGATCTGATAGAGTGCCTGAAGAACTATAGACGGAGGTTCGTGACATTGTACAGGAGACAGGGATCAAGACCATCCCCAAGAAAAAGAAATGCAAAAAAGCAAAATGACCATCTGAGGAGGCCTTATAAATAGCTGTGAAAAGAAGAGAAGCAAAAAGCAAAGGAGAAAAGGAAAGGTATACCCATTTGAATGCAGAGTTCCAAAAAATAGCTAGGAGAGATAGGAAAGCCTTCCTCAGCGATTGATGCAAAGAAATAGAGGAAAACAATAGAATGGGAAAGACTAGAGGTCTCTTCAAGAAAATTAGAGATACCAAGGGAACATTTCATGAAAAGATGGGCTCAATAAAGGACAGAAATAATATGAACCTACCAGAAGCAGAAGATATTAAGAAGAGCTGGAAAGAATACACAGAAGAACTGTACAAAAAAGATCATCATGACCCAAATAATCAGGATGGTGTGATCACTCACCTAGAGCCAGACATCCTGGAATGCAAAGTCAAGTTGGCCTTAGAAACGATCGTTATGAACAAAGCTAGTGGAGGTGATGGAATTCCAGCGGAGCTATTTCAAACCCTAAAAGATGATGCTGTGAAAATGCTGCACTCAATAAGCCAGCAAATTTGGAAAACTCAGCAGTGGCCCCAGGACTGGAAAAGGTCAGTTTTCATTCCAGTCCCAATGAAAGGCAGTGCCAAAGAATGCTCAAACTACCACACAGTTGCACTCATCTCACACGCTAGTAAAGTAATGCTCAAAATTCTCCAAGCCAGGCTTCAACAGTACATGAACCATGAACTTCCCGATGTTCAAGCTGGATTTAGAAAAGGCAGAGGAACCAGAGATCAAATTGCCAACATCCACTGGATCATTGAAAAAGCAAGAGTTCCAGAAAAACATCTGTTTCTGCTTTATTGACTATGCCAAAGACTTTGACTGTGTGGATCAGAATAAACTGTGGAAAATTCTTAAAGAGATAGGAATACCAGACTACCAAGCCTGCCTCCTGAGAAATCTGTATGCAGGTCAGGAAGCAACATTTAGAACTGGACATGGAACAACAGACTGGTTCCAAATAGGGAAAGGAGTATGTCAAGGCTGTATATTGTCACCCTGCTTATTTAACTTATATACAGAGTACATCATGAGAAATGCTGGGCTGGAAGAAACACAAGCTGGAATAAAGATTGCTGGGAGAAAATCAATAACCTCCGATATGCAGATGACACCACTCCCATGGCAGAAAGTGAAGAAGAACTAAAGAGCCTCTTGATGAAAGTGCAAGAGAAGAGTGAAAAAATGGGCTTAAAACTCAACGTTCAGGAAACTATGATCATGGCATCTGGTCCCATCACTTCATGGGAAATAGATGGGGAAACAATGGAAACAGTGACACACTTTATTTTCTTGGGCTCCAAAATCACTGCAGATGGTGACTGCAGCCATGAAATTAAAAGACGCTTACTCCTTGGAAGGAAAGTTACGACCAACCTAGACAGCATACTGAAAAGCAGAGACATTACTTTGCCAACAAATATCCCTCTAGTCAAAGCTATGGTTTTTCCAGTAGTCATGTATGGATGTGAGAGTTGGACGGTGAAGAAAGCTGAGCGCCAAAGAATTGAGGCTTTTGAACTGTGGTGTTGGAGAAGACTCTTGAGAGTCCCTTGGACTGCAAGGAGATCCAACCAGTCCATCCTAAAGGAAATCAGTCCTGAATATTCATTGGAAGGACTTATGTCGAAGCTGAAACTCCAGTACTTTGGCCACCTGATGTGAAGAGCTGAATCATTTGAAAAGACCCTGATGCTGGGAAAGATTGAAGGTGGGAGGAGAAGGGGGCAACAGAGGGTGAGATGGTTGGATGGCATCACCGACTCAGTGGACATGAGATTGAGTAAACTCGGGGAGTTGGTGATGGACAGAGAGGCCTGGCATGCTGTAGTCCATGGGGTCGCAAATAATCGGACACAACTGAGCAACTGGACTGAACTGAAAACCACCATTTGACCCAGCAATACCACTCCTAGGCATATACCCTGAAGAAACCAAAACTGAAAAAGACACATGTACCCCAATGTTCATTGCAGCACTATTTACAGTAACCAAGATATGCTAGCAACCTAGATGTATATCCATAGATTGATGGATAAAGCAGCCCTGGTACATACATACAATGGAATAGTACTCAACCATAAAAAGGAATGCATTTGAATCAGTTCTAATGAGGTGGATGAACCTAGATTCTCTTATACAGAGTGAAGTTAAGTCAGAGAAAAACAAATATATCAACACACACATATATATGGATTCTAGAAGGTAGTACTGACGAATTTATTCTCAGAGCAGCAATGGAGATGCAGACCCAGAGAACAGACTTATGGACAAGGTTGGGGGAGAAGAGGGAGAGGGTGAGATAAATGGAGAGAGTAGCATGGATGCATATACACTAACATATGTAAACGGCCAATGGGAATTTGTGTATGACTCAGGAAACTCAAACAGGGGCTCTGTAATAACCTAGAGGGGTGGGAATGGCCAGAAGTGGGAGGGAGTTTCAGGAGGGAGGGGACATATGAACAACTATGGTTAATTCATGTTGATCTGTGATAGAAATCAAACCAATATTGTAAACCAATCATCAAGAAATTAAAAATAAACATTTTTTAAAAAGTTAAAAGTCAATACCAGCTTTATACATAATAGTTAGAAACCAGTAACAATTTGGATATCCTTTAACAGGCTAATGGTTACATTGTAATATGTCCACAGCTTGGAATACAACTCACCAGTAAAAAGGAATGAATTAAAAAAAAATAGATTAATATGTTTAGATGCTCCAATATTGGGTGTGTTTATACATTTACACTTGTTACTTCCTCTTGATAAATTGACTCCTTTATAATTGTATAATGATCTTTTTTTTTTTTAATCTCAGTTTACTGCTGCTGAATTTGCTGCTAGCCTTATCTGGGTTCCCTTGTATGTGATTAGTCTTTTTTCTCTTGCTTGCTTTTGAAATTCTATTTTTGTCTTTCATTTTGGAGAGTTTGATTATCATGTATTTATGTGAAGATCTCCTTGAGTTGAACCTACCTGGAGCTCTTTCAGCCTCATGTACCTGTGTGGTTGTGTATTTCCAACAGATTTGGGAAGCTTTCAGCTATTATTTCTTTGAATAAGTCTTCATTTCCTTTCTCTCTTCTTCTTTTGGAACTCCTATAATGCTAATATTGTTTTCTTTGATGGTATGCCATGATTTATGTCAGTTTTTCTCTTTGATTCTTGGTTATTTTTTCTTTGCTATATGATGTTGAGAGATCTGTATTCAGGTTCTCAGATTTTCTTTTTCTTTTCTTCTGCTCTTGAAGCTCTCTATGTCATGTTTCATTGTATTCATTATGTTCTTTAGTTCTATAGTTTCTGTTTAGTATTTTTAAAAAATCATTTATATCTCTTTGCTGAAAACTCATTTTGTTCACACATTATTTTTCTGAGCTGTTTGACTTGTCTCTCTGTATTTTCTTGACCCTCTGAGTTTCTTGAAAATAATTGTTTGAATTCTTTTCTCTGACAACTCACAGGTTTCCATTTCTTTGAGGTCAGTCACTGGAAAATTATTATTTTCCGTTCGTGCTGTCATGTTTTTGGCTTTTTGACGCTTCTTGTGGCTTTGCATTTATACCTGTGAATTTAAGGGAGCGGTTGCCTCTTTCAGCCTTTTATGAATTGACTTTGATGGGGAAAGACTTCCCTTGAAGTTGGATACAGAAGCACTAGCTGGGTGGGGTTCCGTGTCTCTTGTGTCTGGGATACCACCGAGGCAGAGTCTCTTGGGTATCTCCCTCAGCTGAAATCATCTTCTGCAAAAACTTCTGGAGTTTTCTGTGGCCAAGACTGCAGAGGTTCTCTGAATGGCAGTGTCAGCTGGGGCTCTTGTCATCCTCAGAGGCGACAACTGCTGGGGTCCTTTTGTTGTCCTTTATTCTCTTGGGAGGATATTTTATTTGAGGTTATCCCTCTTGGCCCCAGGTCTGGTGTATTGTCTCTCAATGCAGTAGTGGAGCTGTGGTTGTGGGATTAGGTGCTTGTAGAGCTACTGTGGCACCTGGGTCCTCGGACAGAGATGCACTTTTTATGGTGGTGATGTTGGTCTCTGAGGTGCAGGCCTGTGCACGTCTCCTGTGGAACCAGGGGCTGCATTCCTGGGATTCAGGGCAGTGGCTTTGGCCTCGTGTGTATGTGTGTGTGCATATGTGTGTGTGTGTGTGTGTGTTGGGGAGACCAGGAGTAGCACAGGCCTGGGATGACAGGGTACAGCAGTGTCTTTGGCCCAGGGGTGAGGCAGGGTGCAGTAGCAGGAGGCTCTGGGAGTGGTGGGTCAGAGTTCCAACTCTGGTCCCCCACAGGGTAGAGTTAGAGATACTAGCAGCTTGGCTCTGCTGATTGGAGGTCAATGCCACAACCTCCTGGGGGAGGTCACAGAATCCTGGGGGTGGGCACAGAGCTACCACAGTACAGCCCAGTGATGGCAGGACAAAGCCATGACTGACAACCCCAGGGAGTAGATACAGAGAAGCCTTAGTGCCCCCCTCCACCTGTGTAATGACAAATCAGAGCCACAACTAGAACCTTTGGGTTGGGGCACAAAGCTGCAGCAGCACGGCCCAAGAATGGCCGTGATTTATGATCCACAGTGGGCAGTCACAGGACAGTAAGTAACATGACCCTGGTGATGGTCCCATTAAAGCCTCATATCAGGACCCAGAGATAGAGAGACAGCTGCAGCCGCTCGGTCCCAGTGATGCAGGTCAAAGCAGTGACTTAGGACCTGGGTCTGCAACTGTGACACTAAATGCGTAAACATTGGCAGTGCCACCCTGGTTACTGGGAGTTGAAGCCTGACTTGAGCCCCGGAGGGTTGGTACAGAGCAGCAGCTGCTCTGGTCCTGGGAGGAGACATATCGGTATGGGCTCCGGGCAGCTCTGTCAACTGGTTAAGACCGTGGGATCCTCGGTAGCAAATGCTGCTGATGTTCATGACCTCCTTTTCCCTGCGGGGTGAAATCTCTCCCAGTGGATCTCTCCTGGTGCCAAGCTGCTTTGGACTTGGGAAGGTGGTGATGCAGGTAAGATGCTTTCTACATTCTTCTGTGCAGCCATCCTTGGGTTTTAGCTCTGTAGGCTTTCTGCTGCTTTTCACTATAGTCCTGAGCTTTCCCAGAGCTATTTTTGTTGATTTGTAGTTGTTTACATACGGTTTTTGTGGGAGAGATGAGCATTGCGATCCTCTAGTCCTCCCTCTAGGCCGCCATCTTTCTGACATCATCTTATTAATAATTTTAAATGTAAAAAGTTATCAACATCAAAAATGATAACTAAAATTCTATTGTCTAGTGAAAGCCAAGAAATTTCCCCATTGTTTCTTTTTAATTGCACTGTAATTACATTGATTCAAATGTTGCTGAAAATAAATGACTCACTAATAAGGATCTTAGAAAATTTTTATTCTATCAAGATTTTCTCAATGATGATAGCTCTTAATGACACTTGACTAATATCTTTTTTGCAGGATATTGGGCTCATTACAGCAAAATAGATCAACAAAAGTAGTCTGTGCAACTATGACCCTAAATGCGTAAACCAGTGGGACAAATTCTGATAAATTCAGCTGTATTAAGAAAATTGTCATGGTACTATCTCGATGAGCAAATTCAAAAGATAATTTGGGAAAAAAAACTTTTCAAAACTCCTACCAGAGCCAAAGTGTTAGTTTCTTTAAAGAATCCCTAGAAATCAATAGGAAATGGACCCGTACCTCCTTAGAAAAGTAAGCAAAGAATAAGAGCCAGTGACTCACAGAAGAGGAAGTGTAAATGGCTCTTAAACACAGACAGTGCATAAAAGAATTATAAAACACACCGAAACACCAGTTTTCACCTGTTAAATTAGCAAAAATCTAAGCAGTAGTAATCAAATCATACCTATGGATAAAATAAACCATTGACTTTGGTATTGTAACTTTATACAGTCTCTATGTAGGCAAAATTGAGAGAAATTATCTAAATCATGAATCCGTATACCCTCTTTCCTAGAACTCTTACATCCTGGAAATAAGTGTCTTGTGTGCTAGGAAATGAAGGATAGTCATTACAGCCGAA
This sequence comes from Okapia johnstoni, assembly GCA_024291935.2. Classification (NCBI taxonomy): domain Eukaryota; kingdom Metazoa; phylum Chordata; class Mammalia; order Artiodactyla; family Giraffidae; genus Okapia; species Okapia johnstoni. The sequence goes on from CM044327.1 coordinate 26,221,119, forward strand.
GAGCAAAAACTAGAGGCATCCTAATATTCATCCATAGGTTTCTGAGTAAATATAGAGCAGTGGACTAGGCACTACTCTGAAAATGAACAAGATACCTCCATATGTATTTTTAAAATTTGCAGCACTAGTATGATTCTTTTTTAAAATTTATTTTTAATTGGAAAATGGTTGCTTTACAGTGTTGTGTTGGTTTCTGCCATACAGCAATGTGAAGGAGCCCAAGTATACAAACACCCGCTCCGCCCCCATCCACCCGTCTAGATCATCACAGAGCATCAAGCTGAGCTCTGGTGCTGTACAGCTTCCCACTAGCTCTGTGTTTTACACATGGTAGTTGTATGTAGGTCAGTGCTGCTCTCTATATGTGTTAATATTGACAAGTCTCCAAAATATGTACTGAGAATGGAAAGTTCAGGACAGTGTATAATGATTGTGTAGAATAGGGGGAAAGTTATACACATCTGTGCATCCATACTCATGTACATAATTTTTTGTATAAAATGTACCTATATATGTATATAGGTGTTTATATACAGTTATATGAAAGCATATGTGCTTTTCTTGAATGAAATATTTCTAGAAATATTATAGAAAACTGAATATACTTTTCATCTTCAGGGAAGGGTAATAGGTGGCCGAAGAGAGGGTTGGGAAGGTGACTTTTTTCTATTATCTTTACAGAGTTTGGAGTTTGGATAATGTAAATATATTACTTAGCCAGAAAATAAGAGAAATATGTGTTTAAAATAGCATATAAATAAAATATTAATATGACTCCTGCAGTTCATTTGGGTATGTTTGGTAGTTATTTGCCAAGTTGTGTTGAATACAAGAAAATTTATTGGACTCATAGAGCACTATTATTTTTTTCTTTCCTTTTTTAAAGTCTGAGTCGGATGTTATACTGCAAATAGAATAAAATAAGTGGGTCATGTCTTTTGCTGTCAATATGTTTACTCTTTTTTCTTTTTTTCCACCTCTTCTTGTCTTGTTTTTTCTTCTGATATATTAGGCAAAGCAGGGGCAATGCTCCAATACATGAGTGACAACTTGTCACTGGAAAAGTTCCTTGTGGGAATTTTTATGAGTTTATGACATCTTTGTTAATAAGCACTTAAAATGAACATCTGACAAGATGTTAACAGAGGGATGCAATGAACTCTAGTGCAACTGGAGCTACATCATATGCATGTGTTTTCAAGGTAACTGAGCATCTTCTTTATATTATGCAAAATGTATTTTGTTTTGCTTATTCCATATAGCAATTCCTGTTCCTGGTCTGGTCACTTTTTATGCTGCTGCTGTGCTTTCGCTGAGGTGAAGGACAGGTTCTCTTGAGACCAGAGAGACAATCTTTTTTTACTTAGGATCCTACAATGGTGGTTTTGCTTTCTTAGTTCACTGATAATTTCCTCCAAGTTATTCTTTACTGCGTAACAGACCACCTCAAAGCTTCGTGGTAGGAAGGGCCGGCCTGTGTGGTTTGGTTTGGATCCAGAGCTGAGGCTGGTAGATCCATTTCTAAGACGGGTTTCTCTCTCACATGTGTGGTCTCTCAGTTCTCTGTGGCCCTGCTCCCTGCGTGCAGCATCTTGTCCTAGCAGCTCCCTCTGTGGCTGTGGATTCCCACAGTGTGTTGGTATCAGGGTAGTCACTCTGCTGTGGCAGCTGATTTCCACGGGACCAAAGTGAGAGCTGCCTGTCTCCTTAGGGCTGGGCTGGAAGCTGGCACTGAGTCACTTCCGGGCAGTCCCATTATCCAGTGAAGTCACAGGGTCTGCTCAGATTCAAGGGGAGGGAACACGGACCCAGGCTCTAGGTAGAGGGTGTGTCAAAGAGTTTTGAGGCCAATTCCTTTCTTTTGAAGAACTTGGACAAGATATTGAGGGATCTGTTGGGAACTTTTTGAATATCGTCATTCAGCTCAAACTCCAATGGGTGCCTTCCTTCCTCCTCAGCAAGTAGCCTGAGCTTCTGAGCCAAGTCAGTGCAACTTAACTTACTTCTTTCTTTAAAAAAAAAATTTATCATGGTAAAGTTGGATGGCATCACTGACTCAATGGACATGAGTATGAGTAAACTCCAGGAGTTGGTGATGGACAGGGAGGCCTGGCGTGCTGCATTCCATGGGGTCGCAAAGAGTCAGACATGTTTGAGCAACTGAACTGAGTTGAACTGTAAAAGTCACATAATATAAAATATACTGTTGTAACCGTCTATAACTGTACAGTGAATGCCCGAGGTAGATTCGCATTGTTGTGCAACTTTCACCATCCTAAACGGAAACTCCGTTAAACACTTGACTCCCCATTCTCAGTCCCCATCCCCTCACCTGGCGCCTGGCATCCACCAGTGTACTTGCTGACTATGAATTTGACTCTTCTAGATACCTTGTCTAAGTGGAATAGAACAGTATTTGTCTGTACTTAATATAAATTGCAATGCATTTTTAAGGTTAACTTAATGTATGTCCTACAAACAGATTGTACTTTTCCCCTCCGTGTTATGCAGTAGGTGAAATTTCTTTATCTTGTTAGGAAGTAGCTGCCCAGATGAGAACTCTGAACACTGTGAGTCAGTCTCTGTTCTTCCTCTCCATTTCCACAGTCTGTAACCTGACCCTCAATCTCAAAGCTGTGCTTTCTCTTTCCTGATAAAAAGCCTTTTAAAAATAGCTTCCTTGGTCTTCCATCTTGATATGCCAAGCAGATTGAAGTAGCCCCTGAGAACCTTGTAATGCAATGCCCCCATCAATAGGACCAGGAAGCTTGTTTCCAGTTCCTTAGCCATCTTGTTACTTAGCCAGTGTGAGGGTGTGCTTTGGGTCTGGGTCTGGTTTCCCAGCACCATGCAGCTCTAAGAACATGGTCAGTGCTGACTGTAATAGCTATGGAAATATATGGTGATGAACAGTTTTTCTTTGTTTCAACTTCTGTGATCCTAACCCACCTTTTCTCCCTTTCACTATGTCCTACCTCTATTTTGACTTCCTTTATATCGTGTCTAGTTCATGCACAGTCTCCTAGTTGTCTTCCCTGATACCAGTCTTGCCTCTCTCCTGTTCTATTCTTCACATGCTTACTAAAGTGAGCATCCTGATGCGAAAATCTGGATCTCCTCACTTGAATTTCTGTAATGACTCTGTTGTTATCAGAGTAAAGTCAAATAACTTCCAAGCCTCTGAATGATTGGCCCCACTTTCCTTAAGTCTCATCATGATCGAGTTCCCCTTCTCACCTGTTGTTCCAACTACAGGGTCTCCTTTTGGCCCTTAGTGCGTGCCTGCTAAGTAGCTTCAGTTGTGTCCGACTCTGTGTGACCTGATGGACTGTAGCCCACCAGGCTCCTCTGTCCATGGGATTCTCCAGGCAAGCATATTGGAGTGGGTTGTCATGCCCTTTTCCAGGGGATCTTTCCAACTCAGGAATCGAACCCGTGAATCTTGTCTCTTGCATTGGCAGGTTGGTTCTTTACCACTAGCACCACCTGAGAAGCCCTTAGTATGTGCTGCTTATTCTTGACTGTAAGCTTCCCTCATGCTCTTCTGTCTGCATTTCTCTCCCCTTCATTTTTTTTTTTCTTTTTCCCCTTTGGCCATACTGCATTACATGCAAGATCTTAGTTCCCCTGACCAGGGCTCAAACCCCTGCCCCCCTGCAGCGGTAGCACGGAGTCTTAACCTCTGGACCCCCAGGGAAGGTCCCTCCTCTTTCCTTTTCATCTCTGTTCCCTCTACAGTTTCTTAAGTCCCAGATCTGAGGCCAGTTCTTTGAAATGCTTTCCCTGACTCACAGAAGCTGGGTTATTTCCACTTCTGTGTGTTCCTATGTTGCCCTCATTTTCCCCATGATAGATATCATTCCATGACACGACACTGACTTTGCTTATTGGCTGTTCTCTGACTTCTCTTAGACTGGGAGTTTGCGGGGAATAGAGACTGAGCTTTTTGCATGTTATTGCCAAAGCCTGGAGAAGGAAATGGCAACCCACTCCAGTGTTCTTGCCTAGAGAATCCCAGGGATGGGGGAGCCTGGTGGGCTGCCATCTATGGGGTTGCACAGAGTTGGACATGACTGAAGTGACTTAGCAGCAGCAGCAGCAGCAGCAGCCAAAGCCTAGAACAGTGCCTGGTGTATCCTGGCCCCCAAATAAAGATCAGTTGTGTGAATAAGTACAGCTGATGGCAGATGCGCTTTGGCTATGATCTTTGAGAAAAGCAATTTAGCCCATTATCTTGACAACTTGATTTTTGCTAACCAGAGGCTAGCTACTTTTTTTCCTTCCCTCTCCTCTCCTCATCCTTCCGCTTCTCTTTTTCCCTCGCTCTTCTTTTCATTCCTTCCTTCCTTTTTCTTCCTTTCAACCCTGTTTTAATCTAGACAGTTGAAATTCTGATATGACTGACTTCGAGATGAAAGGGATGTTACTGTAATTTTTAACAACACTTTTTCGTATTTATATCAAATTTGAGCACTGGGAAATTTTTCTGTGGGCCCAGATCTTTGCTTAACATCCAGATTGCTTAGAACATGTTGTTCTGTTCTATACCTGCTGTATCATGTATTAAGTCAGAATTCAATGTCCATCTCGTCTTCAAGACGAGTTTTAACCCAAAATTATTCCATTTTAACTATAAGTTTTTTATGAAGCGTTCTTAAGTTTGTGATACACATGCTTACCTGAAGTGACAGTCATTCTTGCTGTCCTTCTAATAAAATTTTAGGAGCTGACACTACATCTATCTTTTGATATTTCTGTGGAGATGATATCACTGTAAGCCTTTCTTGAGCGGAAACGGTTTTTATATGAATCAGTTAAAAACTAACCCGTTACAGGTCATGATTGCTTATGACTATATAAGATACAGGTAGAAAATGGACCTAGGGATTTTAAGTCTTTTTAAGAAGAAACTACATTTCTGTTTGGATGCTCATATTTTTGTTTGGTTTTTACATTCTTGCTTTTACACTTAGCGAAGGTCTGAACATGTCTTGGATCCTCTTTTTTATTTTTTCTTTTCTTCTTGCACGTGAGCTATCAATGCTCTCCAAACAGAAATTCTTTACACAGCTACCAGCTTCCATATTTTTGCCAAAATCATGAGATGAGCTTCTCTTCTGACTGTTGCCCTGTTAGAATGCACATCTCATTGACTATATCTTCATTTGTGGACATTTACAGGGACTTCCCAGGTGGCATACTGATAGAGAATCTGCCTGTCAATGCAGGAGACATAAGGAGATTCAGATTTGATCCCTGGATCTTGGCAATCCACTGAAAATGGCAACCCACTCCAGGAGTCTTGCCTGTAGAATTCCATGGACAGAGAAGCCTGGTGGGCTACAGTCCATGGGATCGCAAACAGTTGGACATGACTTAGCAACTAAGCAACAGCAAAATTATTAAAGTCTTTGTGGGTCATGTGGCAATCATCTGTAAACTCTATTTTTTGATATGAGATGTTCTGGTGAATTGATGTGTTACTATTTATACCATATGTGGATTATCAAGTTTTAAAAAATATAGTACAGTATCACTAGGTCTCTCTTTCAATTCCTACCTTATGGCCTTTATCTTTTCTGGACCCTCAGCATTGAGTTCAGTAGCTTCTTCAAAGTATGCCCTACATTACATTCATTAAGTGGATGTGTTTCTAATGATCTTCTATAATGATTCAGAGAGTTAGGATGGGTTCTAAAATGATGAATACCAATTATCATTATATCATAAAAGCTTGGAAGTGAGGATTAATGGAGAGTTTCTGTACATTAGCTGATTCTCTGATCACTTTCCATTCTTTTTTCCGGAGTTAGCTGAAATTATTCTAGTTCGTCTGCGAACTCAAATAATAACTGCATTACAAATGCGGTTTGTTCTAAGATTGTTTTTTTGTTTTTTCCATGCCCCTGCACTATTCCCAGCTTCTCACTGTGTCCTTGAAGTCTCTCTGCAGTGCATTTATCAAGCCCAGGTCAGTGGCCATGTTATCTCGTAGGTCCCTATATCAGCGTTGTCTCCTGTTTCCTCTGACATATAAATGTATCTGTCCTTTCCAAACGGTAGTAACATGTTGAATTCCTATAACTCACACCGGAAGCTTTCTCTTCTGTAGGGAGTGCTTTAATTAGAGGCTCTCTTACCCTAAATTTTGTGGAATGTGTCTTCCTTTAAAGTAGCTTTTGCCATCTTCATTAAATCAGTCAGGGAAAATGTGGTCTCGGATACAGGGCTTTGCTGAACTGCTGATTGGCTTGATGTTCTCGGCATTTTCCCTGGAATGCTGAGTGTGTTGGAGGATTCTACAATCTGTCTTGTTTAGTGCACTGTCTATAGGTTACCAGTTATTAGTCAGGAAATTGTCTTCTCTGCTCCATATATCTGAATCTTAACCGCAGCTCTGTTAGAAGTCAAGTATGTGCAATTCTGAATTCAATCTATCAATTTCTTCTCTCTTGAGTATGTATTTCAGGAGTATGGAAGACTCTGTGGCCATGGTGGTAGATCTAAACTGTGGCTATAGTCATATGAATATATATTCCAAGAAAAGATATGAAATTGATAATGTAGGTTTTTAAAACTCCAACTGTAGCTACTGGCAATCATTTAAAACTCCTGTGTTTTCTGGTTGGTCTCCTCAGATGGCAGGCTTATATTGGGATACTATTGCAGAATTACTATTGCTTCAGACAGTTCTATTTTTCTACAAGTTGCTTTAAAAATATTTTTTAAAATAATACACTGTCAAACATCAAAAACACATTTCGACTCATTTTTTTTTTCCAAAAAGAAAGTAAATTTAATGGATGTTCAAATATCTGAGAACTAGCATGTTTGCCAGGATTGTGATAAATGGTATGCAGGCATTGAATGAGTTTCAGGGTAGTTGCAAATATTAAACAAGAATCAAGCCTTTGCATAGTGGAATGTAAAGAGTTTTGGACAAGGAGTTAGGGGACCTGGGTTCTAGTCTGGGTTCTGCTTTAGTGTTTCTCACTTTCTTTTTTTATTATGTATTTTTGGCTGTGCCAGCACATGGGGGATCTTACTTCTCCATCTAAGAATCGAACCCAGGCCCCCTGCACTGGAAGCATAGAAGCTTAACCACTGGCCCACCAGGGAAGTCTGTTAATTTTTTTTTTTTTAACTGAAGTATAGTTGCTTTACAATGCTGTATTAATTTCCAGTGTACACAACAGTGATTCAGATATACATATGTGTATATATATATATAGTCTGACTCTTTGTGACCCCATGGACTATAGCACACCAGTCTCCTCTATCCTTGGAAGTTTCCAGGCAGGATACTGGAGTGAGTTGCCATTTCCTACTCCCGGGGATCTTCTCTACCCAGGGATCGAACCTGCGCCTCCTGCATTGGCAGGTGGGTTCTTTACCACTGAAGCTATATTTCAGATTCATTTCCATTATAGGTTATTACAAAATATTGAGTATAGTTTCCTGTAATATGCAATAGGTCCTTGTTGGTTGTCGGTTTTATATATAGTGGTGTGTATATGTTACTCCCAAACACCTAATTTATCCCTCCCTCTTCTCCCCTTTTGGTAACCATAAATTTGTTTTCTATATCTGTGGGTCTATTTCTGTTTTGTAAAGAAGTTCATTTGTATCTTTTTTTTTTTTAATTTAAAAACTCTTTATTTTTTACATATAATTTAACTTTTTAATTAAAAACAGAAACTTAGAAGACTGATTTAGGGTGGTCAACTTTTCATTTGGCCAAGTAATGATAAGTAGCTTCTACAATGACCACAGCATCATAAAAATAAGGAAGTTAGAAAGGAAGTCAGAAAAGGTAATATTTTTTATAAGTCAGAAAGGAAGTAATTTCAGACAAAAGGAACAGGCCACTGGCAGCCTGGCAGTAGCATCAAGAACATCATACACACATTCACACCCCTCGCTGCCCTCCAGAGAAGACGTCTTCCCCAGGGCAGTACTAGCTCTCAGACCAGAGTCTGGCCTGGTGCCACATCTGAAGGAGAACATCTGGATGCCAGGTGGACTCCCCAGCTCTGTGCAGGTGCCGGCACTGGGTCCTCACAGCATCACCGCACCCAGATGGGGCCTGACATCTCCCTCTGCTGGTTTGACTGGTGGAAGGGAAGACCTCTTTCTTTTTTTTTTTTTTTTTTTAATATTTTCCAAAGGGATTTATTTTATTTATTTATTTATTTATTTTTCCCTGTTTTGTTTTTTATTTATTTATTTTTTTTATTTTAGTTGGGGGCTAATTACTTTACAATATTGTAGTAGTTTTTGCCATACATCGACATGAATCAGCCATGGATTCACATGTGCTCCCCCTCCCAAACCCTCCTCCCACCTCCCTCCCCCTCCCATCCCTCTCTGTCATCCCAACGCTCCATCCCTGAGCATCCGTCCCATGCATAGAACATGGAATGGTGTTCTGCTTCACATATGACAATATACATGTTTCAATGTTATTGTCCCAGAACGTCCAACCCTCACCTTCTCCCTCAGAGTCCACAGGACTGTTCTATGCATCTGTGTCTCTTATTCTGTCTCACATATAGGGTTACCATTACCATATTTCAATTTCCATATACATGCATTAGTATACTGTATTGGTGCTTTTCTTTCTGGCTCACTTCACTCTGTATAATGGGCTCCAGTTTCATCCATCTCAATAGAACGGATTCAAATGTATTCTTTTTAATGGCTGAGTAATATTCCATTGTGTATATGTACCACAGCTTCCTTATCCATTCGTCTGCCGATGGACATCTAGGTTGCTTCCATGTCCTGGCTATTGTAAACAGTGCTGCGATGAACATTGGGGTACACGCGTCTCTTTCAATTCTGGTTTCCTCGGTGTATATGCCTAGCAGTGGGATTGCTGGGTCATATGGCAGTTCTATTCCCAGTTTTTTAAGGAATCTCCACACTGTTCTCCATAGTGGCTGTACTAGTTTGCATTCCCACCAACAGTGTAAGAGGGTTCCCTTTTCTCCACACCCTCTCCAGCATTTATTGCTTGTAGACTTTTGGATAGCGGCCATTCTGACTGGTGTGTAATGGTACCTCATTGTGGTTTTGATTTGCATTTCTCTAATAATGAGTGATGTTGAGCATCTTTTCATGTGTTTGTTAGCCATCTGTATGTCTTCTTTGGAGAAATGTCTGTTTAGTTCTTTGGTCCATTTTTTGATTGGGTCGTTTATTTTTCTGGAATTCAGCTGCAGGAGTTGCTTGTATATTTTTGAGATTAATTGTTTGTCTGTTGCTTCGTTTGCTATTATTTTCTCCCATTCTGAAGGCTGTCTTTTCACCTTGCTTATAGTTTCCTTTGTTGTGCAAAAGCTTTTAATTTTGATTAGGTCCCATTTGTTTATTTTTGCTTTTATTTCCAATATTCTGGGGGGTGGGTCATGGAGGATCCTGCTGTGATTTATGTCGGAGAGTGTTTTGCCTATGTTTTCCTCTAGGAGTTTTATAGTTTCTGGTCTTACATTTAGATCTTTAATCCATTTTGAGTTTATTTTTGTGTATGGTGTTAGGAAGTGTTCTAGTTTCATTCTTTTACAAGTGGTTGACCAGTTTTCCCAGCACCACTTGTTAAAGAGATTGTCTTTTCTCCATTGTATACTCTTGCCTCCTTTGTCGAAGATAAGGTGCCCATAGGTGCGTGGTTTATCTCTGGGCTTTCTATTTTGTTCCATTGATCTATATTTCTATCCTTGTGCCAGTACCACACTGTCTTGATGACTGTGGCTTTGTAGTAGAGCTTGAAGTCAGGCAGGTTGATTCCTCCAGTTCCATTCTTCTTTCTCAAGATTGCTTTGGCTATTCGAGGTTTCTTATACTTCCATACAAATTGTAAAATGATTTGTTCTAGTTCTGTGAAAAATATCATTGGTAGTTTGATAGGGATTGCATTGAATCTGTAGATTGCTTTGGGTAGTATACTCATTTTCACTATATTAATTCTTCCAATCCATGAACACGGTATATTTCTCCATCTGTTTGTGTCCTCTTTGATCATTTGTATCTTTTTTCTCACTTCTTTTTCTTATGCGAATATTCTCATCTCTCCGTTTCTGTCTCCTTTGTGGTCTAAAGTAGCCAGACTGGATGTTATCTAAGCCCTAACATGAAATCTCATGGCTACCCTTGATTTTAACAGGGACAGTAAGCAAATAAGGCAATAAATAGGGCAGTTGGATCTGATGTTATCAGACCCTGTAACCTTTGGGAACAAGAAACGTTTAGGACAAAACTCACAAGGAATTAGCCACTTATCCCAATGTCTTCAAAATGCCAACTCTGAGTGTTAAGAAATCAACACAATGGGCTCATTTCTTTCAGGTGGGATATTGAGTGTTGATATCAGGAGCAGAGAGCACAGAAATGCAGAGATGTGGGAAAGGGTCAGTAACTTGAAGCCTATAGCATCTATGCAGGAGGTAATTTAGGTTCTCAGAATGGCTTGTGCAAGCTTCTTTCCTTTAACAGAACTGAAATTTTCCAGTCTTGACCATCATTCCCAGTAGTATGAGTCTTAGTGACAGCTTTAACTAGCCGTCTGTTGTAGTCAGTTTTGTTTGTTGTTGTTGTTAAATTAGACCTGTGATGCCGCTCTGCTTAGAACAATCCAAATTAGTAAAAGTTACTCCCAAAAATAAGAGATGATCATATGAAGTGAAGTCAGACAGAGGACAGATAGCATACGATGTCACTTACATGTGAAATCTGCAAAAAAAAAAAAAAATGGTGCAAATGAACTTATTTCCAAAACAGAGATTTATAGACACAGAACACAAACTCACGGTTACCAAAGAGGATGGCAGTCTGGGGATGAGGGCGTATGTTAGGAGTTTGTGATTAACACATGCACACTACTGGATGTAAAATAGATAAACAACAAAGACCTGCTGTATAGCACAGGGAACTGTACTCGATGTCTTATGATATTGAGTACCTATAATGGAAAAGAATCTAAAATAGAATATATGTATAACTAACTCTCTTTGCTAGCCACTTCAAACACAACATTGTAAATTAACTATGAGTGAGTGAAGTCACTTAGTCGTGTCCGACTCTTTGCGACCCCATGGCCTGTAGCCTACCAGGCTCCTCTGTCTATGGGATTTTCCAGGCAAGAATGCTGGAGTGGGTTGCCATTTCCTTCTCCAGGAGATCTTCCCCACCCGGGGATCGAACCAGGGTCCTCCCGCATTGTAGACAGACGCTTTACCGTCTGAGCCACCAGGGAATTAACTATACTTCAGTTAAAACAGAAACCAAAAAACTATATGCTGATCGTATATTGAATATATATTGTATATTGTATTTCGTTCTAAGGCATACGTTTTAATCTCTGAATTTGAAATGTTTATTATTGATGACATTTTCTAGTTAAACTGGGCAACACATTTACCTTCAGGGGTAAATAAAATACAGGTGCATCTTGCGATCAATGATAGCTCAGATTTGATGGATTATGTTATTTACCTTGATCACAAGTCATGATATCAGTCCCTTTATTCAAGCAACATTCAGAGTGAAGTAGAGATAGAAAACCTTCATAAATGTATTCGGGATGTTGGGCATGGAAGAATTTCACTAAACTTTTCACAAGTTGCAATTGACAATTGAGTCACTATCGGAGGTTGGTCCTCTGTAGCCCTGTTTGCTTATTTTACTATCTACTAGAAAGTTTCTTTTTAATGGAATTAGAAATCTTGAAGTAAATGGATTTCCCTTTTGCAAATGCACTCCTTTACAAGAAAGTAGGTGTTAAAGCACTTAGCCCAGAGCCCATAATGAATGGCAACCATAAAGTGCCTTCTGGGTAAGAGCACTTTCCGGCTAAGTGTATGGGTTTAGAATTTTCTCAGTTAGTCTTCTGTGAGGGTGGCCATCTCTCACCAGAGGCAATGAAGGGCTACACTTCAGTGGATGAAACCAGGGAAGAATCTCTATCTTACAAATGACTGGACCACTGTGACAGTGGAAATAACTAGGCTCTAAGGTATACGTTATTTTTGAATTTTTCATTTTGAAATATTTTAAGATTCACAAAAGAGTGACAAAAACAGATTTCCTGTAAATCCTGCTCTCAAATTCCCCAAACTAACATTTAAAAAAAGTGCAGCAATCTAAATCATTACATTAACCTTGATCCACTATTATTTTCTTCTTTTAAAAATTTTTTTCACCATATTTTTATTGGAGTATATATTTAATTTAGAATATTGTGTTAGTTTCAGGTATACAGCAAAGTGATTCAGTTATAGATCTGTGTGTGTGTGTGTGTGTGTGTGTGTGTGTGTGTGTGTGTACATCTTAGATTCTTTTCCTTTATAGGTTTTGTTGTTGTTCAGTCACCCATTCCTGTCCAACTCTTTGTGACCTCATGGACTGCAGCACTCTAGGCCTCCCTGTCCCTCACCATCTCCCAGAGTTTGCCCAAGTTCATGTTCATTGCATCAGTAATGCCATCAAGCCATCTCATCCTCTGATGCTTTCTTTTCCCTCTGCCCTTGATCTTTCCCAGTATCATTTTCCAATGTGTCATCTGTTTGCATCAGATGACCAAAATACTGGAGTTTCAGCTTCAGCATCAGTACTTTCAGTGAGTATTCAGGATTGATTTCCCTAAGATTGGCTGCTTTGATCTCTTTGCTGCCCAGGGGACTTGCAGAAGTCTTCTCCAGCACCACAGTTAGCAGGCATCAATTCTTTGGTGTTCTGCCTTGTTTATGGGCCATCTCTCACAACTATATGTGACCACTGGGAACACCATAGCCTTGACTATATGGACCTTTGTTGGCAGAGTAATGTTTCTGCTTTTCAACACAGTGTCTAAGTTTGTCATCGCTTTCCTGCCAAGAAGCAGTCATCTTCTGATTTCATGGCTGCACTGTCTGCAGTGATTTTGGAGCCCAAGAAGAGGAAATCTGTCACTACTTCCACCTTTTCCCCTTCTGTTTGCCATGCAGTAGTGGGGGTGGATGCCATGATCTTAGTTTTTTTACTATTTAGTTTTAAGCTGGCGCTTGCACTCTCCTCCTTCACTGTCATCAAAAGGCTCTTAAGTCCTTTGTCACTTTCTCCCATTAGAGTGGTATCATCTGCATATATGAGGTTTTTGATATTTCACCTGCCTATCTTGATTCTGGCTTGTAATTCATCCAGCGTGGCATTTCTCATGTTTTCATCATATTGGTTAAACAAACTGGGTGACAACAGTCAGCTCTGTTGTACTCCTTTCTCAATCTTAAACCAATCAGTTGTTCCATACAGGGTTCTGACTGTTGCTTCTTGACCCATATACAGATTTCTCAGGAGACAGGTAAGATGGTCTGGTATTCCCATCTCTCTAAGAACTTTCCACACTTTGTCATGATCCACACAGTCAAAGGCTTTTGCATAGTCAATGAAACAAAATTTTTCTGAAATTCCCTTGCTTTTTCTATAATCCAGTGAATGTTGGCAATTTGATCTCTAGTTCCTCTTCATTTTCTAAACCCAGCTTGGACATCTGGAAGTTCTTGGTTTGCATAATGGCAAAGCCTAGAATGCAAGATTTTAAGCATGACCTTACTAGCATGGGAGATGAGTGCAATTGTCCAGTGATTAGCACTTTCTTTGGTTCTGCTCTTTTTGGAAATTGGGATGAGGATTGACCTTTTCCAGTCCTGTGGCCACTGCTGGGTCTTCCAGATTTGTTGACATAATGAATGCAAAACCTTGATGACATCATCCTTTAGGGATTTGAATAGTTCTGCTGTAATTTCATGGCATCCATTAGCTTTATTAATAGCAGTGCTTCTTAAGGCCTGCTTGACTTCACACTCTAGTATGTCTGGCTCTGGGTGACTGACCACACCACTGTAGCAATCCAGTTCTTTCAGATCGTTTTGTATAGTTCTTCCATGTATTCTTTCCATCTCTTCTTGATTTCTTCAGCATCTACTAGGTCTCTACCATTTTTATTCATTATTTGCCATCTTTGGGCAGAATGCTCCCTTGAGGTTTCCAGTTTTCCTGAAGAGATGTCTAGTCTTTCCCCTTTTGTTGTTATCTTCTATTATTAAGCAGTCTTCGTTGAAGAAGGCCTTCTTGTCTCTTCTAGCTGTTCTTTGAAACTCTGTGTTTTTATTCGATGTACCTTTCCCTCTCTCTCCACTTCTCTTTGTTCGTTCGCAATTTGTAAAGTCTCCTCAGGTAACCACTTTGCCTTCTTGCTTTTCTTTTCCTTTGGGATTGTTTTGTTTGCTGCCTCATGTACAGTATTATGGACTTCTGTCCAGAGTTCTTCAGGCACACTGCTATCTAGATCTAGTCCCTTGAATCTATTTGTTACCGCTACGGCTTCAGCAATACGTGAACCGTAAACTTACAGATGATCAAGCTGGTTTTAGAAAAGGCAGAGGAACCAGAGATCAAATTGCCAACATCTGCTGGATCATCGAAAAAGCAAAAGAGTTCCAGAAAAACATCTATTTCTGCTTTATTGACTATGCCAAAGACTTTGACTGTGTGGATCCCAATAAACTGTGGAAAATTCTGAAAGAGATGGGAATACCAGACCACCTGACCTGTCTCTTGAGAAACCTATATGCAGGTCAGGAAGCAACAGTTAGAACTGGACATGGAACAACAGACTGGTTCCAAATAGGAAAAGGAGTACGTCAAGGCTGTATATCGTCACCCTGCTTATTTAACTTATATGCAGAGTACATCATGAGAAACGCTGGGCTGGAAGAAACACAAGCTGGAATGAAGATTGCCGGGAGAAACATCAATAACCTCAGATATGCGGATGACACCACCCTTATGGCAGAAAGTGAAGAAGCACTAAAGAGCCTCTTGATGAAAGTGAAAGAAGAGAGTGAAAAAGTTGGCTTAAAGCTCAACATTCAGAAAACTAAGATCATGGCATCTGGTCCCATCACTTCATGGGAAGTAGATGGGGAAACAGTGGAAACAGTGTCAGACTTGATTTTTTGGGGCTCCAAAATCACTGCTGATGGTGATTGTAGCCATGAAATTAAAAGATGCTTACTCCTTGGAAGGAAGGTTATGACCAACCTAGATAGCATTTTAAAAGCAGAGACATTACTTGCCAACAAAGGTCCATCTAGTCAAGGCTATGGTTTTTCCAGTGGTCATGTATGGATGTGAGAGTTGGACGGTGAAGAAAGCTGAGCGCCGAAGAATTGATGCTTTTGAACTGTGGTGTTGGACAAGACTCTTGAGAGTCCCTTGGACTGCAAGGAGATCCAACCAGTCCATCCTAAAGGAGATCAATCCTGGGTGTTCATTGGAAGGAGTGATGTTGAAGCTGAAAGTCCATACTTTGGCCACCTCATGCAAAGTGTTGACTCACTGGAAAAGACCCTAATGCTGGGAAGGATTGGGGGCAGGAGGAGAAGGGGGCAACAGAGGATGAGATGGTTGGATGGCATCACTGACTCGATGGACATGGGTTTGGGTAAACTCCGGGAATTGGTGATGGACAGAGAGGCTTGGTGTGCTGCGATTCATGGGGTCGCAAAGAGTCGGACACGACTGAGTGACTGAACTGAACTGAACTGCAAATTCATATGGGATTTGATTTAAGTCATACCTAACTGGCCTAATGTATTTCCCCAGTTTCTTTAGATTAAGCTGATGATCTGAGCCTCAGTCAGCTGCAGGTCTTGTTTTTGCTGACTATTTACAGCTTCTCCGTCTTTGGCTACAAAGAATATAATCGATTTGATTTTGATATTGACCATTTGGTGATGTCCATATCTCTTTTGTTGTTGAAAAAGAGTATTTGCTATGACTATCTGCATTCTCTTGGCAGAATTCAGTTAGCCTTTGCCCTGCTTCATTTTCTTCTCCAACGCCAAATTTGCCTGTTACCCCACGTAACAGGTTACCCCAGGTCCTACTTTTACATTCCAATCCCTGATGATGAAAAGAACATCTTTTATTTTTGGCATTAGATCTAAGAGGTCTTCTAGGTCTTCATACAACTGATCAGCTTCTTGGGCATTGGTGGTAGGGGCATAGACTTGAATTACTGTAATACCGAATGGTTTGCCTTGGAAACGAACTGAGATTATTCTGTCATTTTTGAGGTTGCACCCAAGTACTGTATTTTGAACTCTTTTGTTGATTATGAGGACTACTTCGTTTCTTCTTGCCCCAAGTAGTAGATGTAATGGTCATCTGAATTAAATTCGCCCATTCCCATTCATTTTAGTTCACTGATTGCTAAGATGTTGATGTTTATTCTTACCATCTCCTGCTTGACCGAGTCCAGTTTTCCTTGATTCATGGATCTAACTTGCCAGGTTCCTATACAATACTGTTTTTTGTGGCATCGGATTTTACTTTTGTCACCAGACACATTAACAGCTGTGAGCATCATGTCTGCTTTGGCCTGGTCACTTCATTCATTCTGGGGCTATTGGTAGTTCTCCTGTGCTCTTCCCCAGTAACATATTGGACACCTTCAGACCTGGGGGACTCATCTTTGGTGTCATATCCTTTTGGCCTTTTATACAGTTCATGAGATTCTCATGGCAAGTATACTGGGGTGGTTTGCACTCCCTCCTCCTATGGCTCGTGTTTTGTCAGAACTCGCTGACAGATGACCCATCCGTCCTGGGTGGCCCTGCATGGCATGGCTCATAGCTTCATTGAATTATACAAGCCCTTTCACCACAAGAAGGCAGTGATCTGTGAAGGGGATAGGTTATCACAAGATGTTAAATATAGTTCCTGTGCCATACAGTGGATCCTTTTTGTTTGCCTATTTTTTTAGGTCCATATTATATTCTGATCCAGAGTTTATCATACCTTTTCTATTTTTTTTTCATACTATTTCTGTTAGCAGCCTGAGAAAAAATATTTTTGGCTTTCTTGGCTATAAGGTTCTGTAGCTACTACTCATCTCTGCTGTTGGACAAAAGCATCTGTAGATAATATTTAGATGAATGCTGATAGCTTTGTTTCAAAAACTTTAATCATAAAAATAGGTGACCAGCCAGCCTTGGGCTTCCCTGGTAGCTCAGTTGGTAAAGAATCTGCCTGCAATGCAGGAGACCCAGGTTTGATCCCTAGATTGGGAAGATCCCCTGGAGAAGGACATGGCAACCCACTCCAGTATTCTTTCCTGGAAAATCCCATGGACAGAGGATCCTGGTGGGCTATAATTATGGAGTCACAAAGAGTCGGACATGACTGAATGACTAATACTTTGCACTTCAGCCAGCCTTAGTTGGCCAACCCACGAAATCCGCAGACTTTTTAAAAGAGTTGACAGTTTTCCCATGAATGACTTTTGTTTTGGTACAGAGTCCAACCTCAGATCAGATGTTGCATGTAATTGTTATATCTCTTAGTCTCTTTAATCTGCAGTAGCTTCTCAGTCTGACTTTATATTAGTGACTGTAAAACTTTTGAAACATAATGACCAGTTATTTTGTAGTTTAGATATCAATCTGGCCTTTTGTGGTATCTCTTCCTGTTCATATTTGGTTTATACTTTTTTTTCCTTTTGGATCGTGCCACACGGCTTGTGGGATCTTAGTTTCCCAACCAGGGATTTAACTCAGGCCCTTGGTAGTGAAAGCATGGAGTTCAAACCACTAGACCACCAGGGAATCCCTGGATTGTACCTTTTTTAGGAGCAACACAGAGGTAATGATTGTGACCTTTTCTGTGCTTTATCTCAGAAGGCCCATTATGTCTATTTATCCCATTATTGGTGATGCTAATATGGGTCATTTGGTTATTAGCATGTCATTTGGCACATTTTCCCACTGTAAGGTTATCCTTTTTCTATCTGTAATTGAAATGTTACCAGTTTCCCTTTATGCTGTTCATTTGAGACTATGTACTCATAATACTTCCGGCCATCAGTTTTAGTGTTCATTAATGACTCCTTCCTTACACAATTATATTAATAATCTGTTGTGTACTAAGTGGTAGTTTTTAAAGTTTCATCATTTCTTCTACATTTGTCAGTTGAAATTTTATGATAAGAATTTGCTTTTCCCTGATTCCTTATTCATTTGTTGGTTCATATTTTAATTTAAGCTGATGGATTCTTATTTTATACTTTGGACTGAGTTCTTTTGCTGTCATGATTTATTGTCGTTTTTCAAAACTACCCCAGATTTGACTGCTGGGAGGCCCCTGCAGTTAGTTGCTGTATCCTTTTGAATGTCTCTGTTCTTTCTTTACAGGCTTTCTTATGTTATGGCACCCCAAGATGTTCCTGGCTCATCTTTTGTTTTCCTTGCTCCAGTCCTGGAATCAGGGCATTTTATCACAGAGTTCTGGGTCCTTGTTATAAAAGAATAATATTTGGAAACCATGATCAAAAGAGTTAGGCACGGTATTGTCCTGGAGTGCTATTGGCTCCAAGCCCTCTCAGTGAACAGAGCTAGATGGTGAATGAACAAAGCGTACATACACACACACATCTGTATTTATGTTTGAGTCTGCATGTCTGTATCATTATATAAAAGTCCATGAGTTTATACCAATACCTCTTATATCGATCCAACGTAACAGAATTCATCTTTTCCTTATTCCTCATTTGTAACAACCTTCTTTTCCAGTGAGTAAGCTGATTCTCATTATCCATGATATACTTAATTATTTAATCAATCCTAGAATAACACAAGATAGATTTGAAATTGCTAGCCTATATCCTTGTGAAAATAAACCTGTTATTTTTGTGCAATTCTTTGGTTTTTAAAAAATTATTGAAGTATAGTTGATTTGCAATGTTGTGTTTAATTGCTGCCGTACAGCAAAGTGACTCAGTTATACGTGTATAAATTCTTTTGGTTAAATCACAGGATGTTGAATATAGTTGCCTGTGCTGTATAGTAGGACCTTGTTGTTTATCCACTGTATTTATGTAAGAGTTTGCCTCTGCTAATGCCAAACTCGCACTCCATCCTTCCTCCACACTTCTTGCCCCTTGGAAACCACAAATCTCTTCTTCATATCAATGGGTCTGTGTTTGTTTTGTAAGTATGTTCATTTGTGTCGTATTTTAGATTCTACTTGTAAATAATATCATATGGTATTTATCTTTCTTTTTCTCACTTGCTTTCTTTAGTATGATAATCTCCAGTCCCATCCGTGTTGCTACAAATGGCATCATTTCATTCTTTTTAATGGCTGCGTACATTTATACACTCTCCTATATCCAGCAAAAAAGACATGTACATTTATATATTATATATAAGAAAGGCACATGCATACATATTTAAAGGGTATTTTTTGTATGTAGCATTGTTTGTAATTGCAAAACAATGGTAACAATCTCCATATGCCTACAGAGGAGAGAGACCAAATTAACCACTGTACATTCACACAATGAAATACTATGTAACCATAACATAAATGAAGATTTCTATGAACTGAGTTGGAAATAATTCTAAGACATATTGTTAACTAAAGGAAAAAATATACATAAGGAGTAGCTTTAAGAGGCTAAGAGCAGGAACCCCTAGATTACGTTGTGTCTCCAACACTGTCCTTTCTCTTAACATTTTTGTACAAAATTTTTCCTTCAGAGGATTCTCTTTAGCTTGTAGTTTTCATACAAAAAATAAAAAGAACAAATGTCAAGTGATGATGCAATAACACAGTTACCAGTCATTCACAGTCCAGGAGATAAAGTGTTGGACAATTGCCCTTGGTCAAAGAGCAAAGGAAAAATTCCTGCAGTACCCAGCTCTGAAGACATGAGGAAGGGATCTCTGGTGGGAAATAGAGCTATTGTATTGAGTTTTTCTTTCTAAACACCAGCTAGGTGTAGGCAATGCTTTGCATGTATTCTACTGGGAAAAAATAAGATGTTAATGGACAAGTAACAGTACAGATGCCTTGATCTAAAACTTGAAATGTTTCAACTGTAGTTTATATTAATTAGTCAATGAAAGAACTATCCTCAGTTTGGGGGGGGGGTAGAAAATATAAACATAACAAAATATAATCGAATCTCTAGGCATAATAAGCCAGTGGAACAAGGACTGTATCATTTCATACTTTATTCACTACTCCCAAAATGTCATGCTTTTGGGTCGGGTGGGGAAGAAGAAAAGAGGAAAGAAGAGGTGACTCATACATGGGCTCCTAGGGCACTTGACCAAAAGGTACTCATGTTTGGAATTAAATCGCCTTTTAATTAACCAGTTGCATTTTTTCTCCTAAAGCAGGCAGGGATCTAGTGTGTGAGAATGCACAGATTGGTACGGTAGACCTTCCATATCTGTGGGCTCCATGTCCATGGTTCCTCATCCATGGATTCCAATGGCCAACTGTATTTTTTCTCACTCTTTGTTCCTCATACCTTTGCGCCTTCTTTGATGGAGATGCGACTGAACTTCTTCCACTTTTCCCTGATGTTCCATCTCCCTCTGGCCTCATACGCTTTACCCGTTTCCCTCCCCCCAGTGCACACACGAAATCACTCCTGTTTTGACTGATACTTCTCAGTCTTCAGCTTTCACTTGGATGTCATTTCTCAGATAATTTTCCCCAAACCTCCAGAATTGGTGAGGTTTTCCTGTTATGTATTGTTTTGTCTATTCTTCTAGAACTCTTCCTGTATTTGCTTACATAACTGTTCATTTCCCCTTCCTCTAAAGTTCTTGAATACTAAAGCTCTGTCTGTCATCTGCCTCTGAGTAAATCCCCCTAGAGCAGCATTTGGGCTTCCCTGGGGCCTCAGGGAAGGAAATGGCAACCCACTCCACTATTCTTGCCTGGAGAATCCCATGGACAGAGGGGCCTGGCAGGCTCTAGTCCATGGGGTTGCAAAGAGTTGGACATGACTGAGTGACTAACACTGGTGGCTCAGATAGTAAAGAATCCTCCTGTAATGCAAGATGTCTGGTTTTGATCCCTGGGTTGGGAAGATCCCCTGGAGGAGGTCATGGCA
Organism: Okapia johnstoni; assembly: GCA_024291935.2. NCBI lineage: Eukaryota > Metazoa > Chordata > Mammalia > Artiodactyla > Giraffidae > Okapia > Okapia johnstoni. The sequence goes on from CM044327.1 coordinate 26,242,066, forward strand.
ACCCACTCCAGTATTCCTGCCTGGGGAATCCCATGGACAGAGGAGCCTGGTGGGCTACAGTCCATGGAGTTGCAAAAAAGTATGGCATGACTGAGCGGCTAAGCACAGCACACAGCAACATTTACCACCCATCATATATTTACTGAGTGAAAGGATTCACCAGTGGCCCAGCAATCCAAGATGTGAGGTAATGTAAACCGTGGGTCCTCCTTCCCTTGAGTGCGTTAGAGTCTATAAATATAATGTATTGAAAAACAGTTAATAAAAGACAACATGGTTATTAAAGCAGGATTGCCATCATTTAAGACATAGTACATATTCTATTTTTTTCCCCGTGGTAGACAACTTGGTAAAAAGCCTAATCACCTGAGATTAATGGAAATTATTTTCATAGCTCATGTCATAATAGAGATCATTAGCCTGGTACAGTCTCCTTTTGTACAGCTCCAAGTGGGAAAAGATTAATAAAATAATTTGAAATGTAGAGCTTTTTGATGTGCCTATAGTGGCTATAATTTAGTTAGTGGAAGTAACAACAGACCTTAAAATGGTACTAGCAATTTTTTTGCTGCAGAACTTCTTAGAGCTTGTCATATACTTCTCTTTACTGTGAGTCTTGCAGAGAATATTTTTAATATTTGTTTATTTATTGGGCTGCCCCAGGTGTTAGTGACTGTAATGGCATGTGGGATCTTATCCCCTGACCAGGGATTGAACCCAGGCCCTCTTCATTGGGAGCGTGGAGTCTTAGCCACTCGGCCACCAGGAAAGTCTCCAGAGAACACACTATACAGCATTTCCATAATAATCATGGAGCAGTTGTTTTTTTCTCCCCATAAAAAATGAGCATCTTCTAGAATTACTGATTATTACTATGTATCTATCATCTGTCAACTGATTATCCGTCTGCCCATCTACCTGAGAATTATTATTGAATTCTTACCTGTTCCTTTCTCTCACCGTGTTTTTATGCACTTCCTCAAATTCTTTCTGTCATTACACTTTTTTCCCTAACTTCTAGTTTCTTCCCTATATCAAAACAGAAATAGTTCTCTTTGGGTGGGGGAAGATAATGTGTTATTTTTAAATTAATATTTATTAGAGTATAGTTGCTTTAAAACGTTGTTTTAACTTCTACTGCACAGCAAAATGAGTCAGCCACACATATACCTATATCCACTCTCTTTTGAACTTCCCATTTAAGTCACTACAGTGTACTAGCGAGTTCTCTGTTTATACAGTAGGTTCTTGCTAGTTATCTGTTTTATACATAGCATCAGCTGTGTATATGTATCAATCCCAACCTCCCAATTCCTTCCATTCTCCCTTCCCTTCCCCGTTAGTATCCATACATTTGTTGTCTACATCTGTGTCTCTATTTCTACTTTGCACATAAGACTATCTATACCATTTTTCTATATTTTACATATATGTGTTAATATATGGTATTTGTTTTTCTCTTAATGAACAAAAGAATGTTTCAGATACAGTGTACTTTGTCACTTACAACAGGAACCTCACCCTCCCCAGCTGATAACCTGATCATAAATGGATCATGTTGGGAGCCCGTGTATTTGACAATATGTCCCTATACTTTCCCGGGGGGAAGCATTAATAATTATTAGAAATGTAATAAAACTGTTGAATGTTCACATCTCAACTATAAACTCTAAAATACGTCAGTTCTGATTCGATAGCAGTATAAAAGAGCAAATAGAAATATAGTGAAGTCAAAACTGAAAACAAAAATATATGGCATTAGTCAGATGACATCCATAAAACAGAGAGACGAGAAGGGTGAATTTATAATGGCAGCACTTTAGGTTGTGGGAGCCTTGAAGTTTGCTTTCCCAGGCTTGTCCGACCAAATGAACCAAACCAGTTAATCTTTCTGTTGTGCGGTGTGACACAGAAGAAAAAAGTTGGTGGCCCTGGAGTCATTTGCAGTACCCTCTGCACCTTCCTTCTCTCTGCCGTATTTGTTTCTCCCCTTTCTGTCTCTGCTTCTCTGTCCTTTCCTCTGTTTTTAATTTATTAACAAGCAGATTTCCTGTAAAGTGTGCTGGTGCACACGGGTGCAACCCTCTACTTTTGCTTTACACTGGAGGTAATGGTTCAGTGATGTGGTAGAGCTCATGGAAGAACAAAACAGTCAACCTCTGAACCTTCAAGCTGCAAACTTTCAAAGATGCAGGCGTGTGTTCGCCTGTCTAGTCACGTAAGTTACTTCACGTGTTTGGTGTACATTTTCCCATGTGCTCATCCTCTACAAGTGGTTGTGATTTGGTGTACTTTGCTATACAGTATGGGGTAGAGTACAGTAGGGCAGTATCTTTCTTTCTAGCCCAGGATTTCCGGAAATGAGTAAAAGCAGCAGTGATATAGCTGGTTCTGCTGAGAAGCTCCAGCTGTTGCACGGTACTACAGTACTTTTCAAGGTACTGTACTGTAAGATTAAGAATGTTTTATATATATATATATATATATATATATATATATATATATTATGTATTATAAACCTGTTACATACAGTACAGTACTATATAGCCGATTGTGTTAGTTGGGTACCTAGGCTGACTTTGTCAAACCTCCAAACAAATTGGACTGACAAATACGCTCTTGGAATGCAGCGCATTCACATGTAGGGAGCCTACTGTATTCCCGTAAGTAGTCAGGCCATAGGGCTTTTGAAAGAGATTTCAAGTATATACATACTTGAGAGGGTAGCGCTTTTAGAGTTAAGTGGAGAACCCTGATAGAGGCTATTTATGCAGAGCTTGGCAGGTACTCTCACTCCCTTGGATTTTTTTCTGCCTCTGTCTGAGAAGGCTTTGTCCATATTAAGTGTGTGCATGTAATATCTGAAATGTTTCCACGTCTTAGTCCAGTGCTACTAAGAGCTTGCTTGGCTGTGTCCATTCATAGATGGATCCTGGCGAACTTTTCTTTCTCTTCTGGCTTGTTTTCGTTGTTTGCAGACAGCTCCCCTGGGAGCAGGCATGATGGTTGCTGTGGGATGGTATATATAGACAATTCCAATTTCCCGTCTATTTTTGGCTTCTTTATTTGCCTCAGAATAAGCTATAATGAGCAGACCTATGACTCTGGCGCTTTTGTTTAGTAAGGATTTCATTAGGACTTTCTTGCCGTGCTTTCACTGTATGTTCAGTAATTATCCTCAGTGGCATAAGGATACATTTTTCGGGGTGGCAGTTTTGTCTCTCTTTGCTTGACATTTGGAACCTCTCCCTTCCTTTTGTTTCCCTTCTGCTGAGAAGCTCCAGCTGTTGCATGGTACTACAGTACTTTTCAAGGTACTGTACTGTAAGATTAAGAATGTTTTGTATATATAGATATTGCATGTATTATAAACCTGTTACAAAAAGTACAGTACTATATAGCCGATTCTGTTAGTTGGGTACCTACGCTGACTTTGTCGAACCTGCAAACAAATTGGACTGGCAAACATGCTCTTGGAATGCAGCGCCAGACTCTTAAAGAGTATTCCAGATATGTTTCCCTTTCTTCACTTTTCTTAAAATTTGAGGTCAATTTATTTTTTAAAACTTTTTTTTTTTTATTTTGTATTGGAGTAGAGGGGGTTAACAATGATGTGAGAGTTTCCTGTGAACAGTGATGGGGACTCAGCAATGCATACACATGTATCCATTCTCCCCCATTTGAGACCAGTTTAGAGAGAAAATTTTAATCCAGAGTTTCTAACAGGCTAACATGCCTTGGGAGGACGAAACCTTTTGCTAATTAAATTGTATCTGTGGTCTTCCTAAAATGATCTGGTGAAATATGACTCGGACATAATCTATAGTGCAGTATAAATGCTCTGTATCAACTATGACTATTCATTTCCAGAAGGGTTTTCAAACTGAAAATTAAGAAAACAAAAAAGCTTGGGTTTCTGTCATGACATACGGCAGAATGCTAAGATAAATAAAAAATATAGTGTGTAGTAACAGATGGATTTGAACCACACTTGGATCTGTTGAATAGTTTTTAATATTTAATTTACAATGAATCTTTAATATAACATTTAACTAAGTGTTCTGTCATATTCTTTTTAAATGTATGAAGTCTTTTCAATGTAATTGTGTCTAGAAAATTTCATAAGAATATTGAGTGTTGAAAATTAAAACTGTCTCTGAAGGAAAAAAAACAGTAATTTTCTTGAGATTTTTATGGCTCCCTTTTATTTGTGCTGCTCAGAATGTTGTATATTTTTTTTTAAACAGTCTGTCAGCCTCTTCTTTATTTTCAGTTTGCTGAAAAAAATGGAACCAAACAATGAAAGAAACTTTTAGTCAAGAAAATCAAACACACATGCTGAGGCCATTGAATCCATTCTGTTGGTTGGGATGGAGCCAAATACTCCAGTAGTTTTCTAGCAGAATCACGGTTGTGGTATAATCTGGTTACTATCCTTCACGGAGATAATCTGAATAAAATGAAATCTTTAAGGAAGTGAAAAAGCAACTTAATCAATCACATCTAAAGAAAGCCAGCAAAAAATTCTCTAGAGTTAACTTATAATGTACCTTTTAAAACATTTCACACAAAATCTATTTTTATTTTTTTTTCCAAAAAGAGTATTAGTAAAGGTGGGAAGGGTCAGTACCGGTTAAGATGTGTTCTGCTTTATACCTCATGCATTTGGGTTGGTCAGTAAGTTTACTAGAGATTTTCCATAACATCTAATGGAAAAATCTGAATGAACTTTTTTGACCAACCCAGTACTTTCCATTGGAGGGCTATACCTCGGTCATGACTTTAACACCTCGGTCCCATTAATGTGGAAGTGAGGAATATAGAGCTGTGTTCCAGGCCAATACTTATTAAACAGTTTCTTCCCTTGCATTTGATGATACTCTTTATTTGGGCATGTGTTAAGTTGACATTATCATTTAAAAAAATTTAGGTGTTAAAGACATGCAAAGCTTATTGAGGAATATGTCTGGAACTCAAGCCTCTATCTAGTAAACACCTGTTATAAGAGGGAATAGCACTGATTGTGGATCTAGTCTTTTCTGGTTTGGTAAGTGAACCTTGAACCTCATTCTGGTGTCTTGTGTCTTGATAGCTGTTGTCACGGTAGAAGACACATACAGTACAGGAAGTTTGGTCCAGGTCATAATTCTTGAAATCTGTGTTTCTGGATATTTTGTGTACATCCCTTTATAACTCTGGATCCTTGAGCTTTTTTGTTTATAGTTTTTTTTTTTTTCTTTTTTGCCCCACTGTGGTAGCACTAGTGGTATGGAGCCCACCTGCCAATGCAGGAGACTAAGAGACAGGGGTTTGATCCCGGGGTCAGGAAGATCCCCTGGAGAAGGAAATGGCAACCCACTCCAGTATTCTTGCTAGGAAATCCCGTGGACAGAGGAGGCCCAAGGGCTACAGTCCAGGGGGTCACAAAGAATTGGATACGACTGAAGTGACTTAACAGACACTGTATATTACGGTATTTCTGCATAGCGTCCCATTAGGAAGCAGATGTTTAGAACTGAAAACAGTTCTAAAATCCTTCCTCGTAGTTATAACCTGTGGGCTTATGGTTCCTTTGAATGGAATGAACAAGGAAGAACAATGAATTGTTGCCTAACTGGGTGGGTGAGGAGGAATCATGATGACATAGTGTTATCTACTCTTCTGGTCTTTTATCTTAGCCTCTGATCTGAGTCTGCTGTTTCTTTAACTCTTCCTGCCTTCCCAGACCGTTTGATAACAACTGTAATAAATCATGTAACACTTGCTTTGGCACATCACTCGTTTTTGACTCTTTGATACCACGTTAATCATGTCCATTTTTAAAGATTTTTTTTTTGATGTGGGCCGTTTTTAAAGTCTTTATTGAATTTGTTACAATATGGCTTCTGTTGTTTATGTTCTGGTTTTTGGGCAGCAAGGCATATGGGATCTTACTCCCTGACCAGGGATTGAACCTGTAAACACTGCATTGGAAGGTGAAGTCTTAACCCCTGGACCTCTAGGGAGGTTTCTTAGGTGTTAATACACTTAAACAGGGAAGCAGATTGCTTTCCTACCATAGTGCCATTGTTTGCTAGTTGATGCTGAAACTTCAAGATGGAAAAGAATACCTAAATGGGAAGGAATTCCAAAACAGAGGGAATATATGTATACCTATGGCTTATTCACTTTGCTGTACCATAGAAAACCCATCATTATAAAGCAACTCTACTCCAATAACAATTTTAAAAAATATTTATTTATTTATGGCCACGCTGGGTCTTTGTTGCTGCTCGTGGGCTTTCTCTAGTTGCAGAGAGTGGGAGCTACTCTCTAGTTGCCGAGCTAGGGCTTCTAATTGCGGTGGCTTCTCTTGTTGTGGTCCCTGGGCTCTGGAGCACTGGCTCAGTAGTTGTGTATGGGCTTAGCTGCCCTAAAGCACATGGCTTCTTCCTAGATCAAGGATTGAACTGGTATCCCCTGCATTGTAAGGCAGATTTGTAACCACTGGACCACCAGGGAAGCCCCTTCCAATAACAATTTTTTTTTAAAGGAATATGTCCCCAGTTTCATAGTGGGTCATACGGGCTGAATATTTTCCATTCACCCATCCCCCTCATATTTTCTTTGACTGAATCATTTCTTCCCCCACACCAGTGAGTGCCCAAAGAGGTTTCGTCCCAGCACCAGTGGTTTGCTTTGTTTTATGTGCCAGGTAAGCGGTTCTCTCTGCCCAGTTCCCTCCCTTTCTCTCACATGGGCTAACTTAGGTAACCTTTCCAGGATAACCTCTCCTCGTGTATTTCTTCAGTGGCTCCATATGTAACAAAGAATAGCTTCACTAGGAGGACCCAGCCTGTCCTGATTCTGAGGAACATCAAATGGCAGTGCCACATCTCAAAACAGTTGCACTTTCGAAATGAATAAGGGTCCAAAGTGAAATGAATTGTGAGTTATTTGTGCCCCCCTGTTCAGTGACATTAGCGCACCATATGGTGCTGTGCTGAATGATTCCAAACATACTGGGAAATGCTACCTACTCCACAGCACAATAGGCACTTCTTTAAAAAATACATGTAGCAATAAAGCCTGGACATATTTGTCCTTCTTTTCTCTTGTCAGGCATCTTTTTTCTTTATTTTTATTTTTTAGCACAGCTTTTATTTTCTAGTTAATAAGCATCCCAAATTATGAAGCAGCATATTTGTCCTGCTTGCAGTGGGCTATCCACCAGAGCTGCTGAACGTTTCATGTCTCTCTCAAGTGCAATAAAACTGACCGTTCATGCAGCCAGGGTGGTCCCCTGATAAGGCAGATGATGTTATTATTTTGAATGTACCCTGTCCTGAGAATGTTACCAGTGTTGCACTGAGGTTGCCTTATCCCACAAGAGACTTTGAGGGTTGAGAGAGAAGAGATGAGAATCAACTACTGGCAGTTGTACACTATTTGAAAGTTTAAACCCAGAGTAGGGACTTTCCTGATAGTCCAGTGATTGAGTTTGGCTTCCAGTGCAGCGTGTGGGTTTGATCCCTGGTTGGGGAGCTAAGATTCCACAGGCCTCGCAGCCAAAAAAATCAAAACATGACACAGAAGCAATATTGTAATAAGTTCAATAAAGGCTTTACAAATGGCCCACATCAAGACAGCTTTAAAAGAAGAGGAAAAACCCAGAGTTAACTCAGAATTCATGAGTCTAAAGTCATCTTCACTTTTATTATAGATATTATAGGAAAAAAAATAACATGGATGAATACATCAGTACAGGCTTATCTTTATCTCTTTTAAGTGCCAGAATTCCAGAAATCAAACTGATTTTTTCTTTCTCCGGTATGCTTTATTTTTCATAATGGGTTGGGAGTTATTCTGTCTTGGGGGAAGGGAGCAGCAAGTGTGTCATAATGTAGATTTACAAAGCTGGGTTTTTCTTGATACTTTGTATTAGCTTCTAAAATACTATGAGGTTTCCAGAGAAATTGTGGGATTTTTTGGTGACATACTCATCATTTTGTGTACATCTTCAAGGTGTATTGATGACACTGCATTTCACTTGGAGGAATTACCACCACGCCTATTCTTGGCTTCTACCGTAAACCGTTCCCTTACTGTTTAGTAGAAGAAGTAATTCAGTTAAATGATGACAGAAAGTATATCTTTTAAATTGAGTTTATCTGGTGTTCCGAGCCAGGTGTCCGAGGAGGATGATGTAATGTTTGGAGTGAAACGTTTCCCTGGTCAAAAGAAGTTGTAAGAAAGAATTATAAGTGAGAATGGTTCTATGAAGGGTATTCCCCCATTTCTGGTTAAAATCTGTCTCCTAAGAGGTTCCAAGAAGGGGCTATGCAGCTTAAAGAAGACATAAAACTTTTATGTCTAAAGAATTGGCTAAGGATGGTAGAGCTTGGTTGGATCCATCAAGAGACCAAACCAGAAGGATGCTGTTAATAATTAGCATCCTTGGTCCCTCTCCACTTCCTTCCACCCACATTCCCACCCCTGTTGAGCATCAACAAACTCCCATATTTGTTACATCTCAAGAGGACTCACTGAATTCTCATTTCAGTTGTATATAATTTTCCTCTACATTTTAATAGATTGCAGACCTATACCAAAGTCTTCATTGGTTCAGATCCTTTGTGAGGGAGTTGGGGTTGGTGACAATTTTGGATTGTGGAGTTTAAAACACAGAACAAAGTTATTGCTATGTAATACCTTGAGAATTAAACACTCTCATCTTTATCTGAAATTCGTGAGGCTCAACTTTAATAAGGAGGTAAGATGTGTTTTAATTAGCTTAGTGGATCAGATTTTCACCTAGAAATGAACCTCCAATGAAACATGAGAAAATTTATTTTACTCTAAGGAACTAATTGTTCTTTTTATAACCTTTTCTATATTGCTTATTTTCGTCATTGAATTTTTTTATCATGTATACTGTAAAGGTGGAATTTAGCTAAAGATTGTATCTGAATTATTAGAAACTGTCATGAACAGTTCAAAGTAATGAGATTGTCTCATAGAGAAAATAAGATAACCACAATGTAGAATGGAAAAGAAAAAAGCTTTATTTACATGTGAGTTTAGACCATCTCTACCACCTTGAAAGATGAGAGGAATCAAAGCTCTGAAAGTTTGTTCTCTGGGCAAGAGTGTTTACCGCAGAGTATTTAAGGTGAAGTATGTCTGTTACCCACACTTGTTAAAGGGACCAGAATATTAGTATGAGTCACTAAAGTATGCCTTCCTAATGTTTCCTACCTTGATACACACACTTGCTAGGTGCTGGTGAAGGAAAGATAAAGAAAAAAGTATACGTGATGTGAAGGTATTAAAATAAATACAAAATAACCTTGTAATTAGGGTACCGTATCAGCCATTGAAAAAGGAGGAAAGACAGGGTGAAGAGATTTACAAATGAAAAATATATCAGCAGACAGACTTAATGGGCAGCTTGAATGGGGTTGCTTTTTTTTTTTCTTGTATAAATGCCAAGTTTTCTTAACAAAGAAAGGACACATAAAATACAATCCTTTAAATGTTAATACGTGTGACCATGAAAACAAGAAAAGCCGTCTTATAGCACTTATACTGTTAGCATAACAGACACCGTTGCCTCTGTTAACAGCCTCTGATAGCATGTGCCTTCTCCCTTTCCTAGGTGTAAGGGACAATTTCCTCTAAGAAATACGAGTGCAGCATAACCCTTAAATAATCTTTTATCTTTGAAGTTATTGATACAACCTCCAGAGATATTAGCGCCTATAGAAATTAGAGGTGGTCAAGAAACCCTCCTCCCACAGTTGAACTTTTAGCTAAGAAAAAGAGAAAACATGCATAGGAAAAATAAACAACTTACAGTTGAGTCCGTGTGGAATGATAGCAAACCACCCTTTATACAATAACAATTGTGACCAATAAGATTAATGGTAGCGGTGTTACAATCTATATTTAATTTTAACACTGGGAATTCCATTTGTTAGAAATCACCAACATTTTAAGGGAAATCCATAGAATAAAGAAAGGTCATTGAGAATTTTCTTCTCTAATCCAAACTATTGATTCAGTGGAATTTCATGGAGTCGGCAGTTCCTAAAGCTATAGAAGAATGGCTGGGCTGTTGAATTTGTCCCATTAGTTCAATTGCATTTTTGAAAAGAGGAATTATATTTTTAATCCCCTTAAAGTAGGAACTCAGGGTTGTATTTGGAATCCCAAATGCTGACCATTTTTAGATTCTCTTGCAATGTGAAAATTCCAGGTGAAACCACTTCTGTGTATGCTCCCATTTCCTGAAATTGAGAAGAAATGTGAAAAATTCCTCATAGTTGGTTTTTGCCAGTTATGGTGTGTATCCTGTTATGCTGAAGAAGTTTTTCGATTGTGCCATTTTTTAATCACAAAAAATCTGACCACTTTCTGTCTTAAGTAAAATTGAGATTACAAAAAATGAATTAAAATGTACTGTTAGTGGAGCTGATTTCCTCGATGCCTCAAGTGGTAAAGAATCTGCCCACAAGGCAGGAGACACAGGCGGTGTGGTTTCCATCCCTGGGTAGGGAAGATGCCCTGGAGAAGGAAATGGCAACCCACTCCAGTGTTCTTGCCTGGGAAATCCCATGGACAGAGGAGCCTGGCGGGCTACAGTCCATGGGGTCTCAAAGAGTTGGACACGACTGAGAATGTGCACACACGTTAGTGGAGCTGAAGTCGTATAAGCAGCGCATACTGAGTACCGTTTTTGTTGGTGATTCCCTTGATTTGGTGTGATCATGGTACCATGCACTTTCTGTTGGCACTAGGAAGTATGTAGATGCCAGTGATGGAGTGAAGATGGGCACATATGAATGTTAAGCTCCTCCTAAAAAGCCCTCTGCTGAAAAAACTTTGCTTCTCATAACTTCATGAGAATGGGCTAGAGAGAGTTTCTGCAGAATGAAGTGTATTTGATGAAGAAAATGGAGTTGGCCCATGAGATGTCCTTTGCAAGACAGAGCAAATGTAGGGAGCTATAGTGAGTTATATCCAAGGAGTGGTGGCTAGTGAGCTTAGTTGGGAAGAATTCTGGGCTAAGAAGTTCCGGTTAAATGTGTGTAAGAGTGGCTATTTGGAGGGGAAGGAGGGAAGGTGTATGCTTTTTGGCAAGTGTGTGCCATTGGTATAAAGAGGCATTTGATGGAAATAGGTGAAAAGACTCTTTTGGTTCTCCTTGGAAGTTATTCTTCAACTCCAAGCACTTTCAGAGACTCCTCAAACAGGGCTTGGGCTCTGTTCAAAGCCTTCTGAACTGTGGTCCCAACGTGCCTCTGCAGTATCCACTTGCTGTCCAGGGTGGTCTCTGGGTTCTATAAACAGCCACCCTCTTCCTCAATCTCTGTTCATAGTATTCCAGTAGCCAGGAACACTCACTCCCACCCCACCATCAATCCCCATACTTACCATCTTCTGTGGGCAACAAAAGCCATACATTTCTCATAGAAATGTCTTGACTACCTCATTTCATAACACTTGTCTGATTTTCTACATGACCTTGGGTAGACTGAGGTGGCAATCCACTCAGTGCTTTGTTGTTCAGTTGCTAAGTTGTGTCTGACTCTTTGCAACCCCATGGACTGCAGCTTGCCAGGCTTCCCAGTCCTTCACTATCTCCCAGAATTTGCTCAAATTCATGTCCATTGAGTCACTGATGCCATCCAACCATCTCATCCTCTGTTGCCCCCTTCTCCTGCATCAAGATCTCTTGCTGTCCCAGGACTCTCTTTACCTCTCCTTACTTATTTCTTTGTGTGCCTGTCATTTTCTCCAGTGAGAGGTGAGGCTTTTCTGTAAAAGCACCACACACTGTATCATTTTGTCTGTTCCTCAGATCACAGGCTTCCTGGTGCCTGATTGCCCAGCAGATACTTTTTGTTCAGCCACAGGGATCATTGCAGACCTTAATCACAGTACCGCTTTTAGGCATCCAGCCCGATCTGGGGCACAGGAGACCTTTGGAAGGGAGATGCTGTCAGACGGCACCTGCCCAGACTCAGGCATGGAGTGACTGTTGTCCTGTGCTGTGGAACTCAAAAAAAGTGTCCTATTTGCATTGGAAATCTTCCTTGAGCCTGTGAACCCAGCTCACACTGAGAACAACTTCCTGCTGAGCCCAGCAGGTACACAAGAGAGTGAGGGGTGTGCCTCTGTGGGTCCTGGCTTTGGGGTCATGAAAGCAAGAATGTTTCTGTAATTGCAGCACAGCAGGAAAGCTCTCCGGGTCACCTTTCCTGGCTGGGGACCGCAGCCGCCTGCCAGGCAGCCTGGGACTACATTAGTAAACCTCTGTAGGACCACAGGGACGGCTGAAGTGCCTTTGATTCATCTGCCCTTGTGCCTCTGGCTTATCTGTGTTTACTGTAGAAAGGTGGTGATATTTACTGGCAGAGCTCCAGGTGGGCCAAGGGAAAGATATTCCATATCTGTGGACACTGCAGGGTCCCTGGGAAATGGGGGGTCACTTTTCTGAAGGATTTAGCAACAAGGTTGTGTCTGGCCTTTTTTAAAAAATATGCTCTTCTTCTGAGCCTGTCCGTTTGCTCTGAGCTTTGAGTTTTCCTCCTGGGAGTAGTTGTCCGTTTCTCTTACATATATTTTATTTCTGTGTTCCTTTTTATGAGGTGCGTCCTTTATTTTCTCAGCATATTAGAGACACTCCAGGGTCACCCAGAGCTCCTGCTGCTTCTGTGTCATCCTTGCCAGAGCTCCTTGTATCGTATTTGTTGCTTAGTGATTAGGTGATTAGGATCACTTCTAGCAGCTGCTGTCTAATCACTCACTTCCTGTCCATCTCTACTCTGAAACATTTAGTGTGATTTTAAAAAAACTTTACTGTGATGATCTACTGGTTGGCTTCATAATCCTGTAATAACATACAGGATCCTTCGTAATCCACATCTCCTCGCCTGTAATATCTTGTGACAGCCTTTCTACAAGGACATACACATGTGGTCCTTAAATTGTTGTTCAGTTACCTAGTCTTGTCCCACTCTTTGTGACCCCATGGACTACAGCACACCAGGCCTCCCTGACCCTCACCATCTCCTGGAGTTTGCCCAAGTTCATGTTCCTTGCATCAGTGATGCCATCCAGCCATCTCATCCTCTGATTCCCTCTTCTCCTTCTGCCCTCTGTCGTTCCCAACATCAGGGACTTTTCCAGAGAGCCATCTTTTCGCATCAGATGACCAAATTACTGGAACTTCAGTCAGCATCAGTCCTTCCAGTGAATATTCAGGGTTTATCCTCCTTCAGATTGACTGGTTTGATCTGCTTTGTGTCCAAGGGACTTTCAGGTGTCTTCTCGAGCACCACAGTTCGAAGGCATTGGTTCTTTGGTGCTCTGCCTGCATTACGGACCAGCTCTCACAGCCGTACATGACCAGTAGGAAGACCATAGCTTTGACTATACAGACCTTTGTTGGCAGAGTAATGTCTCAGCTTTTCAACACGCTGTCTAGGTTTGTCATCGCTTTCCTGCCAAGAAGCAGTCACTTTCTGATTTCACGGCTGCAGTCACTGTCTGCAGTGATTTTCAAGCCCAAGAAGAGGAAATCTGTCACTACTTCCACCTTTTCCCCCTCTATTTGCCATGCAGTAATGAGGACTGATGCCATGATCTTAGTTTTATTTTTTTAATACTTAGTCTTAAGCCGGCTCTTTCACTCTCCTCCTTCATTGTCATCAAGAGTCTCTTCAGTTCTTCTTCGCCTTCTGCCATTAGACTGGTATCATCCCCATGTCTGAGGTCCTTAAACACACCTCCTTAAATACAGAATGAGCTGTATGAGTGCTGTTTTCTGCCAAAACAAGGCATTTTGCCTTGTGACTCTCTTCTCACTTGGTCTCAACCCCTTTGGGTCTCTCGTCGTATTTCCTGGAAGCTTTCAGCCTCCTGCATGGGCTCCAGGCAAAGCAAAAGGATTTGAAGGAACTGACACAGTTCTGAAAAGCAAGGCCAGTGTTGGGTTTCATACATCAGGCTGAAAAGGATGGGTCGTATCACACTGGGAGTGGAGGCTCCTGTACTTAAGAATCAGTGGCCAGGCCCCGGGTGTGCTGGTTGTCGCCAGGTCTCTGGCCTGCCAGTCTGGTGACCCAGAGAGGTGCCTGCTCTTCCTGTGGGAGGTTGACTCCTGCTCCTGCCCTCCGAGCCCCACTGTGTCAAGAGATTAGTCCCCTCCAGTTTGCCCCATTACCAAACCCTGCCCCACCCTGTGAGGGGGCCCATTCAGAGTCTCCTGCTAAAGGTAGGGGATGACATCCTCCACCCTCAGTGCCCAGCCCCTGATTTCAGCTGCACCTGCCTAACCCCGGGCTGGTTTCCGGTTCTCGGCACTCCTGGAGAGCTCTGTGACCATCAGGACAAACCAGTCCCTAAGGGTTTCTCACTTTCTCCATTTATTTGTTTATTTTATTGAAGTAGTGTTGATTTATGCCATTGTGTTAATTTCCGCTATACAGCTGCTGCTGCTGCTGCTGCTGCTAAGTCGCTTCAGTCGTGTCCGACTCTGTGCGACCCCACAGACGGCAGCCCACCAGGCTCCCCCGTCCCTGGGATTCTCCAGGCAAGAACACTGGAGTGGGTTGCCATTTCCTTCTCCAGTGCATGCAAGTGAAAAGTGAAAGTGAGGTTGCTCAGTCGTGTCTGACTCTTCGAGACCCCAGGGACTGCAGCCCACCAGGCTCTTCAATTCAACGTGATTCATGTGTGTGTGTGTATATATGTATATATATACACATATATACACACGACGTGTATATATATACAAACACACATACGTATGTTGGGTCAGTCAATATATATGTATTGGGTTAGCCCAAAGGTTCGTTTGGGTTTTTCCATACGATGTTATGCAAAAATCCAAATGAATTCTTGGATCAATCCAATACATTCTTTTCTATTGTCTTTTCCATTATGGTTTATCACAGGATATCGAATCTAGTTCCTTGTGTTCTACAGTAGAACCTTGTTTATCCATTTTCTATAGAGTAGTTTCCATCTGCTAATCTCACTCCCAATCCATCCCCCCTCCCCTCGGCAAACTATTGCCAAGTTCTGTGGCTTTCGGACTCTTTCTGATACATTGGCTGGTGAGAGCTGTACAGAGAGGAGAAGTCCGGGTGTTGCTCTTCCCCTCCGGGGTTGTAAAGGTGCTGCGGGATGGTACAGCCCTGTGGAAGGAAGGCTGAGGAATGGGTCAGGTGTGGCCTGGGATTGTAGTGCTGGGCTGGGGGCTTCTGACCATGGTCCCAGTCAGATTACTTTCCCATCGTGCCTCGGGGCCATTGGTAAAAGCAAAGGGTAGCATCGTAGGTGGAGTCAGGTTGCAGGTGTGGAGGGGCTTCTTGGATTTGCGGGGGAGAACCCTAGTGAAAAGGGTAGAAGATTATTCTCCAGTCTTATTTTTCCAGCTGTCTCTCATGTCCAGAAGAATAGATGTTTCTTTTGATTTCTTAGATTGCTGATTGCAGAAATGGGAGTGATAACCTGTGAGCTGTAGTCTCTTGAGCAGAGAAAAGAATGAAGGTCATCTAATTCAACCTGCTCACTTGACAGGAGATAAGTGAAGCCTGCGAGGATTTTCATGTCTGCCGAGGTCACACAGCTGCTCCGTGAGGGCACCCGCCCCCTCTCCAGTGACCTTCCCATTGGCAGTGACACCACCTAGGTTGTTTAGCTCCATTTCAGCTTATTTCCCAGCAACCCCATAAAACAATCCACCTTCCTCTTTTCTCCTTTGTATCAATGACATCACACCAATTGCTTCATCCCCCAGAATGAGGATCTGAACATCATCTTCACCCTCTTTACACCGTCAGTCACTAAGCCAATGGATTCTATCATCTCTCCATCTGGTGTTCTCTGTTCTGTTCCTTTCTTTCTCTTTGCTTTTAATATCTTTCAAAAATTATTTATTTATCTGGCTGCTCCCAGTCTTAGTTTGGCATGTGGGACCTTTGATCTTTGTTGTGGCATGCAGACTCTTAGCCGCAGCAGCTAGTGGGACCTAGTTCCCCGTCCAGGGATTGAACCCGGGGTCCCTGCATTGGGAGCGTGGAGTCTTAGCCATTGGACCACTAGGGGAGTTCCTCTTTTCTTCTCTTTGTATTCCGTGTACTTGGCACTTAGGTCTGCATGACCCTTTCCAATCACGGCAGTAGTGAGTGGGTTTTCCAATCACTGCAGTCACTGGGTTTTTCTGACTTTGGGGGCCCCTTGCCCTAAAATCCCACTGCCAGGTTCACCTCTGTTTATATGACTTCAATCCCATCTGTCTCCTGCCTTACCTGTCATCTAAGACACCCTGACTGTCCATTGCCTTAGAGTCTCCTCCTGACACCCCACGTTACGGAAGCCAGTGACTTAATGAGGAGAAAGCAAACCCTACAGCTCACCTTTCACAAAGGCTGTGTGAGGAGAGACAAAAGGCGTATTGAGGCTTCATAAAGTTAAGGCTTCCTGTTTATGTTGGCCCGAACAACATACACTTTGACATATTATATTATATGCTTATTTATATTAATAGATATGCGTGAGTGTGCAATAAGTTGCTTCAGTTGCATCTGACTCTTTTTGACCCTAGGGACTGTAGCCCACTGTAGCCCACCAGGCTCCTCTGTCCATGGGATTCTCCAGGCAAGAAAACTGGAGTGGGTTGCCATACTTTCCTGCAAGGGATTTTCTTGACCCAGGGATCGAACCTGAGTCTCTTAAGTCTCCTGCATTGGCATCTGGTTTCTTTATGACTAGTGCCACCTGGGAAGCCCATTTATATATATGCATAGACAGAAATATGTCTGATTATATTATAATATGGGAACATGAACACTC
The DNA here is from genome assembly GCA_024291935.2 of Okapia johnstoni. Lineage (NCBI taxonomy): Eukaryota > Metazoa > Chordata > Mammalia > Artiodactyla > Giraffidae > Okapia > Okapia johnstoni. Next base: position 26,258,911 of record CM044327.1, read on the forward strand.
CATCCTGTCTGAAAAAATAATTCTGCTTTCTAAGTCATGATCTTTTATTCAGGGGGATGTTGAAAGCTTTTAGAGAGGAATGTCACTGAAGGATTCCTTGGGCATGATTTTTATTCATAGTGATGATAATTTTTAATTATAATTTCATGCTTGTAAGAATGTGGCTTCCAGATTAGAAGGTTGAAAGGAAGGCTTATTTGAACTTGTAAAGCAGAGGAAGCCAAAAGTTTACTGTAAAAATCTCAAATCAGATGAGGAAGGAAGATTTGGGTTCTTAGGCAATTAAGAGTGATATCCTCTGACAGTTACAGCAGTATGTCAGTTCATCAGGGTATGTGGTGTGGAAACTGATAGTACATATGTCTTAATATTTGCATCCTAGCTCTTATCTTAAGCCTAAAAGAGTTTTCATGACCATGTTGAGAAGAAATAAAGAATTCCTGAAGATGATTGATTTGTTTAATGCCACATTTAACCTGCTTACCATCTTTTTGCTCTGATATTACCTTCTAATCAACCAAAAGATGTTTACTGGAGGGACTTTCCTGGTGGTCCAGTGGCTGAGACTTAGTGCTCCCAAAGCAGGGGGCCTGGGTTTGATCCCTGGTCAGGGACTAGATCCCGCAGGCTGCAACTGAAAGATCCTACATGCTGCAATTGAGACCCAACACAGCCAAATAAATAGATAAGTATATTTTTTAAAAAAGATGATCACTGGGTAATGAGTAGAAGGAAAGTCTTGAGTTCAACCCTGTAGATAGACACAAAGGGCTGTGTGTGTGTGTGTGTGTGTGTGTGTGTGTGTGCAAAAAAATTCTGCCAGTGTGTGTGTGTGTGTGTGTGTGTGTGCAAAAAAATTCTGCCAGAGAAATTACTGGTCTGTTTATATAGAGTACCTTACAGGTAGTCAATTTGTGTAATAATCAGCATTAAAAATCAACTTCCTAAATGTTCCGAAGGACTGGAAGAGAGAACTCCTAGGAATCAGAATGAGATCTGTGTGTGTTGACTGAGATGATCATGAAAGATTTTATGGAGCAAATGATAACTTAAATTTTGCCTTTAGAGTCTAAATGATTTATCTTGTTCTTTTTACCTCTGCCTGTTCCAGGGCCCTGAATCCTAGGTGATTTATAGCTGCAGACATAGGAGCTGGCCAGCTCTGTGTAAACTCAAGCCCCTAGCTATCTACCCCAAGCAAGTCACTCAGGGATTCAGTTTAGCAAGATCCTCACCATATCACCAGCTCAGCTACCCTGTTGTCCACTGGCCTCAGCTCTGGGCCATTGGGATATTTTGAAAGTATTACTATTTAGAATAAGTAATTTAATTCCAGAGACAATGATATATATTCTTTTATTTCATTAGGTAGTCATTAGAACGCTTAGTTTCAGGCATCTTTTTGTATGGTCTGAAGCACTGTCATGTGTATAGATTGCAAGTATTAAAGTTTTGGCTCTGCCAAGCCATTGTTGTTCAGTCGCTCAGTTGTGTTCGACTCTTTGTGACCCCATGGACTCCAGCACACCAGGCTTCCCTGTCCTTCAGTATCACCCAGAGTTTGCTCAGACTCCTGTACACTGAGTCGGTGATGCCATCCAACCGTCTTATCCTGTCATCTCCTTCTCCTCCTGCCTTCGATCTTTCCCAGCATCAGGGTCTTTTCCAATGAGTCAGCTCTTCTCATTAGGTGGCCAAGGTATTGGAGCTGCAACTTCAGCATGAACTTTGTAATTATGGATCATTTCAGTGCAAATACATTTTTAAGTAACAAGCTACTGCAAATCTTAACACCATAAGCCCAATATAAATCAATCGTAAATAACCTTCAGGAGTTCTTCACAGCTCTGCACAGGCTAAGATAAAATCTGTCAAGGTGAATTGAAAGGCATCTAGAAGCTTCGAATTGGAGGTTCTGTGTTTTCCCCTACAGGAGCTGATGACATTTTTTGATATGTAACTCGGGTCAGACAACTGTATTTCTTATCCTCCTTTACGTGTCTCTGATGTCCTTAAACAGAAAAGAAAAAAACATTGGCGAGATTTTCAGAATTGCCTCTAGTCATGTTTTCTAAGAGAAAACTGAACCTTTCTGGGGTCCTTCACTTACACAATTGTGAACGGAGATGACCCTTTTTATTTTCTGATGAAACAAAAAAGTGTAACACTTCCCTTTGTTGATTTGGGATTTTATGGATCTATTATTTATGTAAAAATACAGTTTTTCAGTCACCTTAAAGTTTATGTGCTAAAATACTTTACCTTTTGTTTTGTCTTGAGACTGAGCTTTAATATTTTATTGGTAATAAATTCCATAAGATGAATGGGAATTGCAAAGAAGTTTTTTGCTTTGTAGATTTATAGTGACCGTGACTGGACTTGGTTCCTACTGTCATGTCTCAAGGACATTCACACCTGCCAGCGAAAATGGTGCTTGTTCAGGGAGCCCCGTATGCTGGGGAGATTGTCTGTGCCCCTGGACTGTGGGCAAGGCTTTGAAGTTTCTGTGAAGGTTTGTGTCTCACTTTTATATCCTTGATTGTAATCCCTCTCTTAATTTATAGATATTATAAGCATTTTGTTAATATTACATCATCTCCTTTTGACTGAAAGTGCCAGGAATTTGGTGCCTTGAGACCGCACAAGCCATGTAAGTGCAGATGTAGATGGATCCTTGCTTAGAATACTCCCCACTGGAAGGTACCAGAGAAGAAGTTGCATTTTGTGAGTGTTTGATAGCCCATTATTATTTTTATTTTTTAATTATTTTTCTTTGAAGGATCATTGTTCTACAATATTGTGTTGTCTTCTTCCGTAGGACAAAGTGAATCAATGCAAGTACATATGTGTCTCCTCCCTCTTGAACCTCCTTCCCCACCCCATCCCACCCCTCCAGGCTGTCCCAGAGTACCTTATTGAGCTCTCTGTATTATACAGCAACTTCCCACTACCTGTATGTTTTACATATGGTAATATGTATGTTTCAATGCTAGTCTCTCAGTTCGTCCTACCCTTTTCTTCCCAGGCTGTGTCTAAAGTCTGTTCTCTATGTCTGTATCTCTATTCCTGCCCTGCAAAGAGTTTCATCAGTACCATTTTTGTAGATTCCACGTATATTCTTTAATACGTGGTGTTTTTCTCTTTCCGACTTAACTTCACTCTGTATAGAGGCTCTAGGTTCCTCCACCTCTCTAGGACTGATTCAAATGCGTTCCTTTTTATTAGCCCATTATAATTTAAAGACCACTTCGTTTCAATGATCAGATTTAAGTGATTCTGTAAGAAGGTAGCTTAATATCATCCTGATTTTCTGGACAAGGACCTAATCACAGTGACCTTACCAGCAGCTCACCCGCAAAAGAACCAGGGCTCAGGCTGGGACCTGTGCCTTTAATAACTTAGGACTCATGTCACTTTCACGCATCTGTGCCATTTCCTGCAAAGCCTGCCACAAGCAAGTCTTCCAGTTAAATGTCTTAGCTAAGGGTGGGGAAAATCTATATATACATATTATAGTCATTAAACCATGCCTTTGAAGAGCCCACCATCAAAAGAAGGGGATGAAAATTACAAGGCAAGTTGAGAAGTGCTGTTAGAATTAGGTAATTTTATATCTATTTCTTTGAGTTCATAGAGGGAGAACTGATGGATGTTACCTGAGAGGTTTCTGGGAGAAAAGATTTTTCCATCACAACTTAAAGGATGAATAAGTAGGTAAAGCACATCTCAGGAAGTGGCATGGTGTGGGTGAAGCATGGCAGTCTGGATGAGTGTGGTCTGCCCTTGAGCATAGGCAGAAGTGGAAAGAAGTGGAAACTGAGGCTGAAAAGGTAGGATTTAACATGAGTTTCAGGGACTTCCTTGGTGGTCCAGTGGTTATAACTCTGAGATTTCACTGTAGGCAGTGTGAGTTCGATACCTGGTCAGGGAACTTAAAATCCCACTTTTGCCTGGTGTGGTCAAAATAAAATAAAATGTAAACTAAAGCTTGTCTTTCAGATGGCAACCTTATTTTGTAGTTGCTGCTCAGTCGCTTCAGCCATCTCCGATTGTTTGCAACCCCATGGACCCTGCCAGGCTCCTCTGTCCAGGGATTTTCCAGGCGAGAATACTGGAGTGGATCGTCATGCCCTTCTCCAGGGGATCTTCCTGACCTGACGATTGAACCTGTGTCTCCTTCATTGCAGGTGGATTCTTTCCCACTGAGCCATATAATTTTTTTTAAAAAATATTTTTCTGAAAGATCCTTGTTCGTTACCTATTTTAAGTAGAGCAGTGGGTACATTTTGATCCCAAATGTCCTGAATTTTTAATAAAGCTAAGTCCATCACATATACGTGGGTGTGTGTCAACAAAAAGTTTCATTAGACTAATGTGGTCTTAGAAAAGTATGGGTGTGTTTATAAATGAGCTCTGTTTCCCACAGTGTTTAGGATAGGCTGTGCAATAGAAGAATTCAGTAAATGCCTGATTTGACAGATTTGGCACTGTCAGTGTAGGGACATCTATATCTGTACATTCAGACACACCTTTCTTGTGTTCAGTCTTTCTCTCCTTCCCCCTGATTTAGCTTGGAAGTACAGTAAGTACTTCCTTGGTAAGTAGGAAGTACCCTTACATGTGAACCTTCAAAGATGGGAATGTGCATTCCACCTGCATCAGAAATGAGTGAGATTGCAGCCTGCCCTCCATCTCCTATTGCTGATGATTCATTAGCCCTACCATCTCCCGCCTCCTTTCCCGCCTCCAGTCAGTAACTCTCCTTGCCTTTTCATTTGATGCCAGATGCTGTATATCAGCTGTAGTACTGTACTACTGTACTTTTCAAGGCGCTGTCCTGTAAGATTGGAAATGTGTATTTTTGTGCTTGTTTTTTTTCTATGTATTATTTGTAAGAAAAGTATTATAAGCCTATTACAATACAATACTATATAGCCAATTGTGTTAGTTGGATACCTGGGCTAACTGCATTGGATCTACGAAGAGCTGTAGGAATAGAACTCGTTTGTTTGTAGGAGAGTTAATGTATTTTGTATCTTTCAAGTCCCTGCTGACAGAGTCAACTCTCTAAAAGCCCATTCTATTGTTAATGCCGATTTATTTGGTTGAGCTTTCTTTCTAATGAGTCTGCTTGTTCCTTCAGCACATTGGGCTGCCTAATGAGATGCAGGATTCTTCATCAGAGTTACAGTTGGTGGTGGATGCACAAACCCAAACTGGGACAAAGGGAAGAAAGAGGTGTGCCATTGACCCACATTTATGGATTGTGCTACTTAATTAGGTGAAAGTGGCACTCTATTTCTTTCTCATTTTTTAACTTGACAGGCTGAGCAGAGGTATTTGTGCCCCCAAAGGAAGGTTTTTATCTCCCTACTGTAAATGTCACCCTGGAGTTTGGTCTGATTGGGGTTTACATGTTTTTTAGGCCTGTGGATTGATAAGTCTGCCAGGTGCTCAACCTGTCTAGATGTCTCAGAAGGCATGCATGGGTCTTCCCTTTGGAATTTGAGGGAGAGGACAGTAAATTATGTGGGAGCCCTTTGGGAGAGGCAGTGTATGTGGAAGACGCACCCCAAGTGGTCTCCCGAAAAGGCCAGCGTAAAATAGGAGCAGACCTCAGCCGGCAGCCACGACTCAGTATGCTGCTTCCCTGGTGAAATTGACTTAGTTTGCCAGTGCTGTGGAATCAGAAATTAAGATGGGAAAGGTCTATGAGATCTCACCACCCCCTTCCCCGCCTGCCAGTCTAGGGAATTGTTCCTTACAGTTGAACCTCTAGTTCCTTGTTCAGTCCACTTTTAAAGATGCAAGTGATAAAGTATTGATCTTGCCCGGTGCTGAATTTCTTTTGATTTGTTCAAGCTGTCATTCTGCACACAAACTCGTGTAACTCCTCGTTAAGATTCTTGCACCACCTGAAACCTACATGCCACAGATTTTCCAGCGGGGATGGTTACTCTATTAAACAGGGTGCACCTAGTTGTTGTTCTTTTTTTTTTTTTTTTATGTTTTGGCATCATTTTGTTTGTTTTAATTTTCTAGTCTCAAAGCCATTCTCAGATGATTCCATTAAAAGGAGGTGGGATATTTGTCATTTTCCAGCAAAAGAATGATAGATGATTGGAAAGAGATTATTCATGCCTTGTCACGATCAATATGACTCCATTCTATAACTGGCTTTTTTTGAAAAAAAGTTATTTAATGTACTTTTTGGCTGTGCTGGATCTTTGTCACTGCATGTGGGCTTTCTCTAGTTGCGGGAAGCGGGGGCTACTCTCCAGTTACTGTTGTGCAGGGCTTCTCATTGTGGTTTCCACAGCAGAGGCTGTAGGCGCATGGGCTTCAGTAGTGGTCCACAGGCTTAGTTGCTTCATGGCGTGTGGGGTCTTTCCAGACCAGGGATCGAATCTGTATTCCCTGCGTTGGAAGCGGATTCTCAACCACTGGACCACCAGTGAAGTACAGTGGCTGCTTTTTGTGCACTTAAAGTGACCTTGTGCTTAGTCGCTCAGTCGTGTCTGGCTCTCTGGACTGTACCCATGGACTGTAGCTTACCAGGCTCCTCTGTCTATGGGGATTCTCCAGGCAAGAATACTGGAGTGGGTTGCCATTTCCTTCTCCAGGGAAAGTGAGCTTGCATCCTAGTTATTTGTGCTCACATCCTTCTGTCTTCCTGTACTCAACAAAGACAATCGTTGGTATTCTCCTCATCTTTCATGTTCTATTGGTCTTGTCTTACCCTCTCACCAATACTGCGTCCTTTTGATGACTGTTCTTTTACACTAAGTCTTGAATCTAGGGTCAGGTGTGTCCTCCACCTTTGTTCTTTTCCAGAATTGTTGACTCTTGAGACTATTTGATGTCTTTGCCCTTCCATACAAATTTAAATACAGCATGTCAATATCAACAAAAAAGTTACTGGAATTGGAATTCTGCTGAATCAATAAACACAAAGGAATGGCGTTCTTCCTAGCTGAAAATTTTTCTTGTGTTTCACAAGAAGTCTTGACATCTCTGACTCTATGCAAACAACAGTTTTGTATTTGGTTGTAGTAGATGGCCTCAGTTTCCTTTCTAACCATGATTCGATGATGTCTATAATTGTTTTATTTTACCAACTTAGTTCTCAGGCATGTCCGAGAGTATGAAACAATTGTTGTATGTATTTAAAGTTATGGAAGAGATTATTCTATATTTGAAATGTCAACATTCAGGCCTAATCTGCCTTTAACTTCTTTCTCCCTAGTTTTCCTTTTTCCAGTAAAAAATTGTAAGGAAGAGAAGAAAGTTAGCTATCACCTATTTTCAAACTATTTAATTTAAACTCTCTAAGAGCATGATGTGTTCAAATTTAAATATAGAAATTATTAACATTGTTAGCTAAAAGCAGAAACAGAATATATCTTTCTTTAGACCCACATGATTTAAATAGAGACATCTCTCAGCTCCGAGAGCCTGTAAATCAATTGCTTGCCTTTCTAACAACAGCACCTCATTGTATTTTAACTGAAAGATTGGGTGATTTCTTCTGTTAATTATTTTTTTGTAAAAGGAGACTCAATGCTGTGAAGGGAAAATCGACAAAAAGCCTGAGGAGGAAAAAAAATCGTCTAGGTTATAATTTTCGAAGTGCTCTTGCTGTTTTGTTAACCAAACTCTGGCTACATCGTGTGCACTGAATCTCTGACCTATGAAAAATTGTGTGGATTCCCCCCATTTATCTTGTTTGAGCAGTAAAGAAAATATAATTGAAGAAATAGCATTGAAGTGTATCCTGGGTTATTTGTTATCAAAAGTGACACTTGGGAGGCTTTTCACATGAAATTTCAACATGAGAAGTGGCTGAATCTGTGACAGTGGGGATGGGACAATTTGAGTTTAGTTTTTTTCTTTTTGGAAGCTCTGGTTGAAAATGATATGGGCAGGGCTTACTTTTTTTTCTCTTTTAAAACTGACTCTTCTGAAGGTGATGTTGGTGGAGGGAGGGTAGTTACATACTGACAATGAGAAGTCACCTCTGAAATGTGACTATTGTAATTTGCAGAATGAACTATTGTGCATTTGTAAAATGACTATTGTAATTTGCAGAAAGAACCGGCCCCACCCCATGACAGTGGCATCAATACCCTCTGGGTGTCTGTTAGAAATGCAGTCTCAGGCTCTCTGAGTCAGTCTAATGCACGCTGATGTATAACAACCTCAGGCTTGAGCAGCTTTCAGTGATAAATAAGTCCCTTTTCTAGTCCCCTAATTTACCTTCTTCACCTGCTCAAAACACTTCTGTTTGCTATCATAGCAAAGTTCTTTAAACAAAAAAAAAAAAAAAATTCAGTAAATAAAAGATCATGGAGAAACAAACAACTGAGATTCCATGTAAGGATCCTTGAGCTGGGCCATGTGGTGGCTGTGCAACTCTGGATGACTTCCTCAACATCTCTGACCTTCAGTGTCTTCATGGTCAGGATGGGGATAATGCAGTGATAATTAGATTATTCATCTCAGTAGGTTTTGTGAGTGCCTGATTTAGAGAGGGTGACTAGCACCTAGTTAGTATGCAATAAAAGTTAGCTATTTTTTAATTATGACTAACACTAAGAATAATTTTTGAAGGGGTGGTCTATGTATTTAGGATTATACAATTGTGCAAATAAATGCTATCTGCTTCTTTTTTAAAAAAGATTATTTATTTATTTGGCTGTCCCTGGTGTTAGTTGCAGAACTTGGGATCTTACCAATAGTTGCAGCGTGTGGGATTCAGTTCCCTGACCAGGGATCAAACCTTCCTGCAATGGGAGCATGGAGTCTTAGCCACTGGATCCCTGGTTCTTTTTCTGAAACCTGGTTGTAAAAGGATAATCAACTGGGATGAGAAATAATACCAAAATTATTGTGATAATAATTACTACTGAATAAATAATATCAAGATTTCCAAAAGAGTAGTGCACACAACTATGTGAAAAGGACCAAGAGTGGGTAAGGAATAACGCTGCAAAGGAATTTTCTTAGGTCCTGTTCAAGAATCGGCTTTTTCTTAAGATGGAAGATTTGGAAATGGAAGCTCCTTCACAGCTCTTTAAACTAGCTCCTTTCCCCGAAGATGTTGAGCGCTGAACTTTCCCTCGGCCATACTCGGAGCAGGTTCAGTGTGTTTCCTTTGCTTACACAATTTCAAAGGTTTAAATCAGAGTATCCTACAGTCTTGGAATAGCAGCCCGAATGAAAGGGCTGTAAGATCAAACAGATCCCTCGCAAGTGCATGGCGTGACTCTAGCGTTTTGATAGGGGGTGGACTCATTGCAATCTGTATGCATGTTTTCAGTGAATTCAGTTCAGTGCAAACGTTCTCCCTATGTGTAATCCCTGTGTTCAGTGCTGTAGACACATAAACGATACATGAAAATTAGTCCCTGCTATCACGATTCTAATAGATTCTTTTCTGCAATGGCTCTCCTCTTTTGTTTTTCGCTCTCAGATTTTAATGTGCATGGCAGTCACCTGGGCATCTCATTAGAATGAGGTGGGGGCCTGGGGCTTTGCATTTCCAAGGAATTGGAGGTGATACAGATGCTATAGGTTTCTAGAAAGTGGAAAAGAACAGGATCAAGATTTGTACTTTTGGACTTCCCTGGTGGCCCAGTGGTTGAGAATCCACCTGCCAATGCAGGGGACATGGGTTCGATCCCTGGTCTGGGAAGATCTCACCTACCTTGGGGCCACTGAGCCCGTGTACCGCAGCTACTAAGCCCACGCTCTAGAACCTGTGCTCCACAACAAGTGTAGCCACCACAGTGAGAAGCCCAACACTGCCCCTAGAGAAAGCCCACATGCAGCCAAGAAGACCCAGCACAGCCAAAAAATAAAGCAAAAAGAATTTGCACTTTGGCCCCCATACCATGACTATAAATAAGAGAATCTGATACCCACTGTTTAACCTGCACCCGCCCTGTTCTTCCCCTACTTATTTTATAATCAACAGAAAAGAATGTTGTGACTTGCTAAGTGAGTTGCCCTTTCTACCTTTACAAGATTAAATATAGCTATTACCAATCCTGATAACTACTTTGTGGTATAGATAGGGCTTTGCAACCACGGTTCACCTCCTTAATGGAATTCCAGAAGTTAATGTTCTGACTGATAAAAAAAAAGTCAGTCTTGTGGGGCAATATATAGAAGCAATGAGAAGTTACAGGAAATGAGAAAGAATATGTGTGTGAACATCTAGATACAGTTATGTCTACATAATTATACTCATCACTGGCTATTAAAAGAAGGTACCTACTCGTTACACCTACCTGTTAAGAGCATTTACTTCAAATAGGTTTGAAAAACTCACTGTGCATAGTAAATCCGCAATAAATAGGTTTATTTGCCAGCGTTACTATTGTTGTGGCTAATGTTACTATCAGTGATGGCAGTGCTCATTTTTCATAAGATCCTTTTAAGAGAAGTCTCTTGTTGTTGGGTACAATATAAGGTAAAAATTTTGAAGACAAGAATTCTGAGAATCAAAATCTTTAAGGGAAGATTTAGGTTCAAATTGAAATATGGAAAATATTTTTAAAGAAAAAAAAACAGCAAAAATGCTGGTTTTGTTAAGTAAACGTGCAAAAGAAATATTTTTCCTGTTCATCGATATAATATTCTCGCACATTATTAATCTTAGCACAGTCTCTCTAAATGTACTGATGCATGTGTTCCATTTTCAAATATCTTGTTAATTCATCTTTATGGACTGAGTGGCCATGTTCTCTTGGGAAAACTGGGTTGCAACTGACAGATGTAACTTGGATGTAATGAATGATAACTCTTCATTGTCTTCTGCACTGGTTGCACCAATGCATTGATCTCCTTTCCTCATTGTTATGAGAGAGTTAAAACACACACACACACAAGACCAAAAATGGAGGATATTTCTCCAGTTGCAAGGTCACATCTGCAGAGCCCCCTTTGCTGTGTAAGGTGTCATAGTCCCAGGTTCTGAGGATTAGGGTGACAGATGAGACCCATCTTCAGGGGTAGGGAGGTTGCATTATTTGATCTACCACATGGGAGACAGATTCCACAGATGGTGGGTCAACCTTGTCCACCTGCAGCTTTTGGCTACCAGAACCACCTCATGTGACAGATTAGTCTTTGGTAATCTTTGGAGCCTTTATTTATGTTCAAAAAGCCAGAATTATAGAGCTTCTCCTTGTAATAAGTTGGATGTCAATGAGATCTATTTGATAACATATATAATGTTCTTTTTCTTCTTTCTTTCTTTCTTTCTTTTTTGGTCGGTGCCGGGTTTTCTTCGTTACATGGGCTTTTCTCTAGTTGTGGCAGGCGGGGGCTCCTCTCTAGTTGCAGTGTACAGGCTTCTCGTGGTGGCTTCTCTTGTTGCGGAGCGTGGGCTCTAGGGTGCAAGCCCTTCCGTAGTTGTGGCTCCTGAGCTCTAGATCACAGGCTCAATAGGGATGATGCACAGGCTTAGCTGCTTCTCAGCATGTGGAATCTTCCCAGATCAGGGATCAAACTGATGTCTCCTGTGTTGGAAGGTAAATTATTTACCACTGAGTCACCAGGGAAGCTCCCGCCCCACCCTTTTTTTTTTTTTTAAAGGAAACTGCTATTCTTTTTATGCTTGTTAGCTCCAACAGGACATAGGATATATTATAGAAGCTTATGGAAATACAAATAAATATTGACAATCTATTCCTACTGTTTATCCTCTGTAATCGAATGATTCCCTTGATACAATGCTATTTCAGATGATCTTTGGAAGGAAATACTTGCATTTGGCTTTATATATCACACTGTCATATAGGTCATTCTCAGCAATGCTTTCCATAACTTTAGGAATTCTCTTCTCTCAGGCCCATTGCTAATAATACTCCCCAAATTAAAGACCTCTATAAGCATAGTCCTTTGCGTGAGATGAAAAGCACAAAAGACATGCATGGATTTGAACACCTGATATCAGTTACTGAAAATGAAGAACACCTTGATTCAGGGGTGACTCTCTTCTGCCCCCTTTCATTATCTTAGGGTCTTTCAGCCGCAGATACTATTCTCATTAAGCCTGAAACCACCTCATGACTATTTTGGCTCTGTTGCAAAGAGAAGGAAAAAGAATTTGAGTTGTAACTTGATGTTTTATGGAACTTTTGCACTAGATTGGAATAAGCCACTGTAGAACTTAAACCAAGATAATCTCAGTTTCAATTTTCATGTGATTAAAGGAACAACTGTATATCTGCTTTAGGAATTTCTTTTCCTTCCCTCTTTTCCCCTTTCTTCCTCCCTTTCTTTCTTCTTGTTTACTCTTGTCCACTTCTCCTTTTTTGCCCTCTTCCTCATCTTTTTCCCTCTTTTTTTTTCTTAGCCCTACATGTTAAATGATGTCGGTGTGATTTAAGCAAACCTCTTGACCACTCAGTCATGGAACCAGTGAGGTTTGTCCCAGGGCTAGTTCTCCCTATGCAGAAGAAAATTCTATGTTCAAGACTATTTATTTTATGATTCTTTACATGCTAAAAGGGCTTCCCTGGTGACTCAGATGGTAAAGAATCTACCTGCAATGCGTGAGATCTGGGTTTGATCCCTGGGTCAGGAAGAAGCCCTGGAGAAGGGAATGGCCACCCACTCCAGTATTCTTGCCTGGAGAATTCCATGGACAGAGGTGCCTGGTGGGCTACAGTCCATGGGGTCACATACTCAACTGAGTGACTAACACACACACACACACACACACACGATGAAAAATTGGAAATTACCTAAATGCTCATGAAATAGAATTAAATAATTTATGAAAGCAGTGCAACATAAGTGAATATATGCTGTCACAGAAAGTTACAAAAGCGTAGAATCTGATTTGTGGTGTATTTATGTTTCTTCTTCTGGGAACTAGCTACAGAGTTTGTACTCTAACACAGTTTGTTCACTAATGACAAGTGACTTTTGTGTATATACAGTTCATTTGAAATAATATTTAAAAAACCACTTAGCTCCATGTATGCTGAGAAGAATATGGAAGGATATATTAGAAATTAAGAATAGTATTGAAATTGTTTGGAGGCTTTTTATTGCCTGCTTTTTATACATCTGAATAATTTGAAATTTATGATCAGCATTTATTTTTACTAGCTAAAGAAGGAAATAAAAATTACGGAGACTGGTAAATTCGTGGTTTTATAAAGTAGACCTCAATAAAGGTTGAAGCAGAGATAAAAACGAAAAGTATGATGAGATACTACTTCAAAAAACTGAGCCAAACTATTACCAGCTTCTGTGTCATCAAGATGGTATGAACATTAAAGAGATAGAAGAATTTCTATATGAATATGAAGAGGTATTATTTCTCCCATTGCAAAAAATCTTGTCATTATAATTATAAGCTCGTGTTAGTAGTGAGAAATGCACAAGGAACAATCTAGATCAAAGGTAATATAAGTTGGGTTTCATATTCCTTTGTACCTCCAGAATCTACATGAAAATCTGGCACTTCCCTCTAGTACCTTTGTTAGATGAATAGATAGACAGAGAATGGAAATACCTTGGCCCACCCTCAGCTTTCTTTGATAAATATTCATTTGTTTTCCCTTTAAAATGTTTTAGATATTCATACTTATAAACCAAACAAAACCCCCCAAATACAAGGGCTATTCTTTGTTCATAGAACTAGTGGGAAATTACATGGGTAATATTAATGAGTATTCTGGGAACCTCAGATCAGAAGGGTGACCTTTTATTCAAAGCAGTGATGCTCCAATGTGAACATCTTAAAGAACAGGGACTATTTCTGTTTTTATTGCTTTCTGCTAATATCTAGCGCTTTGGTAAGTTGACTGTGTGGACAGTTCATGATGCTGCTTAATGATAAAAATGAAATAAATATCATTTTTCCCTAAATGATATAGGGATCAAAAAATAGAGCTATCAAAAAATAGAGGATTTAGCCCAGTAAAGTACTGGCAAATCTGATAGGGGTAAAAGACAATTTTCATTTGACCAACATCTTCAACATCCTTTAAAAGCAAAAAGGAGTAAAGAAAGATAGCCAGGAGAGATTGTGTGGGGTGGGGTCAAGTCTACAGCATAATTGTCTTGAAATCTGGATTTGCTTTTGCCTTTGTTGCTAGAATTGTTATTCCATATTTAAAGATTTTTTCTGAATAATGTATTTTGGGATTTAATCCTAGAGAAGTAATCATTTCAAACGCTCGGAGAGGTTATAAATAATCAACACACCATCCCCTAAATCTGCCCAATATTTACATCTCTGAGTTCAGTGGTTCCATCCAGAATAGATAGGTGATGGCTAATTCCATGTTTTCAAAAAGTAAGCAAGTACCTTTTAGTCAGAAAAAGAAGAAAATCCGCAAGCACTTCCTGAGCCTTTGACATTATTTTCCTCTGACATCAGCAAGTCCCAGCTTCTCCTTTGTATCACCATCACCAGGCATTCTATGTGGCCCATGGCTACAGAGTTTAAACTTGATTCTTCGGCTTCGTGGAGAGGTCAGGGCTCGGGAACACTGGGAAATTTACCCTGCATATCAAGATGTTGTTACTGGTAGTTTCTTATGATGACTTTATCTCCCTGAGGAAGGGAAAGAATGGTCCAAGAACATGAACCACGTGAAGTTCCTTTTGGAGAGCATGTAGCTTTGATAGTCATTAGATGAAGTGGCCCATGCAGTTGTATCTCTGAAGTATTTATCTTATGTTGCCCCCTCTGCCTTCTTTGATCGCCTATTATATTTTAGTTCCGAAATCTCTGTTTTGGCTCTTTGATCATTGTGTCTGGGGTCCGCCCTAGGTTTAGGAGTCGCTCAGAGAACCCAGAGGACTCAGCATGTGGTCCTACCCACGGCTGTGATGTGTTGTGGTGAAATGTACAGAGTGAAATAGGAAAAGCAGAAGGGGCATGGCCGAGTCCGGGGCTGGCAGACATCAGCGTCCAGGAGTCTGCCTGCAGTGTGGTCACACCAGAGGCACGTGATCTCTCCAGAAAGAAATTGTGACAACACATGTGAAGTGCCAGCACTCAGGGAAGCTTGTTGGAGACTCTGCACAGGGTTTCCACTGAGGCTAGTAGGGCGGGTACCTGGCATGAACCAAAATTCCAGACTCCCATGAGGAAAGCAGATGTTCCACATAAACCATGTTGTTTATGGCAGCAGTCTCGTCCCGATGGATCATTATATCAGTTCTAGGAATGGGGAAAACCCTCTTGAAATCTGAGTAGCCAGAGGCCAATTCAAGGTTAACTGTGTTAACATTACTGTCCTTTGAAAGGGTAGTAATCTGACCTGCTAGGTGAACCCTGTTCTACACAGTCTATGTGTTAATATAGAAACTTCTCCTCTCGTGTCCCAGAGATATTGCCACCTGATACAAAACAGGCGCTTCTTGAAAAATGTCAGGTGACACCTAACATCTTGCTAAAACTTAAGCTTTCCTTGCCTGCTCTTTCATCCCAACACACAATCATCTAAAAGAGGCCTGGGATCAGGACCTCCCTGTTGGTCCAGTGGTTAGGACTCTGTCCTTCCACTACAGAGGGCCACCAGTTTGATCCCTGATCAAGGAACTAAGATCCCACATGCTGTGCAGTGTGACTACAGAATAGAAAAAGAAAAAAAAAAAAGATAACCAGAGAACATCCAGCTTTGTTCTCTGTATTGTTCTCAAATTCAGTTCACTGGCTCAGTTGTGTCCAACTCTCCGCGACCCCATGGACTGCAGCACGCCAGGCTTCCCTGTCCCTCACCAACTCCTGGAGCTTCCTCAAACTCATGTCCATCGAGTCGGTGATGCCATCCAACCATCTCATCCTCTGCCGTTCCCTTCTCCTCCTGCCTTCAGTCTTTCCCAGCATCAGGGTCTTTCCATCAGGTGGCCACAGTATTGGAGTTTCAGCTTCAGCATCAGTCCTTCCAGCTCAGGCCATTCTCCTCTCTGTATGAGGTGGTCATGGTAACCTCCAAACTG
Source organism: Okapia johnstoni (assembly GCA_024291935.2). Taxonomy (NCBI): domain Eukaryota; kingdom Metazoa; phylum Chordata; class Mammalia; order Artiodactyla; family Giraffidae; genus Okapia; species Okapia johnstoni. The sequence goes on from CM044327.1 coordinate 26,274,886, forward strand.
CCTCTCTGTTCAACGTTTGCCTTCTTCTAATCCATACACTAGCGGATTCCCTGGTGCCTTAGATGGTAAAGAATCCACCTGGCAATGCAGGACTCTGGGCTCGATCCCTGGGTCGGGAAGATCCCCTGGAGAAGGGAATGGCAACCCACTAAAGTATTCTGGTCTGGAGAATCCCATGGACAGAGGAGCCTGGTGGGCCATAGTCAGACATGACTGGATGATGAACATTTTTACTTTTTCAACCCATACACTACAAGGCAGCCTGAGACTGTTTTCTTGAAATGGGAGAACATTATTTCTTAAAATTCTTCCTTGACTTAACATTGTTCTTAAGGTGAACTCTGATGTCTGGAATATGACATCAGCTGGGAATATGATCCATCTGGCTCCATCAAGAATGTCTCTCATTTTGCAGCTGCACAGGTCCTCTCTGATTTTATAAAATTCACCGAGCTTTCTCCATCCTGAGGCTCTGAACAAGCTCATTCGGACACCAAGAACAGCTAGTGTTTCTCTAGTTGTTAGGCTGTTGTTGTTCAGTCCCTAATTCATATCTGACTCTGTGACTCCATGGATTGTAGCCTGCCAGGGTGCTCTGTCCATGGAATTTTCCTGGCAGGAATACTGGAGTTGGTTAACATTTTCTTTTCCAGGGGATCCTCCAGACCCAGGGATTGAACCCAGGTCTCCTGCATTGGCAGTTGGATTGCCACAGAGCCACCAGGGAAGCCCATTGTTAGGCTAACACCTGTTAATTGTTAGAGCTTACTTTCAAATGTGGGCAACCGCATAATTTATCATCTAAACCAGAACACTTTACAATAAAAAAAAAGGGTGTTTATAATTATTCTGCATCAACAGGTGTAACCTTGGAGATATAACCATTCTGCTAATTGATCTCTCCCCTGGAGGGTCCTTTTTCAACCACATCCTTTTAAATTGGATCACTGTCTCTATAACAACCATTTTCCTTCATACTGCCCACCTCATAATCACTCATTTTATACTAATTTACGTGATCATTTGCTTAACATTTTTTACCCCCACAATGGCATGAAGTTTTACAAATCCATGGGCAATATAGCCAGCATTTGGCAATGCCAGTAGACCTTTTCTAAATAGTCCCTAAATTCATAATTACATAATAGCACTCACTGCCTCCAAACAGGCATGGTTTGATCTGTCTCTTCTTCATTCTACTTGTGTTTTTTTGTTTTTTTTTTTTCTCCTCACTGATGTTGTGTTTGGGAAACTCTTCATTACATTCTTGGGTTTATCTTTCAGTTGCTGTCTTACTGAATGTGTAAAGAATTAATTTGGTTATGTGTTGGAATGTTTCACTTATGCAAAAACTCTCAAGCATATTGGTTCGCTAGTGTCTTTTTTCTATCTTTGGCTATGATTAAAATCATGTGAGGCCTGGAGCAATGGCAGCCCTCTTTTGACCATGAAAATTAAACCTGATGATAAACAAGCAGAAAGATGGAAAGAGATGGATCTTTAATGATACCACTGGGCATTTGTATTAATGTTGGGAGCCACTGCTCCCTCCCTTTCTAATGTAAGATTATAATGTCCTTGTAGTTTAACCCATTTTTGGTTAAGATTCTGTTTCTTAAGGCAAAAAAAAAAAAAAAAAGCCAATACACTGGGAAAATTAAACATTCAAATGCATTTGTAATAAATTTACTTTAAAAATGTTCATTTTGATTGTGTGCTTATGCACATACTCTGGTGAAGTGTTTCCGCTAGTATCTGAAATGAGACAATAGATACCTACCACTGGGCTTAACAATCAAGCTATTCATTGTCCTGGATTCTACTAACCTCAGTTAAGGCAAAATTTTGTTAACAGGATTCTTTCTCCTTTACTGGCCTTTTCTCTTCCTTCCTGATAGGCCTAACCAGAGATGGCATTTTCATCTTTTTCATTTATAAAGCAAAACCCCTACATTCATCTCTCCTAGTTGTGTTTTCCTTTGGGTCATGAGAGCAACAGAAATTGATGTGCTGGATTTTTATCAACACAAGTGTCATTTGAATAGTCAACGCAAACTTCTTAGACTAGTTTTTATGGATAGTGATAAGTTTGGACAGTTTTGTAAGCATTCTATCACTATCACCGTCTCCCTACACACTCAAAACTACAGTAATAGTTGTTTACAACCCCTTCCTGTTCACTTTCAGGAGTGATGAAAGTTAGGAGTCTGTGATTGTCATGGTTGCCGTTATTTCTGGGTTATTTGCCTTCCTGAGTCATGTATGGTTACACAGTGGAAGGGATGTATATATAAATGATCTAAAATCTCTATTCATTAGCGCTAGGAGTCCCCAGGGTGAGTCAGTCCTATTGTTGTGTTGGTACCAGTAATAAATCATGGGGGGAAGAGGCCGAGAGAGAAATAGTAGATGTGATGGTTCTGAGATTAGAAGGAAAACTTCCGTCTGCTTGCGTATCTCTCATAAAGCTTTCCCACCATCAGAGATTTTTCTTTTAAAAAAATTGCAAGTGGGACAAAGGCATTCCTTATTCCAATTTCTTTCTCCTCTTTTCCTTCCTGAAAGGTGGTACTGACAGCTTATGGTGAGCAATGTTGGATTTGTGATCTCTGAAGAAGAAAATTTAGCTTCAGAACCAAGGACCAGACTTGATCACTCAAGAGCTTTTGTGTAGCAGAGTTTTATTAAAGTGAAAGAGGACATAGAAAGCTTCTGACATAGACATCAGAAGGGGGACAGAGATTGCCCCCCTCGCTAGTCTTAGCAAGGGAGTTATATATTTTTTTAATATAATCTTTAGTAAAGAGTTTAAGCTGAATTGTTTTGTTGTGTAATCATCAGCTCTGGACTTAAAGAAAAAAACATTTTATGTGACTACTACTAAGGAATGTAGAAAAACAAGTTTGTCCTTTTCTTCTCCATCAGAGCTCCAGACCTCTATCTCCTCTTCCAGAGCCCTAGACCCCTCTCTCCTCCTCAGGCACTCCAGAATTCTTATCAATCGATTCTCTCATTTCCCCCTTTTCTTTTAGGAGAATTATTTTGCTAAGGGAAAGGGGTATCATTTTCATTCCATAACTACTTCCTGTTGTTGAGGGTTGTCATCCCTAAATTGTTGAGGAAACACAGTCTCCTAACTCTCATATTGAGGGTCTCTGATCCAGTTCAGTTCAGTTCAGGCTTAGTCGTGTCCGACTCTTTGCGACCACATGAACTGCAGCACGCCAGGCCTCCCTGTCCATCACCAACTCCCGGAGTCCACCCAAACCCATGTCCATCAAGTCGGTGACGCCATCCAACCATCTCATCCTCTGTCGTCCCCTTCTCCTCCTACCCCCAATCCTACCCAGCATTAGGGTCTTTTCCAATGAGTCAACTCTTCGCATGAGGTGGCCAAAGTGTTGGAGTTTCAGCTTCAACATCAGTCCTTCCAATGAACACCCAGGACTGATCTCCTTTAGGATGGACTGGCTGGATCTCCTTGCAGTCCAAGGGACTCTCAAGAGTCTTCTCCAACACCACAGTTCAAAAGCATCAATTCTTTGGCGCTCAGCTTTCTTCACCATCAAACTCTCACATCCATACATGACCACTGGAAAAACCATAGCCTTGACTAGACGGACCTTTGTTGACAAAGTAATGTCTCTGTTTTTTAATATGCTGTCTAGGTTGGTCATAAGTTTCCTTCCAGAGAGTAAGCGTCTTTTAATTTCATGGCTGCAATCACCATCTGAAGTGATTTTGGAGCCCAGAAAAATAAAGTCAGCCACAGTTTCCACTGTTTCCGCATCTATGTGCCATGACCCAAGTAATAGTTGGAGGAGGCTGTGGCACTCGTAGAAGCCTGGACAACCAATTGTAACTTAAAAGCTTTTAGACGGTTAGAAACAAACCACGTTTTACAGTTACAGATGTAAGGCAAAACAGTCATTAAGCCAAGTTAAAACATAATCAAAAGTAAAAGTTACATTTTGTCCATAGTTACAGTACAGTACATCTTGGACCAGAAGGGAATCTTACAAAATCCCTGTGCAGGCTGAGAACATCACCTGAGTTCATATTCTAGAAGAAATTAAAGAGAAAACATATCTGATATTTATGAGCCTTCTAGAATACTGCCTTGAGTGAAAATAGATAACCAGACCCTTTTGGAATTCTTTGAAAGAAACCAGCAAAGTCGGCCTTGTCCTGTGAAGATACTCCCATTCTTTATGCTTACTTTCAACTGCTAGACTGTCCTCTTAGTGAAATGCGAGAAATATTGATCTTAATTTTGCCTCGTAAATTAGGGATTTGACTTGGGCATCTTTTGCACAGTTGCATACCTTGGCACTGTGATCGGTCTTTGTATGATTGCATTCCTGCCCCATTATTCTCCTTCCGGGGGGGTCATCCAAAGGCTCCACATCTCTGAATGTTAAAATCTAATCTGCAAGGAATGTGGTCTGATAATGCCATGGTGAGAGGCTTACAGAAAATGGGATGTGTCTCTCACTATCTCCTATCCTTTTAGGTTGGAATTTGAAATGTATGCCAACTCTCTGTTCTTATGAGACCCTAGGAGGTTGGTTTTTTGGGCCACCCACCCACTTGACCAGTGCGTTTGTCTGATAATGGCTTTCATCTTCAACCCTCCAAATGCAGGAGGCATTAGGATTCTCCATCAGAAGCCTGTGTGATTATCCTTCCTTTCTTCCTACCACTTACTCTTCCATCTTTATTATCCTTACCCCTTCTTTGCCCACAAAGAATAGTGAGAGGTTGAGAACTGTAACTGTTAAGGCATTGGGGGGAGTTGGATGCCCCTCAAATGATTCCATCCTGTTCTTTGTTCACTTAGGAATTCTACATGAGTGTGGTAGTCCTCTTGGATTTTAAGAATCCAATGCTCATTTCTAGTGTCGCCCCAATCTTGGGAAGCCACAGCCTCGTGAGCATTTATTTTGCCTCATAAACCTGTTCTTTCCTCCCAGCATCATCGTCAGATCTGCTAAGTCATTGCAAGACAGGCATTAGCAGGTCCTCAGCAGCAGGGAATACATGAGTTAACATTTGTTAAGTGTTCTCTGTTTCTGCTCCCTGTCACCTGTATTTATTAATCAGGCCGGGTCATCACATTCCACTGTGTAAATCACGGATGTGAAAGCATAAGTCATTTGTAATGCTCTCCCCTGTTGCCGAAACTCCTTGGTCAGCCAGCTCTCGTCACCATGTCACGTTTATATAAGCTCATTCGTCACGTCTGGGTATTCTGGGCACAGGATTATATAAGCTGCATTCAGGCCACTTCCTCAGCAGAGATGTTGTGTGCTAACATGGACAGAGGCTGAGATGGTTGGGTGGCATCACTCATTCAATGGACATGAGTTTGAGCAAACGTCAGGAGATACTGAAGAACAGGGAAGCCTGGTGTGCTGTAGTTCATGGGGTTGACTTAGTGACTGAGCAAGAATATAAAGGGAGCAGGGTCCTGGGGTGCTTGGATTTGGGAGAAAACTGGGGTTTAGGAGTGCCTATACTTTTGCTCCTCACATTATGACCTGGGAAGAGCAGATGTGATCACCTAGTAGAGTCTTGGGAATGCAGATTCTTAGGCCCTATCCCAGGAATATATCAACTTAGAATCTGCACCAAAAAAAATTTTATTGGCATATAGGTGATTTACAGTTGTGTTAGTTTCAGGTGTAGAGCAAAGTGAATCAGTTATATATATGTGTATACACACACATATACATATCCTTGTTAAAAAAAAAATAGAATCTGCATTTTAACATGATTTCCCAGATGACCTTTAGACACTTTTAAATTTGATCCATGCTGGTCTCTACTAATAGTGGCTAAAGTGACTTTATATGTTAGGCTCTTGTGCCTTATATTCTTACCTGCAAAATGAGAATTATTGTAGCTGCTTTACTATTGTTATAAATACTTTTAAAATAAAGCACTCATGCAACCAGATACATTTTTGAAACGAATATGTGACCAGCGAGCTGTCAAGAGTTCAGAGACTTCCTACAAGGAATCTCGTTTTCAACCCTGGCAGCAATTCCAACCCAAGTGATGGTAGCTGCTGTCACTCAGATGATGTTGAAAAGAGGAGTCATTAGAAGTCAAAGATGGGAGAGAGGGGTGGTGTGTGTATTAGAAATCAGGCAGTATATGATAAGTGTACATTGGTTCCCAATAAAAATGAGCCCTAAACTCTAATTGATATGTTGCGTTGTTGTGAAATTTCAGCAATCCAATGGACCAGATCTCAGCAGTGCTTGTGGAGTCATGCTGACTGTATGGTTCGATCCATTGACTTTAAGTTGCATACAGGCACTTCCCTGGTGGTCCAGTGGTTAAGGCTTCAACTTCCAACACAGGGGTTGTAGGTTCCATCCCTGGTCAGGGAACTAAGATCCCACATGCCTCGTGGCCAACAAGCCAAAACATAAAACAGAAATATTCTGACAAATTCAATAAACACTTTGAAAATCATCCACATCAAAAAAATCTGGAAAATATTACATAGAAGGGTGACCTGGCAATGGCAGTATATATTTTATTCTAATTGGAAATAACCAATGTTAGATGTGCAAGGAGTTTTAAACATATTTCCCTAACTTTGTTATTTCCATAAAGATGTGTGTTTCTTTGGTAATAAAGGTTCCCCTAATGTTAAACTGTTTTCAGAAGTTGACATTCTCTGTTTACACCTTTTTTTTTTAAAGGTTCTGAAATCACATTATCACAGTTGATTTATTTTCTAATTTTCAACTTCATTTCTAGTTACAGCTCTGACCAGCTTTTAGCACTTCTTTCCTGTAGGAAAATATTATTACATGTGACTGTATCTTTCCTTTTGGTGTGCTGAACTGGAGTATGTAAAAATAATATCTTGTGAATATAATTTGCTGAATTTAGAATTCTGACATACGTAACTCAGTTTTAGTTGTATTCTAGGTTTGCAGATTTAAGTAGACTGAAAAAACAAATGTGAAATTAAATGTTTCTGAGCATTATATATTAATTAATATAGTATTCATTTAATTTAATTATGGAGTACAAATTAATTCAGGAGGTTTTATCTCTCCTTCCATTTTATTGTATTTTACCTTTGCTAGAAAATAGTGCCTCCAGTAGGACTAGAGATAACAAGTTGATCTTCCAGATTATAATTATTAATACCTTTTACTTCTTTAAAAAAGGAATCATGACACTAAGTGAAGTAAGCCAGACAGACACTATTGTACAAAATCACTTTCAAGTATAATCTAAATAAAAACCAATGATACAAATGCATTTATTTACAAAACGGAAAGAGATCCACAGACATAAAAAACAAACTTATGGCAACCAAAGGGGAAAGGACAGGGAGGGATAATTAGGTGTTTGGAATTAACAGATATTAACTCTATGTAAAACAGATAAACAACAAGGACCTACTGTATAGCACAGGGAATTATATTCAGTGTCTTGTAATAATCTATAATGGAAAAAATATGTATATATACACACATATATATTAGCTGGAATCACTGTGCTATACACCTGAAACAAACACAACATTGTAAATCAACTTTAATTAAAAAAAAAAAAGAAAAACCCACAGAATCTTCAACAGTGTAAGTTGAATGCTATACAGAAGATGACAATAGTTGGTAAACATTAATTATTTTCACATTGCATACTGGGGTATTGATAAATTATACGTATTCTTAAGAATTCATGGGAAGTAACATGTTTTCAAGGATATCTTTACAGTGATAAAACTTAGTCCCCCGAATTTTCTAAGACTGTGCTTTATCTCTGTCCTTTGAGCTGGTCCTGAAAGATCAATGGAGAGTCACTTGGCATAGAAAAGTTTGCAGAGTGAAGGACACTCCTGCCTCGACTTTCAAAAATGCACTTTGCACAGAGCATTTGGTACTGAGGGAAGAGAGAGAGGAGCGGGAAGTGCTTCTGGTTCCTTGAAGGGCTTCATCAAGACTTTGATAGGACTTGAGATGACCTTCTAGGTTGAGAAAACAGAAGAGTAAGGAAAACACATGAGCAAAATTCCACAGCAGGTCAGTGGCCGTGAGGATGCTCAGCTCAGTTCAGTCGCTCAGTCGTATCAGATTCTTTGCAACCACGTGGACTGCAGCATGCCAGGCTTCCCCGTCCATCACCAACTCCCAGAACTTGCTCAAAGTCATGTCCACCGAGTCAGTGGTGACATCCAACCACCTCATCCTCTGTTGTCCCCTTCTTCTCCTGCCTTCAATCCTTCACAGCATCAGGGTCTTTTCCCATGAGTCAGTTCTTTTCATCAGGTGGCCTATGCCGAGAGCTTCAGCTTCAGCATAAGCCTTTCCATGAATATTCAGGACCGATTTCCTTTAGGATGGATTAGTTTGATCTCCTTGCAGTCCAAGGGACTCTCAAGAGTCTTCTCCAACACCACAGTTCAAAAGCATCCATTTTTCAGTGTTCAGCTTTCTTTATGGTCCAACTCTCATATCCATACATGACTACTGGAAAAACCATAGCTTTCACTAAATGGACCTTTATCAGCAAAGTAATGTCTCTGCTTTTTATTAAAAAGGAATCATGCTGTCTAGGTTGGTCATAGCTTTTCCTCCATGGAGTAAGTGTCTTTTAATTTCATGGCTGCAGTCACCATCTGCAGTGATTTTGGAATGTAAGAAAAGAAAGTCTGTGACTGTTTCCATCATTTCCACATCTATTTGCCATGAAATGATGGGACCAGATGCCATGATCTTAGTTTTTTTGAATGATGAGTTTTAAGCCAACTTTTTCACTCTCGTCTTTCGTTTTCATCAAGAGGCTCTTTAGTTCTTCTCCACTTTCTGCCATAAGTGTGGTGTCATCTGCATATCTGAGGTTATTGATATTTCTCCCAGCAATCTTGATTCCAGTTTGTGCTTCATCCAGCCCAGCATTTTGCATGATGTGCTCTGCACATAAGTTAAATAAACAGGGTGACAGTATACAGCCTTAATGTACTCCTGTCCCAATTTGGAACCAGTCTGTTGTTCCATGTCCTGTTCTAACTGTTGCTTCTTGATCTGCAAACAGATTTCTCAGGAGGCAGAAAAGGTGGTCTGGTATTCCTATCTCTTAAAGAATTATCCACAGTTTGTTGTGTTCCATGCAGGCAAAGGATTTGGTGTAGTCAATGAAGCAGAAGTAGATTTTTTTTGGAACTCTCTTGATTTTTCTATGATCCAGCGGATGTTGGGAATTTGATCTCTGGTTCCTTTGCCTTTTCTAAATCCAGCTTGAACATCTGAAAGTTCTCAGTTCATGTACTCTTGAAGCCTGGCATGGAGAATTTTGAGCATTGCTTTGCTAATGTGTGAGATGAGTGCAATTGTGCAGTAGTTTGAACATTCTTTGGCATTTCCTTTTTCTGGGATTGGAATAAAAACTGACCTTTTCCAGTCCTGTGGCCACTGCTGAGTTTTCCAAATTTGCTGGCATATTGAGTGCAGCACTTTCACAGCATCAGTTTTTAGGATTTGAAATAGTTCAACTGGAATTTCATCACCTCCACTACTTTGTTCATAGTCATGCTTCCTAAGGCCCACTTGACTTCATATTCTAGGATGTCTGTCTCTAGGTGAGTGATCACACCATCGTGGTTATCTGGGTCATGAAGATCTTTTTTGTATAGTTCTTCTGTGTATTCTTGCCACCTTTTCTTAATATCTTCTGCTTCTGTTAGGTCCATAGTGTTTCTGTCCTTTATTTTGCCCATCTTTGCATGAAATGTTCCCTTGGTATCTCTAGTTTTCTTGAAGAGATCTCTAGTTTTTCCCATTCTATTGTTTTCTTCTATTTCTTTACATTGGAATAATAGGCAAGTTTAGTCTTGGAGTACAAAATGAAGCAGGGCAACGTCTAATGGAGTTTTCCATAACTAACATCCTCTTCCCAGCAACACAAGAGATGAGTCTACACATGGACATCAGCAGATGGTCAATACCGAAATCAGATTGATTATATTCTTTTCAGCCAAAGATGGAGCTATATACAGTTAGGAAAAACAAGAGTAGGAACTGACTGGGGCTCAGATCATGAACTTCTTATTGCAAAATTCAGACTTAATTGTCAGACAAGGCACTGGCAACCCACTCCAGTACTCTTGCCTGGAAACTCCCATGGATGGAGGAGCCTGGTAGGCTGCAGTCCATGAGGTCGCTAAGAGTGGGACACGACTGAGCGACTTCACTTTCACTTTTCACTTTCATGCACTGGAGAAGAAAATGGCAACCCACTCCAGTATTCTTGCCTGGAGAATCCCAGGGACAGGGGAGCCTGGTGGGCTGCCGTCTATGGGGTCGCACAGAGTCGGACACGACTGAAGTGACTTAGCAGCAGCAGCAGCAGCAGACTTAATCGTAGAAAGTAGGGAAAGCCAGTAGACCATTCAGGTATGACCTAAATCAAATCCCTTACGATAATGCAGTGGAAGTGACAAATAGTTTCAAGGGATTAGATCTGATAGACAGAGTGCCTGAAGATGTATGGAAGGAGGTTCGTGACATTATGCAGGAGGCAGTAATCAAAACCATCACCAAGGAAAAGAAATGCAAAAAGGCAAAATGGTTGTCTGAGGAGGCCTTACAAATAGATGAGAAGAGAAGCAAAAGGCAAAGGGGAAAAGGAAAGGTATATTCATGTGAATGCAAAGGTCCAACATATGGCTAGGAGAAATAAGATAGCCTTCCTAAGTGTCTGTGTATACATACACACACACAATGTATAAGTAAAAAACATTTCCTGGTAATATTTTGGGGCATAACTATTTTTGATTGTCCAGTTGCACACTTTCAGACAGACACAACGCATACACACAAACCATTATGAATTTGATTACTTTCTGAGAAGAACCCCTAGACCACATGATAGAAATACAGGTTTTTAAAATGGAAGACTAAACTATAATTATTCCTCTACTTTTAGATCATTTGGTATCAACTGTTTACCTAGAAATGTTTGTGATCGTTCATATCATTTTTGACAAAAACTTTTAATGGAAGTATTTTAAAAATTGTTATTTGGAAAGAAACCAACAGGATCTGTTTCAAACATGTTCAGATATAATGATTTGTTTTCAGTGTTTCTCTTTTTCTAGTTCACTTAGATTTTAAACATTAAAGAACTATTTTGTTCTCTTGCCTTCTTTGTAACTGCTTGTGTTCTTGATAATTTTTAAAAATATATGAGGTATAAGTGACTTTCAGAATGCACATCCTTATTTTGAAAATGATAGAGTCTTAACTCATCAGGCAAAAATGACAGAATATAGAAGTCCATTACAATAACCAACATCTTTGTGTAAGTTTGTGTGTGGTCTTGTTACGCTGTGTTAAACTGCAATTACACGGCAAGTCAAATGTGAACAGTTACCCAGTGTTACTGCCTTCTGCTAGTATTTGGTCTTCCCCTTTCCATGGCTGATAGTGCATGGCCGCAATGTGTTATTTAACAGAAAAATAAAGGAAAAGCAGAAAGAATATTTCTTGTATTAAATAGAAGCGTATACAGCTGTTGAATGCTCCCATGTAGCCACCAATTAAAACTCATACTCACTTGCAAGAGTTTAGAATGTAACCAAACATTTAGATAAGTAGGTAGGTAGAGAGAGAAATAGAGAGAAAAAAAAATCTATTTTTCACAAAAACCCATGTATTTAAGTTTCAAAAATATATTTGTAATTTAGTTAATGTATAGTTCAGGCCTCCTGGTAAATGCCCAGAGTCAGATAATCACCATCACATTCAAGATGGCAAGCACTTCTGTTATCCCCAACGGTCTCCCTCCTGTGACAACTTTGCCATGAATCACTCCCTCCACTCTTTATCTGTGGTATCCACTGATTTCTTGTGTTTTCCAAAGTTTCCTGTTTAATTAATAGAGTAGGTAGCCTCTGAAGTGTAGTTTATTTCACTTACCGTAATGCCTTTGTGTTTCATCCATATTGTGATATGTACCAGCAGTAGTCTATTCCTTCTTATTTCTAAGTTTTATCCCATTGTATGGATGTACTGCAGTTTGTTTATCCAATCATTGAAAGATATTTGAATTATGTACCATTTTGGACAACTATGATTGGAAATGCTTTAAAAATTCTCATGCAGGTGTTTGTATGGACCTAAGTGCATTTTTCCTGGATAAATATATATCATTGGAAATGCTAGGTCTTATGGTAAGTATATATGAACTTTATTTATAAACAAACAGGAACTGCCACACTCTTCTCCAAACAAGCTATACCATTTCGCATTCTTGCCAGCAGTGTGTGAGAAATCCAGTCCCTAGGCCTAGAGAGGTCTATTGGTATTATTCCTTGGTATTGTCAGCTTTTGTTGTTGTTTTAATTCTTAGCTTTCTAATAGCTGGAAACTGATGTCTTATTATGGTTTTATGTTTTCCTAAAACATTTTTGAGAATCTTTTTTTGACATCTGCATATCTTATTAGACATACATGTATCTTCTTTGGGGTTGTGTATGCTCATATCTTTCAATTTATAAATTGGGAGTTTTGTTTTGTTAGTTTGTGGAGTTTTGAGAATTTAAACATATATTTTCTGAATACAAGGTTGGTTTGTTTTTTACTGGATATGCAAGTTGAAAACAGTTTTTCCCAGTCTGTGGCTTGTCTTTTTTCCTTTTAGCACCATGTTTAGAAAGTTCTCAACTGTAGCAAAGTCTGATTTATTGAGTTTTTCTTCTACAATCATGCTTTTTATTTCATATCATATCTAACATCAAAACTAGCTCACCAAACCCAAGATCCAGTGTATTTTCTTTTATGTTTTCTTCTCTAAAAACTATAATTTAAAATTTTTATATAGATCTACAGTCCACTTTGAATTAATTTTTATACAAAGTGTGATTTATGTGTTTAGGTAGGTTTTTTTCTTTGTTCTTTTCTTCTTCATCTTTTTCTTTCCCCACATAGACTATCTAGCTGCTAGCGCACCATTTGTTGAAAAAACCCTTTTCTCCATTGAATTGCCTTTATATTTTGTGAAAAATCAGTTGACTGTATTTGTGTGATTCTATCTCTTGGTTTTCTTTTATGTCCCATTGGGCTGTGTCTCTGTTCTTTCACCAATACTGCATTCTCTTGATGACTGTCATTTTACAGTAAGTCTTGAAACTGGGTCGGGTGTGTCCAGCTTTGTTCTTTGCAGTATCGTTGACTAGTGAGTGCCTTTGCCTTTCCATAGAAATTTTAGATTCAGCATGTCGATAGCCACAAAAGAAATGTTGCCAAGACCGGGATTTTGTTGAATCAGTAAATAAAATGGGGGAGAATTGACATTTTAAGAGCAATGAGTATTCCTGTCCATGAGCAGGGATAACCCTCCATGTGTTTAGGTCTTGGATTTACATTTCACTAAAGTCCATGTATCATGACTGCAATGATGAGAAAACTGAGCCTCAATGAGGTTATATAACTTCCCTAGGGTCATGCAACAGATTGTTTTAAAAGTGTAAATAGAGTTGCCCTCTCCTGATTCTTAGGACAAGGCTCCAAATGACTGCCTTTTCAGATTTTCCTCAAACTAAAGTAGATGTTTCTATGGAAACTGTGTTTCTTATCTCCCTTGCCCGATATAGTGAGACATGTGACTAGACTCTATCTTAGCCTTAATATTTGATTCAAGAGGAAGATGTTGGAGGCCCCTCCCCACAGAGTGAAGAAGCCCTCGTTGATGGCTACTATTTTATGTTTTTCTCCTGATGCAGGTGGAAAATACTGACAGACTTGGAAGAGAGATTCCTGAAAACTAGGTGTCAGATTAGTTTAAGGACCCTTCCAGGAACAGGGCAGTGCTTTTCCACCTGGGACCCCTGGCACCCCAGGCAACAATGCTGATGCCTCCGGGCTTCAAAAGTTTGTTTTCACTTTGGAGGAAATGGTCTCCTGCTCTCTCTGAATGGAGGGAAGGTCATCCTAAGATTTAACTGTTAAGTTGTTTAAATTGGTTGCATTTGCAATCTTTTAATCACAACTGAGGGGGAAAAAAAAAAAGGGCAACCTGAAGTTGAAAATTATGTTTTATTTGGCAGTCGTAAGCCTGGAAAGCAGCCTGGCAGATCACTCTGAGGGGCTGCTCTGAAGATGTCAGGGAGGAGCCAGGATGAATAGAAGTTTTTGCAACAAAATGCAGGGGGTCAGAGCATCAAAAGATGAATATTAATGACAGAAAACCAGATAGTCCAAGTTAATGAATTTAGCACTCTTTTTATGGAAAATGCAGGGTTCATTGAAATCACTCCTCTGAAGTACGCCTTAGCTATCTCGGGGCAGTGTCCTGCTTTTCTCAGTCCCGAGGCCCCTCAGGGTGTGCCGTTGTGCGTAGCTGCAGAGGCTGACAGCTTGGTGGCAGGAGGCTTGTTTGTCCCCATCCTGAGTTCCCCCGGGCTCACCGTCAGGGGCAGAAGTAGTGGCCGATGGCTTGATGGCTGCACCATCCTTTGCTGATACTGCAGGTGGCATTCCTTGTCTATAATATGAATTGCATTTTCTTGATATTTTGTGAAGATACGGAAACACTACAGACATACCTTGGATGAGTCTTAAGTGAAACTGCAAATACCATTCCTGACTCCATGGCAGCTGTGTTATCTCTTGTCGCCCCTCCGTGTTTCTCGCGGAGCGGAGGCTTTGCGAATGTCACTTTCTCACGTGCAGTGCTGGGCACATAATAGACGGTGACCATGTTTTTCCTGAATTGAACGACTTGAGTGAATGGAATAGTTCTCAGGTCTTAGATCTCAGGTCGAACGCCACCTCTTTAGAGAAGTCCTCCCTGGCTACCTTACCTGTACACAGAGCCCCTGTCACCCTCAATTTCATTACCCAGCTTTACATCTCATCTTATAAATAGTGCTGACATTGTAATCCATCCGAATTTATTTATTTATAGAGTTTTCATTTATTTATGGCTGCTCTGGGTCTTCATTGCTGCATGAGGGCTGTCTCTAGTTGCTGTGATGGGGGCTACCCTTCATTCTGGCATGTGGGTTTCTCCCTGCAGTGACTTCCCTTGTTGCCGAGCAGGGGCTCTAGTGTGCAGGTTCATTAGTTGTGAGCATAGGCTTAGTTGTTCTGGGGCATGTGGGATTTTCCTGGACCAGGGATCGAACCTGTATACCCTCCAGTGGCAGGCGGATTCTTATCCACAGGACCACCAGGCAAGTCCCTATATTTGTTTATTGTCTGTCTGCCTCCTCTAGAACATCATCTCTAGGAAGGCAAGGGCTGTGTCCATTTTGTTTACCAATGTGTATGCACAGTACTTAGAAAAGTCCTTGGCGTCTTGTGTTAAAAAGTGTGCCATAGGTGTTCCTCGACTGAAAGAAGGATGGTTCTTACCTACTTGGAATGATTCTACTCAAAATGAAAGAAGAGATCACATATCACTTAGGTCCTATCCTATTCCTGTGACACTAGGAAAATATTGAAGAGATGGGAAGGGGGTGGTCTTTCTCATTCCCAGAACATCTTTTATTGAGAAAAGTTTGTTATGTGCTATAGTTTACCTCCATGTCTTTCCTGATGGTTTTTATACCTGTGTTACTTTATTGGTGTCTAAACAGCCTCTGGTAAATGTTGGTGTTCTATTTTACATCTACTTCATTATAAATGCTTCAGGTGTACCTTGAACGCAATATTGGTGCTTAGGTTTCCAGAGAGCCTGCCATGTCCTATTTTAGAACTCTCCAATGGGCACCAGTGAGGAATATCCTGAAACTGTCCACACTGACAGTAATAGAGATGAAGTGCCCAGATGGGTGGTCTTGCCTCTTCTGATCGGATCTTATGCTAAAAATATAAGCACTACTGGGTTAAGTGAAAACAAATGATTTGGCAGAAACTTCAGAGCGGTTCCCTGGGGCTAAGGCTGCTCCCTGTTTTCAATGCCTATGTCCTCTGCTCTTTGCATGCAGTGACAGAAAAAACATGTATCCCAAATCAGAATGGACTGACATCTTATCCTAAATACCAAGGGTTCTTTTTGACTACAGGCAGCATACTTCTCCCTGCCATAGTTTTATCATCTTTAATATGACAGAATGGCGTCTTTTTTTTTCCAGAATGAGAATCCTAAAAAATGAGTTAATCCATGCAAATAAAGCACTCTGAGCCTTTCAGAAGGAAAATTCTTACGGTAAGATAAAACGTTGGTAGACTGGCCCTTCTGTTCATTGTTCTGATGAGCTTTTCCTACTGAGTAGACGGCTTGTTATCTGGTTGGGGAAACTGCTCTGGTGTGTTCCTTCCTGTTTGTCATGCATAACTAGTTAGACTTTTGTTCTGCCTCCCAAGTCTAGTAATCTAGAAATAGAACCCAACTCGGACTCCACTGAGAGCCGCAGAAAATTCTTTGGAGGGGAAGGCAAGTATGCAGTCTACAGAGAAAGAGTTTTATAACTCACGTGTGGGTCTCGCTGGATTTCTTTCCAGCACAGAAAATGACCTGGTTCTATTGGATTTCACTATCAGGGTGGTTTCTTGTTCACCTTGCTGCTACCTGGCAGCAAAGGCACCAGCTCGTGGATTGTGCCAGGAGCTGTATACAGTTTGGCAGTTGTGTTTTGTTTATTTCAAGGAGCAACCATGAATTAGTCTGTGCAGTTAATGCAAAACAAATCTACATTAGCTGTGTTCTGTGTCCCTGCCTTCTAGATTTCTGAAGATATTCCTCTTAGGTTTCCTGATTAAGGATTTTGATTTCCAGTGCCCCACCCACCCCCTTTTTTTTGTCTTAGGCAAATTGGAGATGGACAGCTGGAGACTAGGATTTTAACAGACTTTGGGGGGGGGGTGGCGGGAAACAAACCAAGCCTTTCATCTGTTTGTTCGTTTCCCTCTTAAACTCATTAAGAATATAGTCAGAAGCCTGATGCTACCTAGAGTTTTTTACAACATCATTTTAAGTGTAAAGATAGTAACTGTCACTGTCCTGATGACTGGCATTACGGGCTGGTGGTTGATGGTGATGGTGATGATAATGATAATGGTTATCCTTTGACTTTCTGCCATCAACTAAGTCACATGACAAGATGTAAAAGGAGACAATTTGATCCTGATGAAAGGGTGTCTCTGCCCGGGGAACTTGTAATTGTGCTCCATGCCCCACATAGCTAGAGTTCCTCAGATCATCCATTCAACTTAAGAGAATGGCTGAGATCTTTTCAAATACTATGTGAAAGTAGTGAGCCTGGCCTAAGAAATCAGCAAAAGTGGAACTACTTTAATCTATCTCTTAAATCGGTAGCAGAGAGTTTTTCTTTTTGTTCCTAGTAGAACATTGTAGCATTGAATTTCATAGACCATAGATGTTACATCAGTGGGTCCTAATGCTGGCTGCCCATTAGGCTCATTTCAGGAGCTTTAAGAATTACCTGTGTCCTATAACCTCAAGGATCCTCAGATTCTTGGTTGTGTTCAGACCCAGCTATGAGTATATTGTTTGTAAAGGTCCCCAGCTGGTTTTAAAGCACCATTAAGGTTGAGACCCACTTGTTGTGGCATTAACTGATTCTACAAGCTCAATTTCCCTCCATTTCTTTTATATTAATCTTACTGGAAGATTTGCAGTAAATATATCATAGAAATACAAAAGAGATCCAAGAACCTCTGATAAATTTATGGTTTTAAGTCACTCAACGGTGGGCATTGAGACTTATATCTTCTTTGTGATCTCTTGAATATTTATGTTAAATGTTATAGAAGAGGAAACGTTTTTCCACTATCTTTCTAGCTTCTTCCAGTTGCGTTCAGCTGCTCAGTTGTGTCCAACTCTTTGCAACCCCATGGACTGCTGCACGCCAGGCCTCCCTGTACATCACCAACTCCTGGAGTTTACTCAAACAATCAAGTCAGTGATTCCATCCAACCATCTCATCCTCTGTCTTCCCCTTCTCCTCCCGCCTTCAATCTTTCCCAGCAACAGGGTCTTTTCAAATGAGCAATTTCTTCATATCAGATGGCCAAAATATTGGAGTTTCAGCTTTAGCATCAGTCTTCCAATGAATATTCAGGACTAATTTCCTTTAGGATGGACTGGTTGGATCTCCTTGCAGTCCAGGGAACTCTCAGGAGTCTTCTCCAACACCACAGTTCAAAAACATCAATTCTTCAGTGCTCAGCTTTCTTTATAGTCCAACTCTCACATCCATACATGACTACTGGAAAAACCATAGCTTTGACTAGATAGACCTTTGTTGGCAAAGTAATGTCTCTGCTTTTTAATATGCTGTCATGGTTGGTCACAGCTTTTCTTCCAAAGAGTAAGCGTCTTTTAATTTCATGGCTGCAATCACCATCTGCAGTGATTTTGGAGCCCAAAATAATAAAGTCGCTCACTGTTTCCATTGTTTCCCCATCTATTTGCCATGAAGTGATGGGACCAAATACCATGATCTTAGTTGTCTGAATGTTGAGTTTTAAGCCAACATTTTCACTCCTCTTTCACTTTCATCAAGAGGCTCTTTAGTTCTTCTTCACTTTCTTGCCATAAGGGTGGTATCATCTGCATATCTGAGGTTATTGATATTTCTCCCGGGAATCTTGATTCCAGCTTGTGCTTCATCCAGCCCAGTGTTTCTCATGATGTACTCTGCATATAAGTTAAATAAGCAGGGTGACAATGTACAGCCTTGACATACTCCTTTCCCAATTTGGAACCAGTCTGTTGTTCATGTCCAGTTCTAACTGTTGCTTCCTGACCTGCATACAGATTTCTCAGAAGGCAGATCAGGTGGTATGATATTGTCATCTCTTGAAGAATTATCCACAGTTTGTTGTGATCCACACAGTCAAAGGCTTTGGTATAGTCAATAAAGCAGAAATAGATGTTTTTCTGGAACTCTCTTGCTTTTTCAATGATCCAGCAGATGTTGGCAATTTGATCTCTGGTTCCTCTGCCTTTTCTAAATCCAGCTTGAACATCTGGAAGTTCACAGTTCATGTACTTTTGAAGCCTGGATTGGAGAATTTTGAGCATTACTTTGGTAGCATGTGAGATGAATGCAATTGTGTGGTAGTTTGAGCATTCTTTGGCCTTGCCTTTCTTTGGGATTGGAATGAAAACTGACCTTTTCCATTCCTGGGGCCACTGCTGAGTTTTCCAGATGTGGCATATTGAGTGCTTCACTTTCACAGCCTCATCTTTCAGGATCTGAAATAGCTCAACTGGAATTCCATCACCTCCACTAGCTTTGTTCGTAGTCATGCTTCCTAAGGCCCACTTGACTACATTCCAGGATGTCTGGCTCTAGGTGAGCGATCACACCATTGTGATTATCTGGGTCTAGCTTCTTTTGGCAAATATAATAATTAAATGGACTTATGACAGTTTAGTGGGTGAAAGACAACTTTTAATTACATGTGTATGGGATCCTCCATAAGAATCTGAGACCCATAGCTGTCTGGTAGTTGAGGTTTATGTGCCATCCTGAGCTAAGGAGAAGAAGGGTAGGGGTTTGGAGCTTTATACGGGGAAAGAAGGCAGTTCACATGGAGATGGAGATGTTTGCCATGCCCTATAGAGATCATGGGACTTGGAGAAATTTGGGAAAAAAAAAAAACAAAAAAAAACCACAGATGCTGTGTGCTCACACTGACACCATCCCTAGCCTACAGTTCTGTAGTTATCATTGGCGATAGCTCTCTTCCTGGACCAAGCTCCTTGTCTAAACTCTTTTAGGCAATTAAAAATGAAAGTGTTAGTCATTCAGTCTTGACTGACTCTTTGTGAGCCCATGGACTGTAGCCTATTAAGAGGCTGTCAAAAGCTCTTCCTGAGACTTTGGAGCCTTAATTGTCTTCTAGTCAGAATAATCCACATGCCAGAGTGGCACATTTGAGGGAAGATTATTCTGAACCCCTTCCATGTCTTAGTACAAGACTGGTTGTCATTAAAGTTTAGAATTTATGGTGATGACTTTGTTGTCATGTAGCTATAACCCATGATATCTTATCTGCATATATTTTCAAAGTGTAGCTTTCTTTTTCTCCCATTGATATTATTATTAATATAATCTTGTTACAGTCTTTATTTGTCTTACTTTAAAAAAAATCTTCTAGCCTCATTGTTAGCCTAATGGAAATCTTCCAGTTCCTTATTCACCACCCTGAAAGTATAGAGTGAAAATGAACTATGATTTACTATGATTCCGATTTCTTTTTTAAAAATGGATATTTAAGGACAAAAACTTTAAAATGACTATACTGCAGAGGAAGTTGAGCTTCTTGAAAAATTATAAATTGTTTTGTTTTTCCTATTTCTGTGTAAGCTCTGACATGGATGGAAATGTGCAAACTCTCACCTGTGAAGAAATTCTCTTGTCCATCAAACTGGTTGTTTCATTTATTCCAAATTTTCCTCCAACCCCCAATCCCCACCCTAGCCATGCAGAGCAGCATGTGGTATCTTAGTTCCTGGGCCAGGAATTGAACCCATGCCTTCTGCAGGGAAGGTGCGCAGTCTTAACCACTGGACCACCAGGGAAGTGTCCCCCTCCAACTCTTTGTCAGTTTTCCAGATCACGATAATCTTGATGTCTTTTCCAATCTCAGTAGTGAACATGGAAATATGCCCTGGTCCCTGAACAGGAAGACTCATTATTTTTCACTATCTCTTGTCACTTATTAGAAAATATTCTCTAAACTGTCACAGTGCTTAATGGAACTCAACTAGGACTGTGAATCCAACTTTTCTGCAGGGGACTGCTTCAAGGAACTTACGGGTAGACATTATCTCAGGCCAACTGAATCAGAATTTTGTTTGGGGAAGGGAATGTTTGGGAGTTAGATAAATGTATTAAAATTATCCAAGATACTCTGCTCAGAAAAAGATTGCTTCTCTCAGTATGATTACAAAAATTATAGATTTTCTGCTGATAGTCTTGTAATTTGTTTCTAAATCTATAATTGATCTTGACATAATTGTATAGGCTTACAATCTGACAGATTTCAGAATCTTGCTTTATTTTTGTTTCTAAATGGATCGTCAAGTGAGTCAATATAAGTAGGTGATTCTGATGTGAAGTTAGGGTTGAGAAGTAAATTCCCAAACCCTCCTTGACCATGCAGTCCATCTGATTTATTTTTCCTTCTAATTGTATTTATGTATGTATTAAATAAGCAACAAATGCACACCATGAATTATTTACAATCTAGTCACAGTTGCACAAGAGGAAAAAGTCTGCCTCCTCCCTCTCCTCTCACCACTTAGTTTCCCTCTGCCTCCCAGAGCAATCACTCTTTGGTTTATCCAATATTCTCCATCTGATTCCTTTTCGATCAGTCAGTTATATATCAATACTTCTCTTACCCATAGATCTTGGGGAGTGCCTGCAGCACCCTCTCACTTGCTGTTACAGAATTTTCCAGGTCATTCCTGTGAATTTCCAGTTATCACCTGTTTCTTCTACCTCTGTGATTTTTGTGTTCACCTTTAGTTATACCATTTCAGCCTTAAGTATTTCAGAAGATACACTGTTAATCATGCAGGCCATGGTAGCTTCTCCTCTATGCTCCCCAGCTTTCCTCACCTCAACTGTGTAAGCTACATCAAATTTAAAATTATCTTATGGATCTAAAAACTGAATGACAATGGAGTAGGAAGACAACTGAGCTTGTATTGGAAGACTTGGGTTTGATTTCTTTGGGAAATGCATTTTGTAAATGGCAAAGTACTTAACAAAGTGGAGTTTTGTTATTGCCACTGCTGTTGGCATCACTCTTATCGGATGCAAGATTCCAGGATACCAGAAAGGGTTAGACATAGCCATAGGAAGACTGACTTGCTCTAGGGATTGTAGCTGCTGGCCACACTGTTAATCACTCAATCAGAAAAAGAGGAACAGATTTCAGGCACAGAAAGGAAATGTAGAGAGTAAGATTAAAAAAGAAGCAGGTAGCTCAGCCCCCCTCCCCCCCCAAAAATTAGTTTCCTATTGTCCCTGACTTTTTTGACTTAAAAATGACTAAGAGTGAACTTGAATCTGGCATTTTTTAAATCAGTCTTTCATAAGCCAGTGGCTCTCTAAAGGCCTGGACAATGTAAATGTAAAAAATCAGTAGTTAGACATAAGACGGAAAGTTGATGACAGCTCTCAAAATTTCTAATTAGGATAAATACATGAGGAAAACACAGGTGGCCTCACTGTCTTGAGTTTTGTTGTGTTTTAGCAAGTATTTAAGTTTATGATATTTCTTTTCTCATAATAGAATCAAGGCCTAAGTAATCACTGTTGTGATTTTTCCATCTGGGAGAGAAGGTGTGTGTGACCTTGATTTACAAGTGATGACATGCCATATTCAGGTTTGTTTCAGTTGTAGGCAAAGTTCATCTGAAAGACAGCAGATGACTATGTTAATATAACAATAATTGTATAGGTTTAAGTGAGTTTTAAAAGTTATTAAAGTATTATTGCTTTATAATATTATGTTAGTTTCAGTTGCACAGCATAGTGGTTCAGTATTTTTGCCTATTATATTCTGTTATAGGTTATTTTGACATAATGGGTATAAATTCCTGTGTGATACAGTAAATCCTTATTGCTTATCTGTTTTTTATATAATTGTTTGTATCTGTTCATCCCATACCCCTAATTTCTCCCTCCCAACTTCCTTTTCCCCTTGGGTAACTAGTTTGCATTTTATGTCTTTGAGTCAAATTGGTGCAGCCACTATGGAAAACAGTATGGAAGCACCTTTAAGAACTAAAAATAGAACTACCATATGACCAGGCAATTCCACTCCTGGGTACATATCTGGAAAAAATGAAAATGCTGCTTTGAAATGATAAATGCATTCCCATGTTCCTAGCAGAACTATTTGCAATAGCCAGGTGACTCAGAAGGTAAAGAACCTGACTGCAGTGCAGGAGACCCAGGATCGATCCCTGGGTCGGGAAGATCCCCTGGAGAAGGGAATGGCTACCCAGTCCAGTATTCTTACCTGGAGAATCCCATGGACAGAGGAGTCTGGTAGGCTACAATCTATGGAGTCACAAAGAGTCGGACATGACTGAGTGACTAACACACAAGATATGGATGCGCCTAAGTACCCGTCAACCGAAGATGTGGTATATAAATATATAGTTTTTAAAGCCCATGATTATCATTGAGATGGAACTTGACCATTTGAAGTTTCTTTAGAATGAACTGTTTGAATGTGGTGTCTGCTCTTGGGAGTTAATATCCAGCACTCTACTGAGGGAAGATGTGCTGGGTGATTTTTATATCAGATTCAGTGGGACAAGATGAATTCAGATACTTGTATTAGGTTTGGATATACATTTTAAGTAGGATTGATGTGGCTGAGGAGTGGTCTGTACAAATTGATTTATTTTCTCCAATACAGCCATTTGAAAAAAAAAAAGTGTGCAGAAAAGCAATATAACATGAAGTGGATCAGCCAGTATAGCACTCCCTTCTTATTTCACTTGAAGTAACAGGTCAAACACACATGATTTTTTTTTTAATGACATGAGTCTAAGTGTTACACAAATAAATTTTCGCTTTTAAACACGCTAATGTCTTTTCATCTGCTTATTTATTATGACATGCATTCACCTCTTGGTTATTAAATTTCCCTGTTGAAATGGAAACTGTCTCTTCATTTTAAAAGTGATTGCCAGAGAGACACCCCAGGCATGCTTATATTTCTGCTTCCATATTTCTAAGTCAACCAACAAAAGAGTCATTATCCCAGATCCACAGATGTGAGGGTGTCCAAGGCAGCATATTTGTGTCACACTGTATGAATCTTTTGACTCTGATGTCTGGATTCTAACTATGCTCATTTCCAGCTCCACTGAACAGCACTAGGTGAGGTAGTTTGAATCAGGCGAGTGCATTCATTTCTTGTGGAAAGCCCGGAGCTCTCCTCTTTCCAGGCCCTCAGCCTGCTGCTGAGAGTGTCGAGTTTTGAAAACAGAGTTGGGCATCAAACCACTTTAAAGCTAATTGGTGCTATATATTATTTCTATTTAATTGAAAAACAAGTCTGTCCTGTTCTTTTTGCTTCTCACTGCCCAGGGCTCACATCAGCGGTGTTCAGAACTAATCTCAGTGGTTTATTGTAGTCACCCCTGCCCCTCTTGGTTTTCCAGCAGCTATCTCACAGCCTCTGGGGAGCAGTTGTTATCAGAAATTCAACCTGTTCCCTTCCAGGGCTGGAGAGTTGCTGCCAGAATTTCATTTCATTTTTGTCCCATCTGCAGGTGCCAGAAGCTGGCTTCATACTTGACATGTAGTGGCATTTGGGGCATATTGTTCATTTCAATAGACATTAATGATGATTTGAAATCCTTTATTGCAGACCGGCTTTTCCACATGCTATAGACCCCCATTACAGGCTGGTTGAACACAGAAGTACCTCTGCTGAATTGAACAAATGCTGAAAGCTTTTTATCTCCTGTCTTCACAGTATATGATAGAATGCCATTCATAGTCTGGGAAGGATTCCTGATTGTGATGCCAACAAATAAACAAACCAAAAAAGAAAATCAAGAAAAGGTGGTAATTCATAGGAACAAAAGCCGTCTCCCATTGCTATGTCATATCTCATCAATAGTATCAGTTTCTATATAAGGCTACCATGCTATATGTAGAGGACAAACTTATGATTCCCAGAGGGTAAGGCAGGGGGTGGGATAAATTGGGAGACTGAGATTGACATATACTCATAACCTCATATAAAATGGGCTTCTCAGGTGGTGTCACTGGTAAAGAACCCACCTGCCAATGCAGGAGACGTGGTTTCGATCCTTGGGTTGGGAAGATCCCCTGGAGAAGGAAATGGCAACCCACTCTAGTATTCTTGCCTGGGAAATCCCATGGACAGAGGAGCCTGGTGGACTACAGCTCATGGGGTCACAAAGATGTGGACACCTTGAAGTGACTTAGCATACACATATCAAATAGAGAACTAATAAGAACCTTCTGGATGGCATACAGAACTCGACTCAATACTCTCTAATAACCTGTATGGGAAAATAATCTAAAAGAGTGGATATACGTATATGTATAACTAAATCACTTTTCTGTGTACCGGAAACTAACGCAACATTGTAAATCAACTATACTTTAATAAAAATTAAAGCAAACCAAATCTAACATGTTAAGTAGGCCTATTCTCACCAGCGGACTCTGGAACATTTGTCTTCCCTCTGTCTCTACAATGTCTTAAACATATGTCCAAAACTGTTGAATACACATTGCTAGAATTTTCATGGTCGAGTCGAGAAGGTGTTTGGAAGGATGAAGGTATACAGGTGTTAATATTTTCATATTTGGTTTCATGTGGACATAGCCTGAAAGCTCACGGGATGGTGGATGGTCACTGAATTCTGCTAGGCATTGGGACTTTGAAAACGTGAACCCACTGTTTCGGTGCAGTGGCAGAAGCCGCCAGAAATCTTCAAGAATCACTTGTTAGTAGAAGAATTCACAGCTCTGCATGGTTCCCAAAATACAGCCAAGAGTATCACAACAAACTGTCTCATTAGCACCTCGTTTTTAAACCGCTGCACTTAAGCAACATCACTGCCTTACAGGGAGAGTGATACAAATCACGTGTGAGTTTCTGTGTAGCCAGAATTCTCCAGCATCACAAGTCAGGCCAATTAAACAGCTGACCGGACTTCCTGCGGGGAGAAATCTCTTGCATCTGTGTGGCCAGGTAATGAAGGATCATTTCAGTAACTGTGTTTATCCTTCCCTTTCCTTTTTTTTTTTTTTTTGTTTCATAAGGAAACAATTTGAAATTAAAGAACCTTCTTGTAGAAGCTGTGCAGATTTTATAAATACATATTTAATTTAACAGCTTTCACAAACCTGGTAAATAACTCACACACATCCTCTGGATTGGAAATTGAAGAACCAGATCTGACCTCCTAGGAAACTTCTCGTTAGAATCTACTGACATGGCATCTTCTCTTACTGTTTCTTTCCCCTGTACTGATGCCCTTCTGGCTGTTCATAAAGCCCATGTGGTGCTGTGCCTGTTGCCTCATTTATATCTCAAAGTAAGATGTGAACACGGAACCCAGGATGAAATGTCTGTTAGCTCCATCCATTTGAATACAATTAGTCTGGAGTCGGAGAAGCTACAACTTAAGAACAGACGACCACATGTATTTGAGAAGATACCAGTTCCCCCTTAGGAAGCAGGAAGGAGGTGCTTACTGTTTTCCACTTCCTCCCATAATAGCCTACAGTTTAGGATATAAGTGAGTGGAAAAGTCAAACCGATGTCCTATTAAATGGATCCATTAATATGAGGAGTTTTTTTCTGGAGAGGCTGATATTTCAGTATGTTGGAATGGAGTGTGTATTTCTCTCATGCCTTAGTATAGAAAGGGTAGACCCAGGAGAGCTATAAAAATCAGCATTCTGACAAGTCAAGTAGGATACAGGTCAGAAATAATGTGTAACTCCTTTATTCTGGAATTACCCGAGACTGACTTAAGTTAGAGCCTGGTCTCTGCTGTCTTTCTTTGCAAGGCTGGATCTGGGCTACATTGTGAAGGAATACAGTGTCCCCTTTTCCTACCCACCAACCCCTGTCTAAGGACTGTTTGCCACAAAGGGCTACTTTATCCACCATCCCCTTTTCTCCTCCGGTAAAATTCGTTTTCAGGAAAGGTTATGACATTAATCTGAGTATGCATCAATGTTTTATTCTCTCAGAAACCCAGTAAGTGTAGGTGAGAGAGCTGTGGCGTTTGGGGACTGAGCGTGGCTTCTGGGTGCAGTTGAAATGGCACAGGCTGAAGTGCAGTGTCTTCTTCCACTCTCTACCAGGACAGAAGACTTGTCCCAGTTCTGCTAGCCTTGCCTGGAGAGTCCGCTGTGGCGTGGACCTCAAGATCTCACCTGTTAACTGGATTAGAAAGGGGAGAAGATAATTAACTAGTATTGGGGAATACACAGGATTTAGGAAGGAAGACACTTTGGTGTCTTTACACTTTGGTATAAAGAAAGCTGAGCGCCGAAGAATTGATGCTTTTCAACTGTGGTGTTGGAGAAGACTCTTGAGAGTCCCTTGGAATGCAAGGAGATCCAACCAGTCCCTCCTAAAGAAATCAGTCCTGAATATTCATTGGAAGGACTGATGCTGAAGCTGAAACTCCAATACTTTGGCCACCTGATGCGAAGAGCTGACTCACTGAGAAAAGACCCTGATGCTGGGGAAGATTGAAGCAGGAGGAGAAGGGGATGACAGAGGATGAGATGGTTGGATGGCATCACCGACTCGATGGACATGAGTTTGAGCAAGCTCCAGGAGCTGGTGACGGACAAGGAAGCCTGGTGTGCTGCAGTCCATGGGGTCTCAAAGAGTCGGACACGACTGAGCGACTGAACTGAACACTTTGGTGACAGATACACGTCATATCCCCACTGAAATGATTCATGGAACAAGCACAGCTCTTGTTTTTAGAGACTTTTAAATCATGTTTTCACAGTGGGAATTTGTTGTCATTTATCCATTTGTTATTTGGCAGCAGTGTTGTATGCAAACTAGTGTTTTAATTTATATGCTTCAATATTGATTGGATTATTCTTTTCTTATAAGCGTGTATTTTTACAGCCAAAAATATGTATTTATCAGATATACATGTATATGTATACATGTGTGTATCCAAATAACTCCACCCTTCAGTTTTAGATTACTTTTGACTAATCTTAAACTTTTCTGTGTATTGTCATTTAGCTTTTAAATAGTGAAAAAAACCTTAAACTCAGCATGTATATACACACATGTATGTATGTATGTATACACACACACACATCTCCACATATTCTGTAGTGGGCCTTTCTGAAAGACATTTTCACTGATGACCCATTAAAGACACAAGATAAAATCAGACTTTGAACAGCGTAATGTACCTTCTGCCTTCTTCATGTCCACTAATACGAGACTTGTTCAACACTGACTTTCTGGCTGTTTTTACTTCTGCAGAGGTTATTTGCGTGTGGTTGACTGAGATTGTTGGAGCCGTTTTAAGTGTAGAGGCACCCACCCCTTATGCTCTCCATGTCCCCATCAGTTATAACAGACCACAGTGTGGCCCCTTTTTCGAGAGGGAATGGCTCAAGGTGACGGCTTCAGTTGGGCTGCTGATGG
Source organism: Okapia johnstoni (assembly GCA_024291935.2). NCBI lineage: Eukaryota > Metazoa > Chordata > Mammalia > Artiodactyla > Giraffidae > Okapia > Okapia johnstoni. The sequence goes on from CM044327.1 coordinate 26,303,046, forward strand.
AATTCTATGGAAACTGTAAGACAGAAGAATATCTCATAGATATGTGTCACACTGCGTCTTGCTTAGAACTCGGGGAGGACTGGGTTGTGTTGGGAGACCATTCTCTCGGTTACTCTTTGTCTTTCTGAGCAGAGGGTGTTTGAATCGGTCCTGATGAGAGAGGGGGGTTGACTCTTTGAAGAATCATCTTCTATTGGCAGTAATGGTCTAGAAACTTAGTTGCCATGCCTAGTGGGAGACCATTCATTGGACCCCAGCACTCATGAATGGACGAATCCTCTCCATAGTACACATTGACACTTGATGACGTGTTCCCATGAATGTTGCTGTTCTGTTGCCTTTAAATTTCAGTATATAGGTTCACAGAAAATTATTTGTTCATATTTAACTAAAACCACTGCCAGTTTTATGTGCCTGTAAATTTGGATGTGGCTTGATGTCACTTGGAATAATAATAATTGGAAGACAAGCTCTGTCAATACATTTATTGTGTACCCTTCCCTGGTGGTTCAGATGGTAAAGAATCTACCTGCAATGCAGGACACCCAGATTCAATCCCTGGGTCAGAAAATTGAAGTAAATGGCAACCCACTCTAGTATTCTTACCTGGGAAATCCCATGGACAGAGGAGCCTCGCGGGCTACAGTCCATGGGGTCACAGAGAGTTGCACTCAACTGAACGACTAAAACGTACCTTACCTTTAAGCGCTGTATACAAATGACCCCATGTAATTTTCATAACAACCACTAGAGGTACCCAGCATTTTCTGTCTTTTGACATTTGGAAACCGGGATTGAGAAGTAGTGATTTACTCAACCATCTCCAGTGGCCATGCTCATGCATGTCCTAGGAAATTCAAGTTGCAAAGAGTACAGATGTCTTATTACAGGCTCTCAAATACCCACGAGGTGGACACAAAGCTCCCATGTTTTGTGGCTTGCTTTGGATTATATGGTTACTATTCAAATGCTGGTCTTGGAATCCGGGTCTTGTCACCTTTCTTTCAATACTGACTTCCAGGACTTCCCTGGCAGTCCAATAGTTAAGACTCTGCGCTTCCACTGCAAGAGGCATGGGGAACTAAGATCCCACATGCTGAGCAGTGCAATTAAAAAAAAAAAAGAAAAGCTGACCTCCATCAAGTGAAAATGATGTTTTGCTTTTGAGAAGCTGCTGCAGTGTGGCTTAGCCAGTGGTTTGGTGGCTTAGTCACTTTTATGGCAGGAGGTAGTTCCATCTGCATGGGGAACTGTGCTTATGGTTCCGTTGGTGGTGCAACAACATAGCAGGTGATTGTACTGAGCAGGGTGCCTCTTCGGATTGTACTGAACCTGTCCCCTCATACATATATGAACCACTGTCACTGCCCATGTGTCTTTAGGTTCGTTCACGGGAGCGAGGCTGGCCACATCATGCCCCCCAGATGCCATCCTCCAGGCAGCCTCCTGACCCTCCCTCTGGACATTTCTCCTCTGTGAAATGTCCTCTCTCTTCCTGTCTGTCAGCTACTCCTACTCTTGATGATAGGGATCAACTCTTACACACGAGCAGAAGTCTTCTTTCCTGATAAAACTAACTGTATTCCCATTAGAAAGAAAACATATTTATTTCCTCCTGTGGATTAATAGACCCATGGGCTTAGAAATTGACTCAAATTGTCATTGATGGGGTATGATACATAATAAGGTGACAATTACTGGTGCTAACCCCAATTTAGGCAAGCAGCGATTGATCACCAGATTTGTGATTATGACTAATTTTTAATAGGTGTCATATTTTGGAGATAAAAGTCATTGGAAAATGTCTCCTGAAGGATGGAAAACTAGGTAGTCTCTTTTCCACAGAAGCATGCAGGGTGACTACTCTTGGCTTTGATTGAAACTAAAGAGCTCAAAGAAGCTGGAGTCAGTTAAGACATAAAATAGCAGTAAGGGGTTTATAAACTGAACGAAGTTAATAAAGAAGGTAGGAGCTCTGAGTGAGCTTGAGTGATTTCTTTCAGTTGTGCTTTTGTATGGATAATGAGGCAAGTGAGATAGTCGATGACAAAGCGTACACTTTGAAAATGCAAAAGTGTACAGGAATGTAAGAAATAATTAATACAGTGCCTATATAGTGAGGTAATTAATACAGTGCCAGTGCCAATATGTAATTTTTAATTTTTTATTTATCACATTAAAACAAGGAACAAGGGAAAGTCATTTGAATGATGTATTTTATTTAACAGGAAATATCCAAAATATTGGAGAAGGAAATGGCAACCCACTCCAGTGTTCTTGCCTGGAGAATCCCAGGGACGGGGGAGCCTTGGTGGGCTGCCGCCTATGGGGTCACACGGAGTCAGACACGACTGAAGCGACTTAGCAGTAGCAGCATCCAAAATATTATCACTTCAACATGTAATCAATCTTTTAGGATCCCTTTAGTATACTAAATTTGGGGACTCTGGTGTGTCTTTTAAATGTGCAACAAATTTCAGTTTTTTTTTTTTTTTAAAGTAGAGATTGTTACTTGTATACTTATTTATTCTTTATTGCATGTAATTTAAATTTTAAACTTATTCCTGCAGACATTGTATTATCTTTGTAGGAATCAGTTTTCCTGGGCATTTTTTTATCAAGTACTAGACTTCTGTACTGTGTTTCAGTGTTCAGAAATTCCTTTAGTTATGTATTAAAATACCTTTTTGGATTTCCAGCTATTTTTTTGTATCACACATAAATTTTTCATAGACACAGTTCTGCCACAGAGTAGGAATTTTTCTAATTTTTTTTTACATAATTTGAAACCTAGTTCAAAATTGTAAAAACAGTACAATTAAATTCTAAACACTCTTACTCAGATTTAATATTTGCTTATGTTTTTTTATTCCATTTTTTATCAAATTTCAATTTGGATTAACCATGTTTCCAGGGCTCAGTATCTCATATGGTTACCATATTGGACCCAACAGATACAGGGTATCTGTCTAGGAATGAGATACAAACCCTGTGATTCTTGTGTGAGCTGCAAAATCTATAAAGCTGTAAAAGCCATAAAGCTTTTTACAAAATAAGCTTTGCTAGACTCCATTCATAGAGGCTTTGACTTGGTAAGCCTGTTAATGAAACTCTGCAGGTGACTTTGGCAGTGAGTTTCAGGGTCAGTTTCCCACACTAGCCTCCCAAGGGTGTCCTTCGGCCTCATGCCTCTCTCACCACCTAACTGCTCTGCTTTTTAGGAGGTAACTCAGCAGAAAACAAATTTGTTTTTATATAAGCAGGGGATTAGTGTATTAGCTGCTGCAACGTAAACAGTGAATTTCTGAGAGTGCTAATGTTTTCTCTCTGTTTAACCCTTGGTTATGAGACGGTGGTTTGTGGGACTGATTGGGAGGTGAGGTGCACACCCTGCAGCGTGTGGGATCTTAGTTCCTCGACCAGGGATTGAACTCGTGCCCTCTGCAGTGGAAGCACGGAGTCTTAACCACTGGACTGCCAGAGAAGTCCCGAGGGGCTCTTTGTTTAGAGTGCGGGTGGTCGAGTACAGAGTTGAAACTGCCCCTCTTCTAGCAGAGCTGAGTGCCGGGGTAGTGGTCTTCACTCTGTCTTCTGCTCCCTCGTATGTCCATTATTTCTTAACTCTCTGCAGAGAAACAGAGTAGGTAAAAAGGCAGACCCCTGGTGAGGTTCTGTTTCAGCCTCTGGCTAAATGCATTATTCTCTCAGCTACCCTTTCACGCTTCTTGGTGCTTCTGCTTATCCAGCCACAAAACGTGGGAAATGCTGATGTGTATACCCTCAGAGACCCCCAGGTTAAGACACTGCTGTGCTCAGGATGCCGTGTCACCTCAGGGTTATGGTAAGCTACATGGCATGCCCAGGAGTTAAGTCAGTGTTTATAGAAATTTGAACAAAGCTGTACTCGAGAAGGTCAAATTGACTTGGTCAAGGACAGTACTTTTTTCTCTAGGGCTCTGACTGCTGCCTGAGAACCAGTTGGCTTCCCCCTGTTGACTCTCTTCAAGTCATTGGCTTCCTTTTCTTCTAGCCCTGCCCCTGCTCGCCACCGAGAGATTCAGCAGGCTGTGTGTATGTGAACGTTTGCTTTCTGGTGACACTTCTGTGACCTGTTTTCTCACCCTCTCAGGGTTGGAAGAAACCTCAAAACCACTTGGTGAACCTCTGATACGATCTTTGCACGTCTTTTTGACTCTCCTGACGCTTAACCCTTTTGTTTATTTCTTAGCTACACCAAGAAAGGGCATTTCACCGTCTCCAAAAGCAGTCCATTTCATGTCTCAACAGCTCATTTTCCCCTTAGTTTAAATGAAATATTTATTTCTGTCATTTCCACCCTTTGAAGCTGTGTAGGTCATCTGAAGAGGACAACCCTTCAAGTACTTGAAGGTAACAGTCTTGGCTATGGCTCTTTCACCGTCCATCAAACAGTCCACCTGCCTTTTTAGGCTATTTCAGAGTTCTTCCAAGTGTTTGTCAGAAAACATGGTTCTAAATTTCGTTATTCTCCTCTGGATGGACTTCAAGAACTGTACGTTAAGTGTGATACTTTAAATATAATCTGACCAGCACAGATTTATAAAAGATGGATGGCATACAGAAAATAAAGGAGCAAATAAAAACCTATGTGAAGGTTTTCTTTTCCCCTCTGAGTGACCGTAGAATTCACAGTGTAGATAATAATCCTGTGTTTTCCACATCTTACATGCTTTAATGAAACTAAATAAAACAGTGTGACCTTTCTTTTGCTCAATATTCCTTTCTAGTATTACACTAAGAGACTTGTTTTCAGGTTAATAAGTAAACTACCCTATGATGGTCTTCTAGAAGCATCCATATGCTTGTATTCTTAAGTTGAAGGCATCTTTCTCTTATTTGTATAGTGAGCAGCCTTAAAACTATTAAACATTTGTATTTTTAACTTCAGAATTTTGTTGCCCCCACATACCCATTTCTAATGTTTGAAATTAAACAGCAGGGAGATTTAGGTCCAGGACCATTAGAGTGAGCTAGACCTCTGAGAGGCATTCAGCTGCGCAGTGCTAACAGACTACTTAATCCACATCATCGCCTGGCCTCTAGGGTGCGCGCCCAGTGGAAGGCATTTACTTACAAAAGTAAAAGCACAGCAAGTAAAAGCCAAGGTTTTCTTTATGCCCATTTATTGACTCCTATTCGCTATTATTTACTAAATTTCTCAGTGATGGAAGTTGATGGGCAAGTTGATTCTTTCAGTCACTTGGCTCCGCTAAAGGTGAAATACATCTTCCTTGATTTATTCCTTTTCCATTGACAAAGCAGGTTTTGGTAGAATTGGAGGTTATCCAGCTATTCCTGGAGAGAGTATGTAGAATTCAAGGTTTGGTTTTTGTTTTTTCCTTTTGAATTCTTCTGTTAAGTCTGCTTAATGAAATCACCTATAAAGAGAGGCTGGCATGCTTGGGATTCAGTGCCTGTTTTCAACTCTGTTTACCTAAGTCCCTTCTTGCTCTTCCAGTGAATATTCTTATATTGTAGGTGCACACACACACACAAACACACACATGTACACGCACAGATGAACACAGATCTCCAACAAAACCCACCTGTGGCTATCTCTGATAGCATCCACCTAGTCAGAAAACAGAATGAAAAGTCCAGGGATTCTTCAGACTACCGCTGTATTATATGTTAAGTTCTACTTGAAATGCTTTTATCATCAAAGAACTTCTCACCCTTTTTAGCAGGGTGGATGCCAGACAGAATTGGCTAGCTTTGTCCACCATCAACCTTGAGAGACAAAGGGATTTCTACTGCTCTTTTTAAAAAAATTTTGTTTTATTCAAATATAGTTGATTTATAGTGTTGTGTTAATTTCTGCTGTAAAGCAAAGTGATGAGTTATATATATATATAAACACACACACACACACATGCTTTTTTTCATATTCTTTTCCATTATGGCTTATCCCAGTATATTAAATATATTATAGTTCCTGTGCTATTTGGTAGGCCTTTGCTTTTTATCCATATATAAACTATTATCGGAGAAGGCAATGGCACCCCACTCCAGTACTCTTGCCTGGAAAATCCCGTGGATGGAGGAGCCTGGTAGGCTGCAGTCCATGGGGTCACTAAGAGTCGGACATGACTGAGCAACTTCACTGTCCCTTTTTACTTTCATGCTTTGGAGCAGGAAATGGCAACCCACTCCAGCATTCTTGCCTGGAGAATCCCAGGGATGGAGGAGCCTGGTGGGCTGCTGTCTATGGGGTCTCACAGAGTTGGACACAACTGAAGTGACTTAGCAGCAGCAGCAGCAGACTATTATATTTAATAGATTGCATCTGCTAGTTCTAGACTCCCAATCCATCCCCCCACCCCCTTCCCCCTTGGCATATGCTGCTCTATGAAGAGTGGGTAGACAATTTAGATCCAACAGTGATGAAATGTGGGTGATCTAGGGAGAAATTGTTTATGACAGATGATTTCAGTTAGTATCTTCCTGCAGCATAATTCTGTACTATGATTTCTTAACTCTTCCCCATTTCTGTATACTGACCACACTGGATTAATTCATTCTTGGTTCTCTGTGACAGTTTTGCCCTCCCTGATAAAATCTCCAGTATGAAGTCAAATTGATCAAACCAAAGTTTTTTCTGGCATGTTCATTCATAAGTCACACGCTTCTGAGATACATTTGACTTTTCCTGCTAATAAAATTGTGAGACATTCTGTGCCAGGGCGACTTAAAGCTTTTGCATCTAAGACTCATGGATACCCTGGATCTGGTGAGTGTATCATAGAATTGTAGTTTACAAACATTTTCAATAGCAAACTTTTTTTTCCCCAAACTTTATCTTTTCTGGAAACACAATATTCGGTATAGATAAATGAATTAGTTCTCAGGTGGAACTGAGGATGGATAGTCCACAATCCCAAGGCATGATATACTGAGAAATTGGCTCATATGGTTTCTCTTTCATTCACCGACAGCAGACTGAGAGACTCAAGGGTATGTCACATCATATTTTTAATCCTGCTTCTTGCAGAATAATGGATGATGCTCCTTCCTGACAAGCTTGGACCACATTAGGACACATTTTCTGTTGTGCAAAATAAGGAAACCATGCTGGTGTTCATAAACTATGACATCAGTTCAGTCACTCAGTCGTGTCTGACTCTTTGCGACCCCTGGACTGCAGCATACCAGGCTTCCCTGTCCGTCACCAGCTCCCAGAGCTTGCTCAAACTCATGTCCATTGAGTCAGTGATGCCATCCAACCATCTCATCCTCTGTTATCTCCTTCTCCTCCCACCTTCAATCTTTCCCAGCAACAGGGTTGTTTCCAGTGAGTCACCTCTTCACATCAGGGTGGCCAAAGTATTGGAGTTTCAGCTTCAGCATCAGTCCTTCCAATGTATTTTCAGGACTGATTTCCTTTAGAATTGACTGGTTTGATCTCCTTGCAGTCCAAGGGACTCTCAAGAGTCTTCTCTAATACCACAGTTCAAAAGCATCAATTCTTCGCCCCTCAGCTTTCTTTATGGTCCAGCACTCACATCCATACATGACTACTGGAAAAACCAAAGCTTTGACTAGGGTCAAACTATGCTGCTGCTGCTGCTAAGTCACTTCAGTTGTGTCCGACTCTGTGCTTCCCCATAGACGGCAGCCCACCAGGCTCCCCCATCCCTGGGATTCTCCAGGCAAGAACCCTGGAGTGGGTTGCCATTTTCTTCTCCAATGCATGAAAGTGAAAAGTGAAAGTGAAGTTGCTCGGTCGTGTCCGACTCCAGCGACCCCGTGGACCACAGCCTACCAGGCTCCTTCGTCCATGGGATTCTCTAGGTGAGAGTACTGGAATGGGTTGCCAGTGCCTTCTCCGATGGTCACACTAGGACATGCGCACATATATAGACCACACACACAAACACATAATAAATTCTTGTTGGATATCCATGTATTTCACTGGATGCCTGAGGTCAATTGACAAGTTTTGAAATCTTGATTATCAAGGACTCAGCTATTCGAGTTTTCTGGCAAGCTTAACTTGGGCAACAGAAAAGAAAACAGAATCCTGCAGTAGTGAGAAAGAGAGAGTTCACTCATGAAAAACATTACCATCACCAGAAACCACCACTCACTGGGGAGATGGTGGCTGCATTTCTGACTATTGAAACTTTGTGAAAAGCTTTGATGCCTTCAAATAAGAAGTAAATAATCATTGGAAATGTAGGCAGTTTACAAAGGAATCTAATATGGTAATTGATTTGTCATTGAGAGAGTGGGAGGTGTTGCTAAGCTGGAGTAAATCTCTTTGCCCCAGTTTGCTAGTTAAATGGAAAATGTGGTAGCAATGAAAGTGAAATCTTTTGGTTATTGTATGCTTCATTTACATTTTATGAAACACACATCACAGTTGATTGTTAGCATGAATACGGACTGTGTTTTTCAAAAGCTATGTTTCCCCATTTTTTATCCCTTTCTTCTTTGGTGATGCAGAACTGAGGTGTATTGGGAGTTAGTGGCATTAAGAAGTCAAAAAGTGGCATGCTAGAGATTTTTAACTATAATTTTTCATAGCGATGGCAATTATCTGAGGCTATAAATTGAGCAGTTAATTAGATTTTTCTTTATGTAACCTGTTCTTCTTAGATAAATATTTTAGTGGATAGTCACAGTACCACTAACTAAGTATTTTATCTCTGTGGTGATGATCAAGGTGAATTTATCCTACCCAAATTGTTATTTACAATGTCAGTCTCAACATTTTAGATCCTTATGCCATAGCCTCTCTAGTGCATTGAACTTGAGCCCTCCCTCAATTTATTTTATGATAATACTGTTATTTTTATTATTTAACTTTGTAGCTTGAAAATATTCCTTGGGGAAATGACTTTCATAAGCTTATTCTGCAAGTTGTGAAATAAAAATTTCCCATTTTGTCAGTGTTATCACAGTATAGTTGTTTTTTTACAAGAAACTATATCCATTTAAAGAGTACTCTTTTATGAGTTTTGATATCACGGCAATCAAGTACAGAATATTTCTGTCATCTCTAATTGTTTCTTGGTGTTCCTTTCTGGTTTTTTCCTGTCCCAACCCTCGGCCTATGACAACTACTGAAATTATTTTTTTTCACTAGACAGCCTAATATTGTGTTTGAATTTTAAAACTACCTTTAAAAATGTTGATACTCAGCTTTTTGTTGTTGGCAAACAATGGTAGAAAGAAAAAGATAGTAAAAATAATATCCTATTTGGCTTTTCATTTGGAGAGTATACAGATTCAGTTAATATAGTAGATTGCTTATAAAGAACTTGAAAATAATACCGGAAGGGATCTATTATGTCATCATTTAGAACTAACACACAAACTTTATAAATTTATACAAAAGGTTTTTTTATGACTAAAGTACAAGGATACTGAGCATCGATAGGGAAAACAGTTTTGCACTATTTTGAGATGGTGGTACATTAGTTAAGTTTCACCCTACATTTTTATAGTGTGTTTTGGTTTCCAAACTTAACACAATGTAATATTTAATTTAAAACTAATTTATAAATTGTGCTTTATCTCAAATAATAATAGTTCTAATAAATTCTTAAAAGTGGCATGGCGTGCATATATGTGTGCATGTTCAGTCATGTCTGATTCTTTGTGACCCCATGGACTATAGCCCACCAGGCTCCTCTGTCCATGGAGTTATCCAGGCAAGAATACTGGAGTGGGTTACCATTTCCTCTTCCAGGGGATCGTCCAGACCCAGGGATTGAACTCTCGTCTCCTGTGTTTCCTGCATTAGCAGGTGGATTCTTTACCAGTGAGCCACCTGGGAAGCCACAAAGTGGCCTGGATCACTGGTTAAATCGAACAGCATAAATAATTTTCTGTGCAACTTATGATTAACTTTAAATACATAGAGTATTAAAAGGAACTTTATGATATAATATTTATAAACATTGATTATAATTTAAACGGTCTTCTATATTATGTCACAGAGGAATGATTAAGAGGATAGGTTCTGGAATCAGGATATCTAGCTTCGTATATGTGCTGCCGAAGCGAGCACAGGATATCTAGCTTCGAATCCTGGATCTGTAATGTATGTAATGTATGACCTTGGGCAAATAATTTAACTTCAGTACACTTATCTATAAAATAGGAAAAGTAATGCCAACCTACGTTATAGTGTTGTTGGGCGTATCCAACAAGATTAGCCATGTAAAATGTTTGAAATAGGACCAGACACACAGAAAGACTTCTGTTATTATTATCCCTCCCCAAAATAGCTATTCTCCCAGTTTTGAAAAAATAATATATTGTTATGTCATAGTTCTGTAAATCAGGAAAGCTTGGGAAACACTCCACTGGAAGATCTCTAACCCTTATTCTCGTATATATGAATATATATTTATACACACACATAAACATGCTTATATGATATATATTATAGATGGATAAATGTGTGGATATTTTGTTTTGGCTGTGCTGGATCTTTGTTGCAGCACGTGGACTTTCCCTAGTTGTGCCATGGCTTCTCCAGTTGCAGTGCATGGACTTAGTTGCCCCACAGAATGTGGGATCTTAGTTCTCCCAACAGGGATTAAACCTTTGTCTCCTGCACTAGAAGGCGGATTCTTAACCACTGGACCTCCAAAGAAGTCCCTCATTATCTTTTCTTATGAAATATTTCCTTCCTTTCTGGCTTTATGGTACTGGCCAAGGTGCTGAAAAGGCCCAGTCTCTTTTTACTGTACTACCCTTTATCCTGAACACTTCACGCTCTAGAGCATTTGGGTCAGAGCATCCTGGAGTTAGTGCATAATTCTGTGGAATTAATGCTGTCTGCTTGGTAGTAGAAAAAAAGGGAGACGTGTTTGATGATGGAAAGATGTGGGAAAGTGGGTCACTTGTCAGTTAAATAACAAGCCATCTCTTATGACACTTGCATTGAAACCACATTTTGTGTATTTTTCATATTTACATGAGAGTAGCAGTTTCCAGTTTCTCAGTTCAATTTGCCAAACAGTTGGCTGTCCTGCCTGAGTACTTTTGATCTACAGTCACTTTCAAGGCCAAGGCAGCTTTGCCTAGTGCCAGGAACAATTAATTTCTCAAGATGCTAATAAAGGATGTTTCACTTGGTTGCACAAGTTAAATAGTGAGTTTGTAGTCAAACAAAGAAACATATAAACAAACAGAAGAGATAGTCACAAATTATTTGATTTCTAGAGGTCAGTGTCCGTGACTTATATGTTGTTATGTCCTTAACAATCAATAATGTTGGCATATATTAGGCACAGAAATTCTTACGTAATTAAATCGACTACTTACTTGATTTCCAAAGCAGATTTTGAAAGCCGAAATTTATCTTCATTGACCGTCATTTTCCTATGAAGATTTAGATGATAAAATTCTAATAGTATGCCAAATTTCTCTAAAAATAGCAATAATCAAATTGTAGGATGGATAACCTAATGTAGTGTTGAGGACTCACGGTGAGATCATTCTCCCTGGTTAGTAATATTCACAGGCACCTTGGAATTTCCTGTTTTATCTCAAAATGTATATGTCCTTTGTTCATTTGTTAAGGGTATAAATTAAATTATTTATAATACTTTCCATATGGATTTTCTAAAATTTCTTTTTGGTTTATGATGTGAATGATATACAAGAAGAAAAAATCACCAGTTAAGTCCTAAAGAAGGAAATGGTAGTTTATACATGTTTAAGTGTGTAATTTTTATCAATCTCTCCCAACAGAAACAGTCATAAAAATTAATGCTTTTGTGAAAAACTAGTATTAAAAACAGTTGTGTAATTGTGATGTCTCCAGGGGGTGCATATACTGAGTTTATGATTTCAAATGTCCTAGAGGTGGTGATCTCAGATTTAATATGAGGCTCCCCTGCAGATACCAGTTCCTTTTAGAGGATTTTTGTATATTCTAATTTTATTTCCCTCATAGTACTGAAATATAGAAATGAATTTAATACCATTTTAGTGAAAATATAGCAAGTTCTACAAATAATAATCTATGGTTAAATTTTGAAAGCTATCAGTTGTTGCCTTAGAATTATTCTAGAATGAAAATATCTTTGGGGGAGGTGTGGAAAATTAAAAGGAGTAGTTTTAAAATTATTTTAATTTTAAGCAAGAGCTGTGTAACAACAGAAATCATCTCTTTTTTAACTTCTGAAGTAAAAATGTGAAACAGTTACTTTTAGCTTTTTTAAATAATATTGATTTTTTTGAGAAGGAACTATTTTCCCAGAAATAAAATTACCATTTTTCTTTCTCTAATTTCTTCTTCTCTTCCTCCTTGATAATTGTGATTCTCTTGCTGTAAATCTTGGATGGTTATCTACTAGTAATCTAGTATCATACATTTGCATGTGGCTGTTCAGTTTTCCCCACACTTTTCAGTGAAGAGACTATCCCTTCATCATTGTATACTCTTGCCTCCTTTGTTGCAAAATAATTGGTCACATACATGTGGGTTTATTTTATTATGGGAATCTCCTTTCTACTTCATTGATCAATGTGCCTGTTTTTATGCTAATACTGTACTATTTTGATAACTACAGCTTTGAAATGTAGTTTAAAGTTAGGGTGCACAATGCCACCAACTTTGTTCTTTAGGCTTCTCTGGTTGCTCAGGCGGTAAAAAATCTGCCTGCAATGCAGGAGACTGAAGTTTGATCTCTGGGTCAGGAAGATCCCCTGGAGAAGGGAGGGGCTCCGCATTCTAGAATTCTTGCTTGGGAAATCCTATGGACATAGGAGCCTGGTGGTCTGTAGTCCATGGGGGTCACAAAGGGTCAGACACAACTGAGTGGCTAACACTTTCACTGTCAATTTGTTCTTTCTCAAATTTCCTTTGGCCATTTGGAATCTTCTGTGGTTCCATACATGTTTTAGAATTGGTATATTTCTGTGAAAGAGGCTACTGGGACTTTGGTAGGGATTGCCCTGAACCTATACATTGCTTTGGGTGATATGGATGTTTTAACACAATTAGTTTTTCAGTATATGAGCACAGCATACAGTTTTATTGATTTGTGTCTTTAGTTTCCCTCACTAGTGTAATTTTCAGCGTCTTGGCCTTTTACCTCCTTGGTTAAATTTATTGCTGGGTATTTTATTCTTATTGGTGAAATTGTAAATCAGTTTTCTCAGTTTCTCTTTCTGGTAGTTTGTTGTTAGTGTATGGGAGTGCAATAGATTTTTGTATAATAATTTTGTATCCTGCAATTTACATGAACTCATTTATTAGTACTAACAGTCTTTTGGTGAGCTTATTTTCTTTTTCTTGAAGTGCAGTTGATTTACATTGTTGTGTTAATTTCTGGTTTACAGCAAAGTGATTCAGTTTATATATATACACACACATATACATATTTTTCATCTAGGTTATTACAAGATATTGAATATAGTTCTCTGTGCTTTCGAGTAGGATCTTGTTGTTTATCTATTTTATGTGTAGTAGTTTGTGTCTGCTAATCCCAAACTCCTAATTTGTCCCCCTGTCCTTTTCTACTCTAGTAACTAAAAGTTTGTTTTCTATGTCTTGTGATTCTTTTTCTGTTATGTAAATGAGCTCATTTTTATTGCGTGTTAATTCCATATGTAAATAATATCACATGATATTTCTCCTTCTTTGACTTCATTTATGATAATCTCAAGGTCCATCCATGTTGCTGCAAATGGCACTGTTTCATTTTTTGTTGTTGTTGTTGCTGAGTAGTATTCCTTTTTAAACATTACTTCTTTATTCATTCATCTGTTGGTGGATGCTGGGCTGTTTCTATGTTTTTGTTATTGTTAATAGTGCTGCCTCAGATATGCAGATGATACCACTCTTATGGCAGAAATTGAAGAGGAGTCTCGTGATAAAGGTGAAAGAGGAGAGTGAAAAAGCTGCCTTAAAACTCAACATTCAAAAAACTAAGATCATGGCATCCGGTCCCATAACTTCATAGCAAATAGATAGGGAAACAATGGAAACATTGACAGACTTTATTTTCCTGGGCTCCAAAATCCCTGCAGATGGTGACTGCAGCCATGAAATTAAAAGACACTTGCTCCTTGGAAGAAAAGCTATGACCAACGTAGACAGTATATTAAAAAGCAGAGACATTGCTGACAAGCGTCCATCTAGTCAAAGCTTTGGTTTTTCCAGTAGTCATGTATGGATGTGAGAGTTGGACCATAAAGAAAGCTGAATGCTGAAGAATTGATGCTTTTGAACTGTGGCGTTGGAGAAGACTCTTGAGAGTCCCTTGGACTGCAAGGAGATCCAACCAGGCAATCCTAAAGGAAATCATCCCTGAATATTCATTGAAAGGACCGGTGCTGAAACTCCAATACTTTGGCTACCTTTTGGGAAGAGCCAACTCTTTGGAAGGGACCCTGCTCTGGGAAAGATTGAAGGCAAGAGGAGAAGGGGATGACAGAGCATGAGATGGTTGGACGGCATCACTGACTTGATGGACGTGAATTTGAGCAAACTCTGGGTGATGGTGATGGACAGGGAAGCCTGGCGTGCTGCAGTCCACGGGGTTGCAAAAAGTGAGACACGACTGAGCAACTGAACTACCATGAACATAGGGTTGCATGTATATTTTCAAATTAGAATTTTCTCCGGATACATGCCCATGAGTGGAATTGCTGCATCTTATGGTAGTTCTTTTTTTTTTTTTTCCTGTTTTTTGAGGAGCCTCCATACTGTTGCCCATAGTCCCTGCAAGTGAAAATATTTTTAATTGCATGTTTAATACCAATACTTGAATGTTGTTTAGTTCTCTGCTATCATTTACTATAACAGACGTCATTAAAAAACATCTCATTTTTCATGCTTCATTATTCTAAGTGACAAAGCATGCCCTCGAGGGATTAGGTGGATATTGCATATATAATTTTCATCATAAAAGTCTAAACATATGGCATGACTGTTAGGTATTTCCTAGAAAAATGTCACATTTTGCTCATATCAGTGGCTTCTTGATTTAATATATTACATATCTTCTCTAACATTGAATAAATAGATGATACATCTGTAAGATATAGATGCAATAAAAAAACTAATCCTTTTGATCTGTGAAGAATGATGAGTGAAGTTCTTATCTGGCAATAGATAGACAAACAGGTACTCTTCCCGATATCTATCAATGTTAAGGGAAATAAAGCAACACTTATAGATGATTGCCTGATAAATACTCATTAAATGCTACAGCCCATTAAATATGCTAATAGCTGTTCTAGGGTTAAGTTGAATCAACATTCACATACCTGAATGGCATGTCATTGCTGCTGCTAAGTCGCTTTAGTCGTGTCCGACTCTGTGCGACCCCATAGACAGCAGCCCACCAGGCTCCTTCGTCCCTGGGATCCTCCAGGCAAGAATATTGGAGTGGGTTGCCATTTCCTTCTCCAGTGCATGAAAGTGAAAAGTGAAAGTGAAGTCGCTCAGTCGTGTCTGACTCTTTACGACCCCATGAGCTGCAGCCTACCAGGCTCCTCCGTCCATGGGGTTTCCCAGGCAAGAGTACTGGAGTGGGGTGCCAGCTTCCTGTAATATCACTGTCTCCTCTCTTCTGAGTTATGCCTTGTAGTGGTGCATTAACCAGTATCAAAAGATCCTATAGGAAACAGACCTGTACAGAATTTCAGATCTACTGTAAAGATGCTGTTATGATCTTTGTTCATGGGATTGCAGTGCCACTTTCATGAGTTCCCTTGAGGAGAGACGGCTTCCTGCTTTCTGACCTTTAATATCAGGAACAGTTGGATTTCTTCTGAGCAGTTGATTTTTTGTCTTCTAATGGATCCCTGGTTTGTAAACTGATTAGCTTTCTTTTATGGGAAGCCAAAATACTGAATCGTATGTTAACTAACTTGATATTACAGTTATGTTTGGCTCCTTTTAAGACCTTATTTCATGTTTCTCTACTTTCCCCCCTATTTCTTCAGATGTATGTTATCTTGGCATATTTTTTTTTTAAATTGAAGTATAGCAACATTTAAAAACTCATGTGAAAATGAAAAGATGAAATGAAGTTAGTTTTTAGAGTGCCTTCACAATGCTTCAATGGTGCCCGTAATTAGGAAAATCTTAAAATGTATCATTCAGACCGAGTCTGCATTGATGGTTAAATGGCGCACTATGAATAATCATTCCAGGACAGTCAGCGTGAAATCAGGTCTGTCGTAGGCAGAGATGTATGGTCACCTTGTATATAGGAAACCATAAATGCCTTTACGCTCATGTATGCCATGAAGGATCTCTCTCTGTACGTATACATACATATATATATATAAATATATAAATATATATATATATATATTTATATGTTGCATGTGCTTAGTTGCTCAGTCGTATCCTACTCTTGTGATCCCATGAACTGTAGCCGCAAGGCTTCGCTGTCCATGGGATTCTCCAAGCAAGAATACTGAAGTGGGTTGCCGTTTCCTACTCCAGGGGATCTTCCTGACCCAGGCATCAAACTTGGGTCTCCTGCATTTCAGTCAGACTCTTTACCAACTGAGCTACGAGGGAAGCCCATATATGTATATACATATGTAGATACACACACACACATATATATTTAATTTTTTTTCTTTTTGCTGAGACTATTTAACATAAGACAGTCAAACCAGCTTTACTGGGAGATTTTCATTGATCCCGGTTTTCACATAATCTGAGTTGGCAAAGTCTTTAGCAATTGGGAAGATTTAAAGTACAAGGTTGAAGTTTAGGTTAAGACTTTAGTTAATTAATGATCAAGAACATCCAGGGTAGAGAATCAGAGATAGAGAATTTGGGATATCAGTTTCTCCAAGAGTAGGGAACAATTATCAGAAGCCCACTTACCAGAATTAGGGCATGAGGTTATACTCGAATGTCAAGAAATTCCGAGGTCATGTCTGACTTTAGAGAAGGCAGGGCTGAGCTTGTATTTGGGACTTCAGAGAGCTCCATTTAGGGCGTAAAGGGAGGCAGAAACTGGAAATCTGAGCTGGTGCATGAAACAGCTTGGGTTCAAATATTGATTTTGCCCAGCTGAGTGACCACGGGTAAGTTAATTAAACCATCTGCGCCATCTTTCCAGATTGTATAATGTAGATAATAATACCTGCCTCACAAATTGCCTTAAAGATGTGAAAAGTACTTAAAATAGTGTCTGCCATCCAGTGGGATCTCAGTAAATAGTGATTGTCATTGTGTTCCAACACAATGGCTGTGTTCTTGGGCTGATCCATGATGTGCCCTGATGAATAAAATAGCACGAGGGTAACCTTTTCTTAATTTGGAGGAAACCCAATGTGACTGGGTTATTCTCAGTTGGCAGTTTCCCTGAGATTGATGTTTCCACCCGTTGGTGTTTACTACTGCTTGTCTACCAGTGGGCGGCAATAGATGACAGACCAAACGGGTGAACAGTGTCAGCATTTCACACTCTTCTTCCAAAATCAAAACAGTCCAAGTGTTTCACCGTTTGGGTGAGTTTAAGAACCCACGCCTGGTTTAGAACCCTGTGTCTGGAACATAGTGATGTTTATTTTAGCCAAAGTCTCTTGGGGCCATGGAAAGGCAGCTTCCTCAAACCCCGGGCTTTATTTTTCGCTGCCTGAACTGGGAGTGGTTGTACAGAAGTGTATCAGAGATCCCTGTCATTTCCGGAAAGGGCAGGCATCATTTACCATCTCTGGGAAGTGTCTTTTCCTAGGATAGTTATGCTAAAAAGCAAAAAAAAACCAGAACATAAAAAGTATAACTGTACTGAACTCCTCACTAAGTCAGAGTGTCAACAATCTCCTAGGCTGGCATAATTCACCTTATTAAGGTAATCAAAAGGAGGCAGGGAAATTATTTCCAGTTGGAAGAAGATAGATCCAGTTGTACGATGCAGGCATATAGAAGGTCACAAGGTGGACATCTGTAGCCGAGGACTCTTTTCCTCCAGCTACTCACTAATTCTCACTGTTTTCTAACTACAATTGTCCCCAAGTTCAACTCTGTCACTCTGATGACCTGTATTGCTAAGAAGTAGCAATAGGCCCCAGGGGCCTCTAACAAACTCTATCGTTTCTCTTGGAGAAATGTTTCTTCGTAGGTAAGAAACTAAGCATCGCCATCTGGGCTTATCTGAGATCCTAAAAGCCCTCTGAATGTGCGCTGATGGCCTCATTTTAAAGTCCCCAGTGCATCCTTGGAGCACATCACAGGGACATAAATCACTCTTAGAAAGTACGTTCTTCCAAACTCTGTCAGCCCATGTCTCTCAGAAAATACATTCACTTTTGGCAGCTGTTTATGAAGCCTGGGTTTATGAAAAAATAATAATAGTCAAAGGGGAGTTTAAAGATTTTTGTATTCTCTCTCTTTTTTTTCTATTTTCAGCTGGTATCCAGGCAAACAGTCTAGTGACTGCTTCCATTGGTGGCTTCCTGATGCATTTAAGCCTGTTGTTGAATTTGAACCACACTGGACTTAGAAGCCCTCTGGATCTCAAACCTCCTCTTCGTAGCCTTCCATGGCTCTTCTTTTTATTTGTTTATGAAGATTGATTGATGCATTTTTCAGCTGCGGTGGGTCTTCATTGCCGCATGTGGGCTTTCTCTAGTTGCAGCAGGCAGGGGCTACTCTTCATTGTGATGCGTGGGCTTCTTCCTGCAGCGGCTACTCTTGTGAAATGTGAGCTTTGGGCATGGGCTCAGTAGTTGTGGCACACAGGCTTAGTTGCCCTGCCGCCTGTGGGATCTTCCCTGACCGGGAATTGAACCAGTATCTCCTACATTGCAAGGTGGATCCTCAAGCACGGAACCACCAGGGAATCCCCCTTGGCTACTCTTGCCCTGGTTAAAGACAAGGAATATCAATGCTCGTGGTGGTGCTATGCAGATTTAGTTGCTGTTGGCAATTTTTATCTTCCCTAAACAACTCTGCCATATAAAACATTTGTCACAGATTAATTTGTATATATTCTTTGATTAATGACTGCTGTGTTTGACTTCCTAGTATTGTTTCTCATCCATGTGTTTTGTAATAAATTGTTCGCGGATTCATACATGGTGATCTTATCACTATGGCTACACTAGAAATGCTCTCAAATGAGGGCAAGGACCAGATTGTATCTGCTTCCTTAACTAATGTTTAATAAGGGTCTGCTGCTTAGATGATTTCTAAAAATGTTGGCTGGTAGAAGATGGCAGCTCTTCAGGGCACGCAATTTCCTGTTGGTATAACAAACTTCCCACTGTCGGCCATGAGTGTTTGGTTTTCTTGTACAAGAAGATCTTTGTCTTACTAATCACTTTATTGAGGTATGATAGACAAGTAAACAGTTGCACATATTTAATGTGTACAAGTTGGGGATACGTATATGCCTGTGAAACTGTCACTGACATCAAGGCCATAGATGTAGCGTTACTAGTAAATGTTTCCTGGCATGCCTTTATTATTACTTTTTGTGTGTGTCTCTGTGTGTGGATCTTTGTAAAGATTACCCACTTGGAAAATTGTAAGTATACAGTACAGTATTGTTAGCTCTAGGCACTATGCTGTGTAGTTCAGTTCAGTCGCTCAGTAGTGTCTGACTCTTTGCGACCCCATGAACCGCAGCACACCAGGCCTCTCTGTCCATCACCAACTCCCGGAGTTTACCCAAACTCATGTCCATTGTGTCGGTGATGCCATCCAACCATCTCATCCACTGTCATCCCCTTCTCCTCCTCCCTCAATCTTTCCCAGCATCAGGGTCTTTTCAAATGAGTCAGCTCTTCGCATCAGGTGTCCAAAGGATTGGAGTTTCAGTTTCAACATCAATCCTTCCAATTAACACCCAGGACTGATCTCCTTTAGGATGGACTGGTTGGATCTCCTTGCAGTCCAAGGGACTCTCAAGTCTTCTCCAACACCACAGTTCAAAAGCATCAATTCTTTGGCGCTCAGGCTTCTTTATAGTCCAACTCTCATATCCATCCATGACTACTGGAAAATCCTTAGCCTTGACTAGACGGACCTTTGTTGGCAAAGTAATGTCTCTGCTTTTTAACATGCTGTCTGGGTGGTCATAACTTCCCTTTCAAGGAGTAAGCTATGCCTAATTTATGGATCTTGTATAATTGTAACTCTGGACCCTTTGTTCATCTTTCTATTTCCCCCTCCCCTCAGCAACTGGTAAAACTCTGCTTTTATGAGATTAACTATCTTAGATTTCATTTTGTGAGATCATGCAGTATTTGTCTTTCTATGTCTGGTTCATCTCACATAATATCCTCCAGGTTCATCTATGATGTTGTAAAAGGCAGGATTTCCTTCTTTTTTAAGGCTGGATGTTATATGTGCAGTGAATTTCTTTATCCATTCATCCTTCAGTGAAAATGTAGGCTGATTATATACCTTTGTTGTGAATCACACAGCAGTGAATGTGGGATTATAGATGTTTCTTTGAGATCCTGATTTTGATCCCTTTGAATAAATACCCCAACCTGAAATGACTGGATGAGGTGACAGTTCCACCTTTAATTTTTTGAGGAACTGCCACACTAATTTCCATAGTAGCTGTGTCAATTTACATTCACACCAACAGTGTACAAGGGTTCACTTTTCTCCACATCTTGTCCACACTTATATTTTTATTTTTTTTAAAATAGCCCTCCTAACAGGTGTGCAGCGATGAAATTAAAAGATGCTTACTCCTTGGAAGGAAGGTTATGACCAACCTAGATAGCATATTTAAAAGCAGAGACATTACTTTGCCAACAAAGGTCCGTCTAGTCAAGGCTATGGTTTTTTCCAGCGGTCATGTATGGATGTGAGAGTTGGACGGTGAAGAAAGCTGAGCACCATAGAATTGATGCTTTTGAACTGTGGTGTTGGAGAAGACTCTTGAGAGTCCCTTGGACTGCAAGGAGATCCAATCAGTCCATCCTAAAGGAGATCAGTCCTGGGTGTTCATTGGGAGGACTGATGTTGAAGCTGAAACTCCAATACTTTGGCCACCTCATGCTAAGTGTTGATCGATTGGAAAAGACCCTAATGCTGGGAAGGATTTGGGGCAGGAGGAGAAGGGGACGACAGAGGATGAGATGGTTGGATGGCATCACCGACTCGATGGACATGGGTTTGGGTAAACTCCGGGAGTTGGTGATGGACAGGGAGGCCTGGCGTACTGAGATTCATGGGGTCGCAAAGAGTGGGACACAACTGAGTGACTGAACTGAACTGAACTGAACAGGTGTGAGGATGTGGTTTTTGTTTGCATTTCTCTGATGATTAATGGCATTGAGTACCCTTTCAAATACCTATTGACCATTTGTTTGTTCTCTTTAGAGAAGAAAGAAAATTTTTAGCCACTCAGTCATGTCCAACCCTTTGTAACCCCACGGACTATAGCCCACCAGGCTCTTCTGTCCATAGGATTTCCCAGGCAAGAATACTAGAATGGGTTGCCATTTTCTTCTCCAGGGGATCTTCCTGACCCAGGGATCGAACTTGAATCTCCTGCATTGCAGGCAGATTCTTTACCGTCTAAGCTACCAGGAAAGCAAGAAATGTCTATTCACATCCTCTGTCCATTTGTTAATTGGGTTGTTTATTTCTTTTTGCAGTTCAAATGTAGGAATTCCTTATGTATTTTGGGTGTTAACCATTATTGGATTTATGGGTTTGCACATATTTTCTCCTATTACATAGGTTGACATTTAATTTAATTATTTCCTTTGCTATGTAATAGCTTTTAAACTTGATGTAGTCCCACATTTTTATTTTTGTTTCTATTGACTGTACTTTTGGTGCTATATCCAAAAGGTATTGCCAAGACCAATGTCAAGGAGCTTTTTCCTTAAGTTTTCTCCTAGGGGGTTTACATTTTCCGATATTATACAGTCTTTCCAATATGAAGAGATCGTCCTTTTCTTGTTTTATACTTTGATGCCTTTGATGGTTGCCGTAGAAGTGTAGACTTATTTCTGGACCCTCTGTTATATTTCATTGGTCATTGGGTCTATTTTTATTCCAGTGTAATAATGTCTGGATTATTATAACTTTGTAATGTAATTTGAGATCAGGAAATGTGAAGACGCCTCCAGCTTTTTTACTCTTGCTCAGGTTCGTGTTGAGCCATTTGGGGTCTTTTGTAGTTCCATAGGAATTTTAGGATTGTTTCTCTCTTTCTGTGAAAAATGCCATTGAAATTTTGATAGAAATTGTAATGAATATGTGGGACATTTGGGCAGTTTAAGAGTATTCTTCTAATCCGAAAACACAGCGTATCAAAAACAAAACCCAATAAAAAATGAACAGAAAACCTAAATAGACATTTCCCCCCAAAAGACATACAGATGGCCACTGGCATGTGAAAAGATGATCAACTCTGCTAATTATTAGAGAAATGAAAATCACAACTACAATGAGATACCATCTCACACTGGTCATAATGGCCATCATCAAAAAGTCTACAAATAATAAATGCTGGAGAGGATGTGAAGAAAAGGGAAATCTCCTGCACTGTTTGTGGAAATGTAAATCGGAGTAGTCATTATGGAGGAATATATGGAAGGTCCGTAGAAAACTGAAAATAGATTAACCTTTGATCCAGCAATACCAATCCTGGATATATATCTAGAGAAAACCATAATTTGAAAAGATATATGCACCCTAGTATTCATAGCAACACCATTTACAGTAACAAAGACATAGAAGCAGCCTAAATGTTCATCAACAGATGAATGAGTAAAGAGAATGTGGTACTTATATACAATAGAATACTGTTGTTGTTTAGTCACTAAGTTGTGTCCGACTCTTTTGAGACCCCAAGTTACTCTAGAGGCAAGGGTTCTTCAATTTTATAATTGGCCTTGGTTACCAGTGTGTGTATTCAATCAATCAGTCTTGTCCAACTCTTTGCAACTCCATGGACTACCTTAGCCTGCCAGGCTTCTCTGTCCATGGGATTTCTCAGGCAAGAGTACTGGAGTGGATTGCCATTTCCTTCTCTAGGGAATCTTCCTCACCCAGGGATCGAACCCATGTCTCCTGCATTGGCAGGTGGATTTTTTTTTTTTCTTTTACCAGTAGCGCTACCTGGGGAACCCTTGGCTACCAGAATCTTATGAAATTGTGACTAGATTCAAGACTTTTTAAAAACCAGAGTTCAGGTCCCATGTCTAAGGAAGTCTTCATACAACTTATTTATAGAAGAATATATTAAAATTTTCTTGCCTATCCATACTCTTTGAGGACCATAACATTTGCCAGTGAATACCCATTTCAGAAATACTTTATGCTGTTTAATAAAAACCTATTTTGCTGATCAGAGATAAAGTGTTTGCAGTAGTTACTGTAGCTTTTAGATTACATGAGCCTGCACAATTCAAGCAATTAATTGTCTTTGTAAATTGAAACTCTGGTACACATTCAAACACACACACACACACACTATGCGTAAGTACACACACACACACACACACACACTATGCGTAAGTATTTTAAAGTGTATTACTGGCTTCCCTAATGGCTCAGCGGTAAAGAATTCACCTGTAATGCAGGTGACACAGGTTTGATCTCTGGGTCAGTGACGATCCCCTGGAGAAGGAAATGGCAACCCACTCCAGTATTCTTGCCTGGGAAATTCCATGGACAGAATTGCCTGGTGGGCTACAGCCCAAAGGGTCAGATACGACTGAATGACAAAGCACACTCAGACATCACAACACCATTTTATAATAGGAGCCGTCAGTCTCAGAGAGGTTAAGCAATTTGCCTCTAATTTAACAGCTAGTATTTGAGAAAGGCGAGCAATGACCCTGTGGCTTTGGACTCCATATCCAAGCATATTATTATTATTATTTTTTTTAATTTCCATTGTGTGTGGGATTTTTTTGTTGTTGTTTTTTTTTTTTTTTTGGTCCTTTTTAAAAATACTTATTTGGCTGTGCCAGGTCTTAGTTGCCACACATGGGACCCTCAGTCTTTGGTGTGGTGTGTGGGTCTTTAGTTGCGGCATGTGGGATCTAGTTCCCTGACCAGAGATCGAACTCGGGCCCCCTGCGTTGGGAGCGTGGAGACTTTAGCCCCTGGACTACCAGGGAAGTCCCTATGCATATTCTTTATGCCATACCATACATTGTGAGCTGTTTCTTTCTCTAGGTACTAAAGACCAAAAACTATTTATTTGGCTAAGAACAACCTACTTCTTATTATCAAGGAGGAAATTCTAACAACGCTTGTAAAATGTCTCTACACATTTGCTTTCTTGGGGCATGTAGAGATTTCCGTATTCGTGAGTCAATTTGCTGTGTGTGGCAATGAGGGTCACTCTCTAGGTGAAGGACGTGGAGGAGATTCAGCAGGGGTTGCAAACTCAACAGATTACTAAATTACTGCAGCCACAGAAGCTGGCATGCTCAGACTGGAATAAATGGGAAAAAGGAAGATGAGATGGGAGCATAAAAGCTCACAGCTAGACATCTCGCTCCATCATGACACAGCTTGGTACTGGTGATGTTGGTGACTTTAGTTCTTTGGTGAGTCTCAAAATATAGATTATGGATTCCAACAGGAATGTGGTAAATATCTAGTGCTAATCAAGGAAGAAAACACTGCATTGTATCTGCTCCTGATCTTTGCCTGCTGATGGTAGTATCTTCATGCTAGAAAGTATTCTCTATTCTAACAAATTTTGGTTAAAAACTACACTTTTTAAAAATGAATTTGGTACTTTCTGATGTTATTCCCTTGAGGTTTGATAGTTGCCACAAAGTCAACACCTGGAATGTAATACAGAATTTTATTTGCATATGAAAGTCTATATGTAAATGTACCTGAAGGTGATGTATTAGAAGTAGCTGATCATCTTTCATCATGGGGAGAGAAACTGGAGTTGTATGCCCTTTGTAGATTCTGTTAGAATAGAGATACAAGAAATTAAAGGAAGCATTTTAGATCAACTTTACTTCAGTAAAAGTTTTAATACAGGAAAAGAAAGGTCACATTCTTCATTGCTTCAAATATGGAAATTGATGGTAATGATTGTTGTATGTATTTTTCCTTCCTCATTCTTTAAACATACATATTTTATTGAAAAAAATGAAATTACTTGGCACAGCCTAATAAAATGATTTAATTTGTTATTATCTCTTATCCAGTGTTTAAAGGCATTTTAGAGGACCGTTTCTATTTTTTTTTCAATTTTTTAATTTGAAGAACATGTATAAGCTATTAAACAATTGTTCCTGAAAGGTTTATGAGTGTACACTCGTAAACCCACTGGGGCTGATAATTATAGGAAGGGGAAGTCTTTTAACATTTCAGTATCTTTAGAACGAACATTTGAGGGGACCGTTTCCTAACCCATCTCTGAATGTTCATCTTCTTGCCAGAAGGTGAATGAGTTTGGAAGCATCATTGGAAGAAACATCAATTTCCCCATTCTTCTTTCGTACCTGCTTAAGTACAGCTGTGTTCCAGGGCTTGCTTTTATGGATAGTTTCATACCCTTCACGTCTTCTGCTACTTCTTCCTACTGAACCAAGCAGTAAACTCTTTAAGGGACTTGGGTAATTTCAGTTTGGAAGCACATTCCATCTGAGATTACTCAGAAAATACAAAGAATGCTTACCCTCTGAAAGTAATTAGTCTCTTGTAGCAGATTTCCCCCCAGTCTTTGTGGAAGGGCCTGATTGATTTTCTTTTCCCCTCTCAAGTAACACACAGAATGAGCATTCTCCCCAATTCATTCATCTTCTGAAATCAAATTAGAGGAGGAAACTCTTTCCTTGAATAATCTCAGCCTTAGGAAGATCAGTGGCAACAGAAATTATAGAATATGGCAGTATAGTGTATACATTTCTGACTTGGTCTAACCCTGAACCTAGGTCTCTGACTTGCAAATTTTGGTTCTATTGTAGGGTAGAAAATCTTTTCCTTTTTTCTTTTGTAGGTTCTTTGACTGGTCCAGTGATGAAATTGATTTAAGAGGTTAATAGAAGAAAAATTTGTATGTATGGGAGCTCATAGAAGTATGAGACTCAAAGAAGTGACCAAAGCGGGCAGCTGTTTTTAGACATTTTTAGACAAATAAACAATAAATGTCTGAAGTATTGACATGAGAAAGGAGTGTGGCTTCCTTTAATAAGGATGTAACAAAGTGTGTTAATACACAGTTCTCAGTCTTGAATTTCCTATTTCTGGTGGTGAGGCTGTTTCTCTACCTTCTCGTGTGGGAAGGCCACCTTTCACAGGGTAGATTTATTTCCAGCCTTCAGGGGGACAAAGGAGGGTCAGAGCGACCTTCTTGCATCAGCTGTTTCTTAAGTAACTTTAATTCGACATAATCAGTATGCCAGAGGGGCATATTTAGGATGGCCTGTCCTGAATCCCATCACCTTCATCTACAGCTTGCTTTCTCTGACTTTATCAGAAACCCAATTGCCCAAAGTAATAGAAAACTCATAAAAATTATCCTTTTTGACTATAAAAAAAGAATAAGGAGTTTTTATTTGGTGATTTTTATGTCAAAGAATGGGGGAGATACTATACCTAGAAGTTTCCTGTATGCCTTTTAGCCCATTGTAAAAATCCATATTACTGCCCTCTGCTCACTTTTTTAATTGGAGGATGATCACTTTACGGTGTTGTTTCTGCTGTACAAAGAAGTGAATGAGCTATAAGTATACATATACCCCCTTACTCTTGAGCCTCCCTCCCACCCACCCACAGAGCCGAGCTTTCTGTGCCTTATAGTAGCTTCCATTACCCAGCCAGTTTACACATGGTAGTGTGTGTATGTCACTTCCAGTGTCCCAGTTCGTCCCACCCCCTCTTACCCCTGTGTCCACACATCCATTCTTACATCTGCATCTCTCTTTCTGCCCTGAAATAGGCTCATTGGTACCTTTTTTCTAGATCCCACATATAAGAGAAAAATAAATATCATATATTAATGCATGTATCTGCTCACTTCTTAAAAAATATTTTTAAACTTAATTTTAGTTGGGTATTTATTCATTTTTGGCTGCACTGGGTCTTCATTGCTGTGGGTGGGCTTTTCTCTAGTTGCAGCATGCAGACTTCTCATTGCGGTGGCTGCTCTTGTTGCAGAGCACCGGCTCTAAGGCAATCCACCTGCAGGAGTTTAGCGCATGGGCTCAGGAGTTGTGACGCACAGGCTTATTGCCCCGTAACGTGTGGGATCTTCCCAGACCAGGGATCAAATTCACGTCCCCTTCATTGGCAGGTGGATTCCTAACCATTGGACCAGGCGGGAAGTCCCTCTGCTCACTTTCTGCGTGTCCCAGTTGGCGTGAGAAACGATGAAGTCATGCCAGCTGTGGGTGATGTTTTCATCCTGGGGTAGCACTGTATCATGTGAATTACATCTCACTGGACTCAGTGATGTGTACATCAGTCCTTGTCTATTTATTCCACTGACTTCAGAGCTTAGCATCCTAACTTTCTTTCCTTGTACCACCGTGCAGCCCTTCATAGGTCCACTGTTCAACTGGCCTTCCCTCTGACCTCATTCACTCCCTGCCCTTCAGTAAGGATAATTCTTTTGAAGAGTCTGAATGACTTGGTGGCAAGTCATTACAAAAGGATTGGAAAAATAGGCATTATTAACAAATATGAGTACGTTCCAAAATGTGATAAAATTTTAAAAACTGTTACTTGACATTGTTAGTGAAATAGGAATAGTGATAGATTTACATTCCTACTAAAATAATGCATGTAACATTTACTCCATAATAAATGTTATTCGGACACGATTGAGCGACTGAACTGAACTGAAATGTTATTCTGAGTCTCTTACACATGTTAATTTATTCAACTTATAAATGAAGGCTTTAAATCTTAGAAATCTGATAAGAGTTTTGAGGGTTAGGTACTATTATGTAATCTCACTGTTTTTATTTTACAGTTGAAGGAACTGAAGTTCAGAGATTAAGTACAATACTTTTACACACTTAGGAAGCATCAATGCTGTGATTCAACCATAAATAGTCTGGCTGAGAAGTCCATGATCTTATCTGTTAGCCAGTAGTTTAAAGTGTGGTCCTCAGAGTATAGGAACATCAGTGTCAATTGAGAAACTGCTAAATCATAAACCTTTTGGATGGACCCCACTGGCAAACCCTACTGGTTATTCTGATGCCTTATGTAAAGTCTTTCATTGACTAGTCCCTCTGATCTCATGATTGTTCTTACTTTGCTTTTTAACAACAGCAACAAAAGTTTCAACAATGCTGTAATCAAGAGTTAATTTCAGAAATTTTAAAAATATATAAAATTTTTTTTAAAAGCTGAAATCTAAGTGGTAATCATGATTGTCACTTGTTGCTTAGTAGCTAAGTCATGTCTGATTTTTTTTGACCCCATGGACGGTAGCTTGCCAGGCTCCTTTGTCCATGAAATTTCCCAGGCAAGAATATTGGAGTCGGTTGCCATTTCCTTCTCCAGGGGATCTTCCCGACCCAGAGATTGAACCCTCATCTCCTGCATTGGCAGATAGACTCTTTACCACTAATTTGCCTGTATTTACGTAGTACACCGTGAACATGTTTTTCAGTCATTGACAATTTTAAAATACCATTATAAGTGACTCCCTGCGTTTTGAATGTGCAGAAATTTTACTTGTGGTTTTTTGTTTTGATTCCTACATTTTTGAGAATTTTTTTTATTGGCATATAGTTTGCGTACCATATTACATTGTTTTCACACTAAGAAGACTCTGCAACTCAAAAACAGATAAGCATTAGATTTTTGAGTAGCTAATTCATAAATTTGCTGTTTACATTTAGTTCTTTAACCCCCATAGAATTTGTTTCATTTTGATATTAGATATAAAATATCAAATTTTGAAAAGTTAAAAAAAAAAAACACAGAAAAAGACAGTAATTACACTTATCCAATGTCACTAATTGACGTTCTTTTTTTTAAAAAAAATTCTTTTATAAAAGTTCCTTGCAAAATACCTGGATATCAACTCAATAAATACATGTGGAATTCCTGAATAAATGAATGAGCCTCATTCGACCTCTCTGAATTTCAGGCATTTCTGATCTGTAAAAAAAAATTTTTTAGTTGGGTATAATTGTGTTAACAATGTTGTTTTTCTGCTGTGTAACAAAGGGAATCAGCTATATGTTTACATATATCCTTTCCCTCTTGACCCTCACTCCCACCCATCTAGGTCATCACAGAGCCCTGAACTGAGCTCCCTGTGCTATACAGCAGCTTCCACTACTCATCTATTTTACACATGGTGATGTATATATATCAATGCTAGTCTCTGGATTGTTTCCCCCTCCTTTTCCCCCGCTGTGTCCACAAGTCCATTCTGTATGTCTCCATCTCTATTTGTGTCCTGCAGATAGGCTCATCAGTACCATTTTTCTAGAAGGAATTTCTTTTTTAATGAAGATTTCTATTTCTTACCTCATGCCCTATCTTTGTCGAGTCTGAGGTCAGATATTTGTTGTTGTTTAGCCACTCAGTCATGTCCAACCTTTGCAACCCCATGGACTCCAGCACACCAGGATTCCCTGTCCTTCACCAACTACCAGAGTTGGCTCAAACTCATGTCCATGGAGTCGGTGATGCTATCCAAGCATCTCATCCTCTGTCGTCCCCTTCTCCTCCCACCTTCAGTCTTTCCCAGCATCAGGGTCTTTACCAGTCTGTCAGTTCTTTGCATCAGGTGACCAAAGTATTGGAGTTTCAGCTTCAACATCAGTCTTTCCAATGAATATTCAGGGTTGATTTCCATAAGGATGGACTGGTTTGATCTCCTTGCAGTCCAAGGGACTCTCAAGAGTCTTCTTGAACACCACAGCTCAAAGGCTTCAATTCTTCAGCGTTCAGCCTTCTTTATGGTCCAACTCTCACAGGAGTACTGGAAAAATCGTAGCTTTGACTAGACAGACCTTTGTCAGCAAAGTAATGTCTCTGCTTTTTAATATGCTGTCTAGGTTGGTCATAGCTTTTCTTCAAAGGAGCAAGCGTCTTTTAATTTCATGGCTGCAGTTACCATCTGCAGTGATTTTGGAGCCCAAGAAAATAAAGTCTCTCACTGTTTCCATTGTTTCCCCATCTATTTACCATGAAGTAATGGGACTGGAAACCATGATCTTTGTTTTTTGAATGTTAAAGTTTTAAGCCAACTTTTCACTTTCCTCAAGAGACTCTTTAGTTTCTCTTTGCTTTCTGCCGTAAGTGTGCTGTCATCTGCATGTCTGAGATTATTTATATTTCTCTTGGCGATCTTGATTCCAGCTTGTGCTTCATCCAGCCCAGTATTTTGCATGATGTACTCTGCATAGAAGGTAAATAAGCAGGGTGACAACATACAGCCTTGACGTACTCCTTTCCTAATTTAGAAACTGTCCATTGTTCCATGTCTGATTCTAACTGTTGCTTTTTGACCTGCAAACAGATTTCTCAAGTGGTCTGATATTCCCATCTCCTGAAGAATTTTCCATATTTTGTTGTGATCCACACAGTCAAAGGCTTTGGCATAGTCAGTGAAGCAGAAGGAGATGTTTTTCTGGAACTCTTGCTTTTTCTGTGATCAAACAGATGTTGGCAATTTGATCTCTGGTTCCTGTGCCTTTTCTAAATCCTGCTTGAACATCTGGAAGTTCTTGGTGCACGTACTGTTGAAGCCTCGCTTAAAGAATTTTGAGCATTACTTTGCTAGCGGTGAGATGAGTGCAATTATGCAGTATTTTCAACATTGTTTGGCATTGCCTTTCTTTGGGATTGGAATGAAAACTGAACTTTTCCAGTCCAGTGGCCACTGCTGAGTTTTCAAATTTGCTGGCATATTGAGTGCAGCACTTTAATAGCGTCATCTTTTAGGATTTGCAATAGCTCAACTGGAATTCTATCACCTCCACTAGTTTTGTTTGTAGTGATGCTTCCTAAGGCCCACTTGACTTCGCATTGCAGGATGTCTGGCTCTAGGTGAGTGATCACACCATCATCGTTATCTGGGTCATGAAGATCTCTTTTGTGTAATTCTTCTGTGTATTCTTGCCACCTTTCCTAATATCTTCAGCTTCTGTTAGGTCCATACCGTTTCTGTCCTTACTAGTGCCCATCTTTGCATGAAATGTTCCCTTGGTATCTATAACTTTCTTGACGAGATCTCTTGTCTTTCCCATTCTATTGTATTCTTCGTTGTTTGCATTGATCACTTAGGGAGACTTTCTTATCTCTCCTTGCTATTCTTTGGAACTCCGCATTCACGTGTTTATATCTTTTCTTTTCTCCTTTGCCTGTTGCTTCTCCTCTTTTCTCAGCTATTTGTAAAGCCTCCTCAGAAAGCCAGTTTGTCTTTTTGCATTTCTTTTTCTTGGGAATCGTTTTGATCACTGCCTCCTGTACAGTGTTACGAACCTCCATCCAAAATTCTTCAGGCACTCTGTCTATTGGATCTAATCCCTTGAATCTAGGTGTCACTTCCACTGTATAATGGTAAGGGATTTGATTTAGGTCGTTAGCTGGTAAAGAATCTGCCTGCAAAGCAGGGGACCCTGGTTCGATTCCTGGGTCAGGAAGATCTAGAGAAGTGGTAGGCTACCCTCTTCAGTATTCTTGGGTTTCCCTGGTGGCTCAGCTGGTAAAGAATCTGCCTGCAATGCAGGAGACCGGGATTTGATCCCTGGGTTGGGAAGATCCCCTGGAGAAAGGAACAACTACTCACTCCAGTATTCTGGCCTGGAGAATTCCATGGACTGTATAGACCACAGGACATGACTGAGCAACTTTCACTTTCACTTTGAATAGCCTAGTGGTTTTCCCTATTCTCTTCAATTTAAGTCTGAATTTTGCAATAAGGAGTTCATGATCTGAGCCACAGTCAGATATTTGTTGATGACAAAATCATTTAATTTACGTGGGAAGCTGAAATAGTTCTTCATATCTAATGCCTTCTTGTCCGAGACAGTGAATGAATAGTCCATTTTGGCTCGATCCCTTCTTCCCTGACAGAATTGTCACTGTCTGTAAACTTTACCTTAAGGGGTAAGTGGGAAATACTCTTTGTGAGTGGTTCTCCTCTGTGTGCTTTCACAAGCACGAGTCTCTTTTGTCTTTGCACGTAGACATGAAGGTTTCCGGACTGGAATTGATAACACTTAGCACCATTACCATCACTTGCACTGTTACCTTTGTTACCATCATCCTCAGAGCTCAGAATGAGCATTCTGGTATGATTACTTTGTGCCAGCCAGGTAATTCTAAGTGCTATGTAATAGCTCACTGAATTTATACACAAACACACACACACACACACTCTATGAAGTAAATACTCTTTATTTTCACAATAGCACAAGGTGGAGAAAATTGAGGTCATGTAACAGACAAGTGGAATTGCTAAGTGTTTAGTAAATATAAGTATTTAAAAAATGCTTATCTCAAAATGTACTAAATGCTTAATGAATCGATGAGCTTTCATTTTATGTATGAAAAGTGTGGCAATCAGAGAGGTGAAGTGATTTGCTCAAGGAGAAATCACTAGTTGTTTGCAACCACGAAGTTCAGATTACAAAATTCTTATTAGCTGTGTAAAGGTATGGGTCTAGGAGAGCCCGTGTGTGACAGTTCAGGCTTTGGAACTGTGTTAGAATTCTTCTGTTGGGTTGAACAAAAGGTTTATTGAAGTTTTTCTGTAAGATGTTACCAGAAAAACCCACATGAACTTTTTGGTCAACTCAATACTAACATGTATTCTTTTTTGATCTTCATGTCTTTCTAAGCTTTGTTACCTCATGTGCAAAATGGAGAAAATACTGATGTCTTTCTGAAGATATAATAAGGCTTAAATGACATTTAAAATGCTTGCAAATGTATCTTTTGGGCAATAATGCCCAATAAATGGGCAATTGCAATTAAAACAGTAGACGGTTTGGGTGAGCTGAGTTGTGGGGATTGACATGGCAGGGAGAGAAAAAAATTACCTTACAGGATTAATTAATCACTCCCTCCGCTCCATCTAGATTTGAGATTTTTCAGAAAATCTAGTTCCAAGTCTTTTCTCTGCTTCTATAATTAGCCTTAAACCAGTTGCAGGCGGACATCAGAAGATACGGAGGAAATTCAACAGTATCCTACCAGGAAGTAATACTCGGTCTGTAAGTGTCTGAACTTTATTCTGTTTAAAAGTCCTCTCATGTTTAAAGCGCTTTTCCAGCATTCTCCAAAATATCCTCCTCCTGCCTCTTCCCCTTTTGCTTGTTTCAGAAGTTTTTAGCTGCAACAGCAGCACATTTTGTTATCAGTTTAGCAAATTCGTTGAACCCCAGGAAGGGCGTTGAGGGGAAGCTCTTCAGGCATTTCATCAGAAGTGCGGGTAACAATGTGTTTGCAGTTGGCATCTGAAGTGGGAGGCAGCCTTGTGGGACTGAGCCCTGACCTGTTGGATGCAGTGCTCTCGTGGGGTATGTAGTTGTCAGAATTGTAGGACAGCCAGCTGGTGCTGGAGAATTGCTTGGTGGTGTGGGGAGAAATCCATAGGTATCAGCTTGGTCCTGGAATCTTTTTTCTTTCTTCTCCACAAAGCTTTGTTAGACCATCTTGACTCATGCTGATTTCTTTCTTATGAAATACTCTAGTCTGGCTATTATTCTGTGTTTCTCTGGAACTATTAATGACACATCTTTGTTGAGTTGTATTACACTAGACATAATACCTCATTTAAGATTTAAGCTCCTCGAGAGCAAAAAATGCAAATGTAACCTGTATAGCACTTAGTAAGATGTCTTGTAGATAAGGGCTGAATACATCTGGATTGATAAAATACAAACTAGTGAACTTTGAGCACTTGCTAAGAATGTCCTCCTTGTTGCTTCTTGTTTTGTTTTTTTTTAAGTCTTTATTGAATTTATTTCTTCTCTTTTTTTGTTTTGGTTTTTTGGCTATAAGGCACGTGGGATCTTAGTTCCTTGACCAGAGATTGAACCCACACCCCCTGCATTGGAAGGCAAAGTCTTAACCACTGGACCACTTGGAAAATCCTCTCCTTGTCACTTCTGATGACCATTTTTTACATGATTTGTGCCTTACGCAAAGTAGATTAGTGCTGTCTTCCACGAAGAAAGAAAAGAATCTTCTTTAAGACAGCTGACCATATACTTATCTGAGATGTCCTCTTCTGGGCTTGCTCTTCCCGATTTATAATATCATTATCTATAACAACACCTCAGTTGGTTCTTTAGCTTAGAAATTAGAAAGGCAAAATTGCTTTTGAGTATGTCTAATGATAAAGTAATAATTCTTCTGATGCCTTATGATACAGGTACTATTATTATCTACATTCTCTAGGGAGAGCTATATACTGATATTAAATAAGATTAACTACTGTCGTTTCTGAAAGCAATCTGCCTTTCCTCAATAAGCCATTGGTAATAATCTGTATCAACTAGGTGACTAAGTGAATAGCTCATTTATTAGCAGATCCTTTCTGAACAATTTCTAGGTACTCGACATAATTTTAAGTTCTTTAAATGCATTAAGATATTTTGTCTTGACCATAGTCCAGAGCAATAGGCTTTATTGTTATCTTAATTTTATAAATGAAGAAACAGGCATAGAGAGGCAAGAGGTTGTGCCAAGGCCACATGGGAGGTTGAGCTAAATTCCAACCCCGAGAGTAACCTTCTGGAGTTTTCACCTCTTCATATGTTTTTTTTTTTTTGGTATAGACTGAGTTGTTATTTTTTAAAACTTCATTGAAGTACAGTTGATTCACACTGCTTTGTTAGTTTCTGCTGTACAGCAAAGTGATTCAGTTATACATACATCCTTATTCTTTTCCATTGCAGTTTATCATAGGATAGTGAATGTATTTGGTTGACCAAAGTATTTGTTCAGGTTTTTCTATGACAGCTTACAGGAAAACCCAGATGAACTTTTTGGCCAAACCAGTAGCCCTCTATGCTATACTGTAGGAACTTGTTCATCCATCCTTACACTCTTAAGCGGTACGCTGCTTTGTAACGTTGGTCTTTCCGTGTTCTTGTCTGGCAGTCCCTGAGGATCTGGGTCCTGCCTTGATGCTGCTTTCTCTTTCCTCTTATTACTAAATTTAGGTCACTATAAATCTGCACTTGGTGCTGGAACTCTCTGGATCCGTCCCTGAGAGTCCTGTGCCTTTAGTCTTTCTGATAGCTGAGTTCTCTCTCCAAGTGCAGCTGGCTCTGCACACTGTGATATTAAGAGAAGAAATCTGAAGTGCCTTCGAATAAGGGAAAGCCACTTCCTGCTTGGCAGCAAACCAAGCTTAGAGCTTTCTTTGTGAAGCCCTTCACACCCCTGTAATCCCTTCTTCCTTCATCCCCACTCTCAGACAGTGAGCACTAGTTTAACGCATTTGTTTAATTCAAGAGTTATACACGTTACTTCTCCCTATGTGGTGAGCTGTTTATCCACAAGACAGTTACCTGCTCAATTCAAAGTGCAGTATTCAGGGGCTTTGCTAGTGGTCCAGTGGTTAAGACTTCTTCCAACTGACGGGGTGTAGATTTGATCCCTGGTTGGGGAGCTGGGATGCTGCATGCTTTGGGGCCAAAAAAAACCAAAACATGAAACAGAAGCAATCTTGGAACAGATTCAATAAAGACTTTAAAAATGGTCCACATTGGAAACCCTTTAAAAACAAAAACAAACCAACAAAGAAAACAAAGTTCAGTGTTCAGTGCTGGGCACAGGAAGTGAAAAGTGAAAGTGAAACTCACTCAGTTGGGTCTAACTCTTTGCGACCCCATGGACCATACAGTTCATGGAATTCTCCAGGCCAGAATACTGGAATGGGTAGCCTTTCCCTTCTCCAGGGGATCTTCCCAACCCAGGGACATCAAACCCAGGTTTCCTGTATTGCAGGTGGATTCTTTACCAGCTGAGCCACAAGGGAAGCCCAAGAATATGGGAGTGCATAGCCTATCCCTTCTCCAGCAGATCTTCCCAACCCAGGAATTGAACCGGGGTCTCCTGCATTGCAGGTGGATTCTTTACCAACTGAGCACAGAAAGAAAGAAAGTGAAGTCGCTCAGTCATGTCTGACTCCTTGCGACCCCA
The DNA here is from genome assembly GCA_024291935.2 of Okapia johnstoni. NCBI lineage: Eukaryota > Metazoa > Chordata > Mammalia > Artiodactyla > Giraffidae > Okapia > Okapia johnstoni. Next base: position 26,339,110 of record CM044327.1, read on the forward strand.
TCGACTGTAGCCCCCCAGGCTCCTCCGTCCATGAGATTTTCCAGGCAAGAATACTGGAGTGGGTTGCCATCTCCTTCTCCAGGAGATCTTCCCAACCCAGGGATTGAACCCAGGTCTCCCGCATTGCAGGCAGACGCTTTACTGTCTGAGCCACCAGGGAAGTCCTGAGCACAGAACAATCACTAAATATTTATGGAATTCATGTGTGAGCCAATGCTCTGAGTTACAATGCACTGTACATGTTTAACTTAGTTGCTTCCAATTTCAGTTTGTGTGTGTGTGTGTTGAAGAGGTTTCTAATTTGCTTTATTAACCAACATTTTCAAGCACCTAATCCACATGATGCTATCCTAATTACCAACCAAAGTTAGACAAAAAAGAGACATAGTAGTAGCTTTCTTTGACTTCTTTAGTATTTAAGGCTCCAAAAAAAAAAGTGTCACTGATGAATCTGCATGAGATATGCAGACAAAGAAGGGCATTACATAGAAAAATAAATGGATATTACTGTCCATGAGCTGCAGGTATTTATTGTCCAAATGGACTTGTGTGAAAGGTTTCTAATGGAAAGATAACAGACTTATGGCCTCTTCAGATGGAGGCATTAGTATTCTGATCCAAGAGTTTCAGAGGCATTAGTTTACTTTGAATATTTTCATATCTTTTTACCACTGGGGCCTTTAATATTGGAACAAATTGATGTCTAGAGTCCAAAAAAAGCTCTTTAGTGTGTGATGGTGGAGAATTAAATAATGCATTTGTCCTGCGGGCTTCTGGCTCTTACACTTACACAAAATCAGAATACCCACAAGCCCCTTTTGTGAATCTGGATGTCTTCATTGGAAAGTGAGGAAATCTGTTTAATTACTAACCCGAAATGAATGCCATGAGGATGAAGTTGCATTTTTTTCTGCTTGAATTTCTGTTCCTGTCTCCAGTAGCATTTGCTGGTACAGAGAGCCATGAATTATCATCCCAGAATTTCAGAGTTCTTTTTGAATCATTACCTGTGGCATCCATTCTGTTGCATCCGATCTCCATCAAAATGGAGATTTGAGATTTGTAAAGCAAATGGATTGTATCTTGAGGGCCTTGAAAAATGGGAGCATGACAGAGGCAAAGTTAACTTGAAAGTGCCTGGCATTGCCTGTGAATGTTCCAATTTCTGGCCACCCCCAGTCAGAGCAATCTGCTTTAGTCTGATATAATCATCTGATAATTAGAATTTGCGGGATGTATGGGGACCATCTTGATGAAAGAGTTCTAAGGAGAGTTAGGAGAAGAACAAATCAAATTAGAGAATAATTGTTTCTTTAATTGTAAAATTCTGTCGGAGAAACGGAGAAAAGAGAGAATCAAGTCCTCTGGCATTCTCTCAGTTAATTTCTTCTAATTGTGGTTGGCCTAGTTCTTTTTTTTTGTCTGTGTTCCCTCCTTGCAGGCCGCTTTGCTGCTTCACATCTCATGGGGGTTGCACGTTCAGGACTCCGCTTTCCAACGTGTGTTTCTAAAAGGCAGAGTAAGACATCTGGCACCCACCCACTCTCCAGCCTACCAGGACATTCCTCATCCCTCTTTAGCTGCAGTGTAAAATTAACCTCCTGCCCACACTCAGTGCAAGGGGATGGCTTTGTTTTTTGTGAGCTGTCTTTTCTTTCTTCCCTTCCCCCTGCCGTTTCTTCTAATGGCAGAAAAGTACAGCATCAGAGAAATAGATGAAAGCTTAAAAGGAGATTATGAATATTGAAACAGTTTCCTTATAATTACATAACATATTTAATTGCACATGATTCCACTTGGATCATGGAATCTTGGGTTTGTGACCTACCATGTGATCCACCCACTTGACAGAGCATCTCTCTTTTGCCTCCGTTTTTCACGTGATGTAGAACAGGGGTGGAAAGGAGTGGCCACAATGTTGCCATAGTTGTTTTTGAACCATTCCAGCCTGAGAAGGCAGGGTTCTAGATCTTAAAAGAGGATGTACACAGGAACCCATAAGAGAATCGGCAAGGTGGAGCATTCTCTTCACCCAGCTCAAAGATTCAGGTAAAGGGGTCAGAATGCTGTTGTTGTTGTTCAGTTGCCCAGTTGTGTCTGACTCTTTGAGACCCCATGGACTTGCAGCACTCCAGGCCTCCCTGTCCCTCACAATCTTCTGGAGTTTGCCCAAGTTCATGATCATTGCATTGGTAATGCTGTCCAGCCATTTCATCCTCTGATGCCCCTTTCTCCTCCTGCCCTCAATCTTTTCCAGCATCAGGGACTTTTCCAATGAGTCATCTCTTTGCATCTGATAACCAAAATACTGGAGTTTCAGCTTCAACATCAGTCCTTCCAGTGAATATTCAGTGTTGATCTCCCTTAAGATTGACTGGTTTGATCTCCTTGCCATCCAAGGGACTTTCAGGAGTCTTCTCCAGCACCACAGTTAGAAGGCATCAATTCTTTGGCATTCTGCCTTGTTTATGGTCCAGCTCTCACAACTGTATATGACCACTGGGAAGACCGTAGCCTTGACAATACAGACCTTTGTCAGCAGAGTTCAGTTCAGTTCAGTTCAGTCACTCAGTCGTGTCTGACTCTTTGCTACCCCATGAAACTCAGCACACCAGGCCTCCCTGTCCATCGTCAACTCCCGGAGTCCACACAAACCCATGTCCATTGAGTTGGTGATGCCATCCAACCATCTCATCCTCTGTCATCCCCTTCTCCTGCCCTCAATCTTTCCCAGCATCAGGGTCTTTTCAAATGAGTCAGCTCTTTGCATCAGGTGGCCAAAGTATTGGAGTTTCAGCTTCAGCATCAGTCCTTCCAGTGAATATTCAGGACTGATTTCCTTTAGGAATGACTGGTTGGATCTCCTTTCAGTCCAAGGGACTCTCAAGAGTCTTCCCCAACACCACAGTTCAACCTGCTGCTGCTGCTAAGTCGCTTCAGTCGTGTCCGACTCGGTGAGAGCCCATAGACAGCAGCCCACCAGGCTCCCCCATCCCTGGGATTCTCCAGGCAAGAACATTGGAGTGGGTTGTCATTTCCTTCTCCAATGCATGAAAGGAAAAGTGAAAGTGAAGTCGCTCAGTCGTGTCCGACTCTTAGCAACCCCATGGACTGCAGCCTACCAGGCTTCTCCGTCCATGGGATTTTCCAGGCAGGAGTACGGGAGTGGGTTGCCATTGCCTTCTCCTAGCTTTCTTTATACTCCAGAGTAATATCTGCTTTTCAACACACTGTCTAGGTTTGTCATCACTTTCCTGCCAAGAAGCAATTGTCTTCTGATTTCATGGCTGCAGTCACTGTCCGCAGTGATTTTGGAGCCCAAGAAGAGGAAATCTGTCATTACTTCCACCTTTTCCCCTTCTGTTTGAAATGAAGTAATGGGGCCAGATGCCATGACCTTAGAGTTTTACTATTTAGTTTTAAGCTGGCTCTTGCACTCTCCTCCTTCACCGTCATCAAGAGGCTCTTTCATTCCTCTTCACTTTCTGCCATTAGAGTGGAATCATCTGCACATCTGAGGTTGTTTTTGTTTCTCTGCCTATCTTGAATCCAGCTTTTAACTCATCCAGGCTGGCATTTATTATGATGTGCTCAGCATGGAAGTTAAACAGTGTGACAGCAGACAGCCCTGTGGTACTCCGTTCTCAATTTTAAACCAACAGTTCTTCCATACAGGGTTCTAACTGTTGCTGCTTGACCCACATACAGGTTTCTCAGGAGACAGGTAAGATGGTCTGGTATTCCCATCTCTCTAAGAGCTTTCCAGTTTGTCATGATCCATACAGTCAAAGGCTTTTGCATAGTCGATGAAACAAAATTTTTCTGAAATTCCCTTGCTTTTTCTATAATCCAGCAAATGTTGGCAATTTGATCTCTAGTCCCTCTTCCTTTTCTAAACCCAGCTTGGACATCCGGAAGTTCTTAGTTCACATAATCCTGAAGCCTAGAATGCAAGATTTTAAGCATAACCTTATGAGCATGGGAGATGAGTGCAATTGTTCAGTGGTTAGCACATTCTTTGGTGCTGCCCTTCTTGGGAATTGGTATGAGGATTGACCTTTTCCAGTCCTGTGGCCCCTGCTGGGTCTTCCAGATCTGCTGCTGACATAACAAATGCAAAACCTTGATGTCATCCTTTAGGGATTAGAATAGTTCTGCTGGAATTTCATCACAGAATATGGGATCAGAATATGCCACCCCCAAATATACCACTTTGGCTAAGGATGATTTTGAACTGAAAGCAGTTGAGAAAAAGCAAACCCAGAAAGAGTTCTGCCCTCCCCCTGTCTGCCTAAAGAAACAAAGCATCCGTTTCCCTGTGTGAAGACTTCTGCTTCCCCTCTCCCAAACTAGTAGGAGAACACCAGCCTTGTTACCAGAGATGGAACATCAGACCTGAGACAAGTCTGCACAGATTATTTAAATTATCATTATCTTCTTCTAGCTTCCCTGTAACTTACCTTCACAGTTTACTGCCTCTAGAAACTCAAACCCCTTTTCCTTCATCTAGTCACTTCAATACAATTTATCACCCTTTGTTAAAGTGGTATATAAGCTCTCAAGCCTGACACCTTCTTTTTCCACTTCTTTTCTGTGAAGCCCCCATGCACATAAAAATTTAAAACATGAATGAGATTTGTTGATCTATTCTCCTGTTAAACTGGCTTTTGTCAGTTTAATCCACTGATGCCAGTTTAGAATGTAAAAACCATAGGAAAAGTTTTACCCTACCCTGGTGAAGAATCGTTTCTCATTTGGCAACTTCTCTTTTATGACTCAGGAAACCTCTAGAGCTCATTTATAAGTCTGAGTCTCAAATGAAAAATATCCCACATCATGGATTTCATTCTTTCGTTCCACAAACATTTATTGAGCACATTTATAAATAAAGCTTACTTCTTACTCTTATGTAGTTGACAAGGTAGCAGAGGTAAAATTTTAGGGTCCGTAGAGACTTTAGATTTTTCTCCAGTGAAAATTACTATAGAGATAAAAGGGCCCATGCATCAACCTTCTTTCTTTTTCTTTCCTTTCTTTTCTTTCTATCATCTTAGCTTATCCTGATTTCATATATAATGTATTTTATAAAGTAGTAACAAAAGTTTGACCTTCCTAAACATAATTTTATTCCATAAAATAAAGTTTTTACGTTAGAAATGGATAATCTTACATCATGTAAAAAATACAAGATGGCTTTTGAGAAACAAATGCACAAAATAACCAGGCATTTAGAGACCAAATTTCCTAGCAGTTAAGGTAAATCCTCAAAGGCCTGCATAATTCAGAGATACATATATATATATACATATATATATATATATGTATGTATATATATATTATTTTATTTTAAGACAGAGAATCTGTTTGTCAAAATAGGCAAGCAAATTTCTGATTCCATATTCTGGAAGAAATTTCATCTGAATATTACCTAGCGTTGTAATTCAATGGATATTCTGTCCCTACCCCACCTTATTTAGAACCTGGGTTATTAGACTGTTGTTCTCCTTTGGTTGGTGGTTTTCAAACTTGAGTGTGTATCAAATACATGTGAAGGACTTTGTTAAACACAGATTGCTGGGTCCCATCCCAGGATTTCTGATTCTATAGGTCTAGGATGGAGCCAAGTATTAGCATTTCCAGGTTATGCTGAGGCCACTAGTTTAGGAAGCACAGTTGGAAATTCACTACTCAAGGACATAAGAAGTCAGCAATTACACAAGTTTGGGTGAAATTAGCTCCTGTTTGTGGATCCCTGCAGGGTTTAGTATTCAGTTCCAGATCTTCACTTTTATCTAACACTTAGCATTGTCTACTTAAAGCGCTGTAAGAATGAAGGGGTCATGCTGCTTCAGAAAACCATCAGTCTGACTTGTGACAGCATCACTTTGCTTAAAAAGTACCAATACCAATGGGCTTCCAGGGTGGCTCAGTGGTAAAGAATCTGCCTGCCAATGGAGGAGACATGGGTTCCATCCTTGGGTCAGAAAGATCCCCTAGCGAAGGAAATGGCAACCAACTCCAGTATTCTTGCCTGGAAAAATGCTATGGATAGAGGAGCCTGGTGGGCTGCAGTCCTTGGGGTCACAAAGGGTTGGACAGGACTGAGTGACCGAGCATGCAAGCACCAAAACCGCTGTGCCAGGTGAGGCAGAACCTGACCACAGTGGGCTACTGGAAAAAGACTGCTGTAATTGACAGAGGAACTGTAATTGCAGCTACAATTACTGCTGTAATTGTAGCTGTCAGAATATTTGTTAAGCACTGTTAAATTCAATAGTGCTTCGTTTCATCCCATAGAAATCTGGACCTTAGGGACTTCCCTGGTGGTCCAATGGTTAAGAACGTGCCTTTCAATGCAGGACATGCGAGTCTGATCCCTGGTTAGGCAACTACGATCCCACATGCCTTAGAGTGACTAAGCCTGTGTACCACAACATTGCAACGAGAAACCCCACATGATGCCACAAATATCCCCATGCTGCAACTAAGGCCCAGCGCACCCAAATAAATAAACAAGAAATCTGGACCTTAATGCTACAGTCCTTAGTAATGTTCTCTGGCTTGTTAGGAAAAGACAGTGGGAAACAGTTATGGGGTGGTTATCAGATGACTCTCTGGGATTGTTGCACGATCACACCCACTAAACAAATCTCACTTTCAATGTCTTTAGCACTTATAAACTGCAATGCATAAAATGCTGCTACCTGTTTTACTTGTACTGCATTTAGACCAGGTTTGGGGTTATGGCTCAGAGTTATTAAAGTATATTTTTGAGCAAGTTGTTTTACTTTCTCTGACTAGACCTCATTTTCCTCTTCTGTTAAGGGCATAATAATGTCCACTCTTTAATTAGGGTTGCTCAGAAGATTAAATGGTATAGTTTGTAAAATGATTGGCAGGTAATAAACACTTAATTCTTCCCCTTTCTCTTTTCATCATTTGCCTAGTAATTATTTTTTTTAATGAATTGACATTTTCTGTTTATAGTCATAAGGGGAAAGACTCTTGAGTCTTATGGTATTGCTATTTTATTCCAGCCTAAGACTGTGGAGGCTTTTCCAGTTTAAGAATTAGTAAACTTCAAGTTCTGACTTCTGACCTCTTCCTCCTTTTTTTTCTTTTTTAAGTTCTTTGTGTGTGTGTGTGTGTGTGTGTGTGTGTGTGTGTGTGTGTGTGTGTGTGTGTGTGTGTACCATTTTTTAAATGTCTTTATTGGATTTGTTACAGTATCGCTTCTGTTTTGTGCTTTGGTCTTTTGGCTGTGAGGCATGTGGACCTTTGCTCCTGGACTAGGGAGTGAACCTGTACCCCTTGCATTGGAAGGTGAAGTCTTAACCACGGGACTGCCAGGGAATTCCCTGACCTCTTCCTTCTTCAATTGTTTTTCCTTCTCTATCCCAATGGGATGACAATGGCCAAGGTCTAAGCTGTTGATTCTTATCATTCAGCATTCTCACAATAATAGGTTTGAATATGCCTTCACAGCTGTGATAAGTACAGATAGCTAATCGGGTTCTGTTGGAGTAGACATAAACATTTCCCCTTTAAATCAGTCTTTCAAGCTGCTTGAAATATATGCATCCTTGTGGTTAAGATGCTACCCTTAGGCAGGGATATGGAACCTGATTCTAAGTAGATGAATTAGAGAAGGGTTGGAATGATGTCTAGGGCCCAAATCCATGGGGAAGGGTCATGTCTGAGGGCAGCTCTCTGCTATTTTAATAAGTTTCATGGATACTTATCTTTTGAGTCCCTTAGGAGCCCAATGGAAAAAAAATGAATTGACTTGAGGACATTGACTGGGTCTTGTTTACTTTCTTACTCTCGGTGCTTAACCCAGTGTCTGCACAGTATGAGCTTGGTCATTACTTTTGAAGGAGAGGGCTTATTAAAATAGCAACATCCTTGGAATTCCTACACCACCCCGAGTCATTCAAGAATCTCATGAAAGAAAAATTGGCGAGCAGTTTTTCCAGAGACCTATTCAAATTGGCAGCAAAGCACAGAGCATCCAGTAAAGACCTTGTGAGGCTTTGTTATTTGATGAGCTCTGTGGTGGACTGGGCATTGAGCCTTCTGGGGATTGCTAAAGCAAATTGCTGCCTGCTCTGTGCCTTCACAAGGCAGCTGCAGGAGAGAGTGCCCACTGGTACAGAACAGAAGGTCAGAGCAGAACCTTGGAGAGTCCCCAGTGCAACCCCTTCATTCAATAGAAGAGGAAGCTCACTGCCTTCCTGGGGAGACTGTTTCCTGGCACAGAAACGCCCACCAATACCTTTCCCTACCTTGTAATGAATCCAGAAATGAGTTCTGTAATTGAGCACGAGTGATGTCAGGATATGTTCCGCAATGAAGCACCGCTAATGGTGGTTATTGACCTTGTCAGTTGCTTGCTGAGGAAGGTGCACCATGATTGGTAGTGGGGTAGTGCTGCTATTTCCTGAGGCCACCAGCACTGACCGGTTGGCCATGAGATTTGGTCCCTCTTCAGTCCAACGTGGCATCTTTAATTAATAATGTTTAGAGGAAAACAAACAAGAGAACAAGGCTGGCATGGAAAGCCCTCACTTTATGCCACTAAGGAAAACCATGATGCCCGTTTTAAATAACAAGACACTTACAGATGGATAAAAACAGCTACAGCAGGAGCAGAGCCCAGGGGTGCTGGGGATGGTTGGTACTCACCCGGGGTCAGAGGCATGCCCCAAAAGGAAAGCAGTAGGATGAGACAGAGTGAGTAGCCTTTTTAAAACCTAGGTACCTAGTGCAAGAGCTTCCCTGGTGGCTCAGTGGAAAAGCATCCGCCTGCCAATGCCGAGAGACGCAGATTCGATCCCTGGATAGGGGAGATCCCCTGGAGAAGGAAATGGCAACCCACTCCATTCTTGGCTGGAGAATCCCATGGACAGAGGAGCCTGGTGGGCTACAGTCCATGGGTTCGGAAAGACTTGGACACGACTTAGCAACTGAACAACAGCAACCTAATGCAAGCTTCACACTTTATTGGCTTTTCCTGTTATATCTTAACTCTTATCCAAACAAGTAGCAGTTTCATCATCTAAGTATAAAATCTTTTCTCCCTTCAGTTTTCTGTACTTCTTCCCACCGCCCACCCCCCTCCTTTGGCCTTTGCTTTCATGCATGGGGGTGGGGGCGGATTTCAGAAAATCCATGAGCATTGGCAGGCAGATTCTTTAGCACTGGCCACCTGGGAAGCCCCCCATGAGTTGTAGAGTATCTCAATTGAAGTCGTTGATCGATGTATTAATAATTCATTTTCATATCTCTTTAGCAGGATGGGATGATGAAATGAGAGATATCATTGGAGAGGTTAACTCATCTGATTTCACTGACGCTAATTCATCTGGTCCCCTATGGATGACAACCTTTGGTTCCTTATGCGGACAAGACACTGTTCCATTCATTCTTTGGGGAGTCTTTGGGGGTCAGACGAGGCTGGAGGATTTCAAGCAGCAATGTTGAGCGTTGAACCAGAAAGGATAGTGTCGCCAGTAACAAGGCAAAGCAGGCTAATGACATTTCAATTTTAAAATTCTTGGCCACATTTGTCTCTCATGCTGCGATGTTGTTGAAGTATAACTGCTTGTTGAACACACATTAATTCTGGAATTCGCGGTGAATCCAATCACACAGAGCTGAGTTTGCTGGGCTTGCTACACAAGCCTTTTGACATTTGAGGGCAACTGTTCAAATCACAAAGCTGAAGGTCGTGGTGTGTATTAAACAGGGAGAAATTAAGAAGATGCATGCCCTGACAATCTCTTGCAGAGTCTTTATAAACCTGTCGCCATCACCAATGCATTATTTATCAGATTAGGTGAGGAAATGTTATCTTTTTTGAAAACAGGTCTTAGATATGGGGGTGGTTGGGGTCCAGTTGTACTCACTGACAAGTGGAAAAGCATCTTATTTCCATTCCAGACCCTTCCTGTTGCACTAATGAGCCTTCCTGTTTTGATTTCCAACACGTTGTTGCAGATATTTTTAGCCTGATTTTATGCCATTGGACAGTCTTTCTGAAACTGACAAACATTTGCATGAACATAGCTTTCATTACATATTTTTAGGTCTGCCATGGCCTTTAGACAAGTGTAACTAAATGGGAGGGTTCTGTCCTGTAAGGTTCAGCTCAGTAACTCATCAATATTGGCAGTGGTGTTGGCATCCGGTTAAGAATCAGCCAGCTCATCTGGGCAGAAGAGCTGGTCCCTGAATGGTGTGGAAGTTTGGAGTGAAGGGAGAAGAAGAATAAGCTGTATTTTACATCCACAAACTGTGCATTTACAAAACTTGGACTATCAAATTGTTTTTACTCCCAGGAAAGTTAGGAGATTCTTAATTGGGCGGTAAGATGAAGAAGGCTGGCTCTGCCACTTTGGGAGCAGCAGAGGCGGGAACATTCCCTTTTGCAAAATGGTCCTGAGGCTTGCTTTCCCTAAAGGAGGGTATAATCTCCCCACGGAGACTGACTTGACATCTTGAGAGACACCAGATTCAAGATTCCTTGTGGAAATGTCGGTTAAAACAAACTCCCTATCAGGAAATAGTCCAGATGCTGCCGCATGCAATGCAAAGCCTGGACTTGTTAACTTGAAATTACACCAGGACCACAAAACCTCTGAAATACACATGGCTTCATCAAATTACTCCAAATCCCCCAGGGTAGATAAAGTTTAAACCAAGGAAATGCCCTGGCTACAGCGCTACACCACAATGCCAATTAATTTTTATTCATTGATCTTTGAGGATATGTTTTATTTATCACTCCTGCATTCTTCCTCCTCTTTGTTTAGCGTGTGATGCAGAACCTTTTAAAGGTCTGCAAGCTGCCCGAAACCTTTGCTCCCATATTGGACACAATGTTTTTTTTTTTTTTTTTTTTTTCCCTTTTTCTTATCAGTCTCTTAACCGGCCGTTTGCCTCTTCTTTCTTGCTCTGCTCTGTGCTTATGCCCTTCAGGCTGGCTTGGATCACCCTTCTCTCTTCTTCACATTTAGAAGGCTCATTTGTCCTCACCCGCCAGCAGCCACAGTGATTTTCCAGACTTTGACCATCTGGTGCTCTATGTAATTAGAAAGTGAAACAGCGAAGGTGGTCAGGATGAGTTTCACTATTGGTTCCTAGGCAGATCTATGCTTTATTATTATTATTATTCCACATTTGCATTTAGGTGCCCGTAAAACAAGCAGATTGGATTTTTGTGCATGGCGTTGCTGGATGTGACACTGTGTTTTGAGTGTGAGATGTGGTTCTGAGAACCAGACCCCCCAGCAGAGGCTACTGAAAGGCTGACATGGTTGATGTGATGAGTTCGCTACCTGGGTGGTTAGCAGAAAGTCCAAGTGCAAGGAGGCCTGGGTGTGCTACAGTCCATGGGGTCGCAAAGAGTTGGATACAACTTGGCTGCTGAACAACAACAACAACAAAATGCACTATACTCTTTGACAGGAGTGATGGTGGGCGAGTTGGGTAGAGCATGGACTTTGAATGGAGATTTGTTGGCAAATTCCATCAACCATTGTTTTTGTAGATGAGCTGGAGACTTTTAGTTGCAGAACTTCTGATCTCTGGGTTTATATTTCATACTTCCACGTTGCCTTACCTTCTGAATCTCCTGCTTCTGTGCTGTGTCCTAATAAAGAGGAATGACTGCTCAGGGTTGCATCTGGAAGGGTTCCATGAGCAGAAGCAAAGCAGAACTGAGTGAGGAGATTGACAAGCCTACCCATCACTTGGAGAAGGTGCCAAAACTCGAATATACAGGACCAGGAATGGATCCTAACACATAGAAATAAAAATTCCATTCCTGCTGGAGAAGATGTGCCCTTTGGACATTGTTTACACATATTGTTTAGCATTTTAGGAACAAACAAGAACAGAAAGTTATGAGAAAATGTTGGAGAGATACAGTCACTACATGAATGAACAAACCCTGTTTCACTGATCCTCACGACAGCCCCAGGGAGCAGGTGCTGGGACATTTGTAACAACTTCCTTAAAGTCATAATCATGGTTCTGTGAGAAGAATTGAAATGAGTCCTGATTGCCCTTGTAGAAGACCATGACCAACTATGAACCAATATGACCAACTATGAATAAACTAACAAACTGCCCAGCAGGCTACACACAAATCTTCATATGCTTGGAAGGGATTTTAATCCAGACCTTTCATAATGGATGAGGAAACAGACTTTCTGGGTAGTTCATGATGTCTGGGTGAACTTTTTGGTGTTCTTAAAATGGCTTTAATGCTTAGAAAGATTATTTAAGGGCTACTTTCATTTCGAATAGTAATATTCAATTTATTAAAATTACAAATTCAAAAACGGAGTTCTTAAGCCTTTAAATTCAATTTACAAATCTCATTATTCTTTTACTAAATTCAGCAACTTTAGTAATTACTTTGAAAGGGTTTCTTTTTTTTACAACCTAGTTAATGAAATCACTTAAATATTTTAAACTGCACTTATAAATTTAATATATTTGATTTTCTTTTTAAGTACTTAAATTGTCTAACAAATAAACTTCCCCGCGTGCTTAAATAACACTTGGAAATCTCATAAAGTTTTAAATATGGTAGATCTTAATTCTTTTGTGTGCTACAATATTACTTGTAACTTTAGAAAAATTTTCTTAAGAGTTACCAACTTAAATTTACATTTTTAAAAGTTATTCAGTTAGGTACCATTTAAAGTTTAAAGATCATAAAGATGATCTTTTGTATGTTCTACAATGTTGAATTCTCAAGCAATACAAGTGGTGTATTTAAAATACAAATATGCACATAATAATCCTAAATTTAACAAAAAAATAATAATGTGCTGAAAATTATATACTTCATTGTTTTTGTACTTTATTCTGTATTTCCCTAGGATTAAATGATTTTTTAAACCAATAAGAGAAAGAATTATATCAAGGTCAGCTGGGTCCCTATCTTAGCATAGGTGATGTATGGACCAAAAAGAGTAGGATGGGAGAAGCAACTTGATTCTTGCTATAGACATTGCTCTAATGATGCGTGCAATAAAATAGTTATTCCAGAACATGAAAAGAGATTCGATCTTATAGCTCAAACCTCAGATAATTTTTTGGTCTCTTCTCTCAACTTGTGTAGCTAACACTGGTGGCTTTTTCATTACTGGTACTTTAAGACTTGGAATGTCTTTTCCCTCTGAAATACCATACCCTTATGTAATACTCAGGACCAAATAGGTGTTGGATCTGAATTCTTGACAAATGTTTCCTTCCTGGCAGAACTACAGCTTATTTAGATAGAGAATAAAAGTATTTCCAGCTGGATTTACGTCTGTCATGGCATTGCCTGAATGTGTTTCCACAAACTGAGATGGAGTCCCATTTCTGCCACAACGCCTACTGTGTCCTCTGTGCTGTTCATTGAAGAGTCCTGGGAATTTTTCTTCATTTGTGATTCTATCAGCCTTGAAAAGAAAAATTAGTTACAAGGAAGTACAAAGGCAAACCCTGGGAGGAGAAAATGGCAACCCACTCCAGCAATCCTGCTAGGAGAATCCCATGGACAGAGGAGCCTGGCAGGCTACAGTCCATGGGGTGGCAAAGAGTTGGGCTGAGTATCTGAGCACACAGCACAAAGGGAAATACGATATGCAAATCTGGAAGATGCCAAGGCCATTATGGAAATACAACTATTATAAAAAATTTGTGAAGTACCACTCTTTTTCACACTGGGTACTGATTATATTGTGCATCCCTGGTGGCTCAATGGTAAAAAATCTGCCTATCAGTGTAGGAGATATGAATGCAGTCCCTGACTCGGGAAGATCCTCTGGAGAAGGAAATGGCTTCCTACTCCAGTATTGTTGCCTGGAGAATCCCATGCATGGAGGAGCCTGGTGGGCTCCAGTCCATGGATTCACAAAGAGTTGGACATGACTTAGGAACTAAACAACAACTGATTATATAATAAGGCGGTACCTGCCGTGGTTACTGTGAAGCCAGAATACCTGGCTTTGCCTCCTTCTCTGCCTCTCATGACCGTGTCAGTGATACCTGCTTCCAGTAACTCATCCAGAAAACAGTAACAAGACCTGCCCTAGAGGACTGTTGGGTGGGTTAACTGCGTTAGAATGGAGGCGTTTACAGAGTCAGCCATTTTGCCTGGTTATTGATTTATTCTCAGCACCTGGAAGAGTGCCTGGATATTACATATGCCCAAAAAATTGTTTCTCTAAACATAAAGTGCTTCAAACAGAGACTAGAATGTAGAAAGTATCCAATACATGTGGGCTCTTGCCTTTGATGACAACTTGCCCACAGTCACTTGCAGAATTTTAATTTTGTACTGATTTATTCAGCAATTGTTGACTAATGGTTCCCATGATGGTAGTTTCATACCTATATTAACTTCTGATATTACTCTAACCCAGAGAGAAGCCTTGGGAAAGCTGAAGGACTCCAGCACTTGGGTGCCCAGCTTATTTGTAATTTTCTGGGTTTGAAGGTCTTCTTTCTTATCTTCCTTAGCAGATGTGCACCTTTTATTTTGCCCTATCTTTTTTTTTTCCTTAAGCGAATTTGTCTTTACATCCTCCTCGACTCTCAGCCTTTTCCCTGTGGGTTTTGTGTTTGTTTGTTCTGTTTATGTTGCTGCTGTTGATGTTTTCTGTGTGTACACCCTTTAAGTGGAGGCAGTCTTTAAAGGTCCATTTTTGACTGTTTATGTTCATAATTCATCTGCATTCCTGGCTGATCTCCTCGAGGTCTGTAGCTTTAAGTAAACCTCCCTTTATACTCAGAGTATATTCAAAACCTTGTCTGTTCTTCCTTCACCCCATCAGTGTTAGTTGAGACCCATATCAGTAACCATGTGGGCTCTTTGATCCCCATCTTTCTGGCCTCCCCAGACTGGTAGGTACCTCCTTCAGCCCTTTGTGCATTTCTGCTGCCGGGGTGGTCATATCCTTCAGAACAAGCTCCAGTCACCTTTCTTCCTATTTAGAAGCCTCTTGAGGAGTCACAGTTCTGGCACTTCCAGTTGTATCTCTGCTTTCCTCTTTCTTTTGTTTCTTCATGTGAAACCCAGCCTACACTCCCTCACTATGGTCTTATTGTGGTCTTCTCCCACTGTGATTGGGTAGAATAATACCTTTCCTTCCCCCAGTTCCTAACCTCTGGAACCTATGAATCTGTTAGGATATGTGAAAAGGGGGAATTAAGGTTGCAAGTACAATTGAAGATGCTGATCAGCTGACCTTCAATTAGGGTGAGGTTCCGGGCTGGCTCAGGTGTGCCCAATATTAATCACAAGCGTCTTTACAAGTAGAAGAGGGAGGCGGAAGAGGGAGCTTGGGAGTGTGGCTGCAGGAGGAGAGCCAGGCGAATGGATGCGAGATGAGCTCCGTCCTGCGTTGCTGCTTTTGAAGATGGAGGAAGGGACCCTGAGCCAAGACGTGTGAGTAGCTTTTGGCTAGGCAAATGGCCAAGAAACAGACTCTGCTACAGCCACTGGGAAGTCAAGCTGCCTTGCCAGCCAGCCCTTTGCTTTCCTCTAGTGAGACCCATATCAGACTTCTTAGCTAGAGACCTGTAAGATACTGAGCGTGAGTTAAGCCACTAAGTTTGTAGTAAGTAATTGATTACAGCAACATCAGGAAACTAACACACCCACCTTCATGCTTTTACTTAAGTTGGTCATAATGTTGGGAATAAGCTGCTGCTTCACATGGACTTACTGAAGTCTAATAAACACTTCAAGGCCTAGTATAAATCTCTCCTGCTCTAAACCTTTCCAGGTTCCTACAGTCAAAATTCAGCTCTCTAACCCTGCTTATTTAAAACTTGATGTCCTGTATCAGCACTTTCTCTCTTTTATTAGATATGTGTGTCTCCCTCTTCCAACTTGGACTGTGGATATTCAGAAAATAAGACCCATATATTATTTATCTTTGAATCCCTCCCATAAAAGCTTGACATTCAAGCCAGTGGTTTTTGAATCAAATTGTAAAAATGCAACACATTGGAAATGATGCTAAATATGAGTCCTAAATGCCCACAAGATGGAGATACTCTCTTAATAGAAATAATCTTCATTATCCCATGAGATCATTTCTCTTTGACCCCTTTCAAAACCAGAAATTCAGTCCTTTTTAGTTGAAAGTGAGAGTCAGAATTTCAGTCCTGTATTGACAGTCACAATATGGGTTTTTTAAAGAAGTTTATGTAATGAGAATGTCATTGACCATTTTAAAATACAAATATATGCACATATATTAAAAATCTTTTCCTAACAGAGCTTCTGTAAACAGCATAATCACATTCACAGGTTCTGTGTTCACAGGTTTTGTGTCTTATTGGGCATAGTTGTATTATGTACTAGTTTTCTGTGTTTCCTTTAGTGAGAGGTCATGAGAAACTGGAGATTTCTTCCTTGTTGCCATCTAATTTCTCTTTTTCAATTGGAATACAAATTACAGTCAAGGATGCTCTCTCCTAGAGACTCTTTGACAAGGGGTGAAATTCCAGGTTGTGTGAACATGTAGGGCTGTAATAAAACTAGCATGTGAAGCCACTTAGGGTGTCTTCCAAAGCTGCTTCTGACAAGAAAGTTTTGAGTTTGTGAGCTCAGAGATTCATACCCTCTCATCAGTTCTTCCTTCAGATGCTTTCCTTAAAAATTGCTCCTAACTCAGGTGCTGGTTGTCTTTCCATTAAGTAATGGATGGCTGGTGTCTGATCCCTGAGAACGTAGGTTAAGCTACTTGTTCTTTTCTTTGCAGTACCCACGTGGTCATGGAACTGTGTTCTGGAAAGAGAAGAAAAGGTGGGGGAGGTGGATGGACACACGGAGTTAGTTGGTTTCAAAGAGGGTGGATTGCCTGTTTGAAAGCACAGGTGAAGCTATGAAGGCAGGGTAGATGGAGACTGACATCAGCTGAAACACATGAGCTTGCTGGGTTCATCCCCTTAGGTGAGCAGTATTAATGTTCAGAGTCATTTAGAGCCATTATCTTACATCTGAAAGCGTCACAGCTGTAATGACACTATGACAGCCCTCACACCAGATAAAATATTTGTTAGAGTAACCTTTCAGTAACCATCCAGATATTTAAAGAACTTGAGATAAGGGAGAAAATACATGCCCTTGAGTGTGGCATTTTAGGGCACAGCTAAAACTTATGGGCAGTTGTTGTTAGGAGGTAGAGTTCACTCATTATCACAAAGCATTGTCTTGCAACAAGAGCTGTGTAATCACAGAGTAAGCTGCTGATAACCAGTCTTTCCCCCCAAAAGTGGGATGATTCGTTTTTAGCAAAATATTGGGTGGCAAGTGGTATTTGGTGACATTTATTCTCTTTTCCTACCAAATCTGAAATTCTGTGTTGTTATCAAAAGGATTCACACACTGGATGAATTTGTATGCTTCTTTACAAGAAATCCAGAAATGTGCCAACTTATTCCTTAGGGATGCTAACGCTAAATTAAAGTAGTATTAGAGCAGATCTTACCTGCTGTTGATTTTAATCCTCTGTTGCAAAATCAAGATGGCACCTCCAATTCAGCAGGTGGTGAAACTAACTTAACCTGAAGGCCCAGGATTTGCCACTGCTAGGGTGATGAATAATCACTGAGAACATGTGAAAATGTAGCCTCTGGTGAATGGAAATAGGCAGGTACTTCTGACCATCATCACCAGCTCTCTCTGCCAGTCAGTCTTCTCTTTATTTTGCCTGCATTCTTTGGGAAGCCAAACTCAACCTTCAAAATGGATAAAATGACTCATTGTGGTAAATGTTGTGTTTCAGTTTTTTTTTTTTCCTTGAAAAATGATTTTGGATTAATATAATACAAATACCCAAATGAAATAATATATATCCAATATAATAATATCCAAAAACTTGGATATTAAATGCTGAGTTCTCTTGCACAGCTTTGATCCCCATGTTGGAAATTCTGTTACTGTCTTTGGCCTCTGTTTCCTAGACAGACTGTATTGATGGAGGTTGAGATTCTCCAGTCTTTCAAGTTAACGTCGCCATCCAGAAACGTTACCAGCACTCACTGACTTTTCACCTGGCCAGTGACAGCCAATCGCTCTGGGCCTTTTCATCTTGCAAAGTGACTAGAGTCCCGTTTTGCCATCATTCCCAAAGAGCAATACAGAGCAACTCTTGAACACCTCCCGGCAAAGCAGGTATAATTTCCAGGAGGCAGTGCTGCAGACTTTTTAATTAGGATTATTCCCTTCAGCACACTGCGTGCACAGGTGGGCTAGAGGAGAAGTGAGGGTGTAAGAGTGCTTGGGAAACGGGGGAGCCCTGGTTAATTGGAGTTAGAAACGGGAAAACAGTGGCCAAAGAAGCCTCTGCAGAGAGAGAAAATATGCGTGTCGTGTGCAAGGTGGGAGTTGCAGAGGGTGGTAGCTGATAATATGAAATTATTATTGCACCTTTCTCAGCAAGTTAAAAATTCTCCAGTGATGTGACAGGAGCTATTAGCTTATTATGATCAAAGAGAAAACAAGTTTTATGAACAACATTCATTTTCAGACTGCTAAAAAATCTAATTATCGTGATGACATATACTTGGTTAAAGTTTTGAGCCAACTGGATTTGACTTAAAACTTGGACAATTCATTTAGGCTACATGAGGCTCATTTTCTTTATCTTTAAAGAGGGAATAATACTTGCCTAAGTGTATTATCTAGCAAGTTAGAATATATGAAATAATGCATAGAAAACACTTGGGCTAGTATCCATTTATAGGTAGTATTCAATGGATATTATTAAATAGTATTTTCAGGACCCAAGCTGAGGAACCTATAAGTTACCAAAAATACTGTCATCTTATACTGCAACACCCAATATTGACTGCATGTGTATTTTTTTTTAGTGGGAAGGAGGGAACTAAGCAGGCTTGATTTAATAACTCAGAATAACTCAACCTCAGATTACCTACTTGATATCAATTCTATGCCTTAATTTCCTGACCATTCCAGGATCTTGATAGCATTCACTACTCCCTCATCTGGCAGAGAAGCCAGAAAGATTAGATGTCATGAATCTGCCTAATATTTCCATTCAGCTGAAAAAGGGCATTTGAAGGAAGCTATAATGCATTTTCCCAGGAAAACCTGAATGCTCAATATCAGGTTCTTAGCTCAAAATCAGATCTCCCAACCCATTATTGCATTTATACCCTACATTCATCAGTTTTTTCACCTTAAGAAGACTCAAAATATGGGAGAGATTTAGGAATACGGCAGAGGCATTTTCTGGGGGTGTGGAGATGAAGGAAAGAATGTTGAAACTTCTTGCCATTCTCGTATGTGTGATAGCTGCATAAGTGCTCACCCATTCCTTCCTTGTCTTCTGGGTACCATTCATGAAGAATGCTGTTATGAAGATCACTGGTCCCAGTAAATACATTTTAGATTTGATTTTAAAATGACTTCCCAGCAGAATATTAAGTAAAATCATGAGCAAATAGTCAGCCAGGAGCTAAGGACAGAAGAGTAAATATATATTACTAGTAATCAAGAAGCAAACATCTATTCTAATAGTTGCAATTAACTGAGACATATATTAATGCAAGCCTGCTTAAATAATGTGGAAATACCACAGGTGTTCAGGATCTTGGCAAAGAGTCCTTTTTAAACATGCCTTTATGCTGACACATAACGTATCTGTGCAATTCTTTTCATAGTACAGCAGGCGTTTATTAAGCATCTTTTCTTTTGCTTATGGCACTCTGTCGGCCTGAGGAAAATCGATTGTGGATTCTCACTATGGAGGTAATGGTTTGGCTGGGTAAAGAAGACATATAGTTGGTGTAAAGAATTAGCATGCAGTTGGTAGGGCATTGACTGGTGAAGCACAACTTGGCAACTTGGAGACCCGTTTCTCTGCCCCGTCGCTCAGGGCCTTCTGTCTTCTGTGTGTCGTTAAAACGTGCCTTTATAGAGATGATCACACTTAGGTTTGCAGCCACTGTTTGAGTTCTCACTTTGAAACCTTTCTGAGTCAGTTTTTGTAGTTACAAGAAGATGGTTCATTTCACACTGCAAGCTAAGAGGTCCCAGCATTTGAACCTGAATTTCCCGCTTCTGGTAGCATGGAACCCAGCCCTTGATCACAGCTGTCAACTCAACCTCCACACTTCTTCAGAGCTTTTGCTTGAAAAGGACTATCTGATGGCCTTTCTCTGCATCTAGAACTGATAATGTTTAGCAACGAACACCGTTATCACCTCACATCTATTTCGAACCTTCAATATCCAGGGAATGACCATTCTAAGAGATTCCTTCAGTTAGCAAATCTTTCTTGACTTGTTTTATGCTGTAGAAGATTTGATTTAAAGTGTTTCACCAGAAATAGAGAATTCTGGAATTAGACAAAGCATTTTCCTGCCATCCTCATCCCTGCAAATGGAAAGCGTTGCATAAAATTGATTTTTTAGTTAAGCAAGCATTCACAGGAGACTGTTATAATTAAAATGAATTGTAACCCCTTGCAACCTAGCATGAAAAACATTGGGGAGAACACTTCATAGGTTTTTTGTTTTTGTTTTTTTAATTGTATGTAAGTACCCCCCTACCCCGGTCTCCCTCCCTCTTTCTCTCTCTCTTTCTCTTTAGTCGCTGCGTCATTTCCCGTTTCTGACTCTTGCAACCCCATGGACTGTAGCCTATCAGGCTCCTCTGTCCATGGGATTCTCCAGGCAAGAAGACTGGAGTGGGTTGCCATTTCCTTCTCCAGGGGATCTTCCCAACCCAGGAGTCAAGCCTGGGTCACCTGCACTGCAGGCAGATTCTTTACCGACTGAGCTATGAGGGAAGCCCCTTTTAAATTCCCTAGTGGACCTTAAAGTAATTCATACCGAAAGAAGCATAGTAAAAAGACCCAACTGATGCTTTATCATATAGTGTCATATTACATATTCCTGATGTATATCCTTGTTTCCCCCATCGTGATTAATAATTAATATTCTGGGATCTAGGGATGTTATCTGAGATGCAGTAGACAACCACTTTTTTTAATATTTTACTTAATAAACTGAACGTATAAGGGTGGACACATTTTTGCCTGTTGGCTTTGTTACAGTGTGGTTTGGTGATTATTTAAAGATGCACGGAGTTATTAAAAGAAGCTGCCATTCCAGTAAGAGACATTTACGCTTTATTGTAGATCACTGCCAACAATTTAATGGGTATATAAATTAAAACAAGCAAACACTCAAGTGTTTGCTTTGTGATTCAGTGCTGGATGGACAAGGAAAGATGTTATTTTCATAGTCCCTGTCTTTAGGGAATTAAGACAACAAGAGCAAAGTGTAAAGAGACCTTAGGCAGACCTCAAGTATGTCGTGTTTAAATGAAGTTTTCCACTTAAGCAGAAACTAGGGATGAGTCTACTATAAAGAAGACAAAGGGTCTTGAGATTTATGTAGTTGGACAAAAAGATCACCTCAAGGAATGCTTCACTGTTCCCACAGGTCGGGAGGAACTTCATGGGGAAGCAGAGTGGGTGAGAAGGGCTTGGGGACGTGTAGTCAGAAAGGGTGCCAGTGCAGGAATGAGCAGCAGTAGCTCATTTCTTAGAGTTTATTTTATTGGAATAGAGTTGATTTATAATGTGTTATTTTCTGGTGTATAGCAAGGTGATTCATTTATATATATACATACACACACACACACACAATTCTTTTTCATTTTCTTAACCCATTATGGTTTATCACAGGATATTGAATATAATTCCTTGTGCTATACGATGAGACCTTGTTGTTTATTCATTCTGTATACAATAGTTGTGCAACAGTAGTTTATTGCTTAATTTATTAAAGTATGGTTGACCTACAGTGTTAATTTTTCCTGTACAGCAAAGTGATTGAATTATAACATTTATATATTTTTCATATTCTTTTCCATTACGGTTTATCGCAGGATATTGAATATAGTTCCCTGCGCTATACAGTAGGATCTTGTTTATCCATTCTATATGCGATAGTTGAGCAGCAGTAGTTTGAACCTGAACTGACAAGAGAGGGAGGGGTTTGGTGAGCATTAGACCAGGAAAACGGTCCATAAATGAGGGAATCAGTGTCATTCCTGGAGATAGGAGAATGGTGGGATTGGCAGTAAGTTGGTAAGTGGTCTTAAGCTGAGATGGAGTGGGAGGAAGCTAAAAAAAGAACTATTAAAAAAAAAAAAACTGAGAAAAGTGTGAAGCTTTTGATCTGAATACAGAATACCCTGGTAAACACCTTATGAACTGTAAACTTGCGTTTTTAATGGAAACAAAGACACAGACTGATAAGAGCGATAGCATCCTTATGGAAAGAGATGTAGGAAAGAGATCCTTCTGGGAAAATAAAAATAGAGCATGTGGTCTCCGTCACCATAAAGCCCCTTGGTAAATAATCGAGGGAGAAAATGTTCTTGGCTCAGAAACTGAATCAAGAATCCTCATGAAGCAAAAAATAGAAAAAGTGCCTTGCTTAAAGTAACAGAAGTATTTAGTTGCCAAGATGAATATAAATCCAAGTTTCCTCTCCCCCTGGATCTTTCCATGACACCAGGATGGAAGACATTGCATAAAGGTAGTGTGTTGGAAGCTGACTTTTCCACATGGGTTCAGTGGCATGGGTGTGTGAGTAGCAAGCACAAATCATAGAGGTAAACCTGAGTTCTCACCTTATCAGGCTGACAGAGCAATGAACCAAGCAAAGCAGGATGTGAAAATAATATTCAAGTTGTCCTTTGTAGAATGTGGTGTTTTGTTCAATGTGATCGCCCTGACAGCTGGTGACAGGGCCTCCAGGAAACAAGTACACTGATGACCTCAGTGACAGGGAAAGTGTCACCCTCAACTGACAATGTGGGAGGAATAAGAGGGTGAAGTACCTGGAAATGGACCTATGGGGTTCATAAAGAAAAGGGAGATGAAAGGAAATGCCCAGCTAGAAAAATGTCTTATAAACAGTAGAATTCAGATTTATTTTAGAAGGTAAATCCCATGAAGACAGGGGCTTTTGTAAGCTTTGGGCAATGCTGTATCAGCAAACTTTAGTACCTGGTGTATGGCGAGCATTCAATATTTGTTGAATGATTGGATGGATGGATGGATGATGCGAAGACGGGTGGGTGATGGAGCATATTCAGATTCTTTTTTTCCCCCCAAGCATTGACAGTAACAGGCACTCATCCAGAAGTTGAACGAGTTCCCTTCACAAGCTCAGGAGCCCCATACAGCTCTAAGAATGGCGTGAAGGACATCTAAACTTTTAAAGTCAGCATTCTCAACTAAAGACCCTGAATGGTGGAGAGTGGAAACCACCAAGATAATGATTAGATTCCATTTGCTTTAGAGTATTAAGAACCTACCCTGTGTGCAAACTACTGACAGTGTAAGAGTGGTGTTTTGGCTACTTGGGGGTGTGTGTGTGTGTGTGTGTACATGTTTTTAAACCTGAGGAGGTATACATTTGGATACAGATTTGTGTCATCTGTTCATCAGAGACTTCCACCTGGACTTTTCTCCTTTATGTTCTCCTCATTCCTTTTCTGATTATTTACCACAGTTCACTTTACTTTTTTTTAAATTATTTATTAACTCTTTATTTTATATTGGAGTATAGCCATTTAACAATGTTGTGATAGTTTCAGGTGGACAGCGAAGGGACTCAGCCACGCACATACACATACCCATTCTCCCCCAAACTCCCCTCCCATCCAGGCTGCCACATAACATCGAGCAGAGTTCCCGGTGCTCTACAGTAGGGCCTTGTTGGTTGTCCATCTTAAATACAGCAGTGTGTACATAATTGATCCTAACTATTCCTTCCCCCTTTGCTTGCCTCCTGGCAACCTTAAGTTCATTCTCTAAGTCTTTGAGTTGATACTCCCACAGTTCATTCTAAACTTGCCTGCATTCTTATTCTCAGTAGATGCATAAACAAGAATTTTTGATTTGACGTTAGTTTGATTTTTTTTTAATGATATTCAACTTACCCACACATCATCAGAACACCAGAGGAGAGTGTTGTCTAGCTCCCCAAACAGATGACAACTGTTGAGATGTGGGTTGTGGGAATATGAGTAAAAGACCTTTTCAGATGTGATGTGTATGCTACCTTTACATACAGATAATTACTGCTATCTTAGAGTTTGTGCACATTGAATATTCCACGTATTTCCTCACTTTCACTGCACTCTCTTACAGTTAGAGCAAAGCCATGGGAATAGTTCTGGTTACTAAGTGGAATGTAATAGTTTACTTCCAGGTGAAGGTAGTTAAAAGCCAGCACGGTACCTCCTTACTTTCTCTGCCTCGGCAACCTTGAAGGCCACATGTTGAGACTGTAGCCTCACAAGATGGCAGTATCTTGGGTCCCTGAGTCCTGGATAGAGCATCACCCCCATCGGCCTGCTTTGGATCTTATGGAAGCAAGGAAAAGCCCTTCAGTGTAGGAGGCCTATGAGATTTCATGGCTCGTTGTAGTGGCTAAGACATACTATCCTGACTCATTAAGTTTTGTATAAGGCTTTAGTGAACTAAACTGCTTTACGGTGGTGAAAAGGAGGCCCACTAGAGGAGCACATCATAAAAATCCCCATAGGTGGGTGACGTTGATAATCTGAGCCTCAGTAGGTGAGGTCATTCATTCTGTAAATTACTTAACACATGATTGACCTGAGACGTATCAACACATTTTTAGAGACTGATAGAATTAACATCACCATTTGAATTTGTAAGAGCTTAAAATTCAGAAAGGGGTCATTGTAAGACTTATGATTGTCGTTATCATTCACAGTTTGTTCCAATAAGGTTTTGTTTCCACGTTGTGTGTATTATAAACATAAGTTTATTACCGTAAAATTTTTCAAAACGATCCATTGCAAAATTTTTGAGCGAAGAATTTTTCAGTGAATTTTATGCAGGTATTTTCTGTAGTCCAAGCAGCGTATTTACTGGTGTCTCAGAAAATGATCGTTCTTCAGAATATAGTTCTGATTTAGATGATGTGAATGTTAGACCAACAAAAAGACAAAAAAACCTCAGTGATTGATTCTGATATAGAAAGAGGAAATGAATTGGTCCTGGAGAAGACTGTATAGGTGTGTCAGGCATAGCTATTGAATGTAATAGCCCACCAAGTGTTAGTGAAATAACAATTTTTGGTTAGTCAAAATAAAAATGGCCTCTATAGTCGTTAGTTTCTGCAAAAATCCCACAGTCAGTAATGAGTTGAATCATGGGGGGTTAAACTGTACAGAAGAAACAGACTGAGGTCTGTCCACCACTGTCACCACCTCCCACTGGAGTTAAGGAGGCTGAATCTGGACTTTCAACATTTGGAGGAATAAAAGAATATCCAGGGGGAAGGAGTAGAGTGTGTGTGGCTGTATTTGTTTTTGTTTCATTTTTCCTGAGCATCGACAAAAATGTTCAACATAGGAGTTTAACTCAGGAGTCTGCCCTTGATGTTGACAGTGGCCATCAGAATAAAGCGCCCCAGTGAGACATTGGGCTTCCCTGGTGGCTCAGGTGGTAAAGAGTCTGCCCACAGTTTGGGAGACCCAAGCTCAATATCTAGGTTGAGAAGATCTCCTGGAGAAGGGAAAGGCTACGCACTCCAGTATTCTTGCCTGGAGAATCCCATGGACAGAGGAGTCTGGTGGGCTGCAGTCCATGGGGTCTCACAGAGTCAGACACGACTGAGTGACTAACATTTTCACCTTCACATTGAGACACAACAGCATGATTCTGGGACGGTTGGGTTGCACATGTAATTTTCTCTAAGGCCTATCCCTTTTTGCTAGGTAGGTGCACGCAGCAGTCACATGCAGACTCAAAAGGTGACATAGAAGCAGTTATCGCAGTCACCGAGCCTGGCCACCTCCTTCCCTGTGCTGGCTCTGTACCAGGATTTGAACTTCCTGCTTGCCTGTGCATCTGTCCTTGAGGTAGGACTTTCAGCCTTCTAAAGAGCTGCAGGCTTATCTTGAGACTCTAGCTTTGAACAGTGACTCCCAAAGGACCCAACCATAGCCTAGTCCTGGCCCGTCTGAACAGGTGGGTGGAAGATGGGGGGAGAGGGGCCCATTTGTCACCTTGTTCTTGGATTTTGTTTGTTATCTATTCACTAAGTCATGCCAGACTCTTAGCAGCTCCATGGACTGTAGCCCACCAGGCTCCTGTCCATGAGACTTTCCATGCAAGAATACTGGAGTGGGTTGCCATTTCCTTCTCGGGGGAATCTTCCGACTCTGGGATCGAACCCACGTCTCCTGCATTGGCAGGTGGATTCTTTACCACTGAGCTACCTGGGAAGCCTTCTTCCAGAATTGCTTGTCCTAAGAACCTTCTGACTGTTTTGCATTTTGTTTTGACGAGGAGGTGGGGACGAATTGATCTTGGTCCTAATTTCTTGTTCCTCAAGTTTTTAAAAATTGTGACATAGATACGTGCTGTTGACATTTTGCTAATGAGAAGACCCATCCTCATTTCTATTCTGAGTACAGGTAGGGGGTTTGTACCCATGTTATGCTTGGAGAGGGATCCTTTCTTTCAACTGTGGAGCATGTGTTGAGCCCCAGTTGTCAGGTTATAGCACCATCATTTTCAACTTCTGTTTGTAGAGTGCTCACTGAATGCTTGACCTGAAATAAATCTGGTTACTGGAGTGAAAAGTGTTTGAAGGCAGTGCTTTTTTCATCAGTGACTCTATCACTGGACAATATCTTATACACAGAAACCTCAACTGTCTCTTGTATTTGCTGTAAGGTGGTAGTGTTTTGAGACCTGGAGTCATCAGACCTTTGGGCTGATTCTTACTGTTAAATTAGGACTGGTGCTGGTGGAAATCACCTTTTAACTAACCTCTGAATGTAGTTGTTCAATAGCTAAGTTGTGTCTGACTCTGTGCGAGCCCATGGACTACAGTATGCCAGGCTTCCCTGTCCTTCACTATCTCCTAGAGTTTGCTCAAACTCATGTCCATTGAGTTGGTGATGCCATCCAAACATCTCATCTTATGTTGCCCTCTTCTCCTCCTGCCCTCAATCTTGCTCAGCATCAGGATCTTTTCCAGTGAGTTGGCTCTTCACATCAGTTGGCCAAAGTATTGACGCTTCAGCTTCAGTCCTTCCAATGAATAGTCAGCATTGATTTCCTTTAGGATTGACTGGTTTGATCTCCTTTCTGTCCAAGGGCCTCTCGGGTCTTCTCCAGCACTGCAATTCGAAAGCTTCTGAACGACTCTGCTGCAGATGCAAGTTTTGAAAACCAGTGAGTTGGGCCATGGCCTTTGGCAGGTATACTGGAGTCGTAGAATCCCCACCTCTAGGAAGCAATTCCTGATCTCTAGTCCTGGGTCCACTGCGACATCAGCGAGACACCTCACCTCTCTTGGTTATTAGTTTATTCATCTAGCCATAAAGGTGTCCTGCTAAATGCCTGCAGAGTTTTCTTCCATCTCTCAAATTGTATGACTATCTGATCTTTCATTCATATCAGTATTCTCTCAGAAGTGTAACTTGAATGTGTGAAGTCAGATGGGAAAAAAGGTAACTCCTGTGACTGAGAACTCGAACACTCTCTGTCCTTAACTTGGAACCTTGTCACAAGGGCTCACAGCCGTGTCTGTCCTCAGCATCACCGCTGACAAATGTCTATCTTCCCTTAGTTTATTCTCCAGGTCTGGTTTCCTTTGTTTTCTCCTGACCTGCGTTCCGCAAGACCTCTTGTTGTAGGTGAGCCTCAACTGAAATTCGCACCTCTTCCTGAAAGTTAAGACAGCTCCCACCCATAGAAGTTCTTTCCTGTTTATTTTTCTCTGCAAAACTCCTGCTGGAAAAATAAATGAAGGATTATACATATGTATCTTTCATTTCTTTCAGGCTTCATAGCCCAGGGTCTGGATGCTTTGATCAGCTATTCTGGCATTAATACTGATTTCCATTCTGCTCTTCTTTTTTGTTATTATTTTTCATCCCTTACTGCTAGAATTCAGCCTGTCTTTCCACTGTCTGCATTTCATTCCTTCTGTGATCTTTCTAGCAGGGCATTCATTTAAATGTTTATCCACATCTACTGCACTGACCAGGCAGCCCCCTTGTGGGTCCTTCTCGTTTACCTAAAGTGCTGCAAGACACTGCTAATCTCTTAAGATAATTTTATTTGAACTATAAAAGATATTTGTCTGCTTTTGTGATTCATTTCACTTAATTTTGAACTTCTCTGAGGGCCTGATTGTAATATGTTGAAATCTTAGAATGTAGCTTTTTTCTTTCTCTTTGATTAGTTTTGAGTTTCCTTCTCACTTTGCATAATAATTATTCTTAGTGTATATATTGCTTCTGTAAGCTGACATTCATCATTATTTTATCTTCTCTTTTGTCCTTTTTCCTCTTTTTCATCCATTACATAGCATTTGGGTATTTACCTGGATAATTTCAAAGTCTGTATCACATCATTGAAAATCAGCTTCTTTTCTCTTTCTTCATAAGATGATTTTATGATACCCATTGTTTAAAGATGCTGCTGCTAATGATGATGCTTTCTGCTCAGAAAGAATTATTCTTGAATTTGAGTATGGAGAAAATTTGAACGGATCATTTCTGACATCCAATCAAAGATAATCATGTGTGGCTAGTAAGCATCAGGGGAAGAAAAAAATAGTAAAAATGAAAACCTAGATTTATTCAGAGTCTCATGGACCAGAAACTTAACATCATGTTATTCTTCAATACTTTTTACCAAGAATCCATTAATGAACACTCAGTGGTAACATCTGGATACATAGTGCAACTGATAAATTCATACATTACTATGTCTTGACTGTTTGATCACACAGATGGAAGCAGTTAACCATTTTTACTGAGTTTCTCTTTGTTTCTGTTCTCAAAACCAGCGGTTTAAGTAGGAAGATAATCTTTGAACATGATCATTGATAAATGAAAGTAAATATTCATAAGGAATTTTGAATTCCATGCCAGAGAGCTGACATTACGAATGAAGATGGATAAAAGGCTTTATTAAATCAATGGATAATTTCATTTTAAGAAGGCCCTGGATGCAAATATCATAATTCATACACTTACCAATGTTCTTCCTTGCCATGGCTGTTAGATAATGACATATCTTAGGCAGTAGTCAGAATCTCGAGTTTGGATTTTTGGCCTTATTTTATAATAATCAACACAGATGGGTTCACCACTTCAAAAGTTTTTGAATTTTTATTGAGCTATTTTTTAGAGTGTGACAGAAATGAAGTGGGCTGCCATGAGGAAGCCAACACAGGGGCCTTAGTTTAAATGTTGATATACAGACTTTGTTTCATTGTCAACCTCGAAGAACAATCTGTAGCCTGATTAACAGTCCATATGTTAGAAGCACACATAGGAAAGCCCCCTCTCTTTCAACAGCTTCTACAGAAAGTGACTTGTTGGCATAAAATTGTTGCAACAGTATACTTTAATATTCTGATACAAACATATAAGCACACTTAGCCTTCAACATCTGTTCTAAGATTCTTATTTCAAAGGGCTGTATTTCTTAACGTTTACTACTTGCTGCTGTTGTTTGTCCATAAGGGAAACACATTTCAAGCACACAGCTATGCTTGACATACAGGCACGTGTCTGTCTGTGAAAGGAGAAACCGACATTGAATTCTCATCTTTAGTTTGGGTTTTATTTTCAATGCTTTTGCATGTCAGCTCTGAAGCTGATGGTATTGTGATGTGATAACATTAAACGTTCTATGCATTTTGATCAAGTGCGAATGATGTATCCCAGGAAGCAAAAAGTCAAGTACAACAGTTTTCTAACCTGCTTTTAATGAGATCATTAGGGAGTTAAAGCTCTATTGGTTGAATTACACTGCAGTCGTCCCTCTTAGCTACTGAGTTTATTTAAATTACATTTAAAACTAGTCATTGTTAGAGGAGCGTTTTGGAAAATGAGTGAAATAAAGGGCAAGTCTTTCAAGAGTGTGATGTCTTTTTAGATTGGGAGGTTTAGAGAAATGGTGTTCGTCTCTGGACCACAGAAAGAGGAATGTTGTTGATAGAAATATCTTCAGTACTGGACTGCTGCATTTTCTTTCAAATCCAGACTTTGCTCTTAGAGGCTCTGAAAATCTTTGTTTGTACCTTCTGATTTTAAGGATGCAGACACACAAACCAGCTAAGCTTGCTTTGCCCAAAACCTGGGGCAGAAAGTCACCTGGCATTTCTAATAAATGATTTGTTGGTCTTTGAGAGGCTTTGATTTTTGATGAAGGTATTCTCTTTTGTTAGAGAAGGAACACGAAGGAATTGAAATCAGCTGATGGCTGGAGCCAGTGTCACTGTTGTGACTGTGCAGGCTTCCGTTACCAGTGTGTGCATTTACTTTGTAGGGAATCCAGCCCTCTTTCCTCTGGAAGACGCTAGCTGTAGACTCACCACTTCCGTGTTGTTTTCTAAGGATGATCCCTGACAAACTGTTACTGTCTCTTCCGTGCTCCTCAGTGACTCAGTTGAGCCTGAGTCTTTTGCGACCCCACAGACTGTAGCCCGCCAGGCTCCTCTGTCCATGGGATTTCCCAGGCAAGAATACTAGAGTGGGTTGCCATGTCCATCTCCAGGGGAATCTTCCCGACCTAGGGATCGATCCTGGGTCTCTTGCTTGGCAGGCAATTCTTTACTTGGGAAGCCCCAAGTTATCAGTTACATGCTGAGTCTATTCAAGATCATTTCAGTTTCCAATATTGTATGGTATTGCAATAATGAATTAGTGATTTAAATGTAGAGTGTTGAACACACGATCTTTATAGACAGAGGATTTCTTTATATTTGCCCTTAAAGGTATGTGATTGCACCATCAAACAATGTTTTTCTGAAGATTGCTGTACGTTACAGCAGTACACATTTTGTCACTGAACAAATTCTACTAAGTTAAGGAAGAAAATTGAAACTAAACAAAGCAACCCTGTGGCATTTTGGAATACATGGAAGAAGAAAGGATTTTTTGTTCAAGTTTTCAGTGAGATTAAGAACTGAAACTAGATTTTGAAAATTATTTAGCCATTACAGGGATCTGATCCTTGTTCTTTGGTGTTCCCTAGGAAACGTTAAGAGGTTTCTTGGTAAAGAGAGAGAAAGACAAAAATCTTTTCATCATTCAGATCTTTCAGTTCAGATTGGTGTGGTAAAACAGATCATCATTAAACAAAATTTATTGGCAGCCTTTTATGTTCGGGGATCTGTTCTAGAATGCTGGGATACATTGGTGATTAGGTAAATGCAGATCTCTCATCCTAGAGGGCTTACATTCTGGCAGGGGCAAGGCAGAAAACATATAATAAACCTCATAACTAAGTGAATTACAGAGAAGTACAGAGGTGATAAGTGCTATTTAACAAAAAAAAAAAGGACAGGGCAAGATAAAGGAGATGAGAAGAGGCTGCTATTTGCTTTGAGTAGGTAGGGTGGTCCTTATTGAGAAGATAATGTTTGAACCTAAAAGGGAAAGTCAGCAAGGTGGATATTAAATGAGAAGACTCCAGGAAAAAGGAAAAGCCCAAGTAGAGCCTCTACAGTGGGAGAAGCAGGTGGGGTTAAAGGAGAGTCCAAGTAGGGGGAATATATGGGAAAGAGGAGCTCGTTTGAAGGATTTGAACAAAGTATGAAATAACGCAACTTACCTTTTCAAACCATTACTCTGGCTTCCGTCAAGACTGTTGGTGCCCAAAGGAGAAAGCACTGGGATTAGTTATGAGGCCGTTACAATGATTTGTTCAAGCAAGAAATTATGATTGCTTTGATCAGGCTAAGAACAGTGCATATGCTAAGAAATGGGTCCAATTTGGGTATACGTTGAAGGGAGAGCCCACAGGATTTCCTGATAATTGGATCTGAGATGTGAGAAGAAAGTCTACCAACAGTGATTCAAGGCAGCTTTTTTAAATTTCATTTTTATTTTATATTGGAATATAACTGATTTTAACAATCTTGTGTTTCAGGTGTACAGCAAAGAGATTCATGTATACACACACACACACACACACACATCCATTCTTTTTCAGATTTTTTTTTTTTTTATCATATTGGTCATTATGGAATGTTGAGTAGAGTTTCCTGTGCTATACAGTAGGCCCTTGTTGATTATCTATTTATGTGTGTATACGTTAATCCCAAATCCCTAATTTATATCCCCCCGCCACCATTTTCCCCTTTGGTAACCGTAGATTTGATACAAGTTTGATTTTGAAGCTTGTGAGTCTGATTCTGCTTTGTAGATAAGTTCATTTGCATTAGGTTGGATGGAGAATCATGTTGCATCATGTTGGCTTGAGCTGGCAGGGGATTCAGTTGTGGATGTTGATAAGGTGACAGACTCCCAGCTGAAGAGATGCCACGTGGGGAAGTGGAGTTACCTCAAAACGCCTGTAATTTTGGTGAATGGAGAGCTCAAGTTAATAAGAGCTGTTACAAAGTTTCCTTGCTGATTCTGTGGATGAAATCATCTTTGTTGAAGCCAACTGACTTCATTTGGTTTTTAGCATGTAAAGCTGTGTGCATATTTTATCAGGCAAACGTATCCTACCAGAAAAGGGAATTGACCTTTAATGCTGAATAAAGTGCTCACAGCCTATTTGACTGGCAGAGGATTAGGGAGCAGAAGGCAGGGAGTAATGTCATTCCTATTATCAGAGCTGAGACACTGTGTGTGTGTGTGTGTGTGTGTGTGTGTGTGTGTGTGTGTGTGTGTGTGTGTGTGTGCACATCGTGCCTACATGCTGTTAACACCACAATTTGTGTAATGAAAAACAACCATGAAAACAAATATTAAAATCCCCATCTTATACAGTAGATTTGTACTAGCCCTTCAACACACACACACTTAACACTTTTCTGCATAATATGATATTAGATTCTAGAATAAATACTCTTCAGTGCCTGTATATTCTTGTCTATCTCTGAATTCAAGTATATATACGGCATAGCTTTTTGAAAAGTGTAATATTGAAAAAGCGTTAAAACAATGGATTTTCATCACCTCAAAACAAAAATGATTTCATTAAAAAATGCTGTTTTCTAATTATCCTTCATATATATTTAATAATTGGGCTTTAGGCTAATATGGATAGAATTTTGTTTCTGGGTTTTTAAAATTTAACTTTAGAATATGCTGATCTTTCTATTTGGTTGGGTTTTGGTTTGGTTTTAAATATCCCATTCCAACACCCTCTAATTTCCAAGATAACCAGTGTTAACAATCTGGTTGGTGTTTAGCCCATCACACATGTATGTATGATGTTGGGTATATGTAAGAAAAGTAGATCAAAAGTATTTCCTGAAAATTTGGATTTGAGGTGCAGGACAAATGTGAAGGTAGGTAGAGTATTTACATAATTTGTGGTCCTTTTAAGATCGTGCTATCTAAATTTCTCTAGCTAGACTGAATAGTGAATTTCTCTCCATGCCAGAGATACAGATGTAATGATTGTTTTTAATACCTAGTGTTCCATATTATTTATTGTTTTAATTGTTCCTCTATGGATGGACAGTCAAGATTTTTTTTTTTCTTTTGGTACTGACTGTAGTGTTTATAAAGCACTTTATACCTTATCTGGCACAAAGTCAGCACACTAAAAATGTTAGCTGTTTTTATTGACCAATTTGCCATAGTAAGTGGTGGAGCTGCTGCAATTTGAACAGATTACCAATTATAAGACTGTGCTCTAACACTGTTACTATACCTCTCCTCCTGCTCCTTCCCTCTCCTTCTTTGTAACAGCTGTAACATTTACTGAGTTCTAAGGTCACCCTTGAATTGCAGACCAGTGACTCACCCTGAGACAGGGAAGCTGGTAGGGTACAATGTTTAAAATGAAATAGCCTGAGGACATGACATAAACGGATTAGAACCAGATAGGTCCAAGATAGCCACCAAGACAATTCCAAGGCTGGCCATAAAGGTCAAAAAGTGGTTGGTGACCTAAGTCCTGGAAATCCCCACCCCTTCCCTAAAATAACTGGAATGCTCCTCCCACTCATTAGCCTGTGAAGTTACCCCCCCGCCCCATAGACATTGACAGCCCCAAACCCTGGGGCCCCTCTTGCCTTCCGAGATGGCCCGCCCTCTGTCGCCTGTGTTTCCTCCCTGATAACCCTTCTTTCACTTTACTATGACTCTCTCTTGAATTCTTTCCTGTGGGAACCCAAGAACCCTCACTTGGCAGCTGTCCCAGGGACTCCAATGTGAGCTGGGACGTGATTGTCCTCTCATGCCCCACTCTCTCTCCTGCAACAACCTTATGGTGGATATTTCACAGTATTCACAGTACATTTATGATTTCAAGACCAGACCTGAGCTTTTCCTCCAAAGCTAGTTCTCCACCACATTTTAAAAGATTCTTTTAATATTTCCAATATGTATCTACTCATTTGTGCCTAGAACTTGCTCATCCTCCTGCACAGTTTGACCTCTTTACCTTCACATCCAGTTTATCACAAGAATAGGTAGATTAGATTCCTTCATGTCTCTCAAATCTTTTATTTCCCCCATTCCTCGCTTTTAGCTTCCTAGTTAAAGTATGTATGATTTCAAACTTAATTCCATGCTTTTGTCTTCATCCCATCAAATATATTCTGTCCATATGCCAAATTAAATGGTTAGAGTATGCTTTATATATGTCACTGTGTCTAAAATAAGCCAAAATACATCTTTTAACTACAGACTAAAAGATAACTGAGTCCTGGCATTTTAGGAGGAAGCAGCATTAGTTCAAGGCATCTTCTCTCTAGCATCTCAGGTGGCAAGGATCTTTGAGCTACAGTTTGAAAAACATACCTCCGAAAGGAATCTGCATTTCTTCCCAAGGCAGATGATGAATTTTTAGATAATTCAGATTATAAGCATATTCTTCCTCAACTTAAGTTAATAATGCCTTTCATTGCTTTCCACACTTATTTTCCCCGGAAGTTTGCCTTTTGAAGTTCCAGAATAAATCTAATTTCTCTAAAATGTAACTTTCAATTCCATAAAGAGCACTGCTACATTGCCATCTCATTCCTAGATGAAACTGCTGACTTCTATGCTGCTAGTATAACAATCTTTCTCGTTAACCAGTTCTGGGCACGCTAAAAATTCTCTTAAAGTATGGACCTTAGACTTGAAAATAGTTGTCTAAATGAGGCCTGAGGAAGAATCTATTCATTTACCAGGATTTGTTTTTTTTTTTTAGAATCTACTTTGTGCAGATTCAGTGCTATGTGTTGGATAGTGAAAGAGAAACTAACCTTAGGAAAGTTAGAGACCACATAAAAGTTTACATCTAAAAATGAATGATTTACAAAGTGACTACAAGAGATCCAGTTTTTTTTTTTAAGGCTACCACCAATCTTACAAGAATTAGGGAAGAGGCTGCTCATCTGGGGTCTTCGATCTTGGTGGGCAAGCCTTAAAATCTGATTCATGAGTTGACAGCACAAGGCGATACAGATCTCCTGTAAGCATTGTGAAACAATTAGGTTCCAAAAGACCTGTCCTAAGTTCAAAAAGACATCTCACCTCCAATCACGAGTGCTCTGAAGGTGGCCAAATTAGGATCGTTTGTTTACCTGCTAAGTTTACCTGCCATAAATGCATCAAGATATTCAGTCTTTATACATCCCCAGTCATCAGCAGAAGATCTGTGTGTGTGTGTGTGTGTGTCTGTCTGTCTGTCTCAGAGGTCACTAGCAGGCTAGTCTTCCTGAAGCAGAAATTGGATTGGGTCACTCCAGAGGGGGGATTTGTTGACAAACTTTTGCTTGAAAGGTGGAAACCGATCCAAGAACTAGAGGGTCTTAATTTGTTTACCTCTATCTCTTAACAGCAATATGGTTCTTCCTTCGGTGTTGAACTCCCCACTAACAGCGTGACCCAAGAATGTTTATCCCTCTACTAATTGTAATGAGTAGGTTGGCACAAAGAAAAATTAAGAGTTGGGTTTTTTTTTTTGTTCTATTTTATTATTTTTTTTAACCTACTTTCAACCTCCATGGATCCTAGCAGATATTGATTCATAAGCACCATTCAGAGGAGCAATGGTTAAATCAATACATTAGCCGAGGATGAGTCTCAGGAACAGATACAAGCATTGTAATTAATTTTGTCTTTAGGCAGTCACTTACTCTGGTTTTCTGACACCAGAGGCTCAGAGTGTGGTTAACACAGGGCAGCTGGAGTTGGGATTCTAGGCAGGAAACTTGTGCTGTATCCAAATGCTGGGAGGCGGGGAGGGGCTTGTGAAGCAGCCAATCGATCGCTGCCTCCAGAGACCTGGCTTCAATTTAAAATATAATCTTATCTAGATAATGACCCTTAAGGGGAAGCTGAGTTCCTTTATCTCTGCCTGTAATGAATTAAGCATATTTATATTCAATCACCAAGACATCAGTGTCAAGCTCCCTGTCAAAAGCCTGTTAAGAGGAAAGGAAGGGGAAAAAAAATAAAGGAAAAACACTGCAACCCCATGGAACTGCTCAGCTCTTGTCAAACCTTCCCATTGAGCTAAAACTTGCTGCTACAACTCACTGCCTGGGCTTCCACTGGGCCAGCCTGACCAGCTCTTAAAGCTGGATTCTCCAGTTACCCGCATTTTCTCTTTTCTTCACTCTACCCCCGTCTATCAGTCAGCTTTATCACTTATGCTCTAAAGTATGTTTCTGTTGCTTTTTTGTTTCTTCATCCTTGTCACTGTTTCCTATGCTGGGCACCATCTATTTGTTCCTGTCACTGAAGCAGCTTCTTAACTGGTTTGCTGAGGGCCGTCATTCACCCAGTTAGAAAAGTGATCTGCTTAAAAGATCAGTGGCGTTGGGTCATTCTTCTCCTGACTTTACAGTGAAAGGAATACCCTGTCTCTCAACTGCCTGCATGATTTGGCTCCTTGTTGGTTTTCAGTTGCTGAGTCGTATCTGACTCTTTGCGACCCCGCACACTGCAGCATGCGAGGCTTCCCTGTCCTTCACCGTCTCCAGGAGTTTGCTCAAACTCATGTTCATTGAATCAGTGATGCCATCCAATCATCTCATCCTCTGTCACCCCTTTCTCCTGCCTTCAATCTTTCCCAGCATCAGGGTCTTTTCCATTGAGTCAGCTCTTCGCAGCAGGTGGCCGAAGTGTTGGAGCTTCAGCATCAGCCCTTCCAATGAACACTCAGGATTGATTTCCTTTAGGAGGGACTGGTTGGATCTCCTGATGTCCAGGGGACTTTAGGGTACTAATATGGCCCCTTCTTGAGTCGCTCTTCTTCTTCTGTGTATCACTGTAGTTTTTTGTTGCTTTGAAAACACTTTACCTGTCTCTCTCCAGTCTTAGGATCAGTGCCATTCCCGCTGCTTCAAATTTTCTTTCCTCCACTGTGTATAAGTCTCCTTCTCTTTCAGATCTCAGATCTGAGTTGAATGATCATCTATTCAGAGAGGCAGTCTTGACCATCCTGTTCAAAATAGGTCCTCCCAGCAGTCTTTATGGCATTTGCATCTCTCTGTCTAGTTTTCTTCACACTATTCATCACAAACTAATTATTTGTGCTTTATGCACTTTTGGTCTTTCTCCCAGAATAAAGTGTGTGTGTGTGTGTAATTCATGAAATCCGGGACCAAGTCAGTCTTAATTATTGCTTTCCCAATAAAATAAATGCTTATTGATAGACTTTTCAGTGCTTTTGTCTGCAGGTGGAGCCAGAGAGAAGAATGAGTTTAACAGTACCTCCCATGAGAAGGCAGGGCAGTTCTGTTTCCTGCCAGTGAATCTATAGCAGAGTCCTAGTACAGTTGCTTATCTGGATGCATGTGCCTCATTTTAGACCATAGTATGTTTCATGTTATATGGTGCTGGTAAAGGTACGAATTGGGCAAGTATCATCCTAGGATCTCAGGCACATCCTAGAGATCTGCCTGCAGTGCTAGGAGACCTGGGTTTGATCCTTGGGTCAGTTAGAGCCCCTGGAGAAGGAAATGGCAACCCACTCCAGTATTCTTGGCCTGGAAAATTCCACAGAGGAGCCTGTTGGGCTACAGTCCAGGGGGTCGCAAAGAGTCAGAAAAGACAGAGCGACTAACACTTTAGTGTTACAGGAAGAAGAGCTAAAATGTATCAAGTATATATTATGTGCCTACCAGGATGCTAAGCACTTTGCATCCCTTGCTTAATATTTAAAACAACCCTTTGAGTACTGTGGACAATTCAGTCAATGTTGATATAGCTAGCAAAACCTCGGTTATAAACTAGGTAGTCAGACTCTAATTCTCAATATTTTAACAACACTCATAAATGTATTTGCCTTAAAGAGCCTCCTCTCTTAAATTGTTTTGTTTTTACTGAGGCAAAGATGGTATGATTGCAGCACTCTTAAGTCACCCACATAATACTTCATATAATTTCATTGGATCCCTCTTGATCACTCTTTGATACAGCAGGAAAAATCCATAGATTCATGACATAAACCCTGAAAAGCTAAATGCACATAAAACAGTAGGTGGGAGGGCAGTGACATAATAAAGACTGATACTCAGTCTTTTGCCTTAAAGTTCATTCTAGTACTGATGATCATAACCAGTAATAATTTCCCTGCATCCCTAGGACTGAGCCAATATCTGTTTCTAGAATACCTTCAGGGTAACCTTTTGAGAGATGACAAATTGACTAGAATATATTCCTCTTAAATATATTAATATTCTCAGAATTTAGAGAGTTGTGGAGAAACCATCTGGTTTATCATATTCTTACTATGGATTACACACTAACTTGATATGAAAAGTATCTCATTTAATTTCTATAACATAAGCCAAGCAATGATTACTCCATTATGTGGTGGTATAACCTGATGCATAGAAAGCTTTAAATAATTTTATATTTTAGATCCTGCATTAGTGGCCAGTGTGTCAACCCACTTGCCCTGCTGGTTTTTGTGGTACCACCCACCCAAATAGCTCTCATCTCTTAAGTAACATGCACAGTACAGGCATTGAAAAGAAAGGCTTTGAATTCAAACTATGCTTGTCAATCTTGGTTCCCCCTTTTCCTAGCAAGGAGTCCCTGAGTACAGTTTTGATTTTGCTATGGTTTGGTTTTCTCATCTATAAAGTGGTGATAATCAGAATTTAAGAGTTGTTCCAAGAGTCAGATGAAATATTATATATATCAAACCATGATGGACCCAGGGGAGATGCTCAAATGATGGTTGTTCACCATGGTCATCATTGTTGTTGGCACGAATGTCTTGGGTATAAGCTGCACATGCCCTGTCCCCAGCTCTGGCGTCACCATGTTGCTGATTTCACCCAAGACTTCGTGCAGCTTGGAGATTTCTCAGGGGGCTAGCTGACTGTTTCTTAATGCTTTAAATGTCGTACTGCTTTTTTTTTTCCTTTTTTTTTCTAGGGAGTAATTTACCTTTGACAGTGATGGATTATTATTCGGCTTTGATTCATAGCAGCGCTGCCATATAAGGAGAGAATAGCATATCAATGAGGAGAGGTGCTGTTTTAAATATGGGAAATATTTTCAGTAATTTCCTAATTACCATGAACAGAGAGAAAAGCCATTTGCTGAGCTCTGTGAGGGGGCACGTTCTAGTTCCTCTTATGCATATGTAAGACTGAATTCCCTCTCCTGTAGTGATTCATTCAGTGCATGCTGTCTCATGGGATCCATCCCCCAAACACGCACCCAAGTGTGCTGAGTGGGGACAGGGAGCCAGAAGCGGCTCCATCCTGGTGCTGATGCTGAGTTCGGAATGAGACCCGAGGAGATGTCAGAAATCTCACTCTGAACTTCTGGTAAATGTGAGAATGATCTTTGACCTTTCCTACTGCAGGGGAAACTTACAAGGATTTGAATCCGAAAAGAACTGAGTTGAGGTACAACAACAAATGATCATTAACTTGGTTTTGTTCTAATCATCATCACTGACTGGTTTGTTCCATGAAATCAAAGCCAGTGGTAAGTCAGAATACCTGTGTCTTGTCACCAGGGTATCAGGAAAAGATATGTGACTGAATAATGTCTGTCTTAAAAAAAAAGGAAATGGGTACCTACTTGAGTGAATTTAGTATCATTATCATCCATATAAAAGTATCATGCCTTTCCAATATGTAGCTCAAGGAGGTTCCCAGGGATGTTTGAAGAGGCTACCCTGAGGGTTGGGCTTCCCTCATAGCTCAGTTGGTTAAAAAAAAATAAAAAGTCTGCCTGCAATGCAGGAGACCAGGGTTCGATTCCTGAGTTGGGAAGACCACTGGAGAAGAAAATGGCAATCCACTTCAGTATTCTTGCCTGGAGAACCCCATGGCCAGAGAAACCTGGCGGGCTACAATCCGTGGGGTCCCAAGAGTTGGACACGACTTAGCGACTAAACCACCATCACTCTGAGTGTTAGCATTGTAGAGATGGAAGAGGTCTTACCTTTCCAGCACCCTTTGAACAGTTAGGGAAATGAAGGCTGAAAGATGTGAAGGGAACTTCTCTGGGTCGTAGAACTGAGTCTTAACGTTAGTCTTGATGAGTCTTAATGCCAGCCGAGATTCTTGCAGAAAATAATGCTAGGACCCCAGGCCATATTACCTTAACTCTAAGATTCAGTGGATGCTTTTATTATGCTCAGTTCCTGAGAAATTTTAGTCCAGTTACTCTTTGAAGGTGGAGGATATCAGTCTTTGGAACCTTTTCGTTACTGCTCATTTCATTATAGATCACAACACTCTACCTGACACACATGCCGCACAAAACTGAAATGATGCTCGGTGTCGTGGATGATTTTGTGGTTACATGACGAGACCATGGTGCTCAGATATTTAATTCAACATAATTCTGAGTGTTTCTGTGAAGTTGTTTTTGTTTGTTTAATGAGATTAACTTTTAAATTCATAACTTTTAGTAAAGGAGATTACCCTCCATAAAGTAGGTGGACCTCATTCAATAAGTTGAAGGTCTTCATAGGAAAAACACCGCTGACCTCCTCTGAGCAAGAACGAATTCTGCCAGCAGACTGTTTTTGGACCCCAACTGCAGTCTGTCCCTGGGTCTTCAGCTCGCTGTTCATCCTTGCAGATCTGGGAAAACTACCAGAGAACAGATGTGTATCCTGCTGATTCTGTTTCTCTCCTGAACTCTGATTAAGACAGATTTTGATCCTGGGGAGTAGGGTTATTCTATACTAAGTGCCTAGGAATGTGGAAGTGTCCTTGGAACTGGGTGATGGGTTGAGGCTGAAAGAGGTTTTGAAGCAAATATTAACATAGAAGAAGCCTAGACTGCTTTGGAGAGACTGTTGGTAGAAATAAGAACATCAGAGAAAAGGATGGCTCAAGTGGTGATTCGTCACTTTCATGAGTCAGGACTCAGATAGAAATGAGGTGCATGGTATGGGAGGAAAGGCAGTCCTGGTTATAAAAATACAAAGAACTTCACTTGAGTTGTGTTCCAGCATTTTGTGGAAGGTAGAATTTGTAAGTGATGTTGGAAATTACTTGAGGAAATTTCTAATCACAGCTTTGAAGGCATGACTTGGTTTCTCCCTGATGCTTAGGATAAAATGCCAGTAGAGAAAGGAAAGAGTTGGTGAACAAAAAGAAACCAGGACTTGGATACTTGTAAAACTCTCAGTGTATCCGTGTTGGAAAAAAAAAAAAAAAAAAGAACACATTTTCTGGAGACAACAGCAAGGGGGTGGCTGAGTATTCATTTGATAAAGAGATTACAGTGTGATGCACGGATCCAGTTAACGTGTTTTGCAGAAGACAGAAATAGAAATGGGGTTACACCGGCAGAAATAAACCCAGCTTGGGCTATCAGGGGACAGATCTGGGATAGAATGAAGGAAGACAGATTTCTGAGTCTTTAGTGACTGAACAATACAGGTGTCTAGCTGTGGCCATGTCTTGTCCTTCAAGAAATGGGAAAGATAGATGACCCCAACGGCGATTCAGAGATTGGCAGAGGTGCCTCTGCCACCGTGAACGTAGGCCCAAGGAATCAGGCTGTTTCCTTCTTGATTTCAGAAGGCAGGGCTACCTCCTATATTTCAGTAGCTCAACACTGCCAACCCAGTGCACGTGGGAGCTGGGGCCGCCATCCTGGTGGACCTAAACCTAAAAGCATCAAACTAAAGAGAATATTCTCAAGCCTTAAAAATCAAGTGGAATTTTCCCTCGTAGGCTTTCAGACTTGCTGGTGACCCTGGTTTTGTTTGTTTGTTTGTTTTCCCTCTTTTTCTGATTCTCCATTTTGAAAAGGAAATGTCTGTCTTCTGCCATCTCACCATTGTATTTTGAAAATAGTTGAAGAAGGAAAGTTATGTGGCTCAGAATAGCCTGGAGTTAAAATTCCCCTCCGGGCCCTCCCCGCCATTCTGTACAAAACAAAGAAGAAAAAAAAAATGGACATTAAGGTTGATTACGCCCAGCTCCCAGCTGTTCCAGCCTCCGGCCAGTCTCCAGAATTCCTTGCCCCGGCTGTTTAAGAAATAACTACTCTGAACAACCTTGGAGAAGAACATGCCCCCTTAAGACAGTAGATTTCCGCATATATGCCTGTATGTGCTTACTCTTTCTTGGGTTAGTGCAGCAGCTCACTCATCTGACTGCTGCCGCTCCTCGCCTCATCAAAGGTGATCTGTTCCTGTAAAGCGCTGGTCCCGTTCTTTTTCTGAACCTCCCTTTCTCTAACTCCCTTACCCAAGAGATAATGTGTCTGGTTTCAAAGGTTCATAGCTGTAAGGAATTTTATCTCACAATTTATTATACCTCGAGTTGTTCCCAGATTTGATTTAGATGAGAAAGTGAAAGGGAAAGTCGTTCGTCCAGTTGCATCTGACTCTTTGCGACCCCATGGAGTATACAGTCCATGGAATTCTCCAGAGCAGAATATTGGAGTGGGTAGCCTTTCCCATCTCCAGGGGATCTTCCCAACCCAGGGATCGAACACAGGTCTCCCGAATTGCAGGTGGATTCTTTACCAGCTGAGCCACAAGGGAAGCCCAAGAGTACTGGAGTAGGTAGCCTCTCCCTTTTTCAGTGGCTCTTCATGACCCAGGAATTGAACCGGGGTCTCCTGCATTGCTGGCAGATTCTTTACCAACAGAAAAACTATCAGGGAAGCCCTGAGATGAGATTAGACACTTAAATATCATGCTGACATGGTTTAAAACTTTGGGAGTAGTTAGGATGGGCATGAATTTATTTTGCACATGAAAACATGAAGTTTGGAGGGCAGAGCATTCTGTTCTCAGTACCTCAGAATGTAAATACAATTGGAGACAGGACCTTTAGAAAGTGTGAAAGTGTTAGTTGCTCAGTAATGCCCAATTCTTGGCTGTTGGATCATAGCCGCCAGGCTCCTCTGTCCATGCGATTCTCTAGGCAAGAACACTGGAGTGGGTTGCCATTTCCTCCTCCAGGGGATATTACTGACCCAGTGTTTGAACCCAGGTCTCCCACATTGCAGGCAGATTATTTACCGCCTGAGCCAGAAGGTTAAGTTAAAATAAGGCCATTAGAATAGGCCCTGATCCTATCTGAATGATGACCTAATAAGAACAGGAATTTTGATGGACAACAGACACCAGGGATGAGCAGTCCAGAGAAAAGACCATGGAATGAAGCAGTGAGAAGGTGGCCATGTACAAGCCAAGGAGAGAGGTCTCAGAAGAAAGCAAACCTGTTGATAACTTGTTCTGGGTCTGGTATTTTGTTATGGCAACCCTAGGAAACTAATACACTTGGAAACTTTCCAATTCTATTATTCTGGACTGTTGACTTACTAGACTCAGTTGTATCTGTCACATCTGCTTTGACAAACATGATGCTTTGAGTTACTGCAAAAATTGAATGTTGTGATCCAGGGTATTCCATTTACTCTGGAATCATGAGATATCATCTGAGGCGTGTGCATGAAAGATGTATGCTCACTTGAAATCACATCTGGGG
Source organism: Okapia johnstoni (assembly GCA_024291935.2). Lineage (NCBI taxonomy): Eukaryota > Metazoa > Chordata > Mammalia > Artiodactyla > Giraffidae > Okapia > Okapia johnstoni. The sequence goes on from CM044327.1 coordinate 26,383,072, forward strand.
CTTCACAGGTGGCTCAGTGGTAAAGCAATCTGTAATGTGGGAGACCTGGGTTCGATCCCTGAATCGAGAAGATCCCCTGAAAGAGGAAATGGCAATCCATTTCCAGTATTCTTGCCTGGGAAATCCCATGGACAGAGGAGCCTGGCAGACTCCAGTCCATGGGATCGCAGGGTTGGATAAGACTTATTGACTAAATAACAACAAAATTACATCCAGCTTTGATTTTATGTGCATGTTTGTTGTTGTTGTTGAAGATCGTTTTTGAGTTTTTACAATTAGTAAATACTGCCCATTTGAATGGAGAAGGCAATGGCACCCCACTCCAGTACTCTTGCCTGGAAAATCCCGTGGATGGAGGAGCCTGGTAGGCTGCAGTCCACGGGGTTGCGAAGAGTCGGACGTGACTGAGCGACTTCACTTTCCCTTTTCACTTTCATGCACTGGAGAAGGAAATGGCAACCCACTCCAGTGTTCTTGCCTGGAGAATCCCAGGGACGGCGGAGCCTAATGGGCTGCCGTCTATGGGGTCGCACAGAGTCGGACACATCTGAAGCGACTTAGCAGCAGCAACCCATTTGAAAGAGAGAGATCACTATTCATGCATACATTGACTTCACTTAAGTATAACCCTAGGAGAAAGGATCCATTATAAGGATATTATAGCATATTATGTTTTCTTAAAATTGTGAGTTAGTTGTTACTATAACCAGAGATTTTTGTTTTATTTAGCAATTGTATTTTCTTTCTTTGGACGGCCATCAGAAACAGGAGTATAGAAATGTGATATTCGTTTGCCTTATTAAGGATTTTAGAGGCTTATGGAAGAGAAATATATAGATAACCAAAGCTTCCTTTGTACCGAAACAGAAACACTAGGTGATCTTGGATAGAAATATCTTTAAAGCGCATTATATGAATCCTTAGCTTGGTGCGTTAGAGAGTTGCCCTGCCTTAGATGTTGTGGGTGATTTGGGGTTTCATTATGAACATTATTCTACTAGTCTCTGAAAGTGAAGTGGATGTTCAGAAGATATTAAAAGGTTTGGCACTGCTCGTCATTTCATTAAATGGCTTCATGTGGCTCTCTATACCTTGAGTTCTTAGGAGTAGTTTTACCACATTTTTTTAACAAAATTTTTAGCTATTTTCAGCTGTTCCTTTTCCTTTCCATTCACTTACCTATAGCATTCCTTTCCACCATTCCTTACTTGATTTTTTTTTTTAATCACTGTGTGCTTAAATAATTGACTACAGTTTGTAAAGTAGGCACATGTAGGCTATGATGATAGATTGATTTTTAGTGCATGGATTTTACAGTGTTAGTATTAGTTATAAGGTTACCAGTGCTTTCCATTTGCTCGTTTCATTCAGATCAGGCTGCTGAGTGAACTTTAGGTAAAGTATTTTTATAGTGAGTATCATCAAACAAGGACATCTTTCCAAAAAGTATCTCTTTATGATGTTTGAAGCCTTTGTGGAAGTGAAATATAGATGCTCTGTTTTGAGAAGGTATGATCATTTATTTAACATGTGTAATTTTTCAAAATAAACATGAACTGAATTAGGGAGATACTATTAAGGACATTAATATGACAGACTTGACTTTAAACAATGGGTTTATGGTTGATAAATTGTTTAACTTGCTATAAACAAGAGATTCATTATTTAAAGATACCTCAACTCTAGATCATTCCATCACCATGTTCTTCCATTTTAATTTTTAAAAACGAGATGTTTTATAGGTTTGTTTCCATAAAATAAGGAACTCCAACATTATCATCCTTTGTCTCGAGTAACACCACATACTCAAGTGTACTCCAAGAATAAGACAGCACTTAAGGAATTTCCCTAGAAGAGGAGTTGCACAACTCAATTATTTCTGTTTTCCAGCCTCAAGGTGTGGTATTTGGGGCTTAATAAAATTGTTATGGAACTCAGGGTCAAAAGCCAGTAATTGAGAGGCAAGTGTTGGTAGAAAGGAAAGATGCTTTATTCAGAAAAGCCAGCAACCTGGGGAGAGGTGGGCCCTTGTCCAGAGACCAACTCTGAAAACTGCTCAGCCTGGTAATTTTTAAAGGGAAAATGAGCTCAGTTGATGATTAAGGTAGGAGGTCAGGTTCTTTGTTATTTTCCCACTGTGTGCAGACTGCTGGCTTCTCATCTTTCCTTGGATGCTCTCTTGGCTGCATAAATTAACTAGGAGGAAACTGAGGGTAGAGAGGCAGTCATTCTTTAACTACTTAATTCTTCATTTTGACTCCTTCTAATCAGGAAAGGATCAACAGGTTAGGCAAGGCATTGTGTATATCCCATAAAGCAAAAAAATAAAGAGGTTAAATGAACCTAGTGGTCTCAGTGCTGTGATTAAGGTTTAAGGGGAGCGGTTTACATAATGTTACTTTGTGACATACGTATCCTTTGGTTTGATTTCTTCCCTCCCCTCAGCCTAGCATACGTTTCTACTATTGAAATTTTTTCTTATTTATTCTACACTCAAACCTTTATTTGCAGACACTAACTGTATATTACTATCGCTAGCTTTTGTGGGAATGCTTATTAATCAGATCTCTTGTTCCTTCCCTCCTTTTTTTAAAACCCATTTCCCTTATTGCTCTTGTAACCTTGTAAGGGGACAAGATGCCCTACAACTTCCTTTTGGTGGATGGCTTTGCGTGAAGTGAATAACTGCTTTGCATCAAGCAATTATTTAAACAATAATTAAATAATCACAAATATTTTGTTAGCTAGTTTTATTTTCCGTTTTTCCTGAATGCTGCACTTTTCTATTTTGCTTTCTTTCTAGAGTCTAAATATAAGTCTAAACTCTCTTGCCTTTGTTAAAGAATGAGCCGCAAGTTTAGGTCAAATGAAACGTTGTTATGCTACTATTCTGCTTCAGGGCTTATTAATGTTCATCTCTTAACTATGAGAAGATGTAAGTTAGAAGAAGTAACTTTATTGGGGTGCAAAAGGAGGGTGATATAAAGGGACTGCTATCATTTTCATCCTTAATCAAGAAACAGCTCGTGTTGGCTGTCAGTGGTTAAGAACTTAGGGTCTCAGAAGCTGTCACATCTATGATGACACTGAAAATTTCCTCTTACCTCCACTTTAATTTCACTAACAGTTAAGCTTTGCTTCAACAAAGCCTGTGACCAAAAAACTAAACACACATATACACACACAAAAAATAATAGTTCACTTGATGGTTAAGCGTATGTTCCTAGTCTTGAAAACAGGAATCCTGTCACGTGATCCATTTTGCTGAAGGGGAGTGTCTAGGTTGTGTGTGTTATGAAATGTGTCACAGTGGCTCTAGAAGCCAAACGCTTTAAAACTCACTAGAATTGTCTTCCGTTGTTGATCCTATGTTTACAATGACTGAATTTGCTTTCCCAGTTGACAAATAATTTCGTGGTATCTGTAGGTTGTTTGAATCAAAAAACATAAGACAAACCAACAAAATTCCAATCCCACAAATGGCATTAAAACAAAAAGAGTTGGTGTTATTAATAAGAAAGAAAAAAATTAATACAGAGATTTTGATATTTTTTAGAAATAAATAGACATTTCTGGGCTTCCCTAGTGGCTTAGCAGTAAAATATCTGCCTGCAATGCATGAGATGCTGGAGACATGGGTTTGATTCCTGGGTCGAGAAGATCTCCTGGAGGAGGAAATGGCAATCCACTCCAGTATTCTTGCCTGGAGAATCCCAGGGACAGAGGAGCCTAGCGGGCTACAGTCCATGGGGTCGCAGAGTTGGACATGACTGAGCAACTAAATGGCACTAAAGAGAATATTCAGTTACATTAAGTTTGATTTGTAGTATTCTCTAGAAGGGTGGTTTGAAGCAGACTTTGTTTTTTTTTTTTTTTTTTTTTTTTTTAATTTTTTTCTTTTTGGCCACACTGTGTGGCTTGTGGGATCTTAATTCCCTGACCATGATTTGAACCTGTGCCCTCGACAGTGAAAGTGTGGAGTCTTAACCATTGGACTGCCAGGGAATTCCCTACGTTTTCTTTCTTTAATTGATAAGCTTTCTACAATATTTCTATGAGTAAGAGACCTTGCCTTTCTAGGTTTTTCTAGACTATACTGAGAAAAAAGTTAATGAAATTGATAGTGAATTTTTTCTTAAGCAAAAGGAACATCCATGAAAATATTTAGAAATTAGCTTGATTTTAGTTATTTTGTTTTTTCATAACTAACATTTGAGTACATTGAAAGATGATATAAGTAATTTATTACTTGTAGGTGGATCCCTTTCATAAAATGGATGCCAAGAGTCCAATTCTCAAAATTACCTTCTCACTTTCCTTATCTTGTCCATTCTAAATGTGCAAAGTACCCTTTAGTTGGTTTTCCCTTTCCCGAACTCTAAAGAAATATACAAACTACATTCTCTAAGAGACTATTTGTATTTAGTATTATAAAGTTACATATAAAATTATGAGGTTTCTAATGATAAAGAATCTAACTAAATCTTTGGCATCTCTTGAGAACAACTCTGAAGACTTGAGTTCAGTATGTTTCTAAAGAAAATGAAATGCTGTATTAAACATGCTATTATACTCCAGCAAAACTTTACATTATAATAAATTTTTTGACATGCTAGATGTATTTACCTAATGTCTAAGTATGATATTTTTCCTAAACTCCTAGAAGCTTGACTTATACTGAATATTTTGGTTACTCTTCCGAAAATCCTATGAGAGAGCCAAGTATTGTTATGTTTATTTTTCAGTGAGAAAATCTGTGATCTCTGGAAAGATTTGATTTGCTAAGAATTACAGATAGTGACCATGATAAAAAAAATGATATTCTCCATTCACTATTTGCCATTCTAACCATTGGTATACACTGGCAGAATTCTAATTTTTAAAGTGTGAGCCTCATGTAAGTTGTGCCAAGTGTTTAGAATATTTTATTCAGATGTACTTGTCCAAGTTAACTCTGACAGATCAAAATTTTGTCCCCATCTCCAACATCAAAATTGTAGGTTAAATTTTTGTGATCTTAGTTCTGCATCTTTCACATATTTTTTTTTTTTAATAAAGGGACTTTCCTTTGTCCTGTTTTCATTGTATTTTTCAGCAATTTTCTTTTTAAAGACTCTGACAGAAGAATCTTAGAACATAGTTTTGGCAGTTTTCCTCTCTCTTAGAAAGACCATTTCAGATTTGTTTCTCTGTCCGGTCTCCTGGTTTTGTATTAGAGAGTGGTATTCAAGGAATGGACCCAGTGAGGCTCAGAGTTGTGCCAAGGACATAAAAAGAGGGGCTGGGTTGGGAGTAGACTCCTGACAGCTCACCTTATTGCCAAGTGAAGGTTGGGAGCTCATTTTCAATCACAGGGAAGAGATTGGCTGAGGACTCCGGCCATGCTGCAGGTGCCGTCAGACAGAAGCTCCTGGAGAAGTCAGTGTATGGAGAGATACGGATGTCAAAACATTTTTTTCCTAGCAGGATTTTGGAGGAGTGTGAACATTTCTATTTGGCTGGCGAAGGCTCATCCTATTAAGTAGGCGAAAAGTCTTGATTTAGAGACAAGCTTGAAAGTAATTTCTGCCTGATATTTAGGGAGGTGGTACTTGGCCATACCTCCATCTGGCTGCTCCTCTCTGGGCCTTTGGGGCCACCTAGCTTGTTCATTTCAGTCCTCAGTTTACCTGGGTTCAGTGGAGATCAGGAAACTAGATTATTTCACAGGTGTATTAGGGATGGTATGTCTATGAGCATGTTAATTGAGATGCCAGAAGTAATGGTGGCCATCTTCTCCTCTTTGTCTCATCAAGAAAGGGATTTCTTATTCATTAATAGTTGATATTAGCTATTACTATCAGAAGCTATTCTTTTACCAATTATTGACATTCAGATACCAGTCGAGGTGCTAAAGTTACAGTGGTGAACACATGCGCAAAAACATGTGTGCTCCCTGCTCTCGTGCAAATTCCATGAGTGGAAAATAGGGCAGATATTAACCCACATCATCATAACAGTAGATGTTTAATTCCAAGATGGAATTGGTTTTCTCTTTTGTTTTGTAATTTCTAAATGTATTTTATATTGAAATACAGTTGATTTCGAATGTCGTGTTAGTTTCAGGTATACAGCAAAGTGATTCAGTTATACATACATACATATATGTTTTCAGATTCTTTTCCCATATAGATCCTTAGAGTATTGAGTTCCCTGTGCTATACGGCAGGTTCTTATTAATTATCTATTTTATATAAAGTGTGTATATGCTAATCTCAGACTCCTAGTTTATCCCTTCCTATCGCTTTGGTAACCATAAGTTTCTTTTCTATGTCTGTGACTCTATTTCTGTTTTGTAAATAAGTTTATTTGTATCATTTTTAAAATTGCACATATAAGTGATACCATATATTTGTCTTTTTCTTTCTGACTTACTTAGTATCATAGTCTCTAGGCCTATCCAGGTTGCTGCGGATGGCATTATTTCATTCTTTTTTATGGCTGAGTAGTGTGGAATTAATTTTCCAAAGACAGAAAGTATGGTTCTATAAGGGCAGTGAGTGAAGTTGCTCAGTTGTGTCCACTCTTTGCAACCCCATGGACTGTAGCCTGCCAGGCTCCTCCATCCATGGGATTTTCCAGTAGCCAATGGTTAATTCCCCTCAAGCTGATTCATGGATTGCTACCCTGAAGGGGGAATTAGAAATGGAGCAGAGGGAAGGGTGGGAGAACATAGCAGATAGAAGCATGTAGCTGACCCATGAGGACGGAGGGAGGGAAAGACTGGTGTGAAAGGCTGGAGAGGGTTCAGATGGCCAGTCATGCTGGGTCTTTCAGGTCATTCAAGGCACATGATCTTTGTCTGAGGACTTTGGAAGTCCGTAAGGGATTTCTAAACAGAAAAGATCTTTCTTGCCAAAGTGTGAAGAACAGTTTGATGTGGGTGTCATAACTAAAGGGAGACACTGGTGGAAAAGTCTGTTGCAGTAGTCAGGGGAAAAGATGATGCTTATTTAGATTAGAGCACCATAGTCAGACATGAATGTACTGGGACATATTTTAGTAGTTTAATGGGTGGAATAGGTTGAAAATGGAGGTGAGAGAGAAAAGGAGGGGAAGTCAAACATAATCCCTACCTAAATAAGTTTTAAAAACTGTTTCATGGAGATACAAATTACATGTCACAAAATTGATCCATTTTTAAGTGTACCACACAAAGTTTAGACTGTTTTTAGAGTTGCACTGCCAGCGTCACAGCCTGAGTCTAAAATACTTCCATCATCCTAAAAAGAAACTTCATGCCCATTTATAGTCACTCGTCATCCCTATCTCTGGCCCTAGGCAATAGCTAATCTGTATAGATTTGCCTTTTGTGGGCATTTTGTAAAAATGGAATCATACAATCTGTGTTCTTTTTGTCTGGCTTCTGTCACTCACCAAACTGTTTGAGGTGCATCCAGGGTGTAGCTGATCTATGCAACTAGAAACCTGGAGAGGGGCAGCACCAGAGAGGAGGCAGGGCTGGCAGTGAGCAGGGAGAGATGATGAGTTACGTTTTGGACGGGTTAAGTGTCAGATGCCTTTTTGGTAATTAAAGCTCTGAGCATGGATAAAAAACACACAAGGAAAAATATGACTTGGACTGGACCTCAGAGTATTCCAGCCTTTTCGTAATCAATCCAGGGATGAATTTGAAGGAAACCAAGAAGAAATATCCCTTGAAATTAAAGACAGACCAAAACAAAATAACATTTCAAGGAGAAGGAAGTTGTTATGATATAAATTTGTCAATTAAGCAGAGGTTGAAAATGTTCATTGGCGCTAATCATCATGGAAACCATTGGTGATGTTGGTGGGATCTGTGTTGGTTGAATGTAGATTATGTAGCTTGAAGATTGAGTTGTGAGGAATCGTGAATGTAGGTCACTCTTTTGTGAAGGAGGAGAAATGTAGTGGAGTGTAGATCTGTATACTGTTTTGAGTAACACGATAGATAGAGATTTAATTATAGCTAAATATTGACCAGAAGCATCAGTACAGGAAAACCGAAAAGCTCTATGTTATAGAAGAAAAAGGCAAACACGATAGGTGAGCCTCCTGGAAAAGCAGGAGGAGTCGGATCAGATACACACTTGAAGGAAGAAGCTGACGGACCACCTCCAGTAGGAAGAAAATGGAGAGAGATGGGGGCAGATTTATGTTTGACTTTAGGACTTGTGTTTCAGCTCTGTTGGCACACCTGTGTTGCTGCGGCTGAACTGTTCACTTTAAGGGGGTTGGCTGGATTTAGTGACCACAAAGCCATGGTTGGGTGTATACAGAGGATCCACAAACCCAGCTTCATTAGCTTGAAACCCACAGTCATTTTAGAAAGTGTGTGAATCACACATGACAACAACCAGAAGTTGTTGATTCAACTATTACTCTTCAGAGAATCTATTCTTTGACGAATTATTTACATGCAGGTACCAGTCTGGGTGCTCAAGATACAGTGGTAACCACAAGGACGAAAGTATATGTCAGCCCTATTCGCATGCAAATTCCATGGGTGGAAAAGGGGGCATGGACTGTTAACCCAAATCATCAGAGTGGTGGATGTTTAATTACAAAATGGGAATAGGTTTAGGTTTACTTTTGTTGTTGCTGTGTTTCGTCTTTTTTTTTTTTAGTTGGCAAAATTTCAATTTTTACTAACTTTCCCTATGTATTCTTGGAGAAGGAAATGGCAGCCCACTGCAGTATTCTTACCTGTAGAATCCTGTGGACAGAGGAGCCTGATGGGCTGATATCCATAGAGTCGCACAGGGTCAGACACAACTGAAGCGACTTAGCATGCATGCATGCATTGAAGAAGGAAATGGCAACCCACTCCAGTATTCTTGCCTGGAGAATCCCAGGGACAGAGGAAGGAGCCTGGTGGGCTGCTGTCTATGGGGTCGCACAGAGTCGGGCATGACTGAAGTGACTTAGCAGCAGTAGCAGCTATGTATTCTCATTACTTTCATCCCTGTTCTCTCCTTTCCCTGGATAAATCCTGCTCCCCCCGAACCCCGAACCCCGCCCCCCCCCCCCCCCCGCCGCCACACACACTAGCTTCCAAGCATTCAGCAATTTTTTGAGACTTCTTGCTGGGAAATAGGAATTCAACCAGCCTAGTCTAAAGCAGAATAACACTGCTGTAAGCACCTCAGTCGTTTGAATCAGCATTTGGATCCTCAAATCCCTTTACTTTAATCATGACAATTGATCTACAAATCAAGTTGAAGGAAGAGCTTGGGGATTGGTTCAGACCGATAGCTTCAGTAAATGAAATGTTTCTCCAGCTCACACACCGCAGGTCCAATTATGAGGAAGGCAGGACTTCATTTCCTGCAATACTGTGCTCCCTCCACTTGCAGGTCCACATATTAGCATACAGTTCAGACCAGAGGCCTGATAAGCACCTGCCTTACATCTATCATTACACTGGGAAGGAATCTTGGTTTTTGTTATCCTTTGTGAAAACTGCGTATTAGCCTTGCTCTCCATTAATTCACCCTCATGGAAGCTTATCTCTTAGATTTATCATAACTGACCAAAATGACAAATCTCCCCACTAAACAAACCACACGTGATTCAGTGATGACATTGAGCTTAGTGGTTGGGAAAACTGTGTTCTCTGGGGTGAAGACTTTTAAACCATTGTTGTAAATATATTTTAATTATATCTGTTCTGGCATCATCTAGCCAGAGGAAACAATTTTTCAGGAGCCCATTTCATCTCCCTTGAAAGTTTTGGTCTTAACGTTGAAAAGCTTTTGAGATGAGTAGCTTGGAAGGAGAAATGGAGGCAAGCAGAAGCTACAGGAGCATAGGAGCTGTTTATAAACAGCATGTCAAAGGCCTGCTTTCGTTCCCAAGCAGCAGGGCATTATTAATATGTAACAGTTAATACCCTATATTGCTTCTCAGCTATGACTCATTAGTGGGAATATTGCATGATTTTGAAAAAGAAAATGTGAATCATGGCAACACAAACATCTCCTTTTCTCATCCTCCTGCCCCCACCCTATGTTTCATAAATGCCCAGGCTGGAAATCCAGAGCATCTGTTACTCTAACTGAATCTTTGTGCACGTGAAAATATCAAATTGGGAAGGTGTGTAAATACGGTCTTGACCCACTCAAACCTAAGATGACATTAAACAAGTATTAATAAGTTAGTACTTCACCTTTCATTGTAAATCTGGTTGGTTAAATCCATGGGTGTGGATCCTGCAAATACAGAGGGACGACTCTGGGACTTGAGCATCTCCAAATTTTGGTGTTCACAGTGGGTCCAGGAATCTGTGCCCCACAGATTGCAAGAATGCATGCATGCTAAGTTGCTTCTGTCCTGTCCAACTCTTTGTGACCCTATGGATCATAGTCTGCCAGGCTCCTCTGTTTATGGGATTCTCCAGGCAAGAATACTAGAGTGGGTTGCCATGCCCTCCTTCAGGGGATCTTTCCAACCTATAGATCAAATCTATTTCTCTTACGTCTCCTGCATCGGCAGACACGTTCTTTACTACTGGCGCCACCTGGGACTCCCGCAGGGATGACTCTAATTGACTGCATGTTTTGGTGGCATTAAGCTATGTATTCTAATGTGAGTTTTCAGAGATACTTGTTTTTATCTCTTGTTGACTTATGTTAGGCTTGTAAGATGTGAGATGCTTCTATTAACCTCCTTATATTTCTAGTCCAGCTATATATACATGAACCAATAACTTAACTGAAGCCATATTTAACGTCTCTTTCCTGAACTTCCCATCATTATACTCATCAAATCATACTCACTGAAGGTTTCCATCTTGCCTACTAGGCTAAGAGCATCTTGAGGTCTGATGGTATCCTCGGGCTTAGCAAAAAAAAAAAAAAAAAAAAAAAAAAAAAAAACCTGTATGCATATACTGTGGTTCCTCAGTAAAGGATGGGTGATTGATTGAATGCATGCATGTGAAAATTAAATGATTAGGCCAAATCATTGTGAAATTGAACAGATAATGTCTGTTGGGGAGTGAAGATGGGTAAATATGACCTTTTAAAAATAGATAAAAATAAAACCAGAAACTCTATAATAGGGGCTCATACAACTGTTGTAAAGTAGGTGGTAGGACCAGAGCAGTAGAGAGGAAGATTTAGGCGTTCTTAGCTGCTCCGCGTGCTTTACCGTAAGCTTGATAGCAGGGGATATGTCTCATTTCTGCACTGGTGCTTAGCACATTATCTGCTACTTGGTTGTTATTGTTCAGTCGCCAAGTTGTGTCCGACTCTTTGCCACACCATAGACTGCAGCTCACCAGGCCGCCCTGTCCCTCACAATCTCCTGGAGTTTGCCCAAGTTCATGTCCATTGACTCGGTGATGCCATCTAACCATCTCATCCTCTGTCACCCTCTTCTGCTTTCCATCTTTCCCAGCATTAGGGGTCTTTTCCAATGAGTTAGCATTCACGTCAGGTGGGCAAAGTATTGGAGTTTCAGCATCAGTCCTTCCAAAGAGTATTCAGGGTTGATTTCCTTTCGGATTGACTGGTTGGATCTCCTTGCAGTCCAAGGGACTCTCTCAAGAGTCTTCTCCACCTCCACAGTTTGAAAGCATCAGTTCTTTGGTGCTCTGCCTTCTCTACAGTCCAACTCTCATACCCATACATGACTACTGGAAAAGACCATAGCCTTTACTATATGGACCTTTGTCAGCAAAGTGATGTCTTTGCTTTTTAATATGCCGTCTAGGTTTGTCATCGCTTTTCTTCCAAGAAGCAATCGTCTTCTAATTTCGTGGCTGCAGTCACTGTCCACAGAGAGTGAAAAAGCTGGCTTAAAACTCAATATTAAAAAAAAAAAAAAAAAAAAACTAAGATCATGGTATGCAATTCCATCCCTTCATGGCAAATAGAAGGTAAAAAGGTAGAAGCAGTGACAGATATCCTCTTCTTAGGGTCTAAGATCACTGCTATGTGGTAGGTGCTCAATAAAAGTGATGTCTGACGGCTGGAAGCAGGCAGGCAGTCTGACTTGAAAGTGCTCTATGGAAAAGTTTACAGGATCACAAAATGTGATTGCTCAAGGCAGTCAAAATAAGTCCATCTATGTAGAGGGGCTTAGTGTCAGCAATAAATTCTAAGGACTTGATCGCTTCTGGGCGCTGCCTGACGAAGGCTAAAAGCAAAAGTACCCTCCCTGGCTAGCCTGCAGCCTACTTGGCCCTGAGATGTTGCTTTTGTGCTGATGACTGCTTGCATTAAGTGTCTGTACAAGGGATCTTAAGAAGAGGAGTGCTCTCAAAGGCAGATCACAATGGGCTGAACCCCAGGTAGAGGCAACCGAGTGTGGTGTGGGAGAGAAAAATGAACTCCTTTTAGGAGGGAACCTCTCAAGTTATCCAGAACCAAAGCTTCACAGCATCTGTCTTGATTTTTGAAGTTTCTGCAAGGGCAGATGGAAGACAAAAAAGAAGGTGAAAAGAAACATTTAAAGTCACCTCTCTCCTAATTCAGAATTAAACCATTTGGATTAAATTACCCCATTCTTCCCATCATTAGAGTCTATTTCATGAACATAGACTATTCTCCTGAGTTTTATAGACTTCCTGGTATTTTACCTATGAGCAAATAGGATCTTGTGCTTTATTTGATGTCTTAACAAAGAAAAACCTTGTGTTTGAGAGACTGATTCATGCTTATTGAATGTGATTTCCTTTCTTAACCTCAGCATTAAATAAGTGTGGGAGACATGATTATCTGTGATAACTCACATTCTACTTAATATTTAAAGTTTGATTGTTTTGTAAATATATATATATAGATAAAATATGGGTTTAAATACAAAAGAGACTGCAGTGGAATAATGCTTTCTTCTCAGCTGGTGAGAGGATAGCTACTACTGGTGTTTTATGAGTCTGTTAATCCTCATTGGTAGATATAAATGCATTGGTCTCCCATAGCCAATTCATTTAAATGTGTTTTATGGGAAGTACCCTCTCGATTTCTGCAGAGCCTCACTGAGGTAAAGATACCATGGCCTAGCTTACCTGTGGTACATAGAGAACTAGGTGAATGAAGAGAGTCCCAGAGTGGGGGTGAACTTGGAGATAAGGGCGGCCCATAAAGTTATCGTTCCTACAAGCCAAAGTCATTTTTATTCTTTTTATTTTTAGCCTCACTGCACTGCATGTGGGATCTTAGTTCCCTAACCAGGGATTGAACCCGTGCTCCCTGAAGTGGGAACGTGGAGTCCTCATCCCTGGACAGCCAGTGTGCATGCTTGATCACTAAGTCATGGGCGACCCTTTTTCAACCCCAAAGACTGTAGCCCATCAGGCTCCTCTGTTCATTAGATTTCCCAACCAAGAATACTGGAGTGGGTTGCCATTTCCTTTTCCAGGGGATCTTCCAGGCCCAGGGATGGAACCTGAGTCTCCTTCATTGACAGGTAGATTCTTTACCACTGAGCCACCTGGGAAGCCCTCTGGACCACCAGGGAAGTCGCCAAAGTCCTTTTTTCAAGTACAGAGACCTTGTCCTATTCAGATCTAAGCAGAATTGTTCCATGTGCATGCAAGCAGGAACATATTTCAGGACTGGTCTTACCAGCCTGGATGAAAGGGAAAGCCCCCTGAGCTTCAGTGCTCCTCATATTGAATAACTAGGCTTCTTATACACATATGGTTGACCTTCAGACAATGTGAGGGGTAGGAGAGTCCAGTCTGCGCATGGTCAAAAATCTACAATAACACAGTTGGCTGTTGGCATCCGCAGATTCAACTGACCACAGATTGTGTAGATTGGTAGTATCTACCATTGAAAAATATCTGCATATAAGTGGACCTTCACAGTTCAAATCCCTATTGTTCAAGAGTTGGCTTTGAAAAAAAATGAAAGTGTTAGTCGTCCAGTCATGTCCGACTCTTTTCAACCCCGTGGACTGTAGCCCGCCAGACTTCACTGTCCATGGAATTTGCCAGACAAGAATACAGTAGTGGGTTGCTATTCTCTTTAGGGGATTTTCCCAACTCCAAGGATCGAACCTGGGTCTATTGCACTCTATAATGTAGATACCTATATTTTCATGTTTTTACTTTTTTTATTAAACTTTTAATTTTGTATTGGGGTACAGCCAATTAACAAACATTTTTGTGATAGTTTCAGGTGAACAGTGAAGGGATTCAGCCATGGAAAGTCTTAGATACCAGTCAGACCCTTGGTTCTGTTGGCTCCTTTGAGTTGGTCATTCTGAAAGAGTCTCTGATTTCAGTGTGTACCAGGATCACCTGGGGAGTGGTTTAAGATGTGTGCCGCTGAACTCCGCCTCTCATATGCTGATGTGTTAAGTCTGCTGTAGGAGTCAGACATGTAAATTCTATTAATCCCTCTTGCAGTCATGGTGGTTCTGTGATGGCTTTTCCTCCCTCACAGTAAACCTCTGCCTCACCATTCAGCAACCTGTTTCCACCCTCAAGTGCCCTCTGCAAATAAAGGAACAACTGAGCCAGACCTGCATAGGCCCTGAGAGAGAAGAGCCATTGTTCTAGACTGGGTAAGGATGAGGTTATATGAACTTATTCAGGATCCAGTTACCTGGGAATGATGGATAAGGATGTCAGAAAATTAGAGGAAAATTTAGAAGAGAAAAATAAATAAATAAATCCTAGTACAATTGAATGGCCAGAAGCTGTTCTGCTACTCTGGATTAAAGAAACTAAATCAAGTGTTCAAAAAATAATTTCAAATCAGTTTAAAAAGTTGAGATTCTGAGTTGCATGCAGCATTGGAAGCTCCAGACAGAAGGAAAACCAGCATTGAGAGTCAGGGTAGGTCAGGGCTCATTAGTGAGTTTGGTGATAGCAGTGTAGACCATCAAGAAACTATTGGGAGGACTATGGTGAGGGTCAGTGTGAAAAATTGACTCAGAGATAGAGATACAAGGGGATGAGATGAAGCAGCTACAATAGCGAGGAGATTCAGATACTGTCTGTCAGAAGCATGTGAAATACAGCAGCATCATTGCAAAATTACCAGCATATTTAAGTTCCTCCAACTGTGCCTTAGAGACTGTCTAGATGACTTTATTTTTAAAGCTAAGCATGTTATCCCCATATGAGATAGTGTATATAAGTAAGGAAAGATTTTTGCACAGTGCTTGGCTCTAACAAAGATTGCCTATGCTCAAATGCCCCCTTTTCTACTTCCAGCTTGGTGAATTGAGCAGGTTATAACACCTCTCTGTGCTGTTTCCTAACAACCTACAAGGACTGTTGAGATAGTCAAGTCAGCTTGTGTGCTGAAATGTTTCAAATAATACTTTGAGACATTTCTTGATGTTCGCTGTTGTCCTAACTTTCATTTAATATGCATTCTGCCATCTTCAAGTGGTAGGAAAAAGCCCAGACTTGGATGATCTAAACTGTAAGAATATTTATTAGATGGAACTTAAATAATTAATTCAGATATTCAGTGAGGATGTCAGAAAACCAGGTACTTTGGAACGTTAAACTCCATTAATCCTCAGTGATTTGCCTGTGTACTCAGGCTGGCTGCATTCATGGTAACAAGATAGCTAAGGCTGCTCCAGCCAACACATGCAGACACAACATCATGTAGTAGAAGAAAGATCCTTTCCTCCTGAGTCTATTTTTCTAAGCCCCCTAGCATATTGTCATTCACGTCTTAATGGTCAAAATTGTTTTCCATGCTGATCACTGGTAAGGCCAATACAATTGGAAGTATTGTGATTGGCAGAAGAAATTGCAGAGCCTTGCAAAAGAGTACTAGATGGGGTTCCTTTTCAAATAGAAGCAGCAGCTCCTAAGCAGTGGTATCCCAAAAAAAAAAAAAAAAAAGTTTGTCTAGTGCCACACAGAAAGTAATGGGCCAGGTTTTGATTGGAAAGCTCACAAGTAAAGATTGTAACTTACAACACAATTCAGAGACCTGTTTGCTTTGGGTCTGACACCCATCTGTTGAGGAGTCTGGGAGCGCTGATGAAGTCATTGCAGGGGATATGATGACGGGGGAGTTCAGAACAGGGCAGCTTTGGTCCAGCACAGACTAATGACTCTGTGCTCATCCAGGGGCTGAGATGGAAGGGACCTGTGGGTCCTGAGTGGGACAGGTATGCCTTTGGGGGTCAGCGCTGTTGGAAGAGGGCTCCCAACCTCCAGGAGTGAATGAGAGGTGCCATTGCTGGTGCCATTAGCGGCAGTCTGTCCTTGAGTGTGTAATTAAGGATGGCTTTGTGGCCAAGGTGCCAGAGGGCAGTGGCAGTACAGTCTAGCAGATGGAGAAATTGTCACGGGTCTCCATGATTGATAAAAGACAAGAAGGAAAAAACACAGAAACCTTGCATTTGGAACTGAGTAGGTCGCAAGGACTTCAGTGGAAAAACATTGGAGCTGAAGTCGGAAGCCCTTGTTCTGTCGCTCACTGGTTCTGAGATGGCAAACGGTGCACTTAGATTTTCTTAGTAAAATGAACTTGAGAATGACATCTCCCAGGACTGTTATTGGAGAAGGAAATGGGAACCCACTCCAGTATTCTTGTTTGAAGAATCCCATGGACAGAGGAGCCTGATGGGCTACAGTCCACAGGGTCACAAAGAGCCGGACATGACTGAGCACACACACACACACAGGGCTGTTATAAGGAGCCAATAGGTTAACACGTGGGAATGCTTTGCAAACTCGAAACATCCATCTGGTAACTTCTTGACACCCTGATGCTCTTTCCTCACCATGTGGACTTCAGTGCATTCATAATACAGTGACTTTGGAGGATCTTTTGTTCCACTTAAAGTTAACGCTTATTTTCGGATGCAGCTGGGAAGAAAAGTTGAAACTCTGACCTAGATCTAGATCGTTTCCGTTTTTTTAATTAGCCTCATCTGCTTAGGGCCTGACATCCTGACTTGATGAGAGAGCACCAGGAGTTTCCTAATAAGAAAGATTATATTTCTTTTCGGAGACCAGTCAGTGAGTGACAAAGACAGGGCGAATTTGTACCAAGCCACTGCCCCTGAGTGTTCTCCCGTAATTACTAAACGGGCAAGTCAAGAGGGAGCCCTCCGAAAAGACAAACGGCACATTTTTTGAAGTCTCTCTGGGAAGGAGAAACTGGCTCCGTGTCTCTTCTGAAAAAAGAGGATTTCAGAGTGGAAAATAGCAGAAAACACATTCTGATAGATGGCCAGGTGGCCCCAGGGCGCAGGGGCTTTGCCTCTCAGAATGACAGCAAAGCACTAAGCCCCTTAATTATACACACTGGTGATAAGCTTAGGCAGAGCAGAGAGGGAGAACGTTGGAGAATAAAGATGTAGGACTTCGTCTGCAGCCCTGCAGTGAACTGGAGGTAGCTGGCGGAATTCTGTCACCTTCAGAAAATAAAATTTAGCAATGTGCATGCCTCAGATTTGATTCTGTAAGTATATTTTTAACATGTAAACATAGCCTGAATTAATCGTAGCTAACATCTGATGAATACAGGATTACTTCTCTGATTCTCTCTACCACTCCTTAAGGTACATATTATCAACTCTGTTTTTCTAAAAGATTTTTTTTTTTTGATGCAGACCATTTTTAACGTGTTCATAGAATTTGTTACTATATTGCTTCTGCCTTATGTTTTGGCTTTGTGGCCTCGAGGCATGTGGGATTCTAGCTCCCCAACCAGGGATCGAACCCACACCCACCTGCGGTAGAAAAAAAAGTCTTAACCACTGGACCACCAGAGATGTTCCCTAAACTGTTATTTTCATACATTAGGAGGCTATGATGGCTCAGGATGGCTAAGGGACTAAAATCATGCAAGTTCAGGTGTGTCTGATGACACGTTCTTTCCTGCCAGTCAATACTGTGATATTGGATAAAAACCTATACACCGAAATTATGTAGACACAAGGAAGCTGTATAGAACGGAATGTGGGGCATGAGAGAGTAATCAATATCCCAGCGGGGGCATGGGGGGCACAGCTTCATTTCTTGTGGGTGGATCAAGGAAAATAGACTCCTTATTGTGTCAAAATAGCAGGAATAAGGGCAAGTGGCCTGGCTGCAAGCCCTTCGTGGGAAACAGGGTGATGCACCATGGCCAGGAAGTGGGAAGGGAGGTCCAGGAAAGGCTCCAGATGAGTTGGGCCCTGATGCTGGAGAGGGAACACAGAGCCCAGTATCGACCCCATGTAAAGATCTTGAGTTTGTCTAGCTTGTTAGGGGCATTAAGAATTCTTTATTAAAAAAATTGTATTCGTGTATAGTTGATTTGCTTCCAGTTTGTGTAGTGGTAAAGAATCCATATGCCAACGTAGGAGATGGGGGTTCAATTCCTGGGTCAGGAAGATCCCCTGGAGAAGGGAATTGCAACCCACTCCAATATTCTTGCCTGAAGAATCCCATGGATGGAGGAACCTGGTGGGCTACAGTCCATAGGGTCATAAAGAGTTGGGATACAGCTGAGAACACACACACACAGTTGATTTACAATGTTGTTAGTTTCAGTTATACAGTACGGTGATTCAGCTATACATATACATGTATTATTTTTCAGATTCTTTTCTCATATAATTTATCACAGACATATTCATAGAGTTGCCTGTGCTCTATGATAGATGCTTGTTGGTTATCTGTTCTATATATATTAAGAGGAGGGTTTTTTGTAAGTGAATCCCAAGCTCCTGATTGATCTCCCACCCGTGTTTCCCCTGTGGTAACCATAAGTTTGCTTTCAGTATTTACACGTCTATTAAGATTAGATTCCACATATGAGTGGTATCATGATATTTGTCTTTCTGTTTTACTTACTTCACTTAGTGTGAGTGGATGGAATCTCGAGGCCCATCGTGTTGCTGCACATGGCATTACTTCATTCTTTTTTACAGCTGATTAGTATTCCGTTGTATATGATTGAGGCAAATGTGGTTCTTGGAGAAAGTGGGGCATAGCACACGCTAGATTTCTTCTCTTGTATTCTTCCCCTGCACTCTCCCCAGCCTTTCTCCTCAGCTCCTAAGTTAAAATAGGGATCTTTGGTTGTATACTTGCTGGTGTGCACACCTGTGACCAGCGGGCCCCTCCTGGCTCTGACTTGTTTATGGAAAATAAAGCTTCAATGTTGAGGTTGTGACAAACAGCCTCTTAAAACCTCTGCACTATGAGGTTGCCCCAAACCCAAGAAAGAGATGATTCAACACCACCATAGCCTCACTAGTGAACTCAAATACAGACAGCTTGCCCAGCATCTTGGCTTGCCAAGATACATCAGGTTTACAGTCTATAAATTGGAATCTGGCTCCTTTTTTTTTTAAGGTGGTAATTTTTGCACATTTTCCGGGTCTGTGTGGTTCATACGGTTGCTTCCAGAGTTCCTCCTAATGATCATACCTGCTCTCTGCTCTTACCACATCAAGGACTTACCAGGAAAATTGATGTATACCAAAGATGACACACATGCATCAATGTCTGGTATTTCTATAATGTCACACTTAAATTATTCATTCACTCTTGACAGGGACAAATGTACAGTGAAATTTCCTAATTGGGACTAATTGATAGAAAGGCCAATTATACAGCAAAGTCTCCATTCGCTAGAATCCAACTAGCAAGACCCCAGTTCATCAGTTGTTGGGTTTTCATGTCTCAGAGAATTCACAATGCTTAGGGAAATCAAGCTTTCAGGGACATTTCCTCTCCAAAGTGATTGCTAATTTATTCCTTGGGGTCAGTATACAACTAGCACTACTTTGACTGAACTCTGACCTTTCTTGGTAG
This sequence comes from Okapia johnstoni, assembly GCA_024291935.2. Classification (NCBI taxonomy): domain Eukaryota; kingdom Metazoa; phylum Chordata; class Mammalia; order Artiodactyla; family Giraffidae; genus Okapia; species Okapia johnstoni. The sequence goes on from CM044327.1 coordinate 26,402,831, forward strand.
CCAGGCTTCCTGAGATGCCAAGAAAATAGAGATGAGTTGTATAATTCTGACTGTCAAGACTTCTGCCTAATTCTCAGGAGCCCAGGACCAGTGTACAGAATGGTGTTCATAACAGTACCAAAAACGACCCTGGTTCCAATATCCTGAAAACAGTAATAAGCCTTTTATATGGTTTAAATTTTAATTTTGACATCCATCCTTGGAAGAAAGTTCTAAGTTTGCCCCTATTTTATATATAAGAAAATGGAGGTGTAGGGGTTAAATAAATTACTGAAGGTCTCACAAGAGTAAGTGATATGGGGTTATCTAAATCCAGGCTCTCTGACTCCAAAACTGATTCACTTAACTGCTTCTAGAATCTTCTGGGCCCCTGACCCTTAGACGGAGAAGGAGACTGGCTTGAGAGGCAGAGATTGTCTCCTTATCAGGTGTGCATTGGCAGAAGATGGACAATGTGTTGATTGGGATGTTGATTTGGCAGTTCAGTGTGTTGATTTGAGAGTTCAAACATCTAAAGGATGTTGAGGTAATTATATTTAAATTTTATATTTAAAGTTTATTCCAACTCAGAGATGCTATCATTCTAACCAGAAAACAAACCTGACTAAAACGTCTCACCCCCTTATAGTCTCAGCTATTAGAAGCACTAGGGTAAGACAAGTTACAAACATAAAGTATAAATTAAAAAGGAAGACGTTTGATAGCTTTCTCATTTCATATGTGCATGCATGCATGCTTAGTCATGTCTGAATCTTTGCAACCCCATGGACTGTAGCCCACCAGGGTTCTCTGTCCATGGGATTTCCTCAGCAAGAATACTGGAGTGGGTTGCCATGTACTCCCCCAGGAGATCTTCCCAACCCAGGGACTGGACCCGCAAGTCTCCTGCATCTCCTGCATTGACAGGTGGATTCTTTTACCACTGAGCCACCTGGGAAGCCCTACAATCAAGCAAATAGCATTGAATTCTCTGGATAGATTACAAGTGGACTGACTTGGCCCTCATGTAGAATGGAGGCTTCTGAAGTCCTTGAAAAATAGGATTTTTTAAACTAGTTTCAACAGTTTCTTCCCCCTATATTATTTACATTTAAAATTTTTACTTGGGAAGCTCTTTTAGAGGTATTTCTAACTAGTATCATTTCTAACTAGTTCAGTTCAGTTACTCAGTCATGTCTGACTCTTCGCGACCCCGTGGACTGTGGCACGCCAAGCTTCCCTGTCCATCACCAACTCCCGGAGCTTGCTCAAACTCATATCTGTCGAGTCAGTGATGCCATCCAAGCATGTCATCCTCTGTCGTCCCCTTCTCCTCCTGCCTTCAATTTCTAACTAGGGCGTATATTAAGAACACACTACTATAAAATGTGTGTGTCTGTTAAATTACTGACTGTGAGAGCCGATTGTGGCTGTGTTTGTACTGTACCTCAGTTCACCATGCATTCTGAGGACTCATGACTCAAACACATGCACTCACAAAGGACATATGGATGAGGCAAGGAAATCTGGCTCTCCACTTAGAGAATACTGAAAGAGTAATCAGGCCTGCAGCCACTTCATTAGTTACCCGGCTGCATTCTCCTTAGTTCTCAAAAAGTTTTGCCATTATCTATTTTAAAAACTAATTGAACTTACTAAGAAGAATTTAAATTACATTTCTTCTCTTGCAGCTTATGAAGTAGGATTCTTATAGTCTGACCAAGCGCAATGTCTTGAACTTTGGAGGATATTGCAATCTTGAGGCAAAACACTGGCAAGTAAATCATTGTAGTTTTGTTCTTACAGTGACTCATATAAGGTGAGAACTCTCAACTTCATTCTACCCTTTCTCTTCTCTCTCACAAGCCTGGATGATTAAGAACTACTCTTGTTTCTTAGTACCTACTTTCCCCCAAATTTCCTTTTATCATTAAAAGTAGAGCAGCCTGGGACTTCCCTGGTGGTCCAGTGGTTAAGACATTGCCTTGCAAGTGGTGTGGCTTTGATCCCTGGTTGGGGAGCTACAATCTTACATGTCTCAGGGTCAAAAAACCAAGATAAAAACAGAAGCAATGTTATAACAAATTCAATAAAGACTTATAAAAACAAATGGTCCACATCAAAAAATCTTAAACTATAAATGAGAAAGACACATGTAGCCCAGTGTTCATAGCAGCACTGTTTACAATAGCTTGAACATGGAAGCAACCTAGATATCCGTTGACAGATGAATGGATAAAGATGTGGCACATATGTACAATGGAATATCACTTGACAATAAAACAGGACAAATTTGAGTCAGTTCTACTGAGGTGGATGAACCTAGAGCCTGTTATAACAGAGTGAAGTAAATCAGAAAGAAAAACAAATAGCATATGTTAACACATATATGGAATCTAGAAAAAATGGCATTAATGAATCTATTTGCAGGGAAGGAAAGGAGATGCAGATACAGGGAACAGACTTGTGCACACACTGGGGGAAGGGGAGAGTGGGGTGAATGGAGAAAGTAGCATCGACATATATAAACTATCATGTGTAGAATAGGTAACTGGTGAGAAGTTACTATATAACACAGGGATCCTAGCTAGGCACTCTATGATCTAGAAGGTTTGGGTTGGGGGAAGGGAGAGAGGCTCAAGAGGGAGGTGATACATGTATAATTATGGATGATTTGTGGTGTTGTACAGCGGAAAACATCACAACATTATAAAACAATTTTCCTTCGATTAAAAATAAATTTAAAAAATCTTAGAAACAAAATAGAACAGCTTTCTGGAGCAGTTTGGAAATCATCCTTAGCATCTTTAAGATCTGTTTTCGTGTCTTAAGAAAAAAACAACATGTAAGGTTCACAGCCTCATTGAGCCAGGGTCTCGTCTGGTGTTTGAGATTTCCCAGTGACCTGGAAATAGGTCGTTGTGTACCTGACATTCTAGTAGAGAAATAGAAAGTAGACAATATGCTTCATAAATAAGAAAAAAGGTCTATAAACTTAACAGGTGAAAGTACTATGGAAAAAGAAGTAGTAGGTTGGGGCATGGAAAATTGAGAGTGAAGGACACAGGTTGTCGTCTTGAACAGAGCTCTCAGGATTGGCCTTGGAGAAAAGGTAACATCTGAGCTGATAATAAAGAAAGTGAGGGGGCTTCCCTGGTGGTCCAGTGGTTAAGACTTCGCCTTCCAGTGCAGAGGATGCAAGCTTGATCCCTGGTCTGGGAACTAAGACCCCACGTGCTGTGGGGCACCCTGCAACTACTGAGCCCATGTGTACAACTGGAGAGCCCACGGGCGACCCCGTGTGCCACAGTGATGGAGCCAAATAAGTAAATCTTAAAAATAAAAACTTAAAACACAATAATTTTTTTTTTTTTTTTTTTTTTGAGAAAAGGGATATCATGGCTCCAAAGGTTTGTCGTCACTCTTAGATTCAGACTCAAAGTCCGGGGGCTACAAGGGCCTCCGTGTGTGCTAACTCCTCTCTCTTCCTTATTCTCATCTCCCATCTCCTCCTCGCTGCCCTTTGCCTTCTGCCTTCCCTCCCCCCCCATACACACCTCTCTCCACATCTGCTTCCTCTGGTTCCTCTAGTATTAAACTCATGCTCCCACCTCCCAGGACCTTTGCACTTGCTATTCCCTGTGCTTTTGAACTGTGGTGTTGGAGAAGGCTCTTGAGAGCCCCTTGGACTGCAAGGAGATCCAACCAGTCCATCCTAAAGGAAATCAGTCCTGAATATTCATTGGAAGAAGGACTGATGATGAAGCTGAAACTCCAATCCTTTGGCCACCTGATGTGAAGAACTGACTCATTGGAAAAGACCCTGATGCTGGGAAAGATTGAAGGCGGGAGGAGAAGGGGACGACAGAGGATGAGATGGTTGGATGGCATCACCAACTCAATGGACATGAGTTTGAGTAAACTCCAGGAGTTGGTGATGGACAGGGAGGCCTGGCATGCTGCAGTCCATGGGGCCGCAAAGAGTCGGACACGACTGAGAGACTGAACTGAACTGATTCCCTGTGCTAGAAATGTTCTTTCCTAAATATGCATATTCAATGCTTCCCTACCTCTTCCGCCCTTTCCCTTCTTAAGCCCTTTTAGCCACCACACTACCATCAATTGTAATCCCCCCTTACCCAACAACCTATTTCCTGCTTTATTTTTTCCTATGGAATTTTATCATCATGTAACATGCTATATATTTTTTAAAAAATATGTCACACATGTGGAGACTTCCCTGGTGGTCCAGTGGCTAAGACTTCACCTTCCAACGCAGGGAGTGTGGGTTCGATTCCTGGTTGGGCAGTTAAGATCCCACATGTCTCACAACCAAAAAACACAAACTTAAATCAGAAGGAATGTTGTAACAAATTCAATCAGAAATTTAAAAATGGTCCACATAAAAAATATTTAAAGAAAATGTGTATATTGTCTGTCTCTCCCTGGCCCCAAGAATATCAGTTACTTGAAGGGGAGGGGTTTTATCTCCTGATGATCAGTGAATATTTCACTCCCAGCATGGTGTCTGGCAGAGAGAAGGCATTGAATAAGTTGTCCTGGACTGACTGACTGGTGTGTCTATAATGGTTGCTTGCCTGTTAAATAGTTTTTTTTTTTTTTTTTAATAACTCTGAAAAGAGTTTGCTATTTAAAACTAGATAATGCATGTAACTGGTCATCTTGTTTACCTCATTTAACATTTTTAAGCATTGCAGAAATACACTTCATTGATGGAGTGCATAACATTCCAATTCAGTGAAGTGGAATCCATTGATTATCCTTATAAACATAGGCCACTTAAGAAAGCTGTTGGTGAAAAGGGTGTGAGGGCAGGAAGAGCTTCCAAATTAAACACAGTATACTGAATTAATTTGTTTGATGTTTGTTCAGTATGGTATTTCAGTGGAACCTTCATTCCCCACCTATCATGTAACTGGTTCCATTATGCATCCTAGCAGCCAGGTGACCTAAGAAGTGTAAGCCCCACATAGGAAAGAATGGTTGGACATGTGCAGAATTGAGGACCCGGAGCGCTGATATGTAATCCTCTCTCTATCATAATGTGCTGCAAATGCTTTTAGCTTTTCCCCTTGTCATCACATGCCCGTCCGCCAAGCTCTTACACAATAAGAAAGTGAGCAAACAGAGCTTTCGAGAGAAGCTTTGAGAAGAAACATTATCAGAATGCTAGAGTGATCTATCTCTGCACCACAGAGCAGATGGAAGTTGTTTCAAGGAAGCAAGAGGAGTCAAGCCCGACATCCACTCCAGGCTGGCTTGTGTACAGCATCCTAATCTGAGCAGATAAGCTCCTGTCTTCAGGAACCAGGTCATGGTAGAAAATGATCTTTGGGTCCTTGCATCCTGACCTGGGAGATGGCTACTAACCAAGTACAGCTTTCAACTTGCCTTTATTTTGATTGAATGTTGCATTTCTTTCAGAAAATACTAAAAAAAAAAAAAAAAGTCTAAAAATATTTTCTCCTTCCTTAGCGGCCATTCAAACACAAAGTGGAATCAACATTTTAACGTTCAGATAAGCCAGAGTTCGTTTCCAGTTCGAGATTGGGAGTGCACCTCTTTTGTGTGATAATATTGGAAATTTATTTCCACAAGTTATTGCACATTCATTCCTGAAGTTTTCATTGCAGAAAATTGCCAGAAGGAATGGATTTTGTCTTCTTCAGCTGGCAGAACAATTTTCCACCTGTCGCCCAAATATTTGATGAGAAGGATTATGTTGGCGGCTCAGAAGTTTACACTGTGGATCCTTCAGAAGTGAGAGGGTCTAATGAAACCACTGCCCTGATATCAGGTCTAGCTTGCTAAAGTGTCCATGAAGCTGTGGATGGATTTCTGATGGCTAGGGCAATTTCTGGAAGACTAGCTTCAGTGGTACATATGCCTCACACATACACAACACAGTTCTCAACTCTCAAATGAGGTTTTTCATCTTTTTCGCTGTAACAGTATTCTTGTATTCAGCAAAACTCTTGTGTGGCCTTGCCAGAGATCTGAATTAATTGCTTGATATTATTGCTGTTCATCTTCCTGTTAAATGGAACCAAAAAGAAGCACCAGTCCATGGGTATAGATGAAATTGTCATTTGATTTCAGGTTTGAGTAATTTATTGTCTCCAATGAGTTTTACATTCCTCTGTCCTTGATGAAGTATACTCAGCATAGTACAATCAACAAAAACAGATTTCAACATTCCGTGCATAAAGGCAGCAACCTTTTAAACTGTCAGAATAAATACAAAACTGTTTTTTCCTTGTTTCTTCAAACACTTTATGGACTACATAAGTAATAATAATATTGCTGCTGTCAGGTGAATTTTTCTGGAGCATAGATTTTATTGTGCTATATCAGGACTCCTCAATTGCCTCAGAGGAAAGGCTAGAATTCTTGAGCTGGCATTCCTCTGCCTGGATAATGAGATTCTGACTTAGCTATTAATGTGAATATAGCAGCCTTGCTCCAAATGGAATTGCGTGTTTCTCTTCTGAAAATCTGCTCCAGTTTGTACTAGATGTTGGTACAGTTGACACTTGAACAAACAAAGCTTCGAGCTGTGTGCGTTCCACTTACCCAGATTTTTTGATATTAAATACTGCAGTGTCTGAATTGGCAGATGCAGAAATGCAGACATGGCACAGATATTTCTATGGAGGGCAGCCATAGTTCTACATGGATTTTTCCTTTCACAGAGCGTGGATGCCTGTAGTCCCCATGTTGTTCAGGGTTCAAGCATACCCCCCACAGCTCATTGGTGCCAGCTCACTCACTGGTTATTTGGCATCAGGCCACCACTAATAGAGCTTCAGCTATCTGCAAAAATCAGAATCTTTCCCATATGATGTTTTAAACTGATGGGAACAACAGCATTCACACCAGGAGCACCCAAGACAGAACCAAAAAGCTGATCAGCTCTCTGCCTCACTCTTCTCTACTGCCCTCCCAGATGTACCTGCCCAGAACTTTGCCCTCTGGCTCAGCCCCTGGGCTGCTGTTTCGCCGTCTCTTTGGGCACAGGTCCTGAGGAAACCTTTGCTTTGTGCATCCCAGGAAGAGCTGTGCCATCCTGGGTCAGTGGTCGTGTTCAAGTGTATAAGGGATCCCAGGTAGGATGTGCTGCATCTTTTAGTGTTAATTTTACTTAAAAGTATCAGCTCAGCTGGTGAAGAATCCGCCTGCAATGCGGGAGACCTGGGTTCGATCCCTCAGTTGGGAAGATCCCCTGGAGATGGGAAAAGCTACCCACTCCAGTATTCTGGCCTAGAGAATTCCATGGACTGTATAGTCCATGGGGTCACAAAGAGTCAGACATGACTGAGCGACTTTTTCACTTACTTAAAAATATGAAATCATCATATTTGTTTTTTAATGAGTTACATTGTAAAGTGAAATTCAAAATTTGGCTGAATTTTAAGAGGCAGTAGGTACCAGAGAGATGTCTTGTTTGTGGTCATGCTGTTCTTTTTCACCAACACTTCTCTAAGAGATTTACATTCATTCTCCTCTGCCAGCAGGATGATTTCAGTATAATAATTTAAAACTTTGATGTCATCTAGCCTTTTTGTTGTTCAGTCACTCAGTCGTGTCTGACTCTTTGCGACCCCATGGACTGCAGCATGCCAGGCTTCGTTGTCCTCCGCTATCTCCCGGAGTCTGCTCAGACTCATGTCCATTGAGTCGATGATGCCATCCAACCATCTCATTCTCTGTCGCCCCCTTCTCCTCTTGCCCTCTATCTTTCCCAGCGTCAGGGGCCTTTTTGTAGTTGATTGGTTTTTGTCCCCTCTCTTTGCCTCGTTTTCTAAAATTTCCCCTTTACTTTTCTTCTCCCCAAACCATTTCTGCCCCAACTTCAGAAACATGCCTGCCTCTATCATCTCTGGTTGAGGCAGCTAGAAGGCTTATTAAGCGTCTAGACTGTCATGTTGTCAAGAGAATTGGGGATCCAAATGTATGGGTGAGAGAGAGTGGAAATGGCAGGACCTGGTTCTTGCTGGTGTCAGGGCAGATCTTAACATGAGGGACAATTAAATGCAGGCAGTCTTTCCGTTTCCATTCTCTTTTAAAGAGAGGAAAGTGAGGTTGGGGAAGGTAAGGCTTGTTTGTGTGTAGTCTTGGGCTTCTTTAGGGCTGGGAGAGACTGAAGAGAGTGGTTGCCTGGACTGTATCCTAGGGTCCTAAGGACACTGCGGATTTCTAGAACAACTGGGGACATGCACTATTTTCAACAGTTCACGCAGCATAATGAGACGTGTACCTGTACTCCCAATCTGTTTTTCTGATTCAGGCTGTAGCTTTTGAAATTCAGTAGAGTTATATTGGTAATCATGGATGAATCAAAAATTCTATTGTTGTCCCTGAGAATTTTAAAAAATACTGAAAAAAAAATGAACACTTGTATACCCATCTTTCACCCAACTATTTCTTTATTATTATTTATTACTAATCATAAGGGTATTATTTGCCAATCAGCATGATAGATTTTTAACAGAGAAATAAGTAGTACAGATAAAATTAAAGTGCTTCTTCTTCCAAGCCCCTTTCCATCTTCTTTCCCTTCACCATCTTCCCAAAGAGCAGCTTCTGTCTGTAAGTTACTAACCTTCAATTTTATTTTCATATTTTAGCATGCATTTATATACTTGTGAGTACATAATTTTCACTGCATTGCTTTATGACCATAATTTATAAGTTTACAAAAATGGGATCCTACAGAATTTATCCTTATGTAACATATTTCTTTTTCCTTCTCCTATAACATAAATTGAGATTTATCTGTTGGTAGATATTGATGGTTGTTTCTTACTACAAGATAGTAGTCTGTTCCTTGAACACACCTTATGTGATTAGTTCTACTCTTATTATGTACATTGATTTTGTTTTTTCTCTAGACAGCATCTAGAACATACTTATGTGTGCTTATTTCAGCTGATGTCCTGATAGAAATTTCTGTATGCCTTTTTTTCTTTTAAACTTATTTGGCTACACTGGGTCTTAATTGCAGCATGAAGGATCTTTGTTTTTGTCAGGCATACTCTGTAGTTGTGGCACATGGGCTTAGTGGCCTCACAGCATGTGGGATCTTAGTTCCCTGAACAGTGATCAAACCCACGTCCCTGCAGTGCAAGGCAGATTCTTAACCACTGGACCACCAGGGAAGTCACTATGTCTTTAATTACTAAAACACAGTGGGAGAAATTAATTCACAAATGTTGTTTGCTAGGCAGAATCCTTTCAACCGTGAACTCCAAAGGAAAAACCAGTCAAAGGAATTGGATGCCATTGATGTAATGCACCTCTCTGCCCATGAACAGGGCTAAATTTAAGTCATCTTAGAAGTTTTCTCTATACCTTTTGAAAAAATACCAGAGTAGGAGTCCACAGATCCTTTTGGTGGTTTCATATTTTAGTTTCTCAGAGCAGTAGGGTTCAGAAATTTTTCATAGCTTTTGACCTAAATTCCTACTTCTATTGTTGAAGCCCCCATTGCCTCTCGCATTCTCCAGAAGTACCTAAGCCCAGGGACTTACCTCAACTCTTACAATAACGCTTTCTGTCCTAATAGGCTATTTGAAGTTCTTTTCTCCCCTTAGCCTAGAGTGTGGTCTCTTTAAATCCTCCTCCTTGGGTTTCTTCCTCTAGATCGTCTGTGTAGTTCTATTCCAGGCTTTTTGAAATTTATCCATATCTTTAGTTTTATAACGTGTGTGTGTGCACGTGCACGCTGAGTTGCTCAACTGTGTCCTATTCTTTGCGACCCCATGGACTGTAGCCCACCAGGCTCCTCTGTCCATGGGATTCCCTAGGCAAGAATACTAGAGTGGGTTGCCATGCCCATCTCCAGGGGATCTTCCCAACCCAGAGATGAAACTCACGGCTCCTGAATTGCAGGTAGAGTCCTTACTGCTGAGCCACTGGGGAAGCCCCGAGTTTTACAGTGCTCAATGTTACAAAGAAAAATATTAGGATGTTCTTGAGGAAGACTGACAGGATCACCTCATAACTTTTAATATGTGACTCTCTGTGTTTATACTTATGTACACGTACATATGTGTTATCTCTTATTTGGGAAATGATCTTTTCTTTCTGCTTAGCAAGATTTACATGTTTACAACACACATGTGTACACACTCACATACAATGATAGTACTTCATGGCTAGATTATATTTAGCATGTGGTCTTTTAGGTTGACTAATTATGTCTTTTGATATGTTGCACAAAGAGATATATTTTACTATGTAGGCATTTGTTGATTAAAAAAAGAGAGTGACTAGAGCATGTCAGACGATGTGTAAAGAAAGTTCATAGCAGGATTGTTCTCAGTAGTAAAGAAAAACAAAATAAAATGGCCATTAACAGGAGAATGGATAAGTAAATCACGATATATTCACACCATGGAATAGTGAAATGCAGGAACCGCAGCCACCTATATTGGCAACGATGAATTTTTAAAACAGTGTTGAGGCACTTCCCTGGTAGTACATTGGATTGGAATCCACCTGCCAATGCAGGGGACACAGGGTCGATCCCTGGTCCAGGAAGATTCCATATGGCTCAGAGCAACTAAGCCCTTGAGCCACAACTACTGAGGCCTGTGTGCTGCAGCTGCTGAAACCCAGGCACTGAGAGCCTGTGCTCCACAACAAGAAAAGTCACCACAGTGAGAAGCTCTTGCACTGCAAGGGAGAGTGTCCCCTGCTCACTGCAACTAGAGAAAGCCCAGGCACAGGAACAAAGATCCAGTGCAGCCTAAAATAAATAAATTACAAAAAATAAAAATAAAAAAAACCCAGTCGGGGGGGGGGGGCACAATAAGAAGAGTAGGAGTAGGAATGGCCAATGAACATATGAAAAGAGGCCCAAAGCCTGAGCCATTATGCAAATACAAATCACAATCATGAGACAACTACTTCATAATAACACTAGGATGGCTGTATTCAAAAAAAGGATAATAACGAAGCTATACTCAATAACAAAGGTAAGGGGACTTCTCTGGTGGTCCAGTGGTTAAGACTTAGCCTTACAGTGCTCAGGGTTTGAGTTGATCCATGGCCAGGGAGTTAAGATCCCGCATGCCTCATGGCCAAAAGACAAAAACATAATAGAGAAGCAATATTGTAACAAATGCAATCAAAACTTTAAAAATAGTCCACATGAAATAATCTCTAAAAAAATCTAAAAAATAACAAAGATATTAAGAGGATATGGAGAAATTTTAATCTCTATACATTATTGGCAGAAATCTATAGCCAGTGTAGAAAAGAGTTGTTCCAAGAGTTAAGTGTAGGTCATACAAGCCACCAGTTTGGCTCATAGATACACGTGAAAGAAATGAAAACACATGTCTATGCAAAATCTTGTTTATAAATGTCCATAGCAACATTACTAATAGTAGTGAATAGGTCCCAGATATCCATCAACTGATGAATAAACTACGGTTTATCCATACAATGAAATGTTCCTTAATAAAAAGGAAGCCTAGAAATACGCTGCATGGATGCACTTTGAAAATAGTACAAATGATGGCATGTTGTGATTCAATTTCTATAAAATGTCCAGAATGGGCAAAGTCACAGAGACAGATTAATGATTGTCGGGGGCTAGGGTGGAGGGAAGAGGAGGAGTAACTGTTCATGGGTACAAGATTTCTTTGGTGGGGTGATAGAAATTTGCTGAACTTAGTTTGTAGTGATAGTTACACAAATCTGTGAATTTACTAAGACACATTGGCTTCCCTGGTAGCTCAGGTGATAAAGAATTTGCCTGCAATGCCGGGGACCCCAGTTTGATTTCTGGGTTTGGAAGATCCCATGGAGAAGGGATAGGCTACCCACTCCAATATTCTTGGGCTTCCCTGTGGCTCAGATGGTTAAGAATTTACCTGCAATGAGGGAGACCTGAGTTCGATCCCTGGGTTGGGAAGATCCTCTAGAGGTGAGCATGGCAACCCACTCCAGTATTCGTGCCTGGAGAATCCCCACTCCATTATTGTTGCCTGGAGAATTTTGGGAGAATCCCCCAAAAAACGACAGTGTGGAGTGGTGGTCATCAGCCCCTGGATTTCAGACAAGGAATCATATCAGAATTATAGACACATGGTGTTGGGAATATTCTGTTTTCTTAGGCTGGATAGCGTATTCCTTTTACTATCATCTTCCTTTCTGATGTGTCCATATATTGTTTTTAGTCAATGTGTATTGTTGAAAACTTTATATGCACCAAGTACTTTATGGTAAAATTCTGAGTGCATCCTTTTCTGCCTTATAAAGGAGCTATATTATTCCACTAATGTAAAGTGACCTACGTTTATACTATTCCTGTACCCTAAGATTAATAGAGTGGGGCTAAGGGTGAACATTCCCTTCCCGCCTCCCCAAAAGGTGGCCTATTGCTTACCCAGCACATTTATGAGCTTTTGGATTATAGAGATCTGAGTTGTTTTGTGTTATAAAGTAGAGATGCAAGTTTTTTTCCTCTAAAAGTCAGTTTTCAAGAAGGACTAGGCAGAGGAGGAATAGGTAAGGGTGAGAAGTGAGAGAAAAAAACAAAACTACGTGGAGTAGAGAAGTTATTTTTATAAAAATAATGATCTGATACCCAGTTTAACTTACGTTTTCCTGAAATTGAAATTTAAATGCCATCCAGCTCCAGGGACATTGATATAATCCTGTCGTCTAACAAAGACTTTGTTATAAGTAAACTTCATTGAGCACTTCATGTTTTGGTTGTTTTTTTTACTGAAATATACTTTACATATCATATATATTTCAGTTGTACAACCTAACAATATTTATATGTATAAAATGATCATAAGTCTAATTAACACCCAGAACCATCATAGATACAGATATTTTTTCTTGTGATGAGGACTTTTCAGATTTCCTCTCAGCAACTTTCAAGTATGCCGTAATTGTCATTAACTGCAGTCACCATGTGGTATGTTACTTCCCCAGTGTTTATTTTATAACTGTACCTTTTGATCCCCTTCTTCCTTTTCACCCATCTTTTACCTCCTGGCTCTGGGAAAGGCCAGTATATTCTCTGTATTGATGAGCTCACTTTTTTGTTTGTCTGCTTTGACTTTAGTTTCAACATACAAAGGAGATCCTAGAGTATTTGTATGTCTCTGACCTTTTTTCCACTTACCATAATACCCTTTAGTTTCAGCCATGTTGTCATAAATAGCAAGATGTCCTTCTTTGTGTTGGCTGAGTAATATTCTATGTATACATGTTATATACATATCATGTTTTCCTTATCCGTGTGTCTATCATTAGCCAGTTAGGCTGTTTCCATATATTGGGTATTTTCAAAACCATACTTCAATGAAGAACATATCTTTTTGAGTTAGTATTTTGTTTTTTTTTCTCTTCAGGTAAATAGGCAAATATTGCTGGATCTATTTTAAATTTTTGAGGACTCTCCATACTGTTTTCTGGCACCAATTTATATTCCTACCAACAGTGCACAAAGTTTCCCTTTTCTTTGCATCCTCAGCAACACTTTTTATTTCTTGTCTTTACGGTAATAGCCATTCTAACAGGTGCGAAGCGATAGCTTATTGTGGTGTTGATTTGCATTTCTCTGATGATTAGTGATGCTGAGCACCTTGTCATGTTCCTGTTGGCCATCTGTGTCTTTGGGAAAATGTCTATTCAGGTCCTCTGTCCATTCTTAAATAGGATTTATTTGTTTGGTATTGAGTTGTATGAGTTCTTTGTACATACTGATTATTAGCCCCTTATCAGATATGTGTTATGTAAGTATTTTCTCCCATTCGACAGGTTCCATTTTCATCTTATGGATGATTTCCTTTGCTATGGAGGTTTTTTTTTTTTTTAAAGAAATCATTGAGAAAAGCCATGTTTTAGGACTAGTGATTGTGTCACAAGAGGAGTGGCATCACTGATGTAAAGAGATAGCTGATAAACTAATTTAGGGAGGAAGACAAAAGCTGAGAAAATGCTCAGTCTTCCAACTTCTTGGATAGGTTCCATATAGAGAATAGGAACAGTTTATCCTGATGTTATGATTCCCAACCCCATAAATGCACTCAATTTGGTTGGTGAGAATCGCATTTGAAATCCTTTTTGAATCTTAAAAAGATAGTATATCTCTGGGGTACAAGATTATTCTTCCATCTGAAGCATCCCTTTTGACTTCTTATATATGTCTTTCTGTTTTTATATGCTCACTTTTCAAAATTATAAAACTTAAGTGGCATTTTTAGTCCCTGCTCTAAAGTTATTACACACGAATCTAAATTGGGTCTCATCAGCAGCTTAATGAACAAACTCCTTATAACTCGGCCTTAATCAAAATGTTTTTAAAAATTAGAGCAATGATCAGCTATCAGACTCCATGTGCTTCGCTCAGATATTAAATTTCAGATTCCCTGAGGAACAATTCACATGACTTTTGGAGTATCCCAAGTCTTAAATGAATGCCCCGTGTTCCCCTTCCCCTGAAACATTGTACGCAATAATACACCCCACTAATCCTAATATCCTCGTAGAATATCTGCTAATTCTAATAATTATCATTTAATAATGTTTATTTTACTTTGAGTCTATTTTTAGAATAAATTCTGTGACAATGCTTTAGCTAAGTGGCACGGTGCTTGGATGCCTAAAATCAGATTCAAAGAATAACTTTTCTCATCAGTTTTGTACCACTTGGCAATAATCTGATCCAAACTCAATTCTGGTAGTCTTTGATGAGCTCTCATGTGGAGACAAATCTAAATTCCCTCAAAGAGGGCTGTTTCGCTTGCCCTTTCTCTGATCAGTGCAGCCCTTACCGACCTCCAAGAGCTTTCCAAGATGATGACAATGAGTGCTGCCATTGCAACCAATTCCTGAAATGCCTTGGCATATTTTTACCCTACCCGCTGTTCACGCAAAGAGAAGTTTCATCTAAAAGGGATGAAGTAGTTCAAGGCAACTTTGGGTTTAAATGTCAGATTTTTTTTCACGTGAATCTCCATATTCTGTAGTAGAAAGAACTCCGTTTATTAAGAGAGATGTTTCCAGTTCCCTAATCTTGACTCTACCATTATCTAGGTTAGTGAACTTGGACAAATTACTTAGATTCTGTGACTAGCACTTTGTCTCTAAAATATAAGTTAAATGGATGATTTCTAGAATGTCTTCTAGCATTAACATGCAATGTTTCCAAAGATAGGTTTAGGCCACTCTGCCCCTCTCTCCTTTTTTCTACAACAGACACCCCAACTATTCATCTATGGGGCTTCCCAGGTGGCGCTAGTGGTGAGGAACCTGCCTGCCATTGCAGGAGATACAAGAGACACGAGTTTGATCCCTGGGTTGGGAAGATCTCCTGGAGGAGGGCATGGCAACCCGCTCCAGCATTCTTGCCTGGAAAATCCTATGGACAGAGGACCCTGGCAGGCTACAGTCCATGGGACTGCAAAGAGTTGAATATGACTGAGTGAATGAACACGTTCATCTAAAGTCCTTTTTTTCTGTTTTAAACTTGATTTTGTATTGGAGCATAGCTGATTAACAAGGTTAGTTTCAGGTGAACAGCAAAGGGACTCAGACATAGATACACATGTATTCATTCTTTTTCTTAAGGACCTTTTTTCAAAACACAGTGTGATGACTTTACCTTTGCTTTCAATCCTTGCTTATAGAAACTTGGTTGAGAGCGTTTACCAAGTAATGATTATTTGACATCTACCAGCTTACCATAGTCAGAGAAGGCAATGGCAACCCACTCCAGTACCCTTGCCTGGAAAATCCCATGGATGGAGGAGCCTGGTAGGCTGCAGTCCATGGGGTCGGGAAGAGTCGGACATGACTGAGCGACTTCACTTTCACTTTTCCCTTTCATGCATTGGAGAAGGAAATGGCAACCCACTCCAGTGTTCTTGCCTGGAGAATCCCAGGGACGGGGGAGCCTGGTGGGCTGCCGTCTATGGGGTCGCACAGAGTCGGACATGACTGAAGCGACTTAGCAGCAGCAGTAGCAGCTTAACATAGTAAAGTATATCAAAAAGATTCTAGAAACAGTACCTTTTTCATCTACTTCTGTGATTCAAGGCCTACTTTTACTTATTACAATGGCATCATTGTTTTGGTTGATTTTAGAACATTAATTTGCAATCAACAAAGCAAGTAGGAAGAAGTATATCATATCTGTATCAGTAGATAATTATGTATCAATAGATAATTTACAAGAAATGACAGGCCTGATTATTTGAAGGATCCCATGGATAACATCAAGTTGGAATATCAGAGCCACTTAAAATCCCTTTTGAAACTCTTTAACTTGTTTTAATTGGGCAGAAAGGCAATGTGTTACTTCCGAAGTATTTAGTAATAGTAAAATCCAGTTCAGCTTTTAAAAAAGAAAATCTTCTTTTCTCTCCCTGTCCTAGAATGGTCATAGAGAGTCTACAAATATGGTCTTACTTTGTGTGTGTCCCAAATATAACTGGCATAACTATGTCCCTATTTGGCTTATTAGACATTACATTCTTCTGTCACTGCATGACAGTGCCCCAACCATGAAATAGTGGCCTGTGAAACAAAGGGGAGAAAACACAATCCCCTTCTAGTAGTTTTACCTTTAAGTCTGTTGTTGGCAATTGAGAACATTGCTTTGAGGTATAATTAATCTCACTGAAGTCTAGTGTTTTCCACTTATTAATAGAACACCCATCATCTGCATTTGTGGCAAGCCCAGACCTTCATCCAGACCCAGGGTCCACATTTATCTTGAGGGTTTGGGTTGTTGCCTGCAGTCATAGGGAGAGGAGTATATTCTGCAGAAAGTGGCTCCTTGAGACCTTGGACACTGGAGTTACAATAAGAGTGGGAACTTGCCTCATCAATCTTGCATGGTTCTCTGAAACACAGACATGGCCTCAGGAGCATTTAGTACTTTGAAAGCCATGTAGATGTCTCACTAGAGGAATATTCCACCAGAGTTGTTGAGGTTGTCATAGCTGTTTGGTTTGGGATTTGTGTAGGGTAGGTTGGGGACCTCAGACAGGGTGAAGTAGAAGATGAGTGAGTTATTTTGGTTCTTTCAGAACATTAATTTCATAATCTCTGAAGGATTATCTCCAAGAATTTTAAATGTTGAGAGATGAAGAATTTATTTTGTTTTTTCATATATAGAAAGTATATTTATACTTTCTACCATGCAAGAAATGGGAGTTAACCAGCAGAGAGAAATGCTTATCTTAAATATGTTGATATTATTTGGAGCACTCAGTTGGCCCTTCCTCAATTTTTTTTTTTTTTGATGACCTGTGAACACCCAGGTTACTCCAATAGGTGTTTGCTTATCAATGTAACTCACCTTTCAACACCCACCATGATTGCCTCAGTTGGAGCCACGTGGCCAGTCACACTAGCTTTCTTCCAGACTCGGTCCCATTCTGAATGAGTAACTGATCACTTTTATTCATCGTCGGTCAGAAGTTTGTGTGCCTTCATTTCTGTGTTCATCACAGTTTATTATGGGGTTTCTCTCTTGCAATGGAAAGTCACTTGGATAAAAAATGAAAGAAACACCTTGTAATGTGCACTCTGAGACCTTGGGTAGTAAACAGTTGTAGGCTCCTTGGTTACTTTTTTTCTCTTTGTTACAAATAGAAGCTTTGAGGGGCTTCTCCTTTGCCTTTATTTTAAGGACCTCCTTGCCTGGAAAATCGCATGGACGGAGGAGCCTGGTAGGCTGCAGTCCATGGAGTCACGAAGAGTCGGACACGACTGAGCGACTTCCCTTTCACTTTTCACTTTCATGCATTGGAGAAGGAAATGGCAACTCACTCCAGTGTTCTTGCCTGGAGAACCCCAGGGACGGCGGAGCCTGATGGGCTGCCGTCTGTGGGGTCGCACAGAGTCGGACACGACTGCAGCGACTTAGCAGCAGCAGCAGAGCTATTCTGTTGGCTTGCTAGTGGTGCTGTATAGAGCAGATGACCACAGTGGTGATGTTTTGATTTGAATCCATCCTATGTGGTGATAGTCACTGCACTTCAGGGGCTCCTACCCAAAAGATGAACAGCATCCAGTCAGGTTTCCTGGACTTCTGGAATCAAGGTGTCATTTTTAGAGTTGATTTTATCATCCATTCGGTGGAAAGAATTATTTCCACGTAGGTTTCATGAGGCCATGTTCCCCACCCCCTTAAACATCGTATGTAACCCCCACAAATCTAAGTAACCTTCTGCACTAATTCTAAAAATTAACATTTAAAAATGTTTGTTTTACTCTGAGATTCACAGTCAGATTTACTTGTTCCATTTTCCATTCTAGGCATTATGTGTTAGTGATGAAATGGTAACATAGCTCTTACCTAGGTTGTTTTTTTCCCCCAATGAAGTATCGTCCAATTTTCCCAATTGTAGTGTCGTCCTTGTCAGCTTCTTCCAGAATTGCTGTGCTTTGTGTACATCATGCTGTCAGCTTGAAGCACTGTCTTAACTCTGAATTTTAATGTCTTGACATTGTTGTCTTCAGATGTAGGTTTGAAGTTTGCTTTATTTCTGTTTTGCAATTACCCTAAATCCTAACTCTAATCGACTGCAAACACTTTTGGCCTTCTGATTGATAGCCTTTGTGTTGATAGTTCTAGATGATTCTAGAATTTAATTGAAGTATAGTTGATTTACAATGTCTCGTTAATTTCTGCTGTTTAGCAAAGCGATTCTGTTCCAGACATGCATACATGCTTTTTCAAATAATTTTCCATTATGGTTTGTCACAAAATACTTGATATAGTTCCCTGTGCGCCACGGTAGTTCTTGTTTAGCCACTCTCTATATAGTAGTTTGAATCTGCTAATCCCAGACACTCACTTTATCCCTCCTCCATCTCTTCTCCCTCTTGGCAGCCAAAAGTCTGTTGTCTCTCTGCAAGTCTGTTTCTGTTTTGTAGATAACTTCATTTGTGTCATATTTTAGATTCCACATGTAAATTATATTATATGGTATTTGTCTTCTCTGACATACTTTACTTTGTATGATAATCTCTACTTCTATCCATGTTGCTGCAAATGGCATTACTTGATTCTTTTTTTATGGCTGAATAGTATTCCTTGTCTATATGTTTGATGGTTCTTGATTTGCCTAAAAATTCATTCTAAGTAAGTGTGAGTCACCTCATTTAGGTACATCTGATGATTTAGGCATACCTGATACTATATCTGAAAATTATATTGTCCCATTTTTCATTGAAAATATCAAAAAATCTTTCCTTCCTATGATTCTGCAGTGCTAATGTTTGTCTAATTTAACATTTGAAATAGCCACACAGAAACTGTATATGCCTAGAAGAAAACTGTTGATGAGCTTGTTTTAACGTAATAAGGCTACAAAAAAGATTGAGAGAGTGTAATGTTACTGACCAGGGTTCTTGGCCTTCCTTAATCAAATAGAAACTATTAAGAGGCCAGACAAAAAATTTAGGCAAGGCTTTATTGGCAGCAGAGGGGAGTGAAGACAAGTGCCAGGTTCCCTCGTTGCTGGTTCCTTGTATGGGGTGAGGGTAAGGGTGCGTCCAGGGATCAGGCTGGAGGAGTGGCTTAGGTAGTTTGCCCACCCCTTCGGTGGTGTTGATTGCAGGGGGCATGCGCAATACCCTGCTTTCGCTCCCAACACCCTGTTTTTGCTCCTAGATCTTCAGGAGTGGTAGTTGGGTTTTTGGTCTTTCTGTGTCTTCTGTAGTAAAGAACCCACCTGCCAATGAAGGAAATGTAAAAGATGCAGTTTCTGTCCCTGGGTCGGGAAGATCCCCTGGAGGAGGGTGTGCAACCCACTCCAGAATACTTGCCTAGAGAATTCCATGGACAGAGGAGCCTGGAGGGCTACAGTTCATAGAGTCTCAGAGTCCAACATGACCACAGCGGCAGCATGCACAGTAGCACACCCGTCTCTAGTTTGCCCCAACTGTGCATGCACACAGTTATTTTTAATCCCGTGTAGTTTCTTTTATTTTGTTGCTAGAGGAGTCACTTGTCCAGGTGCAGGCATTGCAGAGTTCCAGGTGCCAGCCTGTCTCAATGATATCGACATCGATTCTTGCCTCTTCCTTCCTAACCTCCCTAACAAGGACATTGTGTTGATCTCTGGACTGCCCACATCTTTGCCCTGTGAAAGTCACTTCTAAATGTTGGGGAAGGTCTCATTCCTTCAAGAGCATGTGGACCCATTTAATTGGTGGTGTAACATCTGCCCCCAAAGTACCAACTCTAGGGTTGCTTGTTTCTTGTAGTTTCAAAACCTTTTCCATAGTAGCATGAGTCATTACCGCTCTCCCCACCCAGACCCTGGGTACCAACAAAATTAAGTGCTTGCTATAAGCTATAGGTGCCTGCGAGCTATCCATCTGTTGATGACAAATAGCAAACAAGAATAGCCTAACGATATTCACATGATTGATTCATATTCATTTATACATGGAGGAGGATGCTGAGACAGCTAAATAATTAAATCACATAGTGCAATTAAACTTACTCTATTCGGGAGCTCTTTTTCTCCCATTCTTCTTGCTGACAGTATGCATACCAGGCTTCACCCCAGTGCAGTTAAGCTGATTAGGTAATACTAAGCTGCTCAAGTATGTAGTAGGCTTTTTTGTTGTTGCCTTTTTTTTTTTTTTTTGCGTGAAATTCTTTATGTCAAACGCCAGATTCTCAAGGTATAACTTCAGGTCTTGAAATGATGTCCATAAAGGTTTTGTATCAACGCGTTCCAGCAGACATGAGTGACCTTAATCCTCTAAGAACACCCAGGCTCCCAGAACTGGTCACTGGGTTTTGATCTTAGATGTTGCTTTGTAAGGCAAACACATGTAAAATTTTCAGGCATTTCTTGAAATGGTGTTGAGTAGATTGGGCTCTTGCTCTGAAAATTTCTTCCTCACAAAATAATCCACAGGATGAAAATCTACTTCTTCATTCTTTGCCCATCCATCCATCCCTTAGTTTATATCTAATAATTATACTAATATGCTAACAATTTATACTGTATATTGATTGCCTAATATATGCCTTATAATACCCTAAACAACTCACATTTCTCTACCTGAATGTACACAATAGGCTTGTAATACTATATTATTCACTTTCTACAAGAAATGATATGAAGAGTAAAGTAGGTTAGACATCTGACCTAAGATCATATAATTCATTAATAAGAAAACTTGTATTTGAATCTAGCTCTAACTACAAAGTCCACATCAGTTTCCTTGCATCAGGCTGCCCCTTGATAAGAGATATCAGAAGGAACAGTATATTGTGCTTCCAATACAGCTTGGTACAAATCTGTTTCTGACAGTGTTGAGCAGCTTGTCTAAGGAGGATGAAAAAAAGTAACCCCTTCTATTGTACACGTTCCACCTCCCAATCAGATAACTGTCACATCAAATCAGGACACAGCTTCTGTCGTCGGTCACTAGTGGCATTGGTGTATTGTCGGTCTTCGCTGAATCCCAGATCCCGGCAGGCTCAACTAGATCTGCGTATTAGGTAAAACAACAAAGGAATTAAAGACTTTTACATGAGCATCAAAATTTCATCGTCCTATCAATGTCTTAAGGTGATTTTCAGAAGGACTTTGTTGTGCAAAGAAGATCATCTCATTAAGCAATGAAAGACAAATCCTGTTGCTTTTGCTTTTCTTTATGAATCTTCTGCATAAAATACTGATTTTTTAGAAAAGATGTCAGTGTTTTCCTTAGTAAGACCTTTATCGTGTGTGTAGAGCTAGCCATTCTTATCAAAATGTTGTTGTCTTTTGGAATAGTGAAACTGATCTCTTGACTGCTGTTATTCCAAATTGGAGATGAATGAAGAAATTAATGCATTGGAGGAAATAACAGAAAAAGTCAGGTGTTAGTATTATTAAGCACTTAAAACAATAGAATCTATAAATTGTTTAGAATCAAGGTGTTTTAGAGGTTATACAGCTATACTCTTAAAAATCTAAAACAATAAACATGATAAAAATAAATGAATATACAATTCATAGAAAGTAAATGAAAATAGTTGGATATTCTTTAATATTTACCTTGACTAGTAATCAGAAAGTATGTTTTAAACAATATTTTATGCATCTATTAACAAATACCCCCAAAATATGTTTTGGTGATGAGGATAAAGAAATTTGGTAAACTCCTCTAATGCTAGTGGTTATGTCAATTTGCATGGTCCTTTAGAAAATAAATTTAGTCACACATGATAGGCACTTAGTACATTTTTATTGCAAAGATCATGGTAATAAAGTTTTATCACATTTTCACTTATCTATATACTTATTTACCCTTTTTCTTCATGGAACTTCAATTCTAGAGGAAGGTACAATGATATACATGAGTAACTGTATATTGGTACAGATAATTATGTAAGGACAAGGAAAAGGTGACCCAGAATCAGAATTGTTGTGGTTCCTGAAGGACTTCATATATGATCAGTATCAACTAAGTTAAACCTGAAGGATAAGAATAGGCTATAAGCAAAGTGAGGGGGTGGTACTGAGGGCAGAAGGGAAAACATGGGTGTGTTTCCAGGTGAAGATCATTTGACCCTTGAAAGAATTGAGAGAGATTCCCTCTAGCCTCCTGGAGGTGAAGTGATTGGTCACCAAGCTAGAGATGTTAAGTGTGGACCAGGTCATGAAAAGTCTTGCTCAAAAGCCATGTCACAAAATAGGAATCTTAGCCAAAAGATTGATGGGTTTTAAGACAGAATGATATGTTTGAATTTGCATTTGACAGAGTTCATTCTGGTTATAGAATGGATGTAAGGAGGGCAAATAAGAATGATGATGAAGACAGGACCAGTTGTCATGATTGAGAGGAGTGATGGTGGTGACTAGCTTAGTAGGAAGAGAGATATAGGGCTAGTAGTGAATTTAGCAGATAGAACCAGTAGGGCCTAGTGATGAATTGGATGTGGAAGTGAGCAAAGGAAAAGTAAGTCATGTCCGGGTTCTAACTTAGGGAACTCAATGAACGTTAGGATTTTTTTTTTTTTTTTTTTTTTTAGGGCAACTGAGCCAAATAATGGATGTGAGGGGCTAAGCCATAAGTTCTGTTTTAGGCATAAGGAGTCAGTGGGATCTATGGGAAATTTAGGTTAATACAGCAAGAGGCAGGTTAATGTACAGGTTTGAAGCTGCAGAGAGAGAACTCTGCTAGTGATATAAATTCATGTGTAATCAGGATATGGATGGTATAGATGAAATATCAGTGCTATAAATCTAACATTTAGAAATAACTAAATGGAGACTTCCCTAGCAGTCCAGTGGCTGAGATTCAGCTTTCCAGTGCCAGGAATATGGGTTCGATCCCTGCTTAGGGAACTAAGATCCCACATGCCACGTGGTATGGCCAAAAATAATAAAATATAAAAGAAAATTCAATTGTAGTATTTAAAAAGAAATAATGAAATGTTAAATAGTGAAGAAATTAGCAAAAACAAAAGTGATATATGTACTCTTAATCATTGCGAATTGGTTTAATGAAAAATTAACAATACCATGATAAAATGAGATAACATCTTGAAATATATGTGAAATATATATGGGTGTGTATACACACCCTATTCACAGAAAGCCAAAATATTAAATATATATTTGAAAAAGAAAGATATGAAAATGAAATATACCAAATTATTAATAGTAGTGGTTTTGAGGTACTTGGTAACAATGGATGGTGATGTCTTTTTAAAATACACGTATTATTTGTACTTTTCTATAATTTACATTTTATCAACATAATAAGCCATGATTTTCAATACAAAATATATCATAAAATGTTAAAGACATTTTTGTATTGTATTTGAGTTTGCTAAAATATTTGCCAGTTACAATGTCCTCATAAAAGAGATTTGACAAGATTGGTTCCTCAGTAGAGTTTCTCAATAGACAGCAATACAGAATGTAGTTGTAAATTTAATCTTTTGTGGCCCACCCAAACAAAAGCAGCATAGCATAATGGGGAAAATATTCTTTTAGAAGTCAGTAGAGTGATTTCCACCGAATCTGCTCCTTGGAGTTCTTTAGCGAGTTGTTTAACCTCTGAGGGCCTCGATTATTTGTAGGATAAGAGAGTTGGCCCAGATTTTATCTAAGTGAACTCCCACTCTATTTTGCCCGAGTCCGGGTCACACACACACACAAATATATCAGACTGTGTTCTAGTCAAATCAGCCCTTATTTATTCAGATATGTGACTGAATGATCATAGTCTGTTGTTTTTTTTTTTAATGTGACCTGACATCTAATGGAAATGTATTTATTTTAAAGGGAATTTAGTGTCTGTTCCTTATATTTTTGTTCCTTTTTGTCCTACAAAGATTGAAAGTCCCTGCCATATTAATGTGCAGAACATAAAACACCAAGCACTTCCTGAGAGGTAATTTTCCAAGAATGAAAAATATGAGAATGGTGTTGGATTGTTAGCTTTTCTATCATTCAATGTTATATTAAAACAACCATTTTTTCCATAGCTATGAATGGCTTCACTCTTGAAAACTGTCAGTTACCAATGAAAAGTGATAGCACTCTTAAAGCAAAACCATTCCCAAATCGCACTGGTTTTTCACATGAATTTGAAGTTTAATCAGTGTCCCACATTCATACATACACGTACTTATTGTGGGGTGAAAAATTAAGAAATGATCTTTAAGCTTTATCTCAAGCCTGGTTTTCGATAAAATATTATCCTTTTATGTTTACATTTTAAAATGAATTTTTACCAACCTGTCAATCAAGTTCTTTCCATTGTTTTCCCCCAGGGACATATTTACCATTGATTTCTGCCCTGATTCATGAATTTCAACATACTAGGAGTTAGACACCATGAAGTAAAACCTAGAAGCTGCCGTAGTATACTTTACTGAGGCTTCCATATTCTTGTACTAGAACGGTGTGTATGTGTGTTTTTTGATTCTAAGTGTTTATTTAAGAATGCATTTAAAAATACTGAAAAAGCAAAACACTTAATAAAAATTTAAATCATCAGTAATCCCATCACACATTGAAAACCACTGGGCTAAACTTGGCCTCACTTTAGAGTCTCTTTGGACAGACTGTTATTATGGGAACAGGTGTCTCATGCTGAATCTGCACATTGCTGGTTTCCATTAAGGGGCAAGGCGTCATCAAAACTCGTGTAAAATCTCTGGCTTCATCCCAGTTTCAGAAGTCAGGTTTGCAGACGACTCAAGCAAGAGCTAAAATAGTGGATGATTTAAAAACCAAGCCAAAACAAACAAACAAACTTCCCCTGTGGCCTTGGGAGAAATGTCACTTGTGTTAATGTGGCTGGAAAAAAAAAAAAAAACAAACTCCTTCCTCAGTATTGGAACAAGCATGGTTTCTTCCTCACTGAAAACACACACATGGAGTGACTTTAAACTGGCCTTAGGGCTCATGCAATAAACTGAGACAGCTGTCTTTCTTTGATATGGTGATTACTCTGCGTCTGCATCTCAGAAAACTTAATGAAAGGCGCATAGAAATAAGAGATGTTGGAGCCAAGTTGGTCCAATAGTTTAGTACCAATGTTGAAGTCCACTCTTTATAAACTGAATTGTGAGGAACACAATATTTGTTCTGCCTAACTCTTCAGTGCCCATTCTGTGCACTCATGGCACACATGTGCACCCACCATGCCCTCAGTTGGAACGCCTTCCCCATATGTTGCCCATTTCAACTCCTACATCAAACTATGCTGAAATGTAATCTTCCCCATGATGGCTGCCACAGACCCTCCTAAGGAAAGTTGGGCTTTCTCTCCTCTGTGCCTTGTGACATTTTGTATATACTTCCAGTCTACTTTTGGCATGCTTGTCATTGTTCAGTAATTATTTGTCTCTAATTCAATCAGAGACAGATAATACTTTGGCCACCTATGCAAAGAGACGACTCATTGGAAAATACTTTGATGCTGGGAAAGATTTAGGGCAGGAGGATAAGGGGACAACAGAGAATGAGATGGTTGGATGACATCATTGACTCAACAGACTTGAGTTTGAGCAAACTCCGGGAGCTACAGAAGGGCAAGGGAGGCTGGTGTGCTGCAGTCCATGGGGTAGCAAAGAGTCGGACATGACTGAGCGACTGAACAACAACAAATTCAATCAGGGAGCTCCTTGGGGAAACTGGCTGTCTTAGTTATCTTTAGACTCAATGTTCGGTATCTAGAACACTGCCTAACCTGAGTAAGGATGTACCCGTATGTCAGTTTAATAAAAAGATTGAATATATTAAGGCAAATTGTGGTAGCCTGTGGAATGATGAATGTGCTTTCACAACCTCTACTGAAATCTGAAGTTTCTTGTGTGAGGAACTGAGAAGGACTTTTCAGATTTCTTTGACTACATTGTCAGTGTTGTTTACCATCTACAACTCGGCAGAATTTAAAATCTGCGCAATGGAATAATATCTTAGACCGTGTACAAAAATGACACAAGTGAGGTGAACTATGCAAATGCGATGATATAAAACATTTCCATTTTTATTAGAGGTTGGGAAGAAGGCAGATCATTTCTGAGTTTAAAAAAAGAAAACTTTTATTGGAGCCTAGAGAAAGAGTCTGTTTCATAAATTGCATTAAATATTTGGTATGTAAAATTCCGGCTGTTGTTCTGCATTAAATGGATACAATGCACCCCTTACCTAATTAAGAAACCATATGGAGACAAGACACATTTACATAAACAAAAGCAGAGAAGCCATCTCTATTGTGTTGTCTTCGATTATGTAACTTGGTTTCCCTGGTATGGATTTGTTCTCCGACTTAAATATTGCCATGGACCAACTAGTTTCCAGACACTGAATGAAGTTTAAAGAGCTATTTCTAAGGTGCCTTGACGTCATTTAAATATTGCAGTGAAAGGGACCCTGGAATACTTGCAGTTTCCTACGTTTAATAACTGCTTGCCTGTTAAAACCAGTAGTTTGGGCATCTGGCCAACAGGAAATCCATTGTGTGTTATTACATAGCTTTGCAGGATAACCATGTGCTGGGCGTATGGTTTAACCGTTTACTATGTGTTTGTTGAATAAATAAATGTCTCAGTGTGTTTTCAGAGTTGGTGACCTAACACAATTGCTCTGGCATACATATGGGTAGCAAACAGTCAAGAAATGGTATGAACAACAGTTTGTATCATAAAGAGCACTGGGGTGAAAATAGTAACCATCACAAAACTGAAATATAAATATTGGGGTAATAAGTTTGGAGTGGAAATCTAAATCATAATTATAATTCTCTTTTGTTTGACATTCTTTATCCAGGCAGTGCTACTGATGGCAGTCAGTGGTGGCAAGTTAAATGTATGTAACATTTTATTACTTACTGTATTTTACCACATATATTATCTCACTTTACCATCACAGAGTGACCATTTTATGGATGAGAAAAATGAAACCTCAGAATTAAGTTCTTCACCCAAGGTCGCAAAGTTAAACCAGACTTTAAATCAGGTTATTTGATTCTGAAAGATCTTTTTGTTGTACCAGATTTAGTCTTTGCTTTATGGCAGAGTTGTTGGTGGAACTTGCAAACACAAATACATGTTTTGTTGCAGCGAGAAGTGTTCTTTGGAGATAGAAGAGAAAAAAACAAAATGTATTTCAAAATACTCTTGGGGAAAGGTATGAAAATAATTTAGAATTTCTCAAAAGATGTTAAAGCTCAACTTTCTTTATACTATAACCCGATGAAATGCCAGCACCCTTCACTGATGGTCCAGGGTTTTGTGAATCCCAGTTTGGAATGACTTTTCCTCTACTGTGCCCAGTCGTATTACAGATTTCACATTTCAAACAGTCCAACATTGACAGTTTTACCTGGTTAAATATGATAAAATGACAAAAGCCCTGGTTCCACTCCCTTTATTTTTACTGAAGTTCACTGCATCTTGGTATATTCCTTGTATTTTAATTAGAGTTTTAGTTGTTAAATATTCCTGCTTAAAAGAGGGGAAACTATTTCTAAAGGAAACATTGCAAAATCCTTCTCATTATTTTATTCTCAGCCATGCATGTTCTTTGACTGATTTGTCTGTTCCTGTCTCTAGTGAAGATGCCCAGTCAGTGGACTATAATTGGTCTATTCCTTGCTGTGCTGTTCTCTCAAATACTTTCTCAAGACCTTTTCTGGATGAGTCCATAACACACACATACAGAACTGGAGTCACAGTCCAGCCAAAAGGATCACTGAGTGACCTTTAAGGTGAATGTCACACTTAATATAAGTGGGTGAGAGAACACACAGATCCTTTATCTTCTCATATTCCGGTTTTTTGAACTGTGTATCATTGACTTCCCTGATGGCTCAGACAGTCTGGTAGTCTTTGCGTCCATGGGGTTGCAAAGAGTTGAACATGACTGAGCGATTTCACTGTCACTTTTTCATCATTGCCATAATGAAGGCACTCACTAAATAATCCTATCAGACTTCTAAGGGTCCATTCACTTGAACTGAAATGGAATTGTGAGGCGTTTGAGTCAGATTTGCATTCAAATTCAGTCCCCACTTACTAGCTACATAACTTTAGATAAGACACATATTTGAAGCATTTTCTCAAATGCAGAAAGTGGTACTCAACAACCCACCACTTAGATGTTGTAAAGCTTAAATGACTTAATCCATGTAGAAGGCTTATTATCATAACCTATAACCATTCAATACATGGCAGCTCTTATTTTTACTCTCTGCTAATGTAGTTCCCTGGTGGCTCAGATGGTAGAGAATCTTCCTGCAATATAAGATACTCAGGTTCGATCCCTGGGTTGGTAAGATCCTGACCACTTGGGAATGGCTACCCACTCCAGTGTTCCTGCCTGAAGAATACCATAGACAGAGTACCCTGGCGGGCTACAGTTCATGGGATCACAAAGAGTTGGACACAACTGAGCAACTAACAACAACAGCAACACAAAGCTAGTTTCCATGTTTTGTTTTGTTTTTAACGTCCCCAAATTCTTAACACCACAAGCACTGGGATTTGATAGAGTGAAGCTTGGCACTCTGGCTTTAAAACAGAAGATCTTGAGTATCAATAAGTGTTTTCTGCAGAAAAAACAGAAATAACTGTCTGTGAGTTGCTTCACTAAACAGGGATTTAAAAAACAAAAAACAAATTCTTGGGAGGTGAATGCCTCCTGATGTGTGTTCAGCCTCTGTGTTGTCAGAGCTGGTCCTCTGTGCCCTTCTTCAGCTTTTCCTTGTGTTCTTCCCCAGTTATAACAGGAACAAAAGATAGAAAGGTTGATGCCCACCACATTTATTCTTTCTATCAGGAAAGTCTTTCTCAGAAACTTCTGTTTATGACTCATTTGCTATCGATGGGTGTCACATGACCCTTCCCACCTGGGAAGAAGTAAACTCAGTCTGTGACTTTTCATACCTCTACCAAGTGGGAGAAGGCAGTGGTGGTTGTCATCAGCATTTGTCACACCGAGTTTAAAAGTACAATCTGAGTTATAAAGCAGAGGTCAGTGTACTGAGATTCCAAGTAAATTTACCTTGAAGTCTAAAATACCCATGTGGTCTTCCATAAGATCATTTATTAAAGTAATGCATCCCCGCCAACTCCCCTCTAGGCATGGGATTTGTCAGTTCGGTTCAGTCACTCAGTCGTGTCTGACTCTTTGTGACCCCGTGGACTGCAGCACGCCAGGCCTCCCTGTCCATCACCAACTCCTGGAGCTTGCTCAAACTCATGTCCGTCGAGTCAGTGATGCCATCCAACCATCTCATCCTCTGTCGTCCCCTTCTCCTCCTGCCTTCAATCTTTCCCAACATCAGAGTCTTTTCCAGTGAGTCAGCACTTCTCATCAGGTGGCCAAAGTATTGGAGTTTCAGCTTCAACATCAGTCCTTCCAATGAATATTCAGGACTGATTTCCTTTAGGATGGACCAGTTGGATCTCCTTGCTGTCCAAGGGACTCTAAAGAGTCTTCTCCAACACCACAGTTCAAAAGCATCAATTCTTCAGATTTGTCAGTAACTTTTGTTTAATGTTATTTAAGTGTAGTTGATCTATGATGTTGTGTTCATTTCTGTTGTATAGAAAAATGTTTCAGTTTAACATATATATATATATATATAATATATATACATACATTCTTTTTCATATTCTTCTCTATTATTTCATGTTCTTTTCTGTTAAGGTTATTAGCAAATTCTAGGTCCCAGCTTGGAACTTCTATTGGCAATTTCCTAGTCCAGTGGGTCAAGAAGGGGGTGTCTTCCAGGGCAGCAGCCTTGACTTTATGAGGGGAGCATCTGGAGGGCAGGGCTCTGCTGCACCAGGAATTCAAGCTTGAGCCCGGCCAGGGAGGGTCCTCAGGAGGGGAAGCTGGAGATAATCAGTGTGAGAGAAACACCCCCAACACTTCACTATGCATACAAAGCAAACCCAGGTAGAAAAAAAGAAAATACGTAACTCTTCCATGTGTCTGCTAAGTAGCTTCAGTCGTAGGACACTTTGTAACCATTCTCCAGGCAAGAATACTGGAGTGGGTTTCCATGCCCTTCTCCAGGGGATCTTCTGGACCCAGGAATTGAACCTGCAGTCTCTTAAGTTTCCTGCATTCGCAGACAGATTTTTTTTTTTAAACCACTAGCACTCTTCCGTTTTCACTTCATTTCTTTGTCAGAAGAATGCAGAAAAATGGTAATGTGTATACAAATGTGTATCTACAGTGTCTCACCTTTCCACTCTCACAGGCATAAATGGACTTTTTGTCGTTGTTGTTGCTTTTTGTTTTCCTGGAACCTGGCCTTTTCCCTAAACATACATGATATTTATGTGGCTTCAATAATAGTTAAGATAGAATGTTACATTCAGCCTTTTTTTCCTTCTCTGAACATTGAGATTGATTGATGCTTTTAATTTTTTTCCTTTTTTAAAATATTGAAGTTTTTAGTTTAGTTACTGTTGTGTTAGTTTCAAGTGTACAGCAAAGTGATTCAGTTATACATATATATGTGTGTGTGTGTGTGTGTGTACGTACATATTATTGCCCTGTACCAAGACTCTTTGCAATTCTAGGTTAGTTTTTAAAAGGAATTGAGCATAGTTCCCTGTGCTGTTCTGTAGGTCCTTATTGTTTACCTATTTTTTATACAGTAGTGTATATCCATTAATCCAAAACTCCCAGTTTAGACCCTGCCATATCCCCTTTGTTAACCATAACTTTGTTACCTCTGTCTGTGGGTCTATTTCTATTTTATAATTAAGATTGATTGATTCTTAATGGACATCCTTGAAACAGCCAGGACACTTGGAGCAGACTTTCCCATTCCACTCTTCTACTCTCTGAAGGCTGAACTATTTTATCAAAAGGGCCTTTATTAAAATAGCAGGAAGGTGTCCTAATTGCTTTCAGATCGCTGTGTTTTGGGACTCAGATGGTTAAAGCTCGATTTATCTTATATTCTAATCATTTTACTTAGGCTGGTTTGATATTGTCTGTTTACTTAGAAACTGTTTTCTGTGACCACTTACCCCATTTCAGTAGTTTCTCCTCACATTTACGCGTTGTTATTAATACTAATTAAACAACAACACATAATGTACACCTGTGTTCACTTGGGCTGCCACTCTGAGGCTCTGTATTTGCTCTTTATTGGGTGAGTCTTTTCTGTAACAGTGAATTACTTTGGACAAAACTCAAACCCCTGATGGGAGTGTGAGCTGTTTGATGCCCATATAAAATCTTTTAATACCTTTGTCATTTCCTCTAATGCATGGATTTACAGAAGCCTGAGGAGACTTGGTATTTATTGAAGATGGAAATTGCCTTGAGCTGTCAGTAACAAAATGAATTAATATATGACATATTTGGTGAAGTCCATTGTAAATATAATTTAAAACATTAAAAAAAACACTTCTCAGATTCTCTCCTGAAACCCTTCTTTTTCCATGTGATAAATACGTATTTTATTTTCTGAAGGAGTTTATCAAACTTTTGTGACTTAAACTGTTTGCGCTCTCATTATATGGAAAATTGGCTTTATGATGGTTTTTTCATCTTGTGAGTTTTCTATTAACATGAGTTAACTTTTCTGTTATACATGTATTTGAAAACTTACAAATCTCAAGCTCTTTAATATGTGAGCCCCCCCCACCTTGATTTGATACATTTAATGAAAATATAGTTTGGAGAATCAAGCTGTTGTGTTTAATTTATTTCAGTGGCATAGTGTTTATGTAATCCTGTTGGTGAACAGTCTTTCCCATAACTCAGTGTCTTTTATTTCTTTTTTCTTTACATGAGCACAAAATTATAGGCAATCATTCTTCCTATGTCCTTTTGTCTTTGATGATACCCCTTACAGGCTCTTTGAAAGGACATTCCACCTAATATTGTGAGTTTTGTTTACCCGTGACAGTGCTTAGTCATTTAGTTTATTGACTTCAGTGTATATAAATGTCTGTGTTTGTTCAGAATTACAGTGATGGCACCCAAAAAGCCAGATTAGGACACAGACACCTCCTGGCCTCCAGACTCTCCTGATGACCTGGATTTTGTTCTGTTGGTTTCCTTAGGTCTCTTTTTCCAGCTGGTTGTAAAGACTGGTTTGCGTTGAATGGGAGAAACCCTCTCCGGGGCATAGTTGATCATGGTATTGAAGACTTTTCTTGCTTTGTTCTTTCTCTGGAATAGCCATGGGAAGGCACAAAACCAGGCTCTTCTTGGTTATGCTCCATGTTGCTCAGGAGTTATATCTTTCTTCCCTTGACTGTGTGCTAGTTTCTTGGGGCTCAAGTCCTTGCTAAATAGAGTAAGGCAGCAATGGAGCAAAGTCTTGGCTCCTGCTTTTTCCTTTTCGTATTATTTCTCTCCACTCATCACTTCCCGATACTTGGGGAGACATATTTATTTCTTCACTTTGAGCAAATGTAACTATAGGTCTTAAACTATAGCTTGTTAGTGATTTCTTTTGGTTCCTAGCCTTCAAAATGAAGTCATCTTTGGGCAGAAATGTTGGGGCAGGGAACGGTGGTCTAAGACAAGCAGAAGAAATGCACATTCCCTTTAGAAGGTTTGGTAAGTTTGGAAAAGAAACTATATCCGAAGTTGAACACCAGTCTCCAAGGGTCATAGGTAAAAAAAAGTGGACAGTTGACAATCCTTTGGACGTGTCTTGGGACTGACCATTCTTCACCAACATCACCATTGTTCATACTCATGTATGGGAGAACCAGATCTATTCCCTCCATTATTTCAGCATTTTGAGTCAGCTGAGGGCCCTCACTGAACCACTCACCAGGCTGAATCTCAAGATTCGGCCACAGATATCTCTGTCAGTTCTCTCAACAAAAAAATAAAGATTAAAAGCTGTAGTTTGAAGAGGTCTCCTATTCATTACCTTCACTTGTCCAATAACCCTGGATGTGTGTCCGACTAATTGTGCTAATTCAATCTCCAGACACTAATTCATCTGCACAGGCCTTACAGGCTTTCTGATTAGGATGCAGAGTTTTCCAATACAGATTCTTAGAGCCGGTTGTGTTTTTTGCCCTGATGTAAGTGCTGCCAGTGTAGACTGTGTTCTAACTCCTTCTTCCATTTCACAGGAACCGACAATGGTGAAGTCCTCCCTGATTCCATCCCATCAGCTCCTGGGACACTGCCTCATTTCATAGAGGAGCCAGACGATGCTTATATCATCAAGAGCAACCCCATTGCACTGAGGTGCAAAGCAAGGCCAGCCATGCAGATATTCTTCAAATGCAATGGTGAATGGGTCCATCAGAATGAGCATGTCTCTGAGGAGAGTCTGGATGAGAGTTCAGGTAAGAATGGGAAGCAATTGGAAGAATCTATGGTAGCTTCTCAGATTTTTATGTCAATATGACTGGGAAAAACTGTGTTAAGTCACACACCTTATTTGAGTGAAGTCATATTAACAGTGTCCCAGGAATGTAAGAGGGAGTCATGTCTTGAATGGAGAAGGAAGTGGCAACCCACTCCAGTGTTCTTGCCTGGAGAATCCCAGGGACAGAGGAGGCTGGTGGGCTGCCATCTATGGGGTCACACAGAGTCGGACACAACTGAAGCGACTTAGCAATTTAGCAGCATGTCTTGAAATAACCCCACAGCTCTCCTGCTACTCTACTCCAATATGGTAGAGGAGCATTTTTTATTTTCCTGCTCTATATCACATTAAGACCTAATTTTGTATAAAAGTTAATATTCTCACTGGAAATAAAACCAGACAGTCACTGTTTTCATTTCTAAATTCTAAATATTTTTTTCATGACATAAATCTTTCAAGAAGCACCCTTTTAAGCAGCCTAAATTCAGTTTCTCTAATCTTTCTTCCTGGATATTATACTTGTATGCTTCATTCTCCACAGCTGATGGTTTCTGAGTTGTCTGAGTTCTTTTGATTACTGTGTAATGATAAAGAAGTTCAAATCAGAAGACTAGACTTGAATAGGATCGCCTATATAAAAGAATTTCAGGACCATCTTTATTAGCTGGCTAATTTGGCTGATGAGGAGTGATGATGAGAATAGTGATCATATTAGTTAATATTTATTGAGCACTTACTGTATAACCAGACCTTATCTAAGCTTCTGATACACATTATCCTACTGTCTTTTCAGCAGCCCTCTAGGATGAATAATGCTGTCATTGCCTTCTTATAAATAAGGAAACGGAGGCTCAAAGAGATTAGTAAACTGTGGGCTTGTGCTGGATATCTAAATAAGATCATTTGACTCAAAACTTTCAAAATGTATTACTTTTATATTTTAGCATATAATAGAAACAGTATATGCTTTTGAACTTTGGCTTCCCAGACTAACAGAAAATTTAGCCTCATGCTAAATCCAATTTGATGTTACTCTATATTATTGATTTTTATTAGTTCTAAACTTACTAGATGTCAGATTTTGAATAAATAACAAAGTCATGAATAATTAGGAAGTTGTGTCAGCTTAATTTATTAACGATATACCGGTGCTGTTTAGTACACAAGGCGAGGAGGCAAACTCTGACCTAGACCTTCATACCTACTAATAGGTTTATGACCAGTATAAGAGCAAATGAAGTTACGATAAATGTCTAAAGAGAGGTAGATGGTGCTAGGGAGGATTGAATAAAATCATGTCTCACTGGGACTCTCAGGAAAGGTGTGGAAGCAACAGCATTTGAAAGGAGCATTGAATGTGTGATTTAATTAAGCATAATTGATGCTACACTCTATTGAAGAGAGACAGGTCTCAGTGGTCAACATTACCAAATGAAAGAAAGCTGAATGTGTGTTCTACTTAGGCTGGTTTGGTTGAAATATAAAATTGATACAGGAGATAGCAGTTGATAGCTGGAAAACAGCTCAATCAGTGGCATGAAAGACCTCAAATATCAGAGCAAGAATCCTTTACTCAATTTTATGGATATTTTTTGTTAATGGTAGGGATTGATTATATTGACATATAGGAATGTAATGGCTTTGAAACTGTACTTCAGAAGATGAATGTGGAACAAATCTTCGGGATGGTAAGGAGAAGCAGGAATGGAGAAGTTAAGAGACTTGAGTAATTCAGCTGAGAAAGTAAGGTCTGCTTCTTGAGGAATGGCCACATAAATAAAAACTAGATAGCTGATGTGAGAAGCAGTGTCACAAATTGGATTTAATAGCTGAATGATTGAATGAGTGGAGAAATAAAAACAAATCCCTTAATAGAAGGAAAAGGGTTGTGCAGTTTATATTAGTAATCACATTAGCAAGGAGAAAAGTCTGAGATCATTGTTTGAACAAGCTACATTTGAAATACTTACGGGATAATGAAGAGATGTAGATCTAGAACTAAGGTAATCATCGGAAAGAATGAAGCCATGGAGATGGACGAGTTGTCCAGAGAGAATGGGAAATATGACAAGAAAGTGGAACTAGAGATACAGACACACCTCCTTAGGAGTCCAGAAGAGGAACATCAGCATCCAACAAAGAAGTAAGCAGGGTATGCTGTGTTCCAAAGCAAAGAGGGAAAATTATTTCATAAAGATCTTCAGACATTATTCTGTCTTTGCCTAGAAACAGTGGAGGAGGCAAAGAACTGAACATATATATCAACAGTGCTAACGATTATGCAGTTCTGAGCTAATTTGGGTTTGTAGCATAAACGCATCAAAAGGTAGAGAATCACAATTCCCTAATCATTCCACTTTGGAATTAGAATGGGAAGGAAAGCAGAAGTGCTTGTTGTAGAGATACTATTCTTCAGACCAAAAGCATGCTTAGAATTCTAGTTTCTAAATGTGAGAATGGGAAGGGATCTCAGTGGTAAACATAACAGCTCTATTTTGGATATTAAAAGGTTCCAAGAGATACAAGTAGTTCATGGCATAGCTTGGAGAAGATAATAGCAACCCACTCCAGTACTCTTGCCTGGAAAATTGCATGGACAGAGGAGCCTGGTAGGCTGCAGTCCATGGGGTCGCTAGGAGTTGGACAGGATTGAGCGACTTCACTTTCACTTTTCACTCTCATGCATTGGAGAAGGAAATGGCACCCCACTCCAGTGTTCTTGCCTGGAGAATCCCAGGGACAGAGGAGCCTGGTAGGCTGCCATCTGTTGGGTCGCACAGAGTCGGACACGACTGAAGCGACTTAGCAGCAGCAGCAGCAGCATAACATAGCTATTGCTAGAACCTAGATCTACTGATCTTCACTATGGATATATTTCCTTGATACTCTAAGGACCATGCAGATTTCCTTCCCAATCAAAATATTGACAAATTTCCTTACTGACATCAGGATGGGTTTCATCACTTGTCTCCAACCATTTTCTATCATCAATCTGTTTAATGTTTATTTTCTCAAGTATAACCCTTATCTCTATTCTGTTGGAGTTTGTCTGTTCCTTACCATCTCAGCCATCTCTCCAAGGGCTAATCCTTTATTCTGTTGTGTTTCCAGCACTGATAGAAGTTTGTAACAATTAAAGGTAGAGAGACATTTCCAGGATTCCAGGTATAGTTTCCTTCTTTAAAGAAGGGTTTGGCAAAAATCAAAACCAATGAAGAGAACAAATTGAATCTTCGTATTGGGAAACTTTTGGCTTCTGTGTTCCTAAGATTGGGATCATGGAGAGACCTAGGTGAATAGATCTGGTGTTAAGAGAAGTTTGAGTCACAAACAGTAGCAATCTCGTTTACCTTTGCATGAAGACTTCCAAGAAAACTCTTGGTACTGGGGGAGAGAGCAGCAAAGGGAACAGCATTGTCCACAGGACAAAAGCCTATAGAACAATGTGAAATATGAAAGGTATATGTCTCTCAAACTCAACTAGTCCAGCAGGAGAGGGACTCAGATACTAGTGGCTCCATAGGGTTATGTGTTTTATCCTCAGAAATTTCTGTCCTAGATTTTGCCCAGTAATGAACTGAAAATAGCAGAAAACCTTTG
Source organism: Okapia johnstoni (assembly GCA_024291935.2). Taxonomy (NCBI): domain Eukaryota; kingdom Metazoa; phylum Chordata; class Mammalia; order Artiodactyla; family Giraffidae; genus Okapia; species Okapia johnstoni. The sequence continues at coordinate 26,440,253 of CM044327.1, forward strand.
GGTAAGCTGCTCCAAATAAAAGATAGGAAGAACATTGAAAAATGGTCAGCTGTTTTTCTATACTACTGCTAGAAAATCGTATATCCATTCTCATTTAAAGACCTCTTGATAAATATTGCAGCCCCATTTAACACTCTACCCTCTTGTAATTTCACAACATTCAGTTTTGTTATCACTTCCTCCTTTTAATTCCTTACTCATTGCTAGGCAACCATGTCTTGAAGACAGCAGCGTTGATTGCATTCTCTGCCTCTATGTAAAAGTCTCTGCCTTTGCTTCCTTTAAAAAAAAATAAAAATAAAAAAATACCAATAAAAGTCACAAATTTCAAAGGAACTGGGAAGAACAAAAAAAAATCATGAATGACAAAATCTGAAGAGATTATACACTGATTTACAAAAAAGCTGTTGAGAAAGAACTTAAATTCTAACAACTACCTTTTGAAAAGAATTTAATAAGCACAACCTTTTCTTCCAAGTTATTTTGATTGAATCAATAGAAAAGAAATGTCTCTCCCTAAAACTGTTTTTTCTTCTGTGTGCTTAATGAAAATCGCTGTCTACCGCACACTGCAATTATGTTTCCTAAGCTGTGTGTTCACAGTGGAAAAGTGGACACTGGAGCAAGACGAGTGGCAATATTAGACCCCAAACTAATGCATAAGTGCAATTAAGGTTGGAAACAAAATGGCCTCAGGTATTGAAAAATAGATGCATTACCTCCCCTGGGTTTCTTCATTGTGGAGCTGGAGAACAGGAATTGGCTACCTTACAGCCTTAATGGCTTTCGATGGGATCTGAAAAATAGTTCCTGCCAGTCTAGGGGGAGTGAATGACACCAGGAGACCAAGGACAGTGGGACCACATTTGACCAGGGGTAGAGAATTATCCATGCTGTTAAGAAGTTGGAAAGTATCTGCTTCAATATCTTTGGCCAACATGGTCTCCATTTTTAAATCCCAGAGAACTTTGATATTCTTTTTACTTACAGGTTTTCTTTCTTCACCAAACTAATGGGAAATGCATAGGACCTAGGAGTATTGGGAGTCAACACAGAATCTTTTGTATTTCCAAACTGGAAGCAATAAGTCCTTTCAGTTGTTAAAGGCTGCAGACTGCCTTTGGTCTTTTCTGGTAATTTGGCCCCGTCATCTAACAGTTCAAATAAGAAGAAAAAGGATTGTGTGTTTTCATGCAATTTAGCTTGGAAAACCCAGAGCAAGAGTTCTTTCCTGCAGAAAGCACAATTTATTTGACATGAGTTACTGTGTTTGCACAGACATGGCTATACCTCTTAGTAATGTACACTTTTAGTTCTCTGCACAAGCCAAGCGATCCTGTTTCATTTGTTCTGCCTCATTTCATTTGGAAATATGGGAAGTCTTCTTCCTTATATTTTTCTTCAGTTAACATCTGGAGTTGAGAGGCAATCCCAATTCAGGCATCATGCCCCTGAGAAAAGGGTGGATTATTCCAATAACCCAGAAATTAAGAGTTTTAATATAATAAGCAAGTACGTGTGCACAGACACATACACAGAAAAACGACAATAACCAGGAAAACTCATCCTTGGCAATCAGGATAATGTAGCCTGTGGGAAGCTTGAGTTATCAATAAGCTATGCTACTTCTTTATTGTTCAATAAAAACAGAGTTCCCTTAACAAGCCTCCCTGGTTCTTATTCTGCCTTGGAGATATCGAACTCTAATGAGTGAAATAATGTGTATTTCAATGCATTATGGGAAAAGTCTCAACTCCAGTAAACTAATGTTTTTCTTCTTAAAGAATATCATCTCAGGGATTTCACTGTGTGATTTCCTTCTTAAACAACTAAAGTTACTCTCTGGAGAGAAGAGGTTAATGGATTGTGTTGAGAAAAGGGAGAAGAATAGAAATAAAAATGTATTAAATCTTTAAAATTTATATCTAAGAGCTTTGCTATGCTGGTGATGGGGATTTGGATATAGTATCTTCCAGAAAACCATTAATTTGAAGTTACTTTCAGTGTTCACAAATCACCAAGGTACATTTGGGAAGCATATATTTGAGACCACGGAACACGGAAAAATCCATCTCTCAAGTGTTCCATTGCCAGTTTGTTGGTTTAAAACTCACGTTTATAGAAACATTCTTCCACCCTACCCAGGTTTTATCTTGTTCATTACTTTCCTTCTCAGAGAGGACTGACCTGTTCTAAAAAGGTGTTCAGGAAAATATTACGAATTCCTTCCCAAAATTTGTGACAGAGCTTGCAGACCTTGTCTCGTATGTCTAATTTAAGCCTGTCCTACACAAAGAGACTGTTTAATATCATTTCATTCATAGCAGAGACAGAAGGCAGCTAACCATCTTATATAATTTAATGACAATTCATGATATCGGCCTAATATTTGTTCTAAACCCTAAGTTCTTAAGCAGTGTCTTTGGACTTGTGTAGTCTTTTCTGTTCATACAGCATTTAGAAGTGCATTTCTTTATGTGAAGTGGGAATTAAAAAGATATTTTAAAAACTGAGGATAGTCTAGTGGTTAAGAGTGTCGATATTAGTGCAATATGACACCTACCATTTTTGAGATCTGTTTATCCATTTACAGACTTTCTTAAGGTAGATATGTTACTCAGTGTCCTTTTACCTCAGTTTTTCCATGTATAAAATGACAGTTACAATTGTATCTACTCTGGGAACTATCGTGAGGGTGGTAGAACCTAATGTGTGTGACATACTTAGCTCAGGGTCTGGTATATAGCAAATCCCCAATCAAAGTTAGCCTTCAAAATGATCAATATAAAACTGCTAAATTTATGTGTTATTTTATCTTTTCATTTATAAAACATTTTATTGTGTTTTACAGTATGACCAATGTATAAATAGACAGCAGTAGTAAAATATTCCCTTTGAATATGCCTTTTACAATGTTCAGCAAATGCTGTGGTTCAATTTATCATCATCATCAAAAGTTGCTAATTTTTAAATAATGGGGCAAGTGGCTGGTGATTATGCTTCTAAAAGCAAATAGAAAATTATGAACTTGTACAGTTCCAAAAAGTGCTAGTATGCTGCTGCTCTTGTTCATTCGCTAAGTCATGTCTGACTCTTTGTGACCCCATGAATTGCAGCACGTGAGGCTTCCCTGTCCTTCACCATCTCCCAGAGCTTGCTCAAACTCATGTCTGTTGAGTCAGTGATGCCATCCAACCATCTCGTCCTCTGCCGCCCCCTTCTCCTGTCCTCAATCTTCCCAGCATCTGTATTATTAATAGGTAACGAATTGTCTTTCATGGAGTGACATCTTATTTGCCTAGGATTCACTCCATCGCTTTACATTTTGTCTTGGTGATTCCCAGAGCCCCCGGTATCACCGAGGGAGATAGAATTGGTGGGATGATCTCAGGATGATTTACTACCAGGAATTTGTTGTAGTGTCTGCAGGAATGAAAAGCCATTGACTGGGGCAACAGGGTTGGAAATCATGAGTGGGTTACCCACAAGCTGTGAGTGTGAGGTCTGAGTAAGTCATTCAGGGGTCCTGTCCTCTAAATAACTCTCTCTTCCCTACTCCTGCCTCTTAAGTTTCCCTTCTGTCTGTTATCAGACAATGCTGTTGAGTTGATTTGCTTTCCTCTGCCAGACACCTCTGTGCTGATTAATTCTAATCTCCGGTGAAGATGAAACTGGAGAGCTTGGGTGTATTCTTAGTTTCTGTACTTAAGACTGAACTTGCCATACTTCTGAGGGATACGTGGAGTGGTTATTATCCAGGGGAAACTAAAGAGTATTCATTAGGCATAGTGCACTTTCAAAGGAGGATTTTTTTTTATATCAAAATACATTTTAATCTTGTTGCTAGGATAAAGTGGCAAAAGACATTTAGCCCTAATTAAGCATCTGCCAGTAAAATGAAATATGGATCTACCTTTCAATTAGCTCCATTTAATTTGCTACTTTCAGTATAGCATGTTGGCCTGAAGACATGTAAGCTCCCTTAAGAAATGGAAGCACAGTTGCATCAAAAGGCTTCCTTGCATCTCAAAGTTTTAAAACTTCAAATATGGATCAGATTCATGTGTCTTAACCAGAGCCTTGGCCTAGACCCTGAGCTAAATACTGGGTGAGGACAGAGCCTCCAGTTGTAGGTAGGATGGCGCCCACCCTAGAAACTTTTGGTGATGCTCTAGAGAGATTAGAAGCCCATCTTGTGTGATCTTTAGCAACCTGTGTTTCTCCTGTTGTAGAATTTGTCACACTCCAATGTTGGGGCAGGTTGAAGTGTCTCCCCCTCTATCCTGCAAGCTCCTTGAGAACAAGAATCTTCATCATTTTCTTTGTCACAGTATCGTCAGCACCTGGCAAAGTGGCAAACACACTGGGGCCTCAATACAATGTTTTAAAAATAATGTATGTTGTCAACTGTGTCTTTGATCTGTTTCTTATGATATGGTACCTGCAGCAAAATAATAGGAATAGTAAGAGCATAGTTTTAAGATGATGTATATGGTGACATTAATAAAGGGACATACAAATGATGATTAGTCAACAATGATAATATGTTCTTCAAAATTTGGGGAAACTTACTGTTTGAGTCTACTTTCTAGGCTCTAAACCTTGGCTTCTTGTTGTTGTTCAGTCGCCAATCATGTCCAATTCTTTGCAGCCCCATGGATTACGGCATGTCCGTCTTCCCTGTCCTTCACTATCCCCTGGAGTGTGCTCACATTCATGTCCATTGAGTTGGTAATGCCATCTAACCATCTCACTCTCTATTGCCCCCTTTTCCTCCTGCCCTCAATCTTTCCAGGCATCAAGGTGTTTTCCAAAGAGTCAGCTCTTCAAATCAGGTGGCCAAAGTATTGGAATTTCAGCATCAATCCTTCCAATGAATATTCAGGGTTGATTTCCTTTAGAATTGACTAGACTGATCTCCTTGGGGTTCTCAAGACTCTTCTCGAGCACCACAATTCGAAAATGTTCTTTGGCGTTCAGCTTTCTTAATGGTCCAGCTCTCACATCTGTACATGATTACTGGAAAATCATAGCTTTCACTACCTTTGTTGGCAGAATGATATCTCTGTTTTTAAATTTTAGTTAATACCTGCTGTCTAGGTTTGTCATAGCTTTCCTTCAAAGGAGCAAACATCTTTTAATTTTATGGCTGCAGTCACTGTCCACCATGATTTTGGAGCCTGAGAAAATAAAATCTGTTTCTGCTTCCACTTTTTCCCCTTCTATTTGCCATGAAGTGGTGGTACTAGATTCCATAATCCTATTTTTTCTAACGTTGAGTTTCAAGCCAGCTTCTTCACTCTCCTCTCCTACCTGGGCTAGTAAGAGACAAATGGAAAACAGCCCCTCATATGCATGGTGGATTCACTTCGTCAAGCGGAGTGGGCTGTTTTCCATCTTCTTAGTAGACAGTGGAATGAGATGGGGCCGTGTCAGAGCCAAGTACACGCATCAGAGGGACTGAGGGATCTAAGGAGATGCTGGTCTGTTAAAGGAGGTTCTCAAATAAGAGGTGGTTGCTTCTCGTGGGGAGTTTGATTTTTTTTTTTTCTCTTTCCCCAAACTGAGAAAGATCTCATGCTACTCATGTAGTTGTATTAGAATAGTTCTTTGGAACTCTATCTGTGGAAGATAACTCAGTATAATCATTCTTGGGGTTAATTCCCAATCTTGAAACCACACAGTGTTGAAAACCAGGCATAGAATAGGCATAACACTGGGCTAAAACCGTCCAGGGAAATGGGCACAGAGATGAGGGTGGAAAACAGTTCACTGAAGTCTAGCCGCTAGCCTCTTCACTACTTCTGTGTGGTTTGAAAATATTACAGGAGGAAAAGGGATTCTCCTTTTTTTCCTTGAATCTGGTTATTTAGTTATCTGAATATCCTGCTACAGAGAACTTCCAAAGACTGAACATCCAGTTGTGGTGACGTGTTTAGCCTCAGAGAACTGTGGGAAACCCTCCCCATGCACCCATCCCCAGGTACATCTGAGAACTGGTTTGCAGCAAAAACCATGGCAGGATGGTGTTGATGGGCTTCGTGGAAGTATGATAATAATCAGAAGATGATTATAACAGCAGGGGGAAAGCTGTTAGGTACTGGCTGCAGTTGTCATGGTGCTGAATGTTAAATACTACTCTAGAAGCCTTTTCTAAAGAACAAGTTAGGACTAAAGGTAGAGCCCTTTTGTTAAAAGTGGACCAGAAATAAATACTCTGTATCATAGGGAAAAACTCAAATGGGCTTTTTGGCCAACCCAATAATTTTCAGCCTTCTCCTCTCTGTTTCCTCCTTTCTTCTATATTTCTCTTCTCTGAACAGTGAAGCATATACTTCAATTAGTTTGAAAATTCCCTAACTTTTATTCTCCCAACAGGATTAGACCTGCTAAGAGTAACTAGTGTTTCCTATCTGATAAATAAGGGGATTATAGCAATAACTGCCGTCAGCATTTTTCTCATTTAAACAAATAAAGGTGACAAATGATGAAGTTCTGTGCGGCTCTGTTATGTTTAGTACATGCGGAGCAATTACTCATCCGCTGCCAACATTCGTCTCTCTACAGCTAAACCATCCACAGCGTAGAAAGCTTATTAGCATTTCAGTTCCATAGTCATATTTTTATCTTCTGTAAGACTCTCCTCCATAACAAAGGCTGGTGGTTATAATTTGCACAATAATTTAAAGGGTTGGACTTTGTCGTGCCTATTAGAGTTGCACAAGTTATCAGGTACCATGCTCATCTTATTTATGACATGCCAGCTTCTATTTGCCTGGGTTTTTTGTTGCCCTATAGCACTTCCTCTGAACAAGTTAGCTGCCATCTCTTGAAATGGAGAAGTAGAGGATGATCTCTACAACAGTATTGGATTAACTTCAGTGCAGGGACTGGGGAGGTGGGTAAAGGTGTCTCAAAATAAAGCTGCTTTAAATGAATGGTTCTCAGATGTGATTTCTCATGTGCATATGTAAATGCACACATTTATATATGTATGCATATACATTTATTAATGCATGTACACATTTTGCTCAGTCGCTCAGTTGTGTCTGACTCTTTGTGACCCCATGGACTGTAGCTCAGTAGGCTCCTCTGTCCATGGGATTTCCCAGACAAGAATACCACAGTGGGTTGCCATTTCCTCCTCCAGGGGATCTTCTGGACCCGGGGATCAAACCTTCATCCCTTACGTCTCCTGCATTGGCATTTTACCACTGTGCCACCTGTGTGTGTGCTGTGCTTAGTCGCTCAGTCCTGTCCAACTCTCTGCAACCGTGTGGACGGTCAGGCTTCTCTGTCCATGGGGATTCTCCAGGCAAGAATACTAGAATGTGTTGCCACAGCCTCCTCCAGGCAATAGTCTCAACCCAAGAATCAAACCCCGGTATCAAACCCAGGTCTCCCTCATTGCAGGCAGATTCTTTACCATCTGAGCCACCAGGGAAGCCCGCACCACCTGGGAAGCACTTTATTAATGCATATATAATACACACACACACACACACACGTATATATATATAATATCACTCGAAGAACAATAGTGAAGATTTACGAGAGTATATACTATTAAATTTTTTATTTTTATGAAATGTTTTTTGTTATGGTGGAGAAAAGTATAATGGAGACAAACTGTGATTTCCCAAGGGTTTTCCTGGAGGGTATGGTTGACAAGGCTAAATACTTCATGCTAGAAGAAAGAGGCCTGGTATGGAGAGACACTAGACTTTTTGGGAGAGGGGAGGGAAGCTAATTCACTTGTGACCTTCTTTTTTAACTTGAATACGATCATTTTACTAGTTGTGTTAGTTTCTGCTGTATGATAAGTGAGTCAGCCATAAATATATCCCCTCTCTCTTGGATCTCCCTCCCACTCCGCCCCCTCCCACCCCTCGAAGGTCCTCATAGAGAACCCAATTGAGCTTCCTGTGTTACACAGCAGCTTCCCAATAGCTATCTATTGTACACGTGATAGTGTAAATATGAAAATGCTACTCTCTCAATTCAGACCGCCCTCCCCTTACCCCCGGTGTCCACATGTCCATTCTCTGTATCTGTTTATCTATTCCTGCTTTGGAAATAGGTTCATCGGTACCATTTTTTTCTAGGTTTCATATATATGCATTAATATACAGTGTTTGTTTTTCTCTTTCTGACTTACTTCACTCTATAGGACAGACTCTAGGTCCATTCATGTCTGTCCAAATAACTCTTTCATTCCTTTTAGTGGCTGAGTAGTATTCCATTGTATATATGTACCACATCTTCTTTATCCATTCATCTGTCATTGGACATTTAGGTTGTTTCCATGTCCTGTTATAAATAGTCCTGCAGTGAACACTGAGGGTACATGTGTCCTTTTGAATTATAGTTTCCTCAGGGTTTATCCCCTCTTGTGCCAGTAGGATTGCTGAGTCATATGGTGGTTTTATTTTTAGTTTTCCTAGAAGGGATGGTTTCACAAGGCTAAAGACCTCATGTTAGGAAAAGAAAAAGCCTAAGCCAGAGAGATGCTATACTATTTTGGAGGGGGTGGTGTGTAGATTGCGAAGTTACTTATAGCTTTTTAAAGAAGCCTTACACCCCTGATGCTGCCTTCCAAAACATGCTGTGTTTGGAAATAGTTCGTTGATACTCATTCCACTTCTCCAAACCCACAGGGAGCCTCTTTGAAGGACTTGAAACCAAGGCATTGTAATGCTGAAATCATGACTTCAGCATTCTCTTTTCGGCTGTGGTTAGTCTGAATGACAGGTTGCGAGATTTCCTGACATGAATGGGGTGAGATCGATTATGACCTTCACGGTGGGGGTCTGTGGCCGACTGTCTATGCTTTCCAAAAAAAATGCATGGCTGTCCCTGTGTAATAACTGTGTTTTTCAAGGTTTAGTATTTGATTCTCTGACATCTCAGGGTCTCGCTGACCTTCAAGGGACTGTCTTACCCAGGGATGGCTCATTCCTAGAGATGCAAATGACTCATCTGTGAGCACGTCCTTCATAAGCAAACCAACAGATACAGAGCTTTACCCCCAAATACTCCTTGGATTAAGCTCTATTCTCCTGCCCTAACCAAGGACCAGGTACCAGACAGGTAGCAACAGCCATTCTGTCCCAGAGTTCACTGGAATGAAGCAGATTCACCAACTCTGAATCTTTTTACCTGGCCGCTCCAGTTCTTCCCAAGGAAACTGCAGGCAAGTCTCTTGCCCGTGTCTCCCTGACTCCTCTGCCTCCTGACAGACCCTGGTGCTTCCCCTTGTAGCCCTGAGTGATATGCCTCCTGTTTCTAGGGATCTGTGAGTGTAAAGTGACTCCGTGTCTGAGTGTCTTCCTCTGTCGCATTAACACGGGCCCCAGGTACCCTTAAGCACCACGACACCTAGGTTAACTCATAGCATGTTTTAAGGTTTGGATAGGAAATTCTTTGCTTCATAATCATGATGGTCTTGAACCATTTTGAGGTGGTGTTTATCTTCATTTGCAGCCTAAAGGAAGCTGATGGATTTAGATATTCTTAAAAGATGAAGAAAGTAAAAATAATGAAATAAAAACATATATTTTATATATGTGTGTGTGTGTGTGTGTGTGTGTGTGTGTAGAAAACTTTGGGCTTCTCAGGTGACACAGTGGTAAAGAATCTGCCTGCCAATGCAGGAGATGCAAGAGGCACAGGTTCAATCACTGGGTTGCAAAGATCCCCTGGAGAAGGGAATGCCAACTCACTCCAGTATTCTTGCCTGGGAAATCCCATAAACAGAGAAGCCTGGCGGGCTAAATTCTATGGTGTTGCAGAGAGTCAGACACGACTGAGCACACACACATGACGATGATATATAACTTGTGTATGTGTGTGTATGTATGTATCTCTCTCTCTTTATATATATATATATATAATATATATATATAGTATTATATATATATATATATATATATATATATATATATAAATGGGCTTCCCTGATAGCTCAGTTAGTAAAGAATCCACCTGTAATGCGGGAGACCCCAGTTCGATTCCTGGGCCAGAAAGATCCACTGGAGAAGGGATAGGCTACCCACTCCAGTATTCTTGGGCTTCCCTCGTGGCTCAGCTGGTAAAGAATCTGCCTGCAATGCGGGAGTCCTGGGTATATAAATTCCTCATTAGCCTGAACAGATTTTTGACCTCCTGAGCTTACTGAATGCTTCTTCAGTGCGAGCTGATTTCCACATGTCTCTAAGTCTCCCTACTCCATGACAGGGGAACGCGGGCGTGTCAATTACCCCATCTCACACCTGGATACACTGATTTGGTGTTCTCTGTCCTCCCTTGCACAGCTCAAAGTAGATCGCCCAGCATTTGTCTCGAATCAAAGCCATGAAATATGAAACAAGCCCTCTTCTCTGCAGCATAGTTCATTATTTTTGTTTATTCGGCCTAACGTTCAAATCCCCGGTATGAACGCCACACTCCAGTCTGCTTTCTGTCCTCACAAACTCTTTTGCAATGTTGCTTTTCTTCTCTCCTTCTCTTCACCTGCTAGCTCTGCCTTCTCCTTGCCCTGATCCACTCATTCCCACTTCTTTTATTTAAGTGCAAATTAAAGAAAAGCAGCAACACAATAGCAATAAAAATCCCTCTAAGGCTTCTTTCCTGTTCGATGTAGAAGATGGCTTTCAGGACTTACATCTCTGATAAGGTAAAAGGTGTGTTTCTGCGCCCTGCGCAGAGATGTAAATTATCAACTGTCCTCAAGATGTTTTTCTATGCGTGATACCTCCCCACACTCAGAAAGTCTCACTCAAATTGTGTAAATGCTGATTTATGTGACCCTTAAGTGCTCTCATCATACACTATAAATAACATGTCATCAGTTGAGTGGAAGGCAGTGTTTCCCCAGACTGACTAGTTCACCTCCATTCTTGTTCTTTAAATCCTACCAGCACCCAGGGTATAATCAAATTCCACCTCCTCCACCAAGAGTCCTTGGCTCCTTTGGACTGTTCTCATGGTTCTGTTCCCTGAATTCCTTTTGAACATAAAGGAAAAAGCACAGTTATGCACCCAATTTTTCTTTAAATGTACCATGCATCAGTCTTATTTCCATAATTAAGTATAAGTACCAGTCCATCCTAAAGGAGATCAGTCCTGGGTGTTCATTGGAAGGACTGATGTTGAAGCTGAAACTCCAATACTTTGGCCACCTCATGCGAAGAGTTGACTCATTGGAAAAGACCCTAATGCTGGGAAGGATTGGGGGCAGGAGGAGAAGGGGACGACAGAGGATGAGATGCCTGGATGGCATCACCGACTCGATGGACATGAGTTTGGGTAAACTCCGGGAATTGGTGATGGACAGGGAGGCCTGGCGTGCCGAGATTCATGGGGTCCCAAAGAGTCAGACACGACTGAGCGACTGAACTGAACCTGAAATATGAGGACAGAGTTGAATTTGGATGAGGGGCCTGTGCAGAGTCCTGCTTTGGGTCAAACCCTGGATCTTCCATTTACAGACTGTGATTGCAGACAAATGACTTTTGAGTCCATTCTCTGGTCTGCAAAGTGAGGCTTCAGTAGCCTCAGCTGTGTCAGCGCACTGCGGAAATGTAAAGACTGAACAGATGAAAGACTTATTGTGATGCTGGGCACTTAGGTGGGATTCAATAAGCTTCACCTCTTTTTTCTCCCATGCCACCTATACCAGGGCAGAGCACAGGCTTGGCAAACGCCGCTGGCTGCAGAGGGCATGCTGACTCTAAAGGCTGCTCCCCTGCTTGTGATGGTTTACCTGATGCTAGTGAAGAAGGTGTCCTTTTCCCCTCAGCACTTCATGCCATGTAGCTGTCCTTCCCCCCAGAAAGAAAGGCTGATAGTCCTTGGATAGAGGTTTGGAAGAAATTCACACTGCCCAATAAGATGCCCCAGGCAAACTTTTTGACGATTAGATGGAGAATACAAAGATACAGCAATGAAAACATGACAAGGTCAAGGTCTTAGTTTATCCCATTTCCTAAATGTAGTCTTCACCCCTCTTTCTATAAAAGCTTCTCTTTTCCTTTACCTCCTCATTCCGTTGCACCAAGAACCTTTCTTCCTGGGTTCTCAAGGATTCAAGATCAACTTAGTTCAGCTTGTCTGCATCCCCTGTGTTGTCTGAAGTTTTTGGCTTTTCCTTGGATTCCCAGACTCTTCACCATGCATAATCTCTGTCCCCTCCTCATTCTAAGCCACATGGCTAGAGTGACCCTCTCCTGCCACACCCAGAGGAGGGGGCATTTAGAACCACCTGGAACTGTGTTCTAAGGTTGGTTTGTTGAAACCTCTTTAGTGTCTAGAATCCCAGCAATTAATTCACTGCTACATTCTTCATGGTAGATTTTATATCAAGAAAGACAGAGAGGGAGGGGGAGAATAACTTGGGAGATTGGGATTGATATTTACATACTCCTGTATATAAAATAGATAACTAGTCAGAACCTACTATACAGCACAGGGAACTGTATTCAATACTCTGTAATGACCTATATGGGAATAGAATCTAAAAAAGTGGATGTATGTATATGTGTAACTGATTCACTTTGCTGTGCACCTGAAACTAACACAACATTGTGAATCAACTATATGCTAATAAAAAAAAATTAAAGCAAAAAAAAAATGTTTATAAGAGCTGGAAAAAAAAAGAAAGCATGGTGTTAAGGGAGTGTGAAAATGATTCTATTGTATGGGAACCACATTGGTTGATATTTTACACTTGTTCTTTTCAGCCTACTCAGCTGTTGGAATTTAATTAGCAGTAATATATTATCGTCAAAGTAATTAAAACCTCCCCTTGATTAAAAACAGAATGGTTTTAATTACCAGGAAGAGGTTGGGCTGGCCTTAACTTTCTGTTCGAGGAATACACCAGCCTCAGTGGATTGTCTCTGTCTCCTCTGCAGGCTTGAAGGTCCGGGAGGTATTTATCAACGTCACCAGGCAGCAGGTGGAGGACTTCCACGGGCCCGAGGACTACTGGTGCCAGTGTGTGGCGTGGAGCCACCTGGGGACCTCCAAGAGCAGAAAGGCCTCCGTGCGCATCGCCTGTGAGTATATTCAGGGTGACTCTCTTGTCCTGTAGGGGCACAGACTAGCCTTTCAAAGAGGGGCTTGGGACAGGCCAGGTGCTTCGATAGTGGGGAGATGAGGGGACGGTGAGAAAAAACCATCAGAATTCTCTCCACCTCTAGTCAATCCCCTCTGTTAAAATTGTGTTTGAAATGCTTGAGAATTCCCTCTGGAAGACAATCAGCAAATGAGCTGGGCTCAGAGATTCTGCCTAGGTTGTCAAAATGCAGGTGCCTCCACAATACCAGGAGAAATGGTTTCCCCTCAAAAAAAGAAAAGCGAAAAAGCCACGCAAATGGATTCTGCTCTTCATCATCAGTGACACAGTTCAGGGGGCATTGATGGGAAATGTTGAGCAGTGACTGTTTACTGTACTTTGTCAGCAAATCTGCAAAAATAAGACATTAAAGATTAAGGGAGTTTTATAGCCTCCTGTTAAACCTCTTTCCTCTGAATCTTAGAACATGGAAATGAGTTTTAAAACTGCATTTGTTTGACCCAAGTAGGACTGACAAAAAAGCTCTTGAGGAAAAAAAAAAAAAAAAGAAAGAGATTGCCTTTCAGAAGAGCCTAAGATTTCTTCATCATGTTTTACCATCAGTGTTTTTATCATCTCAGACATGTTTAGAAATACACAAACTTCCTTTCTCTTCCTTAAATGTCTTCATCCCTGCCACCATAATGAGTCCGCATGAAATCTCCTGTGCCAAGGAGTGTAAAAGCCCACCCCACAGCCCCTCAAAAGAGGAGGCCAGAGATGGTTATTGTTGTTATTGTATTAATTCCTTTTCGAATGCTGCTTTTGAGAGTGCCATGAAGAATATAGGACAAGGGCCATTTATCTGAGGACTCAAGGCGTTCTGTGTAGCAAATGTAGATGGTTTGGGGATTAAGAATAAGAATAAATTGTGCGTTGCAGAGACATTTCTGTTTCTGGGGAAATGAAATCTCCTCCTCAGCACAGGCCCATCACCTTCACTGTCCTCACACTTCGGGAAGCTGTTTGCTGCATGTTGACTGGGCCCTTGGAGACCAAGGAGGAGGTCATCTTGTAAGCTGTGCTCTTGATGTAAGAGCCGTGGGAAACGTTTTCCCCGTACCTGTTGTTACTTAATTTTAGCCCACAAATAACTTTATGACTGGTCAGCTGAAACAGGGGATGTTTGATTTTATTCTTCCTTAAGACTTCCAGCCCTGTGCTCCTAGCATGGCCTTGGTCAGCCTCTCCAAGCTATTTGACGCTAGTCAGGGTGAAGCAGATTATCCTCTAGAGCCCAAAGAGAGGAGAAGCAAGACCGCGTAGGGAATTTCAACACAAGTTCCCTCCATTTTCTTTGTCTCTTCCATATCACCTGTCCCCTTCTTTTTACCACAACCTCTTGAGCCCCACATGTATGATATCCTATATATAGCATCTCATGAATCTGTCCATCTCCAAACTCTGTCACCTCCATACTTGCTCATTCATTCCTGGCTATTACATGCCTGCTAGAAACCCCCAAAGGCTGCCCCCTCCTTAGAAAATTTGGCAGAGAATAGCTCAAACCCATCTTTTGTTAACTTCTACAACCTTTGATTGTATCCACTGTACTCCATCCTTCTAAACACACTGCCCTTCTGAGCATCACCCTCACCGCTCTGACATGTGCCTTTGCTCCGAGAGTTTCCCGTTTCAGGAATGTGTATCTTGGTGGCTGAGAATCCAGATACTGGGGTTATGTTGGTTTCCTGTTACTAAGTCCAGGGCTTAGTGTTGCAATGGGGGCCAATTGATTCTTCTCTCTGCATCTAATGTTATGATAAAAGGGTGTTGACTTCATAGAGTTTTCACAAGAGTTAGAGGTGTTGATAACTATAGTGTCTAAAATCATACCTCACACAGAGTTAACTCTTAGCAGTCATCCGTTATTATGACGTATTTGGTCCTACATATTTGTATCTCCAGCTTCATTAGCCAGTAAGTGTGTTAATACCTAAACTAATTGAACTGAGTTACATTTCTAGTGCCTTAGTAGTTTTTCTGTGGGTTATAGCTATGCAGACTCTAAAACTCCATTTGAGGCCAGCCCTAAGTATCCAATTCTCAAAAGTGGGTTAGGATTAAAGAATGTTTAAAAAATGGAAAACACTTTTCTTTTCACTGCCTACTTTTTAGAGTCAGCTGATACTTTTGTGATAATAATCTTGCAAATCTCTTTAGGGATTAAAAGATCATTTGGTCATTCTTATACAGGATATGCACACATGAGTATAATAAAGATGTGATTTTTAAGTAACAAAATCTTTAAAGCCCATGTAATGCAGTTAGCTTAATATAATCTGTAATATTTAAACATATTTTTAATCTCTTGCTATGTAGCAAGTGACAGATTCTTTCATTTATTTAAAATTATTTATGCAAGTCAAGATGTGATTTATCATTAAATACTGCATTTGACTTGGGAACCAGTGTACATTAAAATGTAAATTGAAACTTAACTATGTTTAATCGCATCAAAAGTGGAGGGAAAAACTGCCTTTAGGACCTTGCTTAGAACTCTTGATTTACTTGCAGAATGGTTAAAAAAAAAAAACAGTTCTTATTTTTTTTTTATAACTTTCATGTTTTGTTGAAATAAGGTATTTCTGCCTGCTATTTGCAAGCATTTCCCAGCAAATAACACATTGCACATGAGGATAGTTTTTATTCCCAATAAATGAAAAGCCAAATTGGATATAATTGTCACTATATTTCTTCTTTTTAAGATTGGTTTCTGAAGTGCTAAAGGCCTCTTCATGTGCTAAATATTTTGATATATAAATGTAGCTTATGAATCTGATGACAGTTGTCTTGAGGGGACTTTGCAAAATTAGGATC
Organism: Okapia johnstoni; assembly: GCA_024291935.2. Classification (NCBI taxonomy): domain Eukaryota; kingdom Metazoa; phylum Chordata; class Mammalia; order Artiodactyla; family Giraffidae; genus Okapia; species Okapia johnstoni. The sequence continues at coordinate 26,456,190 of CM044327.1, forward strand.
ATTTTTGTATGATTGATTAAATTATTGTAGTTCAACATCAGAGCTTCTTATGCTTCCTGCATTTAACCAATGATGCATTAAAAATTTAGCAGTTTCAAAACTGCAGTGGGCAAAACCTTCATGGCATCTGAGCCATTCAACTGAGAGATGTCTTGTCATGATCATGTTAGCTTATCTCTATAAAAACACCAGGAAGCTTGCCGGCATGCTATCACTTAGAGATCATCTGATTCTCAAGGGAAAAATATAGACGGTATTATTTTATTCATGTCACTTATATTTTCATTGAAATGGTCCCACCTGGGGAATCAGTTAACTATGTAGATTCCTGGCTTCTACCCCAGACCTGAAAATGGACCAGGGAAGCTATGTTTGTATGAGGTTATCGAAGTGATTCTATGATTGTATAACCTTGAGACAGCATACCCAGGAACAGGGCTTCTCAAACTTTTAACATGCATGCAAATCAGCTGAATTCCTATTAATATGTAGATGATTCAGTTAAGAGGATTCAGCATGTCCAGTCCAAGGTCTGAGATTCTGCGGTTTCTAAGAGTTCCCAGATCATGCTGATGTTGCCAGTTGGTCTGTGGACCCTACTTTGAGTGGGAAGACCCTAAAACCTAGAACACCTTAGGAAGCACTGTTTAGGAAGTAGTTGGCACTTAATAGCTGAGAAGATGACATTCAGAAAAAGGTTAGATGGCTTGACCACTGGTCTCCCAGCAAATAGATGGAAGGCATGGAACCAGATCTTAAATCCCTCCATTCATCCTTCTGAGTGTTCTTGCTACTAAGCCCAGTTGATTGCCTTCTTCTGTTAAATGGGAATTTGAGAACCATCATACAAAGAAACAAGTTCCTGTGCATGTAAGTGTTTCCTTGAGGGAAGCAGTGATTGCTTTCTTACTCTGTTTCTGAATAAATTGAGTTCTTCCATGTGGTCAAATTGTATACACACACACACATATATATCATACATACACACACCTATATATTATACGTATATGTGTATGTATATGCACATGGGCTTCTGTGTTGGCTCAGTGATAAACAATCTGCCTACAATACAGGAGACTCAGGTTCAATCCCTAGGTCAGGAAGATCCTCTGGAGAAGGAAATGGCAACCCACTTAAGTATTTTCGCCTGGAAAATCCTGTGGACAGAGGAGCCTGGTGGCCTACAATCCATGGGGCCACGAAGAATCCAACATGACTGAGCAGCTTAACAACAATATATGCACACATGTAATACGTATGTAGGCTTTCCTGGTGGCTCAAATGGCAAAGAATCTGCCTACAGTGCAAGAGTCCCAGGTTTGATCCCTGGGTCAGGAAGATCCCCTGGAAAAGGGAATGACAACCCACATCAGTATTCTTGCCTAGAGAATTCCAAGGATAGAGGAGCCTGGTGGGCTACAGCCCATGGGGTCTCGAAGAGTCAGACACAACTGAACAACTAACACACACACACAATACATGTGTATAATATATATACTTTGTTATTATATATAGATGTATTTTTATATATATATATAGTTACATAAAGTCATGAGCTATTCCTTAGTGGCCAAATAGATTGATACAGATTTTGTTTTAGTAGCTGATGTGCCTGTCATCTTAAACCATTACATTTTCCTTCATCATTCCACCCCATGTCAGAGAGATGCTGGCTGCCCATCCAGCTGCCTGGGGCTGGAAGTAGCTGAAGCTCCATTTCAAAGTGATTTTCTAAAGGTAAATAAGTAAATACAGCCCAGCCACATCCCCCCACCAAGCTGGCAGAAGTCTGTCTCCAGGGAGCATCTCCCACGGGCCTCCCCTTGTTTGTCTGACTCAGTCGATCTGGAGGTAGTCGGACCGCAGTGGCATCTGTTACTTTTGCTGGACAGCTGTCAAAACGAGGAATATTCAATTATTCGTAGTTGTTTATTTTCATGGGTGAACATTTGGCTGCTTAGCCATTGCTCCTCCTTCCCGTTTTTCTTCCTCTTCTCCATCTGCTTACAACATGTTTGTCCTCTGTCATTAACCCTTTGGTCGGGCAAACTCTTCTTGACACCCGAACTACTTCTGTATGAGAATCGGGGGTTGGGAGAAATATTGGCCTGTTACAGTCACATAGCAGATTGGCAACTTGAGATAAATTGAAGCAGGAACCCATTGTTCTGTTGATTAGTTTTTAAAAGAGGAATCTATAAAATATGCATCCTGAATATAACTTAAATAGCTTATTGGAGACACTCCTCCTAAAATATCTATGCAGTTGTGCCAAGAATGAGTGAAAAACTTAGAAGGGAATCTCTTTTAAAAGCTATGAAACTCCCTACCTCATTTCACAGCCCCATAGCAAAAGCAGTATTATTTTTATTTGCTTTGGTGGAAGAGTGTATTATCTTTTTAAAAAAAATTAATTTTTTTTTTTTGCATATTTAGTTTTGGTTGTGCTGGGTCTTCATTGCTGCACGTAGGCTTTCTCTAATTGGAGCAAAAAGGGGCTACTCTTGTTGCAGGGCATGGTCTCAAGGGTGCAAAGGCTTCAGTAGTTGAGGTTCACAAGCTCAGTAGTTGTGGTACATGGGCTTAGTTACCCCATGGCATGGGGGATCTTCCCGGACCAGGAATCAAACCCATGTTCCCTGCATTGGCAGGCAGATTCTTAACCACTGGACTGCCAAGGAAGTCCAAGAGGGTGGCATATTTTTGAAAACTTAAAAGAGATATCCAATTAAACCTGTTAGGAATCTTGGCTTCATGGCTTTGATGAAAATTTCACATGCTAAAAGCTGTCCATAAGTCTCTCTTGATGGCAAAATTAAATATAAAACAAACATCTTTAAGTTTATCTGGTGCTTAGAGCATCTAGCTAAGGAAGGGGATGGACGTTGAAATGAATCCTGCACCCCACCAGACAGGAACGCACCACAGAACGTAGTTACAACCACATGAGTGAAGGGGCTGGGTTTCCTTGTGGCCATTTTATAGCCAAGACCTTGTTCTTTTAGGTGTCCAGTTTACACCAAAGTGCCCCCGTAGGCTTGTGGCAGCAGAACTGGGTGCAAAATTTATGGTACTGAGTGCAAAATGAAAATGTGGGTCCTTCATTCAGAAATCAAGAGTTTCAAGCCATCATTATTAGAGCAATAAATCAACCATTCTGGTTCACACCCATGAAGATAGCCATGATGGCAGTAATGGTGATGACTCAGGAAATCACTTTGTATGTGTAATGGTTTTATAAAAAGGGACTAATTGGCCTAAAGGCTAGGGACACATTCCAACTGGCTCCATATGGAACTGGCGACAAGATTATTCTGTTTTTTGCTCCAAAGCCAGAGGCCACATCACAGGAGCTAAGTTTTAAGATAGCATATTTGGGGTCAAGCCAGCAACTAGAAATGTGTATAACCGGAGCATTCTTCCTGGACTGCATTCTCCTGGAAACTGTACATAGGCAAGCGAGGGCTGTATGTCTGCTGGTGGTGATACTGGTGGAAGGAATTACTGCATTGGGTGAGCAGGTGACTAATAGGGGTTTCTTTTAGAAAACGTTTTGTGACATAATTCAGAGTTTCAAGAAGTTGCAGTGTAGTGCAAAAAAAAAAAATCCCATTAAACTCTTTACTCACAACCTTCAAATGTTATCATTTGACCATACTGGCTTTGACATCATGTCTTTCTGTGTTTATCAGTGGATGTGTTTGTAATTAGACAATGATGGTTTGTGTTTTGACTTATGATTAAGTTGCAAACATGATGCTCCCTTTGCCCTAAATACGTTTCCCCTAAATGCTTTAAATACTGTATGTTTGTAAAAAACACATTTTCTGACATGACTGTAGTATATTTATCAAGAAATTCACATTGAGGCAATTCTATTGTCCAGTCTGAAGACCTCATTCATCTTTTATCAGTTGTTCTGAAAAGTCCTTTATAACAATAACAAAAATCCTAGATCATGGCTTTCATTCAGTTTCAAGGTCTCTTTAGCCTTCTTTAATCCAAATAATTGTGTAGTCTTCCTTTGTTGTTCATTACATTGAATTTTCCAAGTGTAAAGGTCAGTTATTTTGTGTAGTGTTCCTCAAACTGAACTGGTAAAAAAGAAACAGCAGTCACCTCAAAAGGACTTTGACAGGTCAAATCTGGGACAATTTGAGTCTCAAAAGAGATCATAGTAAGGGTTATAACTTATTAAATAAGAATCCATGAATCTACACTGATATGTTTTTAAAAGAGTATAAAAATAAATGGAAAGAGACAACTCTCTTTTATAATAGAATAAATGTAGAAGGAATGATGGAAATGGAAAATCATTTAGCACCTGTCATAACATTAATTGATTTAGACAAGTGTCATGGATGCTGAAATCAGTGGCTGAAAGTTTTAGGAGTAAAAGAATGCTTATAGAATTGAACATGAAAGTATTTCTCCACAAGTTACTAATTACAAGGGGTGAGTTAGTATCTTAGCAGTAGGGAATCCCACCATTCACTACCTTAATCAGGTGGTCACAGTTGACATCACCAGCAGTGGGACAAATCCATGAATCACTCCTGATGAGTTAGGCTGAGAAGATAGCATCACTTCAATGACAGTCCTTCCGAATATAGCTCATCTGTATTTAACCCTAGGGAAACATTGGGCAAGGCTAAATTGAGGAACGTTTTACATAATTGGTCATTTTTAACTACAAATATCTCAAAATTCTAGCCTGGTATAGGAATGTTGATGGGATGTCCTGGGGATATAAGGTACTACAAGATAGACTTGGTCCATCTTTCTGAAATATCAGTTGTATTTCCCTTTGGATCAGTAAAATAATAAGCATGAACACAAATATGGAAAAAATGTTCTGGAATTGTGGAGTTGCAACTTGAAACGTCAAAGCCATTTTGGGCATGCCGCATCTTTTTAGGCTCTATCCGTAAATGCCTTGGGGATGTGACTCTATTCTCCTCTGCCAGTAGGGGCATTTAGTATAAAGTGTGAGTAACACTGAATTGTAAGAGACTGTGATTCTGTGAGTAGAGTAGGGTGATTTCTACGGAATTGTAAACTGTGCTACTTTTGCTTAATGTGTACATATCTGAGTACATCAACCTTAAAGATGGGAACTTCTGGGTAGCAGTGTGTGACTTCATCATGTTTCCTACTGTGGACGATGAAAAAAATCCCCCAACCAAATAACATTCCTTCATGTCATTGATTGCCAAGTATTATTTTACTGAGAAAAAATTGCAGAAATAGGGCCACCACCTTTTTTAGGAAATCACAGTTCAGTCTGCCATTCCGGCGAAATAAACCTTAAACTTCCTAGAAAATGGCCATTTCTCTAAAAGGCCATTTCTCATAGAAGCTTAAGAGGAAGAGGATATAGATTTTGCTTCAATTCGGCTCTCATTTTCTCCACTGATGAAACCTTCTGACAGTCTGAACAGATGATAAGCAAACAAAAGAAAACCAAAAAACCCGCAAACAAAAGCAGAACTTATCTTTGTTCATCTCTGAGGACTTTTTGAGCCCGGTGATATGATTGTTAAATTAGTTTAGTATCCTTCTACCAGGATAAGTACGGACAAGGAAGTGCATTCTAGAAATTTTTTGAGTGTCAAAGAAAAGCTAACCAAGGTGTGAAAGTGCTGGATAACCATGAATAATTGTCTACCTGTGCTAGATAGCACCACAATAAACAAAATTCCATTCCTTCCTTTAAAGAGTTTATACTCTAGTATAGTGAATAGCATAGACTTATAAACAAGTCTTTTTCAAGGCAGTGTGGCTAGCGTAAGCACAGTGTGCTTTGGAGCTCACCCAAAGGGTAATTTACTAATCCTCAAGTCCTGTGATACATTTTCTGGGCTAATTTCTTAGGAAGGAGGAGGGTTGATTTGAAGACCCCATGTTCAGGTTAAGGAGAGAGCTTGAGTTGCAAGCCCAGAAAAATAGACCAGTATGGAAACAGTATGGAACTATGTGGGAAAACAAGGAGTTGGGGCTCCTGTGAGAGGTAGGCAGGTTGGATTGTGGAGGATGTTTGGATTCTCTGCTAAGAGTTTAGAGTCATTCATGATGTGGCCTGGGGCCACTGCAGTGTCATAAGCAGGCAGCGATGTGGTCATATCTTCAAACCCCTGTCCATACTTTGCCATTCAGCCACAGAAATTTAAAGGGGAGCAAAGCTCAAGACAAGGAAGACTTGTGCTAAGCTATGGGACTGCTGATGAGGCTTGAACTTTGCTGGATGGTATACTTTAAAGGGGGAAGGGGAAATTGGAGATTCCAGGGACATGAATTGACCAAGACCGTGTGGCTACTTGGATGCAGTGGTGAGGAGAATGAAGTAGACATGGAGGAATTAACCCCAGGTTTGGGGCTTTCTTGATTTGGGGTTAAAGTGACTGACTGAATGGTGATTTCCTAAAGTGAGATCATGAATAGAGTAGAAGAAACTAGTGTGGAGAACAAGATGCTGAGTTTGGTTTTTGATCAAGTTATGTGGGAACTACACATGGAATATATATGCATGGACTATACCTCTGGAATATAGGATGAACCAGTCCATCCTAAAGGAAATCAGTCCTGAATATTCATTGGAAGGACTGATGCTGAAGCTGAAACTCCAATACTTTGGCCACCTGATGCAAAGAACTGACTCATTGGAAAAGACCCTGATGCTGGGAAAGATTGAAGGTGGGAGGAGAAGGGGACAACAGAGGATGAGATGGTTGGATGGCATCACCGACGCAATGGCCATGAGTTTGAGTAGGCTCCAGGAGTTGGTGATGGACAGGGAAGCCTGGCGTGCTGTGGTCTGTGGGGTTGCAAAGAGTCGGAGCGACTGAATGGAAGTGAACCCATGGAATGTTCAATGAACTGTCTTTATCAAGCAGTTGGGGTTATGAGCCTGAAGCCCAGGGATCAGCATCAAACATTAGAAATTGGCAAGTAGTTGGTCTTTAGGGTGGTAATGACCTTGTCCACCAGAAAGATAGAAGGAGTAGGTTTTTATCTGAAATACTTAAGATGGTGTTGAGTTGGACTTCCCTGGTTGTCCAATGGTAAAGACTTTGCCTTTCAGTGAAAAGGGTGTGGGTTTAATCCCTGGTCGGGGAGCTAAAATGCAATGTGCCTTGAGGCCAAAGAGCTAAAACTTAAAACAGAAGCAGTACTGTAACAAATTCAGTAGAGACTTTAAAAAATAGCCCACGTCAAAATAAAAATATCTTAAATGATGTTGACTAAGAAAGATGCACCACCTAAAAGTTGCGAGTTATGTTTTATTCGGCAGAAACTTTTTAGGACTTTAAGCTCAGGGCACAGCATCTCAGATAAATGCTGAGAAAACTATTCTGAAGAGACAAGGGGAGAAGCCAAGATATATACAAGTTTTTGCAACAAAAGACCAGGTTGAGAATATCAAAGGATTACTGTTACAGAAAGAAAACCTGAGGGAGATAGGAGGAAGATTCAAGAGGAAGGGGTATACTTATGGCTGACTCATGTTGATATATGGCAGAAACCAATGCAATATTGTGAGTAATTGTCCTCTAATTAAAAAAATAAAGAAATCCCAGTATTTCAAGTTAAGGAATTTAGCTCTTTTCTCTGTATGAAAAGTGAAAATGTTAGTCTCTCAGTTGTGTCCAACTCTTTGCGACCTTACCAACTGTAGCCCACCAGGCTTCTCTGTCCATGGGGTTCTCCAGACAAGAACACTGGAATGGGTAGCCATTCCCCTCTCCAGGGGATCTTCCTGACCCATGGATCGAACCCAGGTCTCCTGCGTTGCAGATGAATTCTCTTCCATCTGAGCCAGGAGGGAAGCCCTTTCTATGTATGGGAAGATGCAGGAGTCTGGGGTCATTGGAACCATTCCTTTGATATGCTCCTCAGCTATCTGGGGCCAGTATCCTGTGCTTTCTCATCCAGAGATTCCATGGGTTTACTGCTGGGGGTGGCTGCCTTGGTTGGTGTTAGATGGGCTCGGCAGTGGGCAGCCCATTCGTTTCACCCTGAGTGCTCTCAGGGCTCACCATTCGAGCAGCTGTAACGTGATGGTTTGATGGCTGCAACATCCTTTGTTTACTGATAGGCAGGTGGTATTTTAGTTCTTAGTGGTTTCCCACACTACACATTTTCCATCCTACTCCCCAAATCCCTAAGTGCTGGGGAGGAGAAAGAACAGCAGACCATGAGTAGAATTCTGTACGTGGTTAAGGAGTGGACAGAGGAGAGCCATGGAGGAAAAAGAAGGAAAAAAAATTGACAAGGCACTGAGAAATCCAAGAGTGGAGATTTTTCTTTTTTTTTTTTTTAATTATGAAAGTATGATAGCACATTTACAGGAGACTTGGAAAATGACAGAACAGAACTGCACGTAGTTCCATTATATATTACAATTATTTTTAAGTAGATGAAAGTTTTAGTTTCAGTATCAAAGAAAGAGTGGAGATTTTGATGAAGAAGAAATGGCTCATGGTGTGAGTGTGATCACCAGATTAAAGTGAGATGTGGGAGGAGTCAGTTTATTTGCTTCCATTGGTGGGGACAAAGAAGTGTAATGAGACAGAGTGACAGGAGATGGCCGTCGGTCTAGGAGTCAGTGGAAGATGAGAAAATGGAGATGGTATGGATGCCCGTGTTCAAAAATTTGACTGCAGACGAAAAATCTAGAGCATTATCTGGAGTCACCATTTGAGGAATAGCTGGATCATAATACAAGCATGACGTTTAGAGAGGCTCATTTTAAAAGGTCACAAGAGTTGGGTGTGAGTTCTGGCATCAACTACCCAGCTTTGTCCTCTAGTCGAGTGTCTCCTAAAACTTGCAGCCTACAAGGAGAAGCATACAGGGAGCTCCTAAAAAAAATTAAGGTTGCTGGGCGTTGTTCAAGACCTGTGGTGGACCTGGGTGTAGGGTCCAGGAGAGCTTTTGTGATTTTGCTGTCTTCCCACTGTCCACAAGTCAAGTTTTCTATGCAGATTCCTCCTTCTCTTCCCATTTCTAAGTATGGTAATACTCTTAGGTCTCTCCTTCGCCCACAGGTTTTCCCTAGGTGAAATCTCTCACTCCATAGCTCCAGTACTGTCTGTCTGTTATTGTTTAGTCTCTAAGTTGCATCTGACTCTTATGCAGTCCCATAGACTGTAGCCCACCAGGATCCTCTATCCATGGGGTTTCCCAGACAAGAATACTGGACTGGGTCACCATTTCCTTCTCCAGGGGACCTTCCCCACTCAGGGATCAAACCCACATCTCCTGCATTACAGGGAGATTCTTTACCAACTGAGCCACCACACAGTTAAGTGTCTGTTGATACATTGGTTTTTCTCGGACCTGACCTTGCACCTCATCTCCTGATGACTTCATTCAGTGCCTCCCTGATATATTCACTCAGATATCTAGTCGGTATCTCAACATATGTCCCAAAGAAAACTCTCTTGCTTTTTCACCCCGTCAGCACTGCTGCAAACTGTTTATCCCCACACTTTCCGGTTCGTGAATGGTGCCTCAGGGCTCATGGCAAGACCTGGGTGTCATCCTTGACTCTTCTGTCTCCTTCAGTCACATCCCCTCCAGCAACAAGTCCCGCCCCATCTGCATCCACAGCACATCCTGAATTTGCCCACTTCCCCCAATCTGGTTATTTCTTTACTGCAATAATCTCATTGCTCACTTTCTTGCCATCCTAAAATCTATTCTCCACACGGCAGCTAGAAAGGTTACTTAAACAACAAAATATGCAAGCGATACCATGTTCTTCCCTTGGCTGAACTTCTCCCATTGGATTTCCAAATTCCATGATACTGGCCCCATAGAAATAGCTATCTTGCCTTGCCCCCAAATGCTCCCCTTCCCTGCATCAGCCCTGGTGACTTCTTTTATCACTCAAGTACCCCTAGTTGTCACTACTGCAGAGCCATTGCCATTCCTTCTTCCTGGCAAGAGTGCTCCAGACCTCTGAGTGGTTGGTCCTTACTTATGAGCTTTAGTTTTATCTACATTATTGGTTAGTCTCTCTGTCAGACTTAAGGTGAAATATAGAGCTTGCTACCAACAAAGTGAACAACTTCTGGCTGGAGTGATCTCTTAGATCCTTCCTGTTCGAGCAAGATTTATTTAAGGTCAGGCAAAATGCCCCTCTCATTTCTTTCACTCACTTGGGCCAAGCAGAAAGCAGAGTGCTAGCTGGTTAGTGGCATATTGCAGCGTTTACGGGCTTAAGACACATGGCCGCATCTTGTCCTGATCAACCTTCCAGGCCTCAGGGAGAACTAGGGAAAGGGGAGAATCAAAACGCTAAAAATGCAGGATAGAAAATGTATTTCTTCTGGCTGCTAGGTTGACGTTTTCTTTTTTACTCTTGCTCTCTCCTTTTTTGCCCCCCACCCCCACCTCTCCATCTCTCTGTAGTACTAGTACTGAGTTACGATGAGATGGTGAGCCCGGAAAGCGTAAGGTTCTTTTTAAGTCATGTCATCTTAAACTCTGCTAGTTCATATCCCTCTCATTTCTGGGGGAGGGCTAGGAGGGCAGCGGGGAGAATCAGGAAAGATTCTTCTTGTGTGTGCTGTTCTTAAAACTCCGTCCCATCGACCTTGGAGTTTGTTTGGTGTTCACGTGTTCATCAGGATGCTGGGCTGAAGATAAGCTCTAGTGCTGCTTGTAGGGGACGAGAGGTTTAGGCAGCACTACAGATGGGGAATCCTGACCGCAGAAGGATAAGGAGTGCTACTTTGCTATCTATTTCTTGAGAACTGAGCAGACTAGTCTAGTCAATGGCTCCTAGGACTGCACTGCTTTTTTCTCTCCATCAAAAGCACTTCTGTTCAAGACTCGTGGTTACCAAGGGGAAGCAGGTGGGGGAAAGATGGTTTGGAAGATTAGGGTTAGCAGATTCAAACCATTATATATAGGATAAACAACAAGGTCTTACTATATAGCACAGGCAACTATATCCAATATCCTGTGATATACCATAATGGAAAAGAATTTTTTAAGTTTATGTGTGTGTGTGTCTATATATACATATAGTTGAATCACCTTGCTGTCTAGCAGAAATTAACATTGTAAATCAACCATACTTAATTTTTTTTTTAAAAGCACTTGTTTCAGTGGCTATTTTTGCATTCACCTAAAGCTCAATTTTCCCATTAGAACCACCAGGAGAACAATAGTATTCTCAAACAGGAAGAATGTGGAACTTACCAGTATTTTGTCCCCATAGCTAGCAGTAGAATGTGATGTAAAGATACAGAATGTGAGGTATTATCTTTAGTTTGATTTAATACCTTGAAAACAAAGAAGCAGAGAATTCCTATGTTTTCATCTGATAACTTTTATTCAGATGTGCTATTTAGGTCGTGCTTCAGCTGTCCTTTGTGTATTGACATAGCCCAAATCGATATAATCAATACACAGAAATCACCTTTTATGGAACCTGGAGATAAAGCAAACCTTTGCCATTTTCCTCAGGTGTAATTGCGTTATGGAGTCCCCACCTATAGTCCTGCTAAGAGAGGTGGTACTGAGAGCCACCTTAAGCATAGGTGGCTACGCTGTGTAGCACATGAGTCCACTGTCATGTCCACTGGACCAAGGATGCACACCTGGGCAGGTTAGCTGCCGTGAGTAGACTCAGAATGAGAGACTTACTCAAGAAGGCTAAAGTGATTGTGTACTTGTGGATTCTGGCTCTTCTGAATTTGACTTGATCCTCAAAGAGAATTGGGAGTTGATAGAGGCACCAGAAAGGGAAAGGTAACAGTTAAAGAATCAGGCAATAGTGATCCTGAGATACCAGAAAGTGAAGTGAAACTGTAAACCATTCAGTCATGTCTGACTGTTTGTGACCCTATGGTCTGTAGCCCACCAGGCTCCTCTGTCCATGGAATTCTTGTTCAAAGGCAAGAATACTGGAATGGGTTGCCCTTCCCTTCTCCAAGGGATCTTCTGATTCATGGATCAAACCCAAGCCTTCTGCATTGCAAGGGAATTCTTTACCATCTGAGCCACCCGAGAAGCCAAGACGTGAGTAAATACAATTAACGGATAAGTAGAGGCCATTAAGACAGGACACAGGGACTTCCCTGGTGGTCCAGTGATTAAGAATCTGCCTTACAATGGAGGGGACTCAGGTTCAATTCCTGGTCAGGGAACTAAGATCCCATATACTGCAGGGCAACTAAGCCTGCGTGCCAAAACTGCTGAGCCCGTGCACTGCAGCAGAAGAATCTGCATGATGCAACTAAGACTGGATGCAGCTAAAAACAAATTAATATTTAAAAAAAAAAAAAAAACAATGAAAAGCAGTTGGTTAGGAGGGACACAACATCTTGTCTAAAAGGAGTATGAAATAACCCTGTTAACAGAATTGCACTGACTCTCTTTACCCCCTTGCTTGGCCATATTCCAGTCTGTTTATCTACTTACTTTGTGATCCGTATTCTGTCCTCCAAGCCTGGTGGGTGGTCTTTCTTGGTTTCCAGGGAGTCTTGGACTCAGCACTGAGTCTTCCTTATATTCAGTTAATCCTCAAATTTTGATGGAATCAGAATGAATGTTTGTGTGTCCTTGTAAACAAAAGAAGCCAAATACAATGGGATGCGTTGAGTTGGGAATGGCTCAATAGAGAGCAGGTTAAATTAGTACTCAAAGTGTTTTGTGAAACTGCAGCTGTTTCTTCTCACCATAATGTGTCCCTGCTGCAGGATGCTGCCTTCCAACACCACTGTTGCCTGACAGACTATGCTACTTGTCGTGAAAGGGATAATGACACACCATGCTAGTTATAAAACGATTTATTGACAACGGCAATTTAACAGCAGAGGAATTGCAGAGCACAGGGGAGCTAAGGGAGCCCCAACGTTGTTCTGTGGCTCAGAAAAGCAGTCTTGAGTAGCCTCTGCACAACAGGACCCCTGGCATTATCCGAACCCCTTGATGTCCCAATAAACAGACCCTGTGCATTGCATGGCACCAAGGTGGGATCAGAAGGAACGTGGAAAGGTTCACACAATCCAGCTTTCATGTAAGCTGTCCCTCCTTCACTTGCTGCCAGATTTACTCAGCAGTAGTTAAGGTTGTGGGCTTCCCTAATGGCTCAGTGGTAAAGAATCCTGCCTGCCAATGCTGGAGACGCAGGTTCGGTCCCTGAGTCAGGAAGATCCCCTGCAGAAGGAAATGGCAACCAACTCAAGTGTTCTCACCTGGGAAATCCCATGGACAGACGAGCCTGGAGGAACTACAGTCCATGGGGTTGCAAATGTGTGGTTCGTGACTTTGCGACCAAAGAACAAGTTAAGGCAACACTTTTCAGAAATCTTAGGACAGAGAAATCTACATGTGGAATTGTCCTTTAGAGCTGGCTGTCCTTCAGAAAGACCGCAACGTCAGAACCAGACGATTCATAGCCAGGGCATGAAATGACAGCAAGGAGCCGCTTGGCATCAACATGGATTAGTGTGTCAAGGATGGGCAGAATTCATAGATGTAAGGAATCCAGAGAGTTTAAGCCAGGATGGCAAGAGAAGCATCTGTAAATGTACCAAAATACCAGGAGATTATCACCAAAGAAAGAATTGACCTGACAGGAAGCTTTTTCTGTGCTTCCTTTGGGAACTGGAGCTAGGAACTGACTTCTCAGGTCATAACCATCAGAGGCCGGAGTATTGAGGACATCAAGCCTTGACTTTCCTTTTGCTGGCATCCATCTGTCCTGCATGTGAACCGGCCCTTTTGTTACAACAGATGATCTATATCTGGCTAAGTTACAAATTCCTTTTATGTATGACAAATGCAGTTTGTTGTTCCTTTAGTAAAATATGGGTGGGAAAGATGTGACGCTGATTTGAATGCCAGTGTATTCGAGCACTAATGGGACTTTGTAACATCCTCCTGCAATCTTAACAAATGACTATGACGATTAAAAAAAAAAGACTGATTTTTCACTGGCTGATTTGGTTTGAATGAGTAAATTATTTTTATTTCATTGCATTAACTGCCAGAACATTGAATGAGCCGATAACTCCCTGGTGTTTGTGAGCTGCAAAGAACTATTATTCGGAATTGAATTTTTATTGATTTTTCTGTGCTACAATGACTTTTCTAACATAGTAGCATGAAAGGAAAATGAGAAAAAGGCCAAATAGGGCAGAAGGTGAGGAAAGGGAGGCGGCTGCTTCCCATGGCCTGGCCCCAGATGGACCACTTATTGGCAAGTACTGCTGACTGGTTGATCTTGTTGCTGATTATATGATTTACAGGTTAGCCAAATACCTGGCTTCATCACCTCTCCCTCCTCTTCCCTGTTTTGGTTCCAGTCATTGTGTGCCTTGTTGGCATTCTGCTGAGGAACTGAACAGGGGACAGGGTGAAGAGGCAGCAGAAGCAGACAGAGTGATGCTCCAAATTGATCAGCACAGATGTTTGCTAGTATCCTTCACACTAGCTATGAAGATGAGAAGGAGCAAGCGTTACTTTGACAGCATTGTAGTACATTTATCTATTGGAGACTTATGTGGTATATTAGTGTATAATAATCATTCAGATGAGTTGACATGGAAGCTCAGCTGATCGATTTATCCAGTCAGCAAATGTTTATTTAGTGACTACTGTATACCCTCCCAGGTACTAAAGGGAGGCAACGAACCAAACAGATGAAAGATTTTTTTTATCTGCAGAGATTTCCATAAGTAAAATCACATTAAGATGACTGTCTCAGCATGTACTAAAGACTGAAAAATATAGTCCTTCTTGCTTCCTTCTTTAATAGATGTCGTAGGAGTGAAACTTGGTACAATAAAATGAAACAAAATGTACTTCTTCCCTGGCTTCTGATTCAGTTTGGTCTAGTTTAAAGAATCTTTTGACAACTTGTAGGAAAGAGGGGCTTTTTTTGGACATTTTTTTTTTCTGGCTGAAAAAGAAATCCACATTCATCACAGAAAATTTTAGAAAATGCAGAAACAGATGAAGAGTATAATGAATATTCCCATAATTATCCAGTACCAAATGTTTGAGATGCTGAGTGATTTCTCTTCAGGGCTTTTCCTATGACATATATAGTAACCCCATACCAGTTGCTATTTAGACATTTTTAAATCTTCAGTCTTGGTGTGTGTGTGTGTGTGTGTGTCTGCAGCTTGGTTCAGTTCTCTTCTACAAAATAATGGGAAAAGTATTATTTTTTCTTTTCATAGACGATGTGATTATCAGTGAGATCAGGAGGTAGAAATCTATTTATATTCCACCCTCTCAATATATATGGATAGAAGACCAAGTCTAATAGAAGAGTGTCCTTATGGGATGTGCTAACTTATGGAAAGAGAGGTAGCTATGCAGGCATTTTGTAGAGACTTGCAAGAAAGAAACCAGAGAGCATGTATATGTAAAACAATGTTTTAAGCCAGTAAAAGCCTGATGGAAATAGTAAATGAGGTATAGTGTGTCCAGCGGAGGCCTGTGAGATGCTCTGCCTCTGCCTACCTATACTTTTCTTTGAAAAACTTTCCTCTAATGATTAAGGTACGTCCTACTGTAATACAGTTTTAAGGAACTTTCTACTTCTCTATTTCAGTGCTCATCCTCGTACCTCTTGAGTGCATGCTAAGTTGCTTCAGTCATGTCCAACTCTTTGCGACTCTGTAGACCGTAGCTCACCAGGCTCCTCTGTCCATGGGATTCTCCAGGAAAGAATACTGGAGTGGGTTGCCATTTCCTGCTCCAGGGGATCTTCCCAACCTAGGAATCGAACCTGCAGCTCCTGCATTGCAGGTGGAATCTTTACTACAGAGCCATCAGGCTTGTTTAGTATCTACCCTCCCTGCTGGAGTGTATGCCATAGGAAGCCTGGAATAGTCTGTGTCGAGTTCAGTATGTACCCCTACAGCCTGGAACAGTGTCTGGCCATGACCAACAGTGTGAGTGAATCTGAATGAGGCTGTTACACATTTTATGGAAAACCTGAAGGCAAATTAAGAGACGGGCTACCCACCGAAACAAGTTTCTAAAGCAAATGTACCTACTTTCATTTGGATATAAACACATTCTATAAAAAGATAATTTTTACATTTGGAGGAGTACCATCCTTATATATTAAAAAATAGATAAAAGAGATCATTCACTGAATACCATTTTATCTTACTTAGTAATTTATTCAAACGTTTACTTGTAATTTAAAATATCCTTTAAGCTTTTTTTTAAAGTTGGCATAGTATTACATTGTATGAATGCACAAAAAGATATTAACCATTCCCATATGATTAAATATGTAGATTATTAGCAGTCATTCAGCATTGTAAATGATGATTTGAAGAACATCACTATGCTACATTTTTCTATATAGCTCTTTAATAGTTTTCTTAGAAAATTTTAGTAGTGGAATTACTGAATCATATAAATGAACTCTTTTTAATAATAGCTCTACTGAGATTGAATCCGTATGACTTGGCAATTAATTCATCTATTTAAAGCGTACAATTTGATAGTGTTTAGTTTGCTCTCAGAATTGTGTGATCATCATTGTTGTTTAGTTGCTAAGTAGTGTCCAATTCTTTGTGACCCCATGGACTGTAGCCCACCAGGCTCCTCCATCATTGGGTTTTCCAGGCAAGAATATTGGAGTGGGTTGCCATATTTTTCTCCAAGGGATCTTCCCGGACCAGAGGTTGAACCCACATCTCCTTCATTGGTGGGCGGATTCTTTACCACTGAGCCACCAGGAAGGCCCTGTGCAGTCATTAGCAGAGTCCAATTCAGAACACTTTTGAAAAGAAAGTGAAAGTGAAGTCGCTCAGTCGTGTCTGACTCTTTGCGACCCTGTGGACTGTAGCCCACAAGGCTCCTCCATCCATGGGATTCTCCAGGCAAGAGTACTGGAGTGGGTTGCCATTTCCTTCTCCAGGGGATCTTCCCGACCCAGGGATGGAACCTAGGTCTCCCACATTACAGGCAGATGCTTTAATCTCTGAGCCATCAGGGCCCATTTTTATCACATCATAAATAGAATCATTCCCAGCCCTTCCCCCCACCTCACCTGCAGTTCTAATTAAACGCTCATCAACTTTCTGACTATGTATTCACGTATTTTGGACATTTTTTAAATAGATGGAATCCTGCAGTATTTGGCCTTTGGTAACTCATTTCTCTCATTTCGCACTGTGTTTTCAAGATTCATCTGCATTGTAGCATGTGTCCACCCTTTATTTTTATTGCTGAGTATTTTGTTTTATGGATGTACCAGTATTAATTCATTTATTAGATAATGAACTCCCAAATTAACTTTTAAAGACATTTGGTATGTATTATAGGTTTCATGTTTAAACATTTTTGTTTCTCCTAGCAATGTTTAAGACTATTCAGTTCTCTCAGTCAGCTCAGTCGCTCGGTCGTGTTCGACTCTGCAACCCCGTGGACTGCAGCACGCCAGGCCTCCCTGTCCATCACCGACTCCCGGAGCTTACTGAAACTCATGTCCACCCAGTAGGTGATGCCATCCAACCATCTCATCCTGTGTCGTCCCCTTCTCCTCCTGCCTTCATCTTTCCCAGCATCAGGGTCTTTTCCAGTGAGTCAGTTCTTCGCATCAGGTAGCCAAGGAATTGGAGTTTCAGCTTCAGCATAAGTCCTTCCAATGAATATTCAGGACTGATTTCCTTTAGGATTGACTGGTTGGATCTCCTTGCTGTCCAAGGGACTCTCAAGAGTCTTCTCCAACACCACAGTTCAAAAGCATCAATTCTTCAGCGCTCAGCTTTCTTTATAGTCCAACTCTCACATCCATACATGACCACTGGAAAAACCATAGCCTTGACTAGACAGATCTTTGTTGGCAAAATAATGTCTCTGCTTTTTATTATGCTGCTAGGTTGGTCATAACTTTTCTTCGAAGGAGCAAGCGTCTTTTAATTTCATGGCTGCAGTCACCATCTGCAGTGATTTTGGAGCCCAAAAATATAAAGTCTGTCACTGTTTCCATTGTTTCCCCATCTATTTGCCATGAAGTGATGGGACCAGATGCCATGATCTTAGTTTTCTGAATGTTGAGTTTTAAGCCAACTTTTTCACTCTCCTCTTTCACTTTCAAGAGACGCTTTTCATTCAGTTCTCTATACTCTTTCTAAAACTGGAAACTATCCTTTAAAACAAAGAAACAAATAAAACAGAGGCTGTTTGGAAGAGTAAAGAGACATACTCATGCTTTTTAAATTAGTATTTCAGTAACAATTAGTGATAATGACACTTCTAAATATCTTTTATTATTCATTTGTAAGTTATGTTTTCATGCACCTTTGACATTTTATTTTAGGGTATTTATCCTTCTCACTTTGTTCCAGAAGTGCCCTTTATAATATATTAAGACTGTTAAACCTCTGCCTATAATTTTTCTTGTAGTGTTTTAGGTAAAAACAGTTTTCAGTTTTGACAAAACAGTATCTGCTGATCATTTCCTAAGGTATTCTTCCTCCAATTTTGGGTTTAGAAAAAGCTTTCCTAATTTAAGATCCAATAAGTATTTTATTACTCCTGTGGCTTTGTAGATAATGCTTTTATTAAGATGATATTTATTTTGGTATGAAATAAGACATAGATCTCACTTTATCTTTTTATCCAAAAGGCCATCCTAATTTGTACATTGTATATTAGTATAAGTATATGATATTTAGTATATATCATATACTAATGTTTTTATTTGAGTGCCTTTGAAAAGTGTTGTAGTTTATAAACAATTTGTACATTGATTAATGACAAGATCTTTAAATAATCATGGCTTTATAATAGGATATAATAACAGATGTGACCTTAATTAAGTCCTGTTATATACTTAAAAGGATTGTGCTCTTAAAAGGATTGTACACATATTAGCGTTTAATTCAGACCCAACTATATGTAATAGAAATCAGTATGTTCATTTTCTAGATGAGGAATCTGAAGCAAAGAGAAATAAAGATACTTATCAAGTCAAGGTGCTAGTAAGTGGCAGACCAGCAATTCAAACAGATACAGGCATACTTCATTTCAATGTGCTTTTCTTTACTGAAGGCATGAAAACAGTATTAATATTGTGCATCTCCATTAGAATTCTTGAATGACCAGGTACTTTGCCTATGAAATCTCAACAATGGGCTTAAAATAGTCAGCAAATCAGATTGTAGACAGATGAGTTATTATCCAGGCTTTGTTGCTCTGTTATAGAACACAGGCAGAGTAAATTTAGCATCCTTCTTAAGGGCCATTAGATTTTCAGAATGGTAAATAAGCACTGGCTTCAACTGAAAGTCACCAGCTGCATTAGCCCCTAAGAGCTGATATTTGCCATTCTAATAGGAGCTGGATTTGATTTTTGCATTTCCCTATTTGGTGATGTTAAGCACCTTGTCATGTACCCACTGGCCATTTGTATATCTTCTTTGGAAAAATGTCTGTTTGGGTCCTTTGCTCATTTTCTATTTGGATTGGATTATTTTGTTTTTACTATTGAGTTAAACGAGTTCCTTATATATTGTGGATATAATACCCTGTCAAATATATAGTTTGAAAATATTTTCTCTCATTCCTCAGGTTGCCTTTCCTGTTGATCATTTGTTTTGCTGCACATAAGTCTTTTGATTTTATATAGTCATTGTTGTTGCTGGTGATTTTGGTGTCATATACAAAAATGTTGTTATTAAGGAGGTTTTTTTTCCCCTTTGTTTTTTCCTACAGGAGTTTCAAAGTTGCAGGTTTTATGTATGTCTTTGATCCATTTCAAGTTAACTTTTGTGCATAATATAAGGGAAAGGTTCTTCTCTTTCACATTTCATTCTTTTACATTTGCATATATCCAAATTTTCCAGCACCACTAGTGAAGAGACTGTCTTTTTCCCAATTTGATACATTTGTATCTCGTTTCAAATATTAGTTAGCCACATATATGAAGGTTTATTTCTGGGCTCTCGATTCTATTTCATTCACTTGTCTCCCTGTTTTTATACCCATACCATACTGTTTTGATTACTGTTGTTTTGTGGTGTAGTATGAAATCAGGAAAATATCATGCCTCCAGCTATGTTCTTGTTTCTCAAGATTGTTTTGGCTTTTAAGTGTCTCTTGTGGTTCCATGCTAAATTTAGGATTTCTTCTCTTTTCCTGTGAAAATGACAGTGGGATTTTGATACGGATTGCATTGAATCTGCAGATGGCTTTGGATAAAAGACATTTTAACAATATTAATTCTTTTTGAGAAATGTAGTTATTTCTGTTTGTTTATTGTAAAATACTTGTAAAATTATTTTTTACAGTTTTAAAAAGTTTATTAAAATTTCAACTATAATATACGTAGAAACAGTTTTTCTTTTCCAAGTTATTTTGCCTTGTATCCAGTGAGCTCTTTTGCAAACTCAAGTTTTTTCTCAACTCAGAGAAGACTTCATTTTATCATCATTATTTTAATTATCATTTATTTTCTTTACACTTACCGTCTCCTTGTAAACTAACTATTGTATTTAAATTGCATTTCTCTAACTCACCATATTCTTTTGTTGTTTATTTCATCCTTTTTCTGGCAAGCTGATTTATCATTCCGTCATTTCCTCCTAGCTCATGTGTTCAACTTATGTTTATTGGTACTAAGAGCCTTTCCTGTATCAGTAGTCACTGGGACTATAAGAATGACTATCTCAGACATAAAGCCCATAATCATTGAACTGATGATTGAGTGAGGAAAACGGATATAGAATATGTAATTATAGGAGTTCTCCTGGAGAACATTTCTTAAACTAGGGTCTGCTGGATACTAAGCTACTGCCATCTCTAGAACGAATGGTTTGTATTTTGTGAAGCTAGGGCTGGGACTCCCTTGCCAGATCCTAGCTCCCTGTAAGGTTCCACCAGTAGGGGGCGCCAGAGAAGACTGCAGAGTGAAAGAGGAAGGGAAGGCTGCTGCTATGTGTTCATTTTCTGTCTCTGTCAACATCATCCCAGCAGAATTTCTATATAGAAATGGCAGCAGCTTCTTGTTTCCCACTTACTTTTTTAAAGTAGTTCCAGATCCAGCTTTATTATGTGCTGCACTCCATCCCTCTCCTCCAAGAGATGCCAGCACCACCAGCCCTTCTTCAGAGGTCTAGGTCTTAAGTCCTGGGTCCCTCTTCCAAGTCCCTGAGGTGCCGGCATGCTGTGCCCTCTCCTTGGAGAGTAGAGCCCTCTCTAAGCTTCACAGTTCTATAACCTCGGTGTCTTCCTTCGATTCCCTCACCCCGCCATCCCTGGGATGGGCACAGCTCCTAGCAGTTCCCCTTTTGCCTGTTTAGCCCTTCAATTTTTACGTTAATATTTTCTGTTAAAACAACTGTGTGCTTTCTGTTTCTTGCCTGGATCCTGACAAATCTGTCTTCTGTTTTACTAGTTCAATTTTCAGCAATCTGCAGTATGCTGTTTACTGTCTCCATGACATATATTTCTAATTCAGCAGTTATGTTGCATTTTTTTTTTTTCATGCATAGTGGCAGTTTTCTTGATCTCAGATGTTATCCTATTTATAAACCCCTACTCTAGATTCTCAGTTACTATTTCCTTTTGATGTTAAATAACTTAAATTAGTTCTCCAAAAATGCCTCTTGTTTCCAGTCTTAGAGGAAGCCATTTCAGTTCTGTGGTTTGTCTCCTTCATTTGTAGTGTAATTATTTTTACAAGACTGGGGATGTTTTTCCTACTGTCAGAGTTGACACAGTTTTCTCTGTGAATCTTTCAAGCCTTGGAACTAGCATAGGTGATAAAAGTATCTAGTTTGCCAATTCAGAAACTGACAGGAATTTTCTGGTGGTCCAGTGGCTGCTGCTGCTGCTGCTAAGTCGCTTCAGTCGTGTCCGACTCTGTGCGACCCCATAGACGGCAGCCCACCAGGCCGCCCCGTCCCTGGGATTCTCCAGGCAAGAATACCGGAGTGGGTTGCCATTTCCTTCTCCAGTGGTTAGGACTCTATGTTTTTCACTGCCAGGAGCCTGGGTTCAATCCCTGATCAGGAACTAAGATCCTGCAAGCTGCCTGGCAGGGTCAAGAAAAATACAAAATCAAAAACAAACAAACCGCCTAAACAAACAAACAAACAGCACAACTAGATTGAGTGACCTGTGATGAGATTCATAGGTAGAGCTGAAATCATTTACTTCTATGTCTAAGAATTTATTTCTGTAATTTTTTGGTATATTTAGTAGCTCTCTGGAATTTGTCTGGTATGTTTGTCCTCCTTGGGAATCAAAAATACCAGAGTTCCTGCCACCAGTATTAGGCACAAGCCAGAACTCTGACACTTGGGTTTCTTACTCAGAGTGATACCTGATCTGTGATGGGCTGCCTTTAATGAGTTGGATCCATGTTTATGACACCACAGTTGTTGCCTGACCCTCTGTCTTCTGCCTTTAATCTTCCTGTCTCCACATTTAGAAGTGGATGTATACTTCTTGTTGGAAAACTTCAACGGTGATTGCCAGTGTCAATTGGGAAGATCAGGGTGTTGTGTGGGCCCTTTCTTCAGTCTGATCCTGACTGTATGAGATCAAAAAGAAATTTGTCCTAGCTTCTTGCTTATAGACAATACCCTTTCCTATATCCCAGTGTCAATACAGGATTTTCCTTCCTTTTTTTTTTTTTTTTAAAGATTTATTTAACTGGCTGCTCCAGGTCTCCGTTGCAGCACATGGAATCTTTCAGTTGCGGGATGTGGGATCTAGTTCCCTGACCAGGGATTGAACCCAGACCCCCTGCTTTGGGAGCACCGAGTCTTAGCCACTGTACCACCAGAAAAATCCTCAGGGTTTTCCTTTCTCTATATTTGCTTAGCTAGTTCCTTAAGCAGGTGGGAGTGTGGAGGAAAAATGACTTCAGTCTAGTTTCTTCTCATTTGCTGATGTGTGGAAATACCCCCAAAACTCTGCATTTTGTTACCATTTCCATTTCTAGTGAGCAAAGAAAGGAAATAGAAGACAAAATAGAAATTCGCACTCTCTGTTTTCTGTGCTTCATTGGGTTGAATGCAGATTATGTGATATTGTCAAAACTGCAATCATTGTGTAGCAGCGGGGGTAAGACTTCCTTTTCGAAAACAAAGCAATCAAAGAAAAGGAGAAAGTGGCAAACAAACCACACAGAATTAGGCACAAAAATACCACCGTTTCTTTCCATTAGCGAACTGATGTGTCATGTAAGCGTCACCCACACTCGACAACAGGCTCATTTCAATACAGGGTCATCTCTCTTATCTGTGGTTTCAGTTACCCACAGTCAACCTTAGTCTGAAAATATTAAATGGAAAATTTCAGAAATAGTTCATAAGTTTTAAGTCACGTGCTGTTCTGAGTAGCATGATGAAATCTCCTGCCATCCAGCTGCATCCTGCACAGGAAGTGAATCATCTCTTCGTCCAGGGTGTCCTGTGCCTTAATCTTAGTAGCCGTCTTGGTTATCGGATCAACTGTCCTGGTATGACAGTACTTGTGTTCAAGTAACCCTTGTTTTAACTAGTAATGGACCCAAAGCATAAGGATAGTGATGCTGGAAATTCAGGTACACCAAAGAAATGCTGAAAAGTGCTTTCTTTAAGTGAAAAAGTGAAAGTTCTTAATAAGGACTTAGGAAAGAAAAAAAAATTATATGCTGAGGTTCTTAAGATCTATGGTCAGCATGAATCTTCTCTCCATGAAATTGTGAAGAAGGGAAAAGAAATTTTTGTTAGTTTTACTGTCACCCCTCAAACTAAAAACATTGCAGCCACCAGACTGAAGTGCTTAGTTAAGATGGAAAAGCATTACATTTGGCCAGTAAGATATTTTGAGAGAGACTATAGTCATGTAACGTTTATTACAGTGTACTGTCATAATTGTTCTATTTTAGTCTTAGTATTGTTGATCTCTTACTGTGCCTAATTTATAGATTGAACTTTATCATAGGGATGTATGGATAGGGAAAAAAAAACAGGTTATATAGGATTTGGTACTATCTGTGGTTTCAGGCATCCACTGGGTTCTTGGAATGTATCCCCCATGAATAAGGGGGTTTACTGTAGCCCTGATGAGTAAATTAGTCATAAGGAAAGAGGATTTTGTAAACCTTTATTTATTGATTTGTTTGGCTGCATCAGGTCTTAGTTGAGGCACATAGGATCTCCTTTGCGTTACGTGAGATGTTTGTCTTGGTGTGCAGGCTCAGTGGTTGTAGTCCACCTGGTTAGTTGTCCCATGGCATGTGGGATCTTACTTCCCCAACCAGGGATTGAACTCACATCCTCTGCATTACAGCACAAATTCTAAACCACTGGACCACCAGGGACATTCCTGGAAAGGGGATTTTTGACTCAGTGATCCCTTGTGGGGAGAGCAAAGGAGAATTTGTGGTCCAATTGTGCAGGAAACATGAGATTTTTCATCCTGGGGTTTATTCACATCCCCATCACTCATAGTTTTGTTATCAATTATGTGAACTTCCTCAAACTTGGAATCAGAAATTCTGAATTGTAAAGGCTGTGGCAATTTACAGATTTCTAATAGAAGGAAGCTTGGCTTTACAATTTGGGAGGACAGCAGAGAAACAGGAAAATAGATCCTGCCACCTGCCTACAATGTGAGTCCTTGTAAGATCCGTGGCTTCACATATGCTCACGATGATCTCCAGATAGACAGCCCTGCTGACAAAAGACATTAGTCACCTCTGGGAGGGAAAACATTAAGAGTAAAATTCCGAAGAAAGTGAATACATGGATTGCTGGGCTTGTTATTCATGGCATGTTTCTGACTTGCTAAAAGCAAGTTTAATGTATTTATACCATTTATACAGATGTAACTGATTCTGAAGCTCTGCTCTTTAGAGAGAACATATTTCATGTTATAAGCACTCAAGAAAATTAAATCAATAAATCCACAGCCTGTAATTTGAGATCCTCAGTTGAAGAAAAATACATTGTCCGGGAGGAAGGGGAGGTCTTGAGGAAGGCTTGTCAAACTGTCTTCACTCCACTGTCCCAGGCTTTCACATGACAACAGAAATGAGCTTGTGAGGTTAAATTATCAAAGTGTTGTTATGACACCTCCAAAAGAAGTAGAGGCCAACTCCCACTCTTGTTAATGAAGCACATGCTTAAGTGGAAAGTCATGCAAATGATACTCTTTCTCTCTTTCTCAACTGTCCCTATGTTTGTCCTTTTCCCTGAAAAAGATTTGCTGGTGAGTGCTCAGAGACTAATGTCCGGACACGGGGTAAATTCTTCCCCATCCCTGGCGTTGATATTCTCTGTGACCACTGGCAAGCCAATTAACGCCTCCACGTGTCACCCTTCTACGTGTCAAAGGTTAATGGTGCAGCTTGTTTGCAAAGAGCCTGGAGTCTTCCATGAAAGGCACTACATGGATGCCCAGCACTGTTGTTGGGCTGGAGGGTGTTGTATTTTTTAATTATATGTTTGGTCAGATAGGTTATAGATTTTGTTGTGGCTGAATGTTGCCTCTTCTCCCTGGTTACGAATAAAAGACTAATAGGTAATCACACTCTATTACCATCTTCTAGAGCTCCCTAGAGGGCGAAGGGAATGCAGAGGTTACAGATTAATAATGCATTCTTTAGTTAATAAAAAAGAATCACGTGCACCTCAGCTGCATAATAGCTGTGGATGGCAATGTATTAAACCAAGTGCTTTATCAGATGCTAAGTAGATAATGCTAGCAAAGACTCATGAAGTAATGAGTTTTTTCTTTCCTGCTCTCCTAGTAAATCTTCTATCCATCATATCATTAAAGAACATTAGGGACGGTTTGGTTAAGGCTTATTTGAAATGTGTTTGTGAATATTCAGGAAAAGGATTCTTAGATTCTGGAACTCCTGAAACCAGGGATGTGTGTGTGTCTGTCTGTCTGTCTAGATTGTGACATTAAGCTCACTGTTTTATCATCTTTGGAGCAAATGTGGATCTTCCTGGCCCCAGAGCAAAGTGTCATGTCTTTCCCATTCTTTGCAGATTTACGGAAAAACTTTGAGCAAGACCCGCAGGGGAGGGAGGTACCCATTGAAGGCATGATTGTGCTACACTGCCGGCCGCCTGAGGGAGTTCCTGCTGCGGAGGTAAGACCAGGCCAGTTCCCAAGAGTGGGGACTGAGTCCTGTGTGCTCACAGGAGACTTAAGCCAGCCTGGGCCAGGCCTTCTTGCTGCCTGGACCCAACCGCTAAAGATGGTGAAGCGGCTGATGGAAATAAGCTGGAAGAGGAAATTGTCTCTCCTCTAATTTCTTAAGCTCTTGCCAGCCAATTTGGGTGGAAATTGCTCTGTGCCCTTCCTCCTTGGGACCTCAATGATGCAGGCGCATACCCTGTGGCCTCCATCTGTCACCCTGGACACTCTGCTTTGTACAGTGATTTCTAGAACCATCTCACAGTCAAAGTCACATGAAAACAGTGTAGAAAAGAGGAGGTCGGGCTCCAGTGCCAAGTTTCATGGGTGTTTGCACTTACCCTTCATTTGCTTACAAAACTGACATTCCTGGGATGTTTGTTATGTTTTAGGAGCTGCTCTGGCGTGGCGGGGACACAAAGTGTTGGGGGTTACAGATCTCTGATCAGTTATCTGTTGTTCACAGTGAGGTGGTAGGAATCCAGAGGTGTCATAGTTTTTGCTACTTGCTGGTTTTCTAGAAGCTTCTATCATATGCTTAGACTATAGTTGTCATTAATAACACACTGTGTTGGTAGGGATGGTGTTCTTCAGTCACTGTTGAAAGAGGTTCTGATAGACTACTATATGGGTATTAACATAATATTGTGGGGTCTACTCAGAAGTAGAAATAGTGCTTGGTAAAATCCTGTTTTGGGGTTGGCCTAAAATTTCATTCGGGTTTTCCTATATAAGCTGATGGAAAAACCTGAACAAATTTTTTAGCCAACCCAGTACATATGCAAACATAGGTCCGAGTCAAACAGTAGGGAGGCCAGCTGTGACGCTTCTCTGAGCAGCTAGGGGAAGGTCCTGAGAGTCGTGGTTTCCTCACTGAGAAGTAGAGATATTAAAACAACAGGAAACTTTGCTGTGCATATTTTAGCAAACGTTGCTGTGGGATTTTGCATTTGGAAGGACAGAGGAGTAAAAAGTATCAAGGGGAACCGAACACAGACAGACTTGCTGATCCAGACAAGAAGGCTGCAGGGTGGATTCTATTCAAAGCTCCCAAACTTCGCTGAAATGAAGTAAACAGACTTGAAAATTAAAGTGAACTCTCCATGCATGATATGAAATGATGAGAAAGGAAAATGCTAATTTTTAGATTTGTACTTAATGAGAATCAAACAGATATTTGATCTCCTTTGGCTGCCACCTTGTTCTGTACAAAGAGTGCCCTGGATTTCTGAGGTGGGGAACAGGTGGCTGGATGTAATGGGGCCAGGTGAATGTCGGTATCATTGAGGACACCCCACGTGTTCCTGGGGGACTCACTAAGGTACCAATCGTTTGCTATAATCATGCCATCTCTCATAACCAGGCTCTCTTCCAAGCCCGGGCTGGGTCACTGTGTCAACTTTGAAGCACCAGAGAGCAGTGAAGATGGGCAGAAGTTCATGGTTTTATTATCTGTTCTGTGGGAACCGAACATTCTGTAGATGTCTAAAAATCAATTTTTACACCTAGAAGAGAGCTTAGATATTTACTTGGCACAGCCTTTCCATTTTAGGGGCAAGAAAACTGATACTCAGATCAATGACCCACCAAAGGTCTTACACCCATTTAAGTCATAACTCTGTTCAGTCTTCCCAAAGTTCCTCAGAACACTCGGAGAAAAGTCCACTTTCATGCCTTATGTGGTCCAGGATAATCTAGCCTGCTCTTACCTCTTACCTCATCTGCTGCTGTTCCGTTTCCAGCCCTGCTGTAGCCACATTAGCTGCCTCACTCTTCAACAGCCGCACCAGCCACACGCCTGCCTCAGGACCTTTGCACATGCTGACCCCTCTGCTGGAACACTCTTCCCCAGTTACTCCATTGTTTCTTCCCTTCCTTCAGGGCTTGCTCAGATACCTCCTGCTCAGTGATGCCTGTTCAGGGCACTCTGATGACAATGTCGCTTCCCTACCCCACATGTATACTTTCAAGCCCCTTTCTCTGCTTTTATTAACTCCTTAGCTCTTAGCACAACCATACTGTATTTATTCAACTTATTTTCTATTCGAATTTAAGCTCCACAAGGAGCATTTTGTTTGTTTGGCCATGCTACACAGAATGTGGGATCTTAGTTACCTGACCAGGGATCGTACCTGCATCCTTTGTTTTGGAAGTACAGAGTCTTAAAATCACTGGACCTCCAAGGAAGTCCCTTGTTTATTTTTTTATCGCTTTATCCCCAGAACAGAAAAGAGTGCTTCTCACATCCAGGTGTCCAATAAATATCTGTTGAATATGAAAGAAAAGTAGTTTCATCCTTTATTCCTGAATATTGGAGGTAGTACTAGGACTCAGCCCAGACAAAACTGGGAAATTCACTAGACTCTTGCTTTTGTTTTTTCTCCTGAGTGTTAGAAAATGGGTATAAGTCATTCTTCATTTGATCTTTGAAGACACAAGTAAAAATAAAGAACAGAGAAGAGAAAGGTAAGCAATGTGTAACCTGGTAGGATAAGAGCCAAAAGGGAAAGTATGCCTTGATATATAAATGTGTCCAAGAGTTTGTACATGTGCACATACATATTGAAGTGTCTTCCCAGAGAGCTCAGGGATTTCAGAATTATAAGGACTCCAAGGCTCTTCGGGGCCATGGATGGGAGGGAGGATTCCTGTTGGAGAAAGGATTAGCCTCTAGGAAGCAAGCAGCATTCCTAGCTGGTCAACTGTTGGGTTGGCCAAAAGGTCTGTTCGGATTTTCCATACCATTGTGTGGGAAAACACAAATGAATATTTTGGCCAACTCAGTACTTGGGAAAGGCTGAACTTGGGTTGACTTTGGAAGCAGCTCTTGAGACATCCCTCCACCTTTCTTGCCCCAACACTATCCTTGAAAGGAAATGAGTTGTCCCTATTGGCTCAGTTCCTTTTCCCTTCTTTATATGTTTCTTTTGTTTATTTGTTATTGGAGTATAGAGCTTCCCAGGTGGCTCAGTGTTAAAGATTCTGCCTGCCAATGCAGGAGGTGCAGGTTTGATTGCTTGGTCGGGAAGATACCCTGAAAAAGAGAATGGCAACCCACTCCAGTATTCTTGTCTGGAGAATCCCATGGACAGAGGAGCCTAGCAGGCTATAGTCCATGGGGTCGCAAAGAGCAGGACATGACTGAGCACGCATGCATAGTGGCTTTACGATGTTGTATTACTTTCTGCTATATCACAAACAGCTGTTGTGCTATATGGTGGCTCAGATGGTAAAGAATCCGCCTGCGATGCAAGAAACCTGGGTTTGATCCCTAGGTTGGAAAGAGCCCCTGGAGAAGGACATGGCAACCCACTCTAGTATTCTTGCCTAGAGAATTCCCATGAACAGAGGAGCCTGGCAGGCTACAGTCCATGGGGTCACAAAGAGTTGGACACAACTGGGCAACTGAGCACACGTGTGTGTGTGTGTGTGTGTGTGTGTGTATTTATATATATCCCCTTTCTCTTGGGCCTCCCTCCTCCCCCGTCACTCCCCACCCCATTCTGATGTGCTTTTCAGCTGTAACCACAGGAGCAGAACACTATGTGAAAAACTTCCAGTAGTCACACACCCTGATGTCAGTGAAAACAGTATTTGGGAGAGTTCTTGGCCAGGGGAAGAAGGAACACAATAAATACAGACTTCTCAGTAAGAAAGTATATTTTCTTTTCTCGTGCCTCCCCTCCTGCCAGATTTCTACACTGGTAGGTATTTACTTCCTGGATTAGTTTCCTGGGGCTGCTGTGACAAATGACTACATACTGGGACTTAAAACAGTCAAACTGAATTGTCTCACAGTTCTGGAGGCTAGAAGTCTGAAGTAGGGTGAAGGCAGGGTTAGTTTTCCTGGGGGCTCTGGAAAATGAGCTTGTCTCTTAGATTCTGGTGATTTCTGATGATCCTTGCTGCCCTTGGTGTGTGGATACATCACTACGGACTCTGCCTCCATCTTCAAATAGGTATTTTTCTCTCTGTATCTTTTTTATCACTTTCTTTTTTAATATTTATTTATTTGACTGTGCAGAGTCTTAGATGCAGCATCAGGACCTCTGATCTTGGTGGTGGCATGGGAGATCTTTTGGGATCTTCACTTGTGGGGCATGTGGAATTTAGTTCAACACTGGGGATCACACCCGGGCCCCCTGTGTTGGGAGCATGGAGTCTTAGCCCCTGGACCACCAGGGAAGTCTCTCTCTCTCTCTAAATATGTCTGAATTTTCCTCATATAAGAACATGAATCATTGGATGAGGGTCAACCTCAATCCAGTAATGCCTTGTGTTAATCTTCTTGGTCACAGTACCTCTGCAATGACCCTATTTCCAAATAAGGTCACGTGCACAGGTTATGTGTGGGCTTGAAATTTGGAGAGGGAGCCACTCCACTTCCCACTCCCCCTTGACATATTAATACTCTTTTATTTTTAAGCACACACACGTCATTAAAAATAAATTTCAGAGCCAGGCTGGCTGAAAGAGGGCCATTTCAAGGAATAGCTGTGGCTGTAGTTTGGTTTAAAACAGAAGTTCTGAGCTGAAGAGGGGAAGCTTTGTTTCCTACCTTTTGTATTATGGATGAATATGGAGAATGTTTCAGCTGCACTGTGGGTTAATGGCTGTTGTGGGGCCCTAACAAGCTTTATAGCATCTTCTCAAGGTGGGAAAGCATCTGGGTTCCCAATACTTGGGTTACTTTGAAATTTCACTTATTTACGAGATGGATACTTCCCAAATCTGTGCACTGATATTTACAGCTCTTTAGTTTCAGCAAGGCTTACACACTAGTTACACCACCAATGTTTGTGTTTTTGGTGAAGGGCAGGTCAATCTAGAGAAGAAAGCTGTGAGTGCGACGGATACAGATAGGGAAGGAAGGTGAAAGTGTTCATATCTTCCATGGTCAGGGTCTCTTGGGGGGGATGTCTGCCAGTGCCTATCATGGGGTCTTCAGACTACAGAGTATTTTTGTGCTTACTGACCTCTTAGTCATGCGAGTATCCTAATGTTACTGACTCTTCAGAATGGCGGTAACCGGAAACTGTGCTTGGAAATTGATCAGTTATGTAATCGTCACTGTGAAATATCACCAGTCAGAGTCACCTTCTCTGAGCAGGTTGTGTTCCACCTGCTCCTCTGCACCACTGGTTCCTGTCCTGCCCACCTCCTGTAGGGTACCAGAGGTCATCACTAGAAGGAGTTGTGACTGGTGCGCCTGGTCACAACTGGTGACTGCTCCAGGCACAACCAGCCGAGGTATCATCTGGTTTTGTCCTGCAGTGGAATAGGAGATCTCCTACTTGGCACGTTGAAAGGAACCTTGGGAGCAAGTCTTATGTTCACAAGACACCTCTGTCTTCTCTCTGTAAGATAGAACATACTTGGCAACTAACTCCATCTAGATGACCAGACAAGGTGCTTTGTGTAAGAATAGAAAGAGTGTCTCTGTGTGCCAGGCACTGTGTTAAGTAGTCTTTTCTGTTTTTAATTTAATTTAGAGAAGATTGCTATGAGATGATAGAAAGTTCTTGGTATTTTCACGTCCATCTTATAGGAGCTGGTCCAAGCTTTCGGATCAAGGAGTTAATCAAACCTTAAAGCTTAGATTTTTCCTCTCTTTGCTAGTTGGTGTTTCTTTTTAGTGAGATGGTAGGATTAGCTTCTACAAAGCCATTTTGGAAGCTTCGGACCCCTAGGCCAGTAATAACATATCTTCTTATTCTGCTGCCCGACTGTCTACCCTGAGAAATAGTTTTTTTCATTGAAATCTCTTCCAGCTGATATGCTAATGCTAAAGTTGTTGTAATTGGTGTTTCTTTGTTTAAAATAGGTCATCTGGTGATAAAACTATGAACACTGAGGGAATAGAGACTCTGAGAGCAGGGCAGTCTTGGAGCCTCTGTGCTCCCAGGGACCAGGAGCCTGGGTTGGATGCTATCTTAGGAAACAAAGTACTGAATGTCTTCAGTTACAGAGAGGGTGCCTCGGAGAGGAAGGAAAGGGGGCATATGAAGAGGAGAGAATACAGGTAGTCTCCACCTTTATTACAACTTTCCCCACGTTTGGCCACGACCCCAAAAGGTCTCATTGTCATAAAGGGCCCCGGTTATATCCTCATAAGTGCATAATGATGTCTGTATCACCGGGTTCTCTCTCCCGGGATACAGTCGTGGAGTCTGGAAATGGTAGAGAACTGAGAATTCCTAGTGTGGCATAATGAAGGGAAAGTAAGAATTTTGGAGTCAAACTGCAGCCTGACCCTGACTAGCACCTACTAACACTACGACCTGTGGCAAATACTGGCCACCCTGAACCTCAGAGTCCTCATCTGAAAAAAAGAGCGACACTTTTCCTGTAGGATTGCTCTAGCCGAAGCAGAAGAAAACCCAAGAATAGGCAAAACATCTAGCACAGTGTCTAATACTAAATAAATAGTAGAGAGGATTGTGGCTTCAGTTCTTCCTTCTCATTTTCTTCTTTTCTAAAGCATCGTGAACTTTGCTTCTCAGAGGAAGATGTAGGGTTCCATTACAGTTGAGGATGCAGATTGAAATTGAAAACCCTTGCGATTTGTAACACACTTTCATCCCCAGGAAGAAGGATGTTGCTAGGACCACCCCTCCTCTCCCCGGGCTGCCCAGAAGCTCTTCCTCCTAGCCTGTGCCTTTTTCGTGACTTTCAAGTTCATCAGAGGATGAAGGCACCAGAATGCTTCCTGCTTTCATCTCTCGTTATCTAGTGCATATCATCTTTAATGGGCTTCCCTGCGTGGCTCAATGGTAAAGAATCTGCCTATGAATGCAGGAAACAAGGTCTCCATCTCTGGGTCAGGAAGACCCCTGGAGAAGGAAATGGCAGCACACTCCAGTATTCTTGCCTGGGGAAACTCACAGACAGAGGAGCCTGGCAGGCTGCAGTCCATGGAGTCACAAAAGAATTGGACATGACTTAGCGTATGAGCACACACAATCTAGTGCATGGAGGAAATAAGTGGTTATTTTGGTTATTACAGAAGCTGGTAACTATCCGTGGTTTTACCTTATCCCTTGGAGAGTCTTATGAGTGGCATTCAGTTCAGTTCCGTCACTCAGTCGTGTCCGACTCTTTGCGACCCCATGGACTGCAGCACGCGAGGCTTCCCTGTCTATCACCAACTCCCAGAGCTTACTCAAACTCATGTCCATCAAATCAATGATTCCATCCAACCATCTCATCCTCTGTCGTCCCCTTCTCCTCCCACCTTCAATCTTTCCCAGCAACAGGGTCTTTTCAAATGAGTCAGTTCTTCGCATCAGGTGGCGAAAGTATTCGAGTTTCAGCTTCAGCATCAGTCCTTTCAATGAATATTCAGGACTGATCTCCTTTAGGATGGACTGGTTGGATCTCCTTGCAGTCCAAGGGACTCTCGAGTCTTCTCCAACACCACAGTTCAAAAGCATCAATTCTTTGGCGCTCAGCTTTATTTATAGTCCAACTCTCACATCCATACATGATGACTGGAAAAACCATAGCTTTGACTAGATGGACCTTTGTTGGCAAAGTGATGACTCTGTTTTTTAATAAGCTGACTAGGTTAGTCATAGCTTTTCTTCCAAGGAACAAGCATCTTTTAATTTCATGGCTGCAGTCACCATCTGCAGTGATTTTGGAGCCCCCAAAAATAAATTCTCTCACTGTTCCCATTGTTTCCCCATCTATTTGCCATTAAGTGATGGGACTGGATGCCATGATCTTCATTTTCTGAATGTTGAGTTTTAAGCCACCTTTTTCATTCTCCTTTTTCACTTTCATCAAGAAGTTATTTAGTTCTTCTTCACTTTCTGATAAGGGTGGTGTCATCTATGTGTCTGTGTATCTGAGACATGTTGATATTTCTCCCAGCAATCTTGATTCCAGCTTGTGCCTTATCCAGCCCAGCATTTTGCATGATATACTCTGAACATAAGTTAAATAAGCAGAGTTACAATATACAGCCTTGACGTACTCCTTCCCCAATTTGGAACCAGTTTGTTGTTCCATGTCCAGTTCTAACTGTTGTTTCTTGATCTGGATACAGATTTCTCAGGAGGCAGGTCAGGTGGTCTAGTATTCCCATCTCTTTAAGAATTTTCCACAGTTTGTTGTGATTCACACAGTCAAAGGCTTTGGCATAGTCAATAAAGCAGAAGTAGATGTTTTTCTGGAACTCTCTTGCTTTTCGGTGATCCAACAGATGTTGGCAATTTGATCTCTGGTTCCTCTGCCTTTTGTAAATCCAACTTGAACATCTGGAAGTTCATGGTTCACGTATTGCTGAAGCCTGGCTGGGAGGATTTTAAGCATTACTTTGCTAGAGTGTGAGATGAGCGCAATTGTGTGGTAGTTTGAGCATTCTTCGGCATTGCCTTTCTTTGTAACTGGAATGAAAACTTACCTTTTCCAGTCCTGTGGCCACTACTGAATTTTCCAAATTTGCTGGCATATTGAGTGCAGCACTTTCACAGCATCATCTTTAGTATTTGAAATAGCTCAACTGGAATTCCATAACCTCCACTAGCTTTGTTCCGAGTGATGCTTCCTAAGGCCCACTTGACTTCACATTCCAGGATGTCTGGATCTAGGTGAGTGATCACACCATTGTGGCTATCTGAGTCATGAAGATCTTTTTTTATATAATTCTTCTGTGTATTGTTGTTACCTCTTCTTAATATCTTCTGCTTCTGTTAGGTCCATACCGTTTCTGTCCTTTATTGTGCCTGTCTTTACATGAAATGTTCCCTTGGTATCTCTAATTTTCTTGAAGAGATCTCTAGTCTTTCCCATTCTATTGTTTTCCTCTCTTTCTTTGCAGTGAGAGAGGCTTTCTTATCTCTCCTTGCTATTCTTTGGAACTCTGTATTCAGATGGATATATCTTTCCTTTTCTCCTTTGCCCTCGGCTTCTCTTCTTTTCTCAGCTTTTTGTAAGGCCTCCTCAGGCAACCATTTTGGCTTTTTGCATTTTTTTTTCTTGGGGATGGTCTTGATCACTGCCTCCTGTACAATGTCACAAACCTCCGTCCATAGTTCTTCAGGCACTCTATCAGATCTGATCCCTTGAATCTATTTGTCACTTCTACTGTATAATCAGAAGGGATTTGATTTAGATCATACCTGAATGGTTGAGTGGTTTTCCTTGCTTTCTTTAATTTATGTCTGAATTTGGCAATAAGGAGTTCATGATCTGAGCCACAGTCAGCTCCCGGTCTTGATTTTGCTGACTGTATAGAGCTTCTCCATTTTTGACTGCAAAGAATATAATCAGTCTGATTTCAGTATTGATCATCTGGTGATGTCCATGTGTAGAGTCTTCTCTTGTGTTGTTGAAAGAGGGTATTTACTATGACCAGTGCATTTCTTTTGGCAAAACTCTGTTAACCTTTGCCGTGCTTCATTTTGTACTCCAAGGCCAAGCCAAATTTGCCTGTTACTCCAGGTATTTCTTGACTTCCTTCTTTTGCATTCCAGTCCCCTATAAGGAAAAGGGACATCTTTTGGGGGTGTTAATTCTCGAAGGTCTTCATAGAACTGTTCAGCTTCTTCAGCACTGCTGGTTGGGGAACTATGAGCCATGCTGTGTGTGGCCACCCAAGATGGACAGGTCAAGGTGGACAGTTCTGACAAAATGTTTTCCACTGGAGAAGGGCATGGCAAACCACTTGAGTATTCTTGCCTTGAGAACCCCAGGAACAGTATGAAAAGGCAAAAAGATAGGACATTGAAAGATAAACTTCCCAGGTCGGTAGGTGCCCAATATGCTGCTGGAGATCAGCGGAGAGAAAAACTCCAGAAAGAATGAAGAGACAGAGCCAAATCAAAAACAACACAGTTGTGGATGTGACTGGTGATGGTAGTAAAGTCTGATGCTGTAACGAGCAATACTGCATAGGAACCTGGAATTGTAGGTCCATGAATCAAAGTAAATTGAAAGTGGTCAAACAGGAGATGGCAAGAGTGAACATCAACATTTTAGGAATCAGTGAACTAAAATGGACTGGAATGGGCAAATTTAACTCAGATGACCATTACATCTACTACTGTGGGTAAGAATCCCTTAGAAGAAATGGAGTAGCCCTTATAAGCAACAAAAGAGTCTGAAATGCAGTACTTGGACGCAGTCTCAAAAATGACAGAATTATCTCTGTTCATTTCCAAGGCAAATCATTCAGTATCACAGTAATCCAAGTCTATGCCCCAACCCATAATGAATGGCATTTTGAAACTAAAAACACTTCGGTATATAAACTTTTTTTTTTATCACCCAAAGTCCGTAGTTTACATTAGGGTTCATTTTTTGTGTTTTACATTCTGTGGGTTGGGAGAAATTAATAATGACATTTATACATCATTGTGCTTCCCAATTGGCACTAGTGTAAAGAACCCACCTGACAATGCAGAAGACCTTAAGAGACATGGGTTGGATCCCTAGGTCAGGCAGATCCCCTGGAGGAGAGCAATGTCAACCCACTCTAGTGTTCTTGCCTGGAGAATTCCACGGACAGAGGATTCTGGCAGGCTACAGTCCATAGGGTCAGAAAGAGCTGGACAGGAATGAACCGACTTAGCACACACGCATCCATGTATCCACCATTATCGTATCATACGAGTCATTTCACTGCCCTTAAAATCCTCTGTGCTCCTTCTATTCATCCCTCCCTCCCCACAATGTCTATAGAAACCTCTGATTTTTTTTAACTGTCTTCATGGTTTTTCCTTTTCCAGAATGGCATATAGTTGAAATCATACAGCACGTAGCCTTTTCAGATCAGTGTCTTTCACATAGTAATGTGTGTTTGGGCTTCCTCCATGTCTTTTCATGACTTAATAGCTTCTTTCTTTTGTAGCACTGGATAACATTCCATTGTTTGGATGTACCTGGTTTTTTTATTCATTCACCTACTGAAGGACATCAAGGTTGTTTCCAAGATTTGGTAATTCTGAATAAAGCTGATATAAATATCCATGTTTGGGTTTTTGTGTGGCCATAAATTTTCAGCTTATTTGAGCAAACATCAAGGAGTATTACTGCTGGATCGTGTACTAAGAATGTGTTTAGTTTTGTAGGAAGCTCCCAAACAAAAATATGTAATGCTTCATGAATTTGTGTGTCATTGTTGCAAAGGACCATGTTAACCTTCTCTGAATCATTCCAGTTTTAGTACGCATGCATGTGTGCTAAGTCACTTCAGTTGTGTCTGACGTTTTGCAGGGCTATGGACTGTAGCCTGCCAGACTTCTCTGTCCATGGGATTCTCCAGGCAAGCATCCTGAAGTGGGTTGTCATGCCCTCCTCCAGGGGATCTGCCCGACACAGGGATCGAACCTACATCTCTTAGGTCTCTTGCATTGGCAGGCGAGTTCTTTACCACTAGCACTACCTCCACAGCAAGCATGGTATGTAAACTTGAAGGTACTCACCAAGCAGCAGACATAGGTTTAAATGAAATAATTAGTTGTACGCTTTTCTGAAAATACCTGAAATGTGAACGGATGATAATTCAGCCTTTTCTAAATGCCATGAGCTCATCCCATTGTGAGATGTATTAGAAAGCATTTGTAACTACAGTTGCTTTTAACCTCAACCTTGGGGCACTTCTAACTAAAGATGGCCACTTTTTAGTGTTTGACACCGTTGTTTAGCTAAAACCAATTTGCTCTTTTCAAAACAATTCGTTATCCCATGCTGCACTTTTTTATACTCCCCAATTAAATGCAAAATCTATCTTTCATAAAAGTTAGAAATTATGTCCAATGAAAATCCGACATTTTAATGGTTTTCCACAGATTAAAATTGTAGAGTTCTCAATAAACCCTGATTTACTGATGTTGGTTATAAAATGGTTATTGCTGTTAATAAAGCCTGTAAATCTTAACAGGTTATATTTGCCTTGGACAATAAAACTTGCCATAAAGGCTTAGTGTCTAAGGCTAATTCTGCACACATCAAGGTAAACAGCCTCCTCAAAATAATTCAATGTCTGAGAATTAAAAGCCCAAAGCCAAGCAACTAACAGATTGTAGCCTTGAGCCACTGCATGCTGGGCAATCTTATTGTTTTTATGTCACCGAGGAATCAAGACGGTGCTAGAATTAGAAAGGTCAAGGTCAAGGGACCATATCTTGGCTATTACGAATAGTGCTGCTATGAATGTAGGGATGCTTGTACTTTTTGGCATCATAGTTTTCTCCAGTATATTGGAGTGAGTGAGATTGCTGGATCGTATGGCACCTCTATTTAGTTTTGGCGAACCTCCATGATGTTTTACATAGTGAATGGATTATATATGTACAATGGACTACTACTCAGCCATAAAAAAGAGTGAAATAATGCCATTGGCAGCAACTTGGATGGGCCTAGAGAGGATACTAAGTGAAGATGTGATATCACTTATATGTGGAATCTAAAATATGACACCAATGAATTTTATCTAAAAAACAGAAACAGACTCACAGACATAGAGGACAGACCTGTGGTTGCTGTGGGTGAGGGAAGGATTGGGAGTTTGGGGTTTGTAGATGCAAACTATTACATTTAGAATGGATAAACAACTACTGCATGGTACAGGAAACTATATTCAGTGTCCTGTGATAAACTAGAATGGAAAAGAACATGGAAAAAGAATACACGTGTGTGTGTGTGTATAACTGAATCATTTTGCTATAAAGCAGAAATCAATTATGCTTCCACTTTAAAAAAAATAATTAGAAAAAAGGTCAAGGGCCTCAGTCAATGACGTGTAGCTTGGAGAAGGTCCCTTTCTCTCTGTTGACTGATCAGTAGGTTGGCATGCTTGTGTAACAAGGCAAGGTCCCAGGAACAGAATGAAAGAACGCACTTTTTGTCTTATAAAATGTCAGTATCACATGTGTTCGAAGCCAGATTATTGGTGAGGGTTGGGGCAGGAGGGTGGATTTAGGGAGAGTGTTAGTTACTCAGTCGTGTCCGACTCTCTCTGACCCTGTGGGCTGTCCATGGGGATTCTCCAGGCAAGAATACTGGAGTGGGTTGCCATGCCCACCTCCAGGTGTGTCTGTGGTGCAATCGTAAGTGCGTTTGGCTGTTAACCCTAAAGGCTGGTGGTTTGAGCCCACCCAGGGATGTTTCCTAGCCTTTTGGGCTTCCCTTGTGGTTCAGCTGGTAAAGAAGGCGCCTGCAATGCGGGAGACCTGGGCTTGATCCCTGGGTTGGGAAGATGCCCTGGAGAAGGGAAAGGCTACCCACTACAATTTTCTGGCCTGGAGAATTCCATGAACTATATATAGTCCATGGGGTCACAAACAGTCAGACACGACTGAGCGACTTTCACTTCACTTCTTCCAGGGGATCTGCCCGACCCAGGGGTTGAACCTGCATCTCTTACATCTCTCACATTGGCAGGCAGATTCTTTAACACTAGCACCACCGGGGGAGCCCTGGAAGAACTTTATTAGAGATATAATCTTTGTTAAAGTCCTTTTCTGCCTAAACATGCCAGAGCAGAGTTGGTTGCTTGCGATGAAGAACCGTGAGTATAACTCTGTGTGTGCCCTGTCTTACTGCTTCAAGGATGCCTTTGATGAGTACCTGAAAGTGTCCCTGAGAACCAAGCAAGTCACTATGAGCTAAAGGCTCTTTGAGAGCTGTTGATCTTTTTTCTTTATCTGTAAAATAAGGAAGGGGGCTGGAAACTCCTAAGGCCCCTTTTGTATCTCTGATTATTCCTGTCGTATAAATAGTAGAATCTGCATACTATCAGATTTGTTTTAATAATTCTGTTAGACTGGTGCAGACAGTTTTAAAGTCAGAAGCCCTTTTCCCTTCTCCCCTGTGAGGATATTCTTAATGAAAGGTTCATTTATTTCAAATTTGTTCATTGCCATAAAACCCAGGAGAGAATCTTATGACATTGAACTGTTTCGTACAAGAATCACTAGACTATTGTGTTTAACCTCAATCAAACATACTAGGAAATGAGGATTTTTTATTAAAAAAAAGGTTCTTAATAATCCACTGGAGAAACGTTGAGATGCCCAAGTTCTGAAGCGGTGGACCTTAGGTATAAATAATTAATTTGGTGCAACCAAAGCAGAGAGAGAATGTCTAATAGTCCAGATAAACTTTGCTTTGAGGAGACTGACAATGAAGACCTTTGTAGAAAGTGACATTTGATTAGAATGTATAATGTTGTAATAGAAACATAATGGACTCTTAGAAAAGGGAATGTTGAAGTGGTTAAATACTAGTAATTAAGTGCCAGTAAATTACTTCTCTAAAAACATTCCTGTAAAAAGAAATTTGCTATCGTAAGAGAGATGGGAAAATGAAGTTCATAAAGTTATTTAAAAACTGAATGTCTGCAGCCCGAATACCCTCATCATTAATATGGATCCTTAAGTCAATCTTATTAATGGACTGACTTTTACCACATCCTTATCTGAGAAATTCTGGTTCCTCACTGAGAAAGAAAAGAAGCCATCTAAAGCTCCTGATTCGTATTTATTTTCTTATTTTTTTTCTTGTTCTGTATTCCTGGAGAGAGTGAAATATGGAAGATAGAATTACATTTTTCAAAGCCAAGGGTAGAGACCCATGATGAAGTGACAAAGGCAGTGTCTTGCCTCTTTTCCTTTTTTTATTTTCCCTGCATTCTTCTAGGTCAGCCCTACACGCTCAACTTCCTTTCTTTCTTACTCCTTTCTGGCTGTATTATTTACAGCCCCATCTCTGTGTTCCCCGACTTTTCTTTGTCTGGAAGGTCCTTGACATCCCCCATCTATCTTCCCTTTACACAGTCTGGGAGACGCTCTTTTAACCCAGCCAAGTCTGACTTCCTCCCTGGCCATCCCAGGTGACGCTGACTTTGCTTTCTTAGAAATACCTACTTTAATCAGTGTGGCCTGGTCAAGTAAAGGGCTGCAGTTTCTCATTTCCTCTAAACACTTTAAATTTTTTAATATTTATTGGCATATTGTTGATTTACAATGTTGTGTTAGTTTCAGGTATATAGCCAGGTGAATCAGTTATACACATTTCCACCCTTTTTTAGGTTCTTTTCCAACACAGGTCATTGCATAGTGTTGAGTAGAGTTCCCTGTACTACACAGCAGTTTCGTATTAGTTGTCCATGTATAGTATTGTGTATGTTTATAACATAACGCTATGAACATTTTTTGTTTGTTTCTCTTTCTTGCCCTACTTCTTGCATTAACTTCTTATGACCTTGTGTCATATTTCCTTGAGCTAACTCCCTTCAGGATAGGAAATGCAAATGATGCTTTTCAGTATCTTTTTATACCCTACCTCTCCAACCCCCATCCTACCCATCCCTTTCACTCCCACTCTTTCACTCCCCTCACCCTTACCTTAGCAGATAACACTTGGCTTCTGGGAATAGTCTGGAAGCCTCTGTGACTTAGTGTATGAATATTCACACGTCTGCTTTTTGGTATGCGTATGTGCTTGCTAAGTTGCTTCAGTCGTGTTAGACTCTTTGCCACCCAACGGGCTGTAGCCCACCAGGCTTCTCTGTTTATGAGATTTCCCAGGCAAAAATACTGGAGTCGGTTGCCATGCCATCCTCTAGGGAATCTTCCCGACCCAGGGATCAAACCTGCGTCTCCTACGCTCCTGCATTATAGGCAGATTCTTTACAGCTGAGCCACTGGGGAAGCCCACTCTTTGATATAAATAATAATAAACTCTTAAATTCAAATGATCACTTTCAAATTTACAAAGGTTTTTCACATATATGGACTCATTTGATCCTTAAAGCTGCTATTTGTGGGAAGGCAAATACAGGAATATCTCTGTTTTATGGAATCGTTGATTCTGTGGATAATTTCATGGAGAAACTACTCTATTGCCAACATTCACTGTGTATGCACTCACTGACAGGTGCTCTTCAGTGAATCCTTCCAGCAGCTTTCTGGGGTAGGTGACAGTCACACGCCAGCGGTGTAAGTAAAGAAACCAAGGCAGAGGATGATTAAGCAGCTTACTGACTGAGTAAGCTACTCATTGAATCCGGAAAGCCTGGATTCTGAGGCTCTTCTCTTAAACTCAACCTGACGAAGCTGCTTTATATGTTGGACGTTGTATGCTGAGTGTGAGCCGAGTAAGATAAGAAGCCTGTCGTCTTCTCGCCCACCGTCTTATTTCATGCATGTGCTACTAAGAGTGTGAAGCCAAGATTATGACATATGTGAACCTGTATGTGTGCGCGCACACATGCCAGCCTTCTGCTTTTTCTTTTCCTCCATTTCTGTTTTCTTTTTTTTTTTTTAGTTTATTTAGTTGAAGTATAGTTGATTTACAACGTTGTGTAACTTTCTGCTGTACAGCATGGTGGTTTCATGTATAGACATGTATGTGTACATATATGTATCTTTTTCATATTCTTTTCCACGATGGTTTATCACAGGATATTGAAGGATATCCCTGTGCTATACAGTAGGACCTTGAGGTTGATTCATCCTAAATATAATAGTTTTGCACCTGCTCTTCTCAAACCCCCACTTTATCCCTCCCTCACTGCCTTCCTCTTGGCAACCACAAGTCTGTTCTTCATGTCTGTGAGTCTGTTTCATAGATAGGTTCATTTGTGTCATGTTTTCCATTACACGTCTAAGTGACATCAGATGGTTTCCTCCATTCCTTTACTCTTGGCTATTATTTACTCTTGGCTGAGTCTTCCTGTTCCCCGATTGCAGTGAAACTCCATCATCCAATGGCCTTGAAATCTGCACTGTTTTCAAGTTCCAGGGGTGCGCTGGCAGAGTCGCTCAGTGCCAGTAACCACTTTGAATAAACTTGGATTGGATGGAGAAGCGGTTGACAAAATATCTCTTTATCCTCCTACCTCTCTTCCCCTCTTTCTTTTTTTCCCCTGGTGGGAAATTGCATCCTTTATCCTTTCAGAATTTTCCGAGTATGCTCAAGGTTTCTCTGATTGGGAGAAAAGCAAATGGATCAAGAGGGAAGGCAGTTTGGAGGGAAACAGGAGAAGGTCAGCAGTTAATCAATCGATAGTACACTCTGAAAGAAAAGCACATACACAAAGGAAATGCGTGATTTCTGAGTTAACAGACTGAAGGTGTGGAGCGATTTCTCTATCCTTTGCCTTCTTATGCAGTTTGAGCAGCCATAAACAGTCTTTATATCTTGAAT
The DNA here is from genome assembly GCA_024291935.2 of Okapia johnstoni. NCBI lineage: Eukaryota > Metazoa > Chordata > Mammalia > Artiodactyla > Giraffidae > Okapia > Okapia johnstoni. The sequence goes on from CM044327.1 coordinate 26,499,483, forward strand.
TATGCAGAAGTAAAAGCAGTTTGGGAGGCTTCCCCATAAAGAGCTGCGGTTCTGTAATTCAGCAGTAATGCTCCACGGGCATGAATCAAGAGCTCAGTCCCCATCCTGCTGAGACAGCATGGATTTTAATGCTTCTCAGAAGCACGCCACATGCCATCCTGACTCACTTAGCCAATGTAGACTGCCTTTGTTTTTTAGGCAGAACTTATTCAAACGTCAAACAGAAACCACCAACCACAGCCATCACAGCTTCTCCTGGAACTTTGCCATGATTCCCAAATGCTAATTGTCATCTGGTCTCTTGGAGAAGAGACCCAAGGAGTCTCTTTCTTTAGAGAAATGCCACCATCTCTAATACCTTTTGTTGTTTTTTGTATAAATTTTTTTTTGGAGTAAAGTTGCTTTATAATGTTGTGTTAGTTTCTTGCCATGCTGCTGCTGCTGCTGCTAAGTCGCGTCAGTCGTGTCTGACTCTGTGCCACCCCATAGACGGCAGCCCACCAGGCTCCGCCGTCCCTGGGATTCTCCAGGCAAGAACACTGGAGTGGGTTGCCACTTCCTCCTCCAGTGCATGAAAGTGAAAAGTGAAAGTGAAGTCGCTCAGTCGTGTCCGACTCTTCGCGACCCCATGGGCTGCAGCCCACCAGGCTCCTCCGTCCATGGGAGTTTCCAGGCAAGAGTCCTGGAGTGGGCTTCCATTGCCTTCTCCGATATATGTATACATATATCCTCTCGTTTTTAGATTGCCTTCCCAGTTGAGTCAGCACAGAACATCAGGTAGAGTTCCCTGTGCTGTACAGTCTGTTCTTATTTGTTGTTGTTTAGTCACTAAGATGTGTCCGACTCTTTGTGACCCCATGCACTGTAGCCCGCCAGGCTCCTCTGTCCATGGAATTCTCCAGGCAAGAATACTAGAGTGGTTCACGTTTCCCTTCTCCAGGGGATCTTCCCAACCCAGGGATCGAACCTGGATCTCCTGCACTGGCAGGCAGAGTCTTCACCACTGAGCCATCATTAGTTACTTATTTTATACATGTGTGCTAGTCGCTCAGTCGTGTCTGGCTCTTCGCGACCCCATGGACTGTCACCCGCCAGGCTCCTCTGTCCGTGGCATTCTCCAGGCAAGAATACTGGAGTGGGTTGCCATGCCCTTCTCTGAGTTTTTATACACAGTGGTATATATATATGTCAGTCCCAATCTCCCAGTCATCCCAGCCCTCCACATGACTTTTGTTTTTAGTTAACTGTGGGCAACTGAAAAGGTACCCGAGTGCCCTGTGTGGTTTTTCACATAACTGCTCGTCAGATAGAACCTGCCCGTGTCTCCTTCGTGGGGTACTTTCAGACATACAGAATAAGCACCTGCCCCCAGGCACTATGGAGATACGCCCAGCTGATCTTACAACAGTTTCACTTAGGATCCACAATTGGCGTTTGCTGCAAGAATCCTCAATGGCCTCTTTCATCGCCCTGTGTAGCTCTCACGCTTCTCCACTCTGTTCAGCGTTAAGGAGCCGTGATCTTCCCACAGAGCCACCTTAGGGTCAGCACAGTCGGTACACTGGGGGTGAGAGCGACTTCATGAAACTCCCCGAGCTTCGGCTGGCACAAGCCACGGTGGCTTCCGCACCACGGATGACAGACCCACCGCCCTAGCTTAGCACGGCTCACATCTGCACGTAACTCCGATTCACTTGGCCTTGTCAGTTAAGCCTCCAAGAAAAAACAGCCAGCATTCAGAGCCGAGCAGCTCATCATCCCCTGCTGCGGTGACCTTTGATTTAAATGTAACCAAGTCTCTCTTGGCTCTGGCTTAACTGAATTGGAGCTGTTCTTTTAATTGTTGATTGAGTCTCGCCTTACAGACCTGGCTGTCAATCCTCCCATCAGAACCTCTTTCTTGATGTGTTTATTCATCGTGCATGAGGATGCTCATCCTCTGTTGACACCACAGTGCCAGCCCTTGCTAGTCACACGTGATGGTTTAAATGTTGATTTCTGTGTGCAGGAAGTGTCACATGGGCGATTCAAGGACCATCTCCATAGTAGCATTTGGCGATCACCTTTGCAGCAACAGCGTCCCCTTTATTATAAGGGCTTCCCTAGTGACTCAGACGGTAAAGAATCTGCCTGCAATGCAGGAGACTCAGGTTTGATCCCTGGGTGGAGATTCTCTGGAGAAAGGGAATGGCTTCCCAGGTGGTGCTAGTGGTAAAGACCCTGCCTGCCGATGCAGGAGACATAAGAGACATAGGTTCTATCCCTGGGTTGGGAAGATCCCCAGGAGGAGGGCATGGCAACCCACTCAGTATTCTTGCCTGGAAAATTCCATGGACAGAGGATCCTGGTGGGCTACAGTCCTTGGGGTCACAAAGAGTCGGACATGACTGAGAGATTAACACTTTACCTTTGGGAGGTAGCTATGGCATGTCATGGCAGGGGAACACAAGAACAGATCTGTCCAGTACCACCCCAGTTTGACAGGAGCAGTCACTGGTACATCAGTTCTGTATGAGCCTATCAGTTTGATCTTTCCTTGTCATCTATGTAGTGCTGGAAATATTAATTACCTTAGTTACAATATCTGTGTATGTTCAGAAGGAGTAAAGTATTACGTGGTAATGAACATCCTATATTTGCTTGGGAAAATGTTTCCTTGATAGAGAAGTCACATTCTCATTTTTAATTATTCAAATATAATAATAGGCGATAGGAGTTGGTGCTGTAGAGGAGTGATGGTAATGACTGATCAAGAGAAAAGATAACAGAGCTCATGGGAAGAAAAGCCCTCAAGGGAAATGGAAGCTGACAAGTGCTGGATGATATGTATATGTCATTTCACTCAATGCTATGATCCTTCAAGATGTTAAATCCCCAGGAACGACCGTGGCTCTTAATTACCATATACTGAGGACCTCGGGCCAGGCCCTCTGCTAGGCACTTGCCATGTGTCATCCTGTTTCATTCTCGCAGCCGAGTTAGGTAGTGTCATTATCTTCGTTTTATAGATGTCGAAATTGAAGCTGACATCAAGTAGCTTTCCTGAAATTTCTCCGACATGAAGGGCCAAGTTTTCTTTGATTTCAAAGCCCAAATCTTGAGACAGCCCTATAGTTCTTGTTATTTACCACATGTTGTGCGCTTGGTAAGTGAGGAAGTAGTGACTCTAGCAGGCGTGTATCCCATTCCAGTACTGGATCCTTTCTGTTCCATCACAGGACCCTCCCATGAGTGCTGGGTCAGCTCTGTTGTACCTGACATCAGAGAGTGATTTAAAGACAGCTTATGGGTAGTCTCTTAGTCTAATAAGCTTTCATCTCTTACTAGTTCAGTTGATGGCTTTTTTGCCTCAAGGAATGAGACCCAGTCTGTATTCCTAACAAGCCCAAGCGTCCATCAAATGAAAGGAATATATAAGTAACTATCTCAATCAGAGTGTGCGGCCCATCATAATGTAACAGTGATAAAATAGAAGGGATGTGATTATTTCTGTTGGCCAGAGTGGTCAACCAAGACTATGCCAAGTGTAATTCCCATAGAGGTTTTGAAGGATGAATAAGAGGTCAACATGGTGGAAAGTTGCACAGAGTACTCAGGGTGTAGAATCAGCTTGGTTAAAAGCAGGTGTATGTCAAACAGCATGGTTGGCCAGGAAGTACAGGGAATTTTGTTTTGAGAAAGCCCAAAGGACATGGGGGAGCCTCAATGGAGTGGAGACTCATGGAAACCTGGTTGGCCATCTGAAAAATGTTGATTGTTTTTCTTAAGTTTTTAAAAAAATTCTATCGAAGTATAGTTGATTTACAATATTGGATTAGTTTCAGATGTACAACAAAATGAGCTGGTCTTACATATTTATGTATATGTCTGTATTTTCCCAATCCTTTTGCATTATACTTCATTACAAGATACTGAGTATCATTCCCTGTGTTATATAGTTAAAGAAAGTTTGACTCTTGCTCACTGGTGACAGGGAGCCAGTGAAGGATTTTAGTCAGAAGTAAGATGCTAGATTTATGTGTCTGCTTTTCCAATGTCCTGCTACATTTAGTTCAAGGACCCAATAGTTAGACAACAACAGGGAAGCACATAGGAAGTCGTGAATGTATGTGTCTCTGTGTCATCATTGGAAGTGACTTTTTTAAAAAGCCATTGATTTGTTAATAAATAACTTCAGACTTGCAGAAAAGTCCCAAAAGTAAGACCCAGAAATCCACAGAGGAGCCTACTTTCAATAATGCCCTGTCAAGTGCTGAGGACACCATGCCTCCACTGTCTGGACAAGAGAAGACCTGTCTTACCAAGCCCTCTTGGCATTTCTGCTGCAGGGGTCGCTTGGAGCCGGCGGGAGGGAGTGTTCAGGATGTAGATGTCTGTGGTCACCAGCCTTAATGCTACAGCCTTTGGAGCATGATGGCCTTAACTCACTCCATTCACTCTGCCCAGCTCTCCTCTTGGGCGCCCTTGTCCCCTCAGAACAAAAGTAGCAGCAGAAGAGAGGGGTCAGGTAGTCTCAGGTCCTTCGATGCCCTGAACCAGCCCTTCACCAGCCCTTCACCTCTGCATTCAGTGTGGACTTCCCAAACAACATGACAGCACCTTTGAAGGTCTCCTTTGCCTCCTTTGTACCTTGCTCCTCACTTTCCTTGAAACAACCTTAGATCTTGCTGTTTCCCAGAGACTCTGAGTCCATTAGAAGCAGGCATGAAGCTCGGGATTGTCAGGCTCCCCCAGTCATGAGAGAGCTTCACAAAAGCCCGGGTTCTGGGCTGACAGAGGACAGTGGAGTGTTGTCATTATTGTTTCCCACGAGGCAGGAGCTTTTCATTCAGACAGCGTAGGTATCCTCTCAAAGGCTCTTGGATACTGCAGCTCTGGAGAGAGCTTTTGTTTTCCCCCAGCTCACCTCTGCGGCCAACTCGTCCTGTGAAGGAGCCTCTCCTTGCATCCCCCCCCCCACCATTTTCCCAGTTACCCTTGGCACCTGCTTTCCCCTGTATGCACTTGTCCCCTGGGCCTCGGTCAGGTAGGCCTCCCTGATGCTCTTCCAGCTTCCCGGTCTCCTGCGTCCGAAGTGCTACGACTATCATTCCTTTCATTTGCTTGCTTTCAAGTCTGAAATTTTGCTCACATTCACTTCTGTACCTGGACCTAGTCATGCTCTTATTATGAGCTTTTCGTCCCTGAGAGTCCCAGTTTCTCTTGCCTTCCTGACTTCCAGTAGCAACTCTGGACCCCTGAAAAAATTGAAGACAGCTTCTGTCAAAGCTAATCTCCTTTCCTTTTGTGATACTGGGCGGTCATTACTTAGGCCCCAAGGGGCATAAGACAGAGCTGGGATTCTCAACCTCAACACAGTGGACATTTGGGGCTGGATCCGCTTGTGCTGTGAGGGTCTGTCCTGCTCTATGTAGGATGCTTATAGCAACCTAGCAGATGATATTAACATCTCACACCTCGTTTTGTGACATTCAAAAATGTCTCCAGACATTGCCAAACTTACCTGGTTGAGATTCCCTGGTCAGTGTGTTGGTTCTAGTTTCAGTTCAGTCCAGTCACTCAGTCGTGTCCGACTCTGCAACCCCATGGACTGCACCACGCCAGGCCTCCCTGTCCATCACCAACACCTGGAGCTTACTCAAACTCATGTCCATCGAGTCAGTGATGTCATCCAACCATCTCATCCTCTGTCATTCCCTTCTCTTCCTGCCTTCAATCTTTCCCAGCATCAGGGTCTTTTCCAATGACTCAGTTCTTCCCATCAGATGGCCACAGTGTTGGCTTTTCAGCTTCAGCATCAGTCCTTCCAATGAATATTCAGGACTGATTTCCTTTAGGATTGACTGGTTGGATCTCCTTGCATCTTACTAAGATGCTACTCACAGTGTCTAAGAGAGTGGCTGCCCCAAAGTGGGTGCTCAAAATTTTTTTCTGACTTGAGCCCAGCATCAACAGATAGTTGTTAACATATGCCCACTGACCTGGGATCATACAGCAGGTAGAGGAAACCATGGTGTATTCATCTCTTTATAGCCAGCCCTAAGCTGAGTACCTGGTGTAGACTAGGCACTCACAAGACATATGTTGAAACAATGTTTAAAGGAAAAGAGGAAGCAAAAAGTTCCAACAAAAATGACTGTTAGGTTCTGCAGATTCATAAGGGAGCTCTGTGTGTTGGGTGGGTGTGCCCTGAACTGTGAAGGATGTGATGAAGCCATATAAGAAGAGCTGGATAAAGAGGAAACCAATGTGAGCAGCATGGTGAGTCAGGCAGCCAGAAGTTCTCTTCTCCAAAGAGCTTATCCCTGTCTACACTCTGTTATGTCTCAAGTAGCCCAAGTTACTCCACGTGAAAAAATAAAAGCCACATTGCACAGGCCTTAAACCTATGGATCAAAAATGCATGTCATGGATTAATCACATGTGGCCACGACCCTGCTGGGGAAATCACCTCCAAGTAGGGTGGTGGTACAACATATTCCTGCAGGTTGCCTCATTCTCTGCTAGGGCAAACCCAAGATGGACATACTTATCCCGTAGCTTCACTGGACATGACTGTAGAGGGAATGTGACATGTTAAGTGCAGGAGGGAGATCCGGGTTTCAGACCCCCTTCTCAGCCTCATAATTAGGAAAACTAAAATCCATTGTTTTGTTTTAATGACATCATTGCCTTTTCTACTTGTAAGGCAAGAGGCTAGGGAAAAGCAATCTTTGGGGGACCTTAAAATCCAAGGGAGGCATTATTTACTAAATTACGATATTTCAAAGCATAGACCTCAGAATAAATCATAAGTCAGATAAGACTTCAAGCATCTCCTTTTATTAGCTGTTTGGTCTTGGGCTAATTCTGTAAGCTTTCTGAGCTTCTGAGTTTTTTTGGCAAAATGGGATAATAAGATCTCATAGGGATGCTGTGAAGACTCATTCAACTGAGATCATATCATTATAACATTTACCTGAGTTCCTGGCACTTAGCACAATAAATGGTTATTAGTAATAGTAGTTGTGTTTAGATGATAAACTCCATTCACCTTTTACTGCTTTATTTTACTATTTCTTCATAGTGTATGACTGGCCTCTGTAGTGTTCTCACATTGTGAATACGCTGTTGACGTGAAGCCGTGTTGAAGTTTGCATCCACTCGTCTCTCTCCCTAAATCATGCGATCCTATTTCATCCCCATCCCAATTAACCTGTTCTCATCACAGTCCCAACTAGGCTAATGCATATTTTCCAAATGGCTGTGATCTCCCTCAGTTTTCAGGATGCAGAGACAGTGGGAATCATGTGTTCTCAGTGACAAATTCATTTATTTTTCCAAGCAAAACAATGAAGTATGTGAACAACTTGATTTTGTCATTGGAAGTGCTCTGTACCAGTCAAGGTGGGAGATCAGGATCAATATGACGAATGGATCTGAGCTCCAAGTGGTAGAATCAGCAAAGAGGATAAATTATCACCTCCCTCCTGCCTCTCGGATGGTAATTTCTTCTCACTGTCTCATGTGTGATGGCCAACGTTGTGTTTGCCACAGCAGCTGTCAGACCAATCACAAACCACACCTGGGAAGCATTTGGTCAATACATCCAGTGTTTCAAGTTCGGAGCCATTTTTATATTTGTTTGTTCCCCTTATTGCTTTCTCTGGCTGAGTCAAATCTCTATTACTTTGGGCTCAGGAGCAGAGAATGGACTGTGAACACCCGAGGCGTACATTTTATTTGATTTTTATTCTTTTTTGTGATGACTTCATTATTCCCTTATGCCTGAGTTTTTTCCCAAAATTGTTTTTTTTCCCCCTTTTTCTCTCTTCAGCATCTTCTTCTTTGGCTTGCCCATTTATTGAGTCCAGCTGCATGGAAGTGACCTTATGCCAGGGCTTGGCCTTTGTTCTTCAGAACAGCAAAGGACTCCCAGACTTCTGGATTTCATAGACAGTATTAATCCCCTCCCTTCTCTGTGAGAAAATGGACTAGCTGACTGTTGGTGGCTTTTTATTTTTTCCAGGAAAGGATGTTAAGATGTAAGAACCTTTTTCTTTTTTTTCTTTTTTGGCTGCGTCGCACAGCATGTGGAATCTTAGTTCCTTTACCGGGGATCAGACCCCCACCCCCTACACTGAAAGAGGGGAGTCTTAACCACTGGACAAATAGGGAAGTCCCAAGAGCCATTTTCTATAACTATTATTTCATGTAGAAAAAAAGGCATTTCACAGCAACATCATTCACAGAATTATACATTTTATTTTTTTCACTGAAATATTTACACTATTGTGTTAATTTCTAGTATACAGCAAAGCGATTCAGATATATATGCACACACACACATGTTCTTTTCTATTATGGCTTATTATAGGATATTGAATATAGTGTTATGTGCTATACAGTAGGTCCTTGTTGTTCATTTTATATATATTAGTAGTAGCATGTATCTATTAATCCCAAATATCTAATTTATCCCTTTCCCACCCACTTTCCCCTTTGGTAACCTTAAATTGTTTTTTCTGTGTCTGTGGATCTGTTTGTGTTTTGTATATAAGTTCATTTGTGTCATATTTTTTAGATGCCACACATAAGCAATATCATATAGTGGCTCGGGCGTGTCTATCTCTTTGTTTAACCAAGGACTGTAGCCTTCCAGGCTCCTCCTCCCATGGGAGTTTTCCAGGAAAGTGGTTTGCCATTTCCTTCTCCAGGGAATCATCCCAACCCAGAGATTGAACCCAGGTCTCCTGCACTGCGGCCAGATTCTTTACTGACTAATCTACCAGGGAAGCCAATATCATATGAGTTTGTCTTTGGCTGACGTCACTTAGTATGATCATCTCTATGTCCATCCATGTTGCTGCAAATGGCATTATTTCATTCAGAATTATACATTTTAAATACACTTAGCTTTACAAACCAATTTTTAAATTAATTTATTTTAATTGGAGGCTAATTATTTTACAATATTATGGTGATTTTTGCCATACATTGGCGTGAATCAGCCATGGGTGTACATGTGTCCCCCATCCTGAACCCCCTCCCACTTCCCTCCCCATCCCATCCCTCAGGGTCGTCCCAGTGCACTGGCCCTGAGCACCCTGTCTCATGCATTGAATCTGAACCGGTGATCTGTTTCACGTATGGTAATACACATGTTTCAATGCTATTCTCTCAAATCATCCCACCCTCGCCTTCTCCCACAGAGTCCAAAAGTCTGTTCTGTATCTCTGTGTCTCTTTTACTGACTCACATATAGTCTCATCGTTACCATCTTTCTAAATTCTTATGTATGCGTTAATATACTGTGTTGGTGCTTTTCTTTCTGACTGACTTCACTCTGTATAATAGGCTCCAGTTTCATCCACCTCATTACAAACAAGTTTTTATTGTTTTAATTGTCCTCTGTAAGACTAAAAGTCAAATAGCCCTTGTATTTTGTGAACGAGTGGTACATGGAACCTGTCACCTTCCTGCAGGCAGCAACGGCAGATTAGAATTAAGAATACTGCTCAAGGCTAGCTATAATGGAAGGAGCAATTAAAAATCTCTTTAGTTCTTTAATCAATTCCTCTGCATTATTCTTATTTTCAGGAATGCCTTTCTTCACGTTGTGGCCGTGTTTTTGCTATGAAATCAGTACTGCCTGGAAGAGAAATGAGCTTACATTTCCATTAGAAGATACAGTAGTGATCATAGCATCCGAGTCTGTGTAGATATCTACTAGAATGTGAAGAAAGAGCCAGACCCCGTGTTGCCCACAGGTTTTCCATGAACAAACGTGACGGGCCTTGAAAATTGATGTCATATATCATCCTCCACAATGTGCACGACCCATGATGATGGTTTTAGTTTTGTGTTTGATTTGCACCTTCGTGCACAAAAGGCCTGAGCTCTGGAATCAACAGCTGGGAGTTCAGACCCTGCTTCTATCAATCACTGGCTGTACGATCTTATACAATGTCTTCCTCCTAAGCTGATTTTCTCACTTATAAAAACAAGTGTTGCCAATGCCCACCTCTGGAGAGTCCTGTGATATAAATGAAAGGACGAAGTTAACAATGATAGGTACACTGCTTGGCACATAACCTTTGGGGATATAAAGGCACCTCCTTATTCTTTTTTCATTGCAACTCCCTTTTAAAGGGAGTACCTAAACAGGGCATTTCAATACCATTCTCTGCTAGCTCGGATGGTGTAGAGTCAGCCTGCTGTGCAGGAAACACAGGTTCAATCCCTGGGTCAGGAAGATCCCCTGGAGAAGGAAATGGCAACCCACTCTAGTATTCTTGCCTGGAGAATTCCGTGGACAGAGGAGCCTGGCAGGCTGCAATCATGGGGTTGCAAAGAGTCGGACACAATTGAGCAACTAAAACTGTTCTCAGTCACGATCTAAGTTAACTAATTGCTATGATTCTTCCCTCTCCTCCACCAGCCAGCTGTTTTGAGTCATGTTCTGTATATGTTATTTGCCTACATGCTCCTCCTTGTTAATTTATTCTTTAAAATAGGGCCCTTTTCAATTACAGGAATGTTGATTATTATTTTTCACCCTTAATTATTGTAATCTGCTACAGACTTACTTTGTGCGTGTGTGCGTGCGTGTGTGTGTTTTAACCCAGGAGTCTGTGACCTTCAGCAGTCCCTCCTAGCCTTCCATCTATTTTCCAACAACAGCGTTTCATTTCCAGCCCTGACAGGGCATTCCGCAGTGACGAGCTATACAGCTGCTTTCCTGAGAAACAAACTTCCCTTGATTTTTGAGTGTTCTGCAGAGGTTGGTACAGTATTATAAAATATCTTTAAAACTCTCTCACTTGGAAAAAAGATGTTAGAAATGTGCCTTACAGGTTCTCTTTTATCCAATGTTTGACATAGGGTCTGGCTTTGATTGGCCCCCTTTGATGTTCTCGTGGATATCTACATAAACCCTGATGGTTTATTTACTACTGGAGCTTTTAATGGAAATGTAAAATAATTTCTCTTCTGGGCAGTACTGAGTTTCATTGCAAACCCATCCACCAAATGTGAAAGTCACATAAAACGCCAAGTTGCACGTATCGCCATAGCTGGGACTGGTCACTGCCTCTTGTTGATGGGCTAGCATATTTATGGTTCTTGTACACATACTGTAAAATGTAATGTGGCAGGACTGCTCTATTGTCATAAAACAACATGGTGCTCGAGGAAGGAGAAAAAGGGGCTGGTGAATTACAGCAGTCATTGTACCTTGTTTCCCATTATTGAAAATGGAGTATGATTATTAAATGCGTGCAGTGTGCATTTTACACACTTAGTGATACATCTTGCTTTTTATGTGGGCCTGGAACATCAATATTTGCTTTACTTTTAGGGAACATTAGTTACAAATACAATAAGTGTGTTTCATTTTTCACTGAAGACATATTGGCTTCAGTTCTCAAGGCAGAGTGTGCAATCTCTGTCCCAATGGTTATTGATCTAGAAACTCTGTTGAAAGTAAGCAAGACTGGTTTTTGTAATAAGCAAGCGTGGGTGTTGCTGCTGCTCACTGAGACACATGAAAGTGGAGTGAGTAGCAATAAATAAGAATTTAATTAAATTGCTCCTTGGCAGATAGTAGGACTATTTCTCAGCTTTGGTTTAGAACCTGTGGGGTCTCTTTCCTTTTGATTTATATCTGGTCTTCTTATCAGTACTAATGGGAACTGTGAATGGAACCTGTGTCCCATTGTGTCTGCCAAATACCACGTGGAATTTTCTCCCTTGGGCTACTCAAATTTTTTTAAAAATAAAGAATTAAAAGTCTCCATGTACAAGAAAGTGTCAAGGTACTCTCAGAGTATCTTATAAATGCTAAAATAATCAGGATTTCTTAGAAGCCCATAAAATATCCATATGTGCTTTGTGTAGGACTTCGTTTCAGATTGTAATTACAACTGAAAGATTAAAGTATACCCTCCCCTTAGAATTTAATTCTCTGATGAGCTATATGCATAGACGTGACTATGGTGCTTGGTAAACCATGGAAACCGTGCTCCTAAGCTAGAAATGAATGAACAGGATTAATTATATTCTGTACGGTATTGCGTTGATAGCAGGACACACGTAGCCTTCAGCTCATTTGGATTCAAAGCTGTATGAAAGATATGAGTGCTTGAAAATGATTAAAGTCGAGCTAGCATGGTACAATTTCCACTTGCCGTGTTGCTGTTACTTTCCCTAGAGCACAGGCTGGGAATATGTATCGTGCAGGCATTCTCAGTACTCTCGCAAAAGAGATGTTTCATTATTTCTCTGTACGAGTTCAAACATACTCTGGATAATATGATCAGGCAAACCCACGTGCCCATGTAAGGACCAAATCTATTTATGAAACTGCCTTGCTGGTTTGTAATTGCTTGTGTTTTCTCGCAGACATCGAATTTGTTGGTCCTGGAGATTAATTCGTTTAGTAAAACTCGAGACTGGCTGTGAGCACATTGGGAAACAGTGCTCATAACCAAGTATGTGTTAGCTCTACTAGTCTGTAGTAACTGAAGCCCCATGCCCACAGACCCTCAACACCCATCAACTGATATTATATTAAGAAATGGTTAAAAAGGCAGCAACTTCACTTATCTTTCTAAATCAAGCACAGATGTAAATAAAATGTACTTAAGGATTTTTTTTCTCTTTATTTTTTTTATTGAAGTACAGTTGATTTGCAATGTATTGCTTTTCAGGTGTACAGTAGAGTGATTCAGTTATGCATATAATGCAGCTATTCTTTTTCAGATTCTTTTTAATAAGCTTTTTATATTAGAGTATGTCAGTTAACAATGTGATAGTTTCAGGTGGACAGCAAAGGGACTCAGCCATACATATGCATGTGTCTGTTCTCTCCCAAACTCCCCTGCCATCCAGCCTACTGCATGACATTGAGCAGAGTTTCCTGTGCTGTACAGAAGGTCCTTGTTGATGATCTATTGATACTTTATATATAGCAGTATGTATATGTCAATCCCAAGCTCCTAATTTCTAGCCTCCCCCTCCCCCTTGTACAGACTCTTTTTTTTTTTTTCTTTTGACCGTGCTGCACAACTTTTGGGATCTTAGTTCCCTGACCAGGATCTTCGTGCCCATGGCAGTGAGAGTACAAAGTCCTCACCACTGGACTGCCAGGGAAATCCCCAGGAATTTTAAAAAGTACAACAGAAGCAAATTTAAAAAAAGTTTGACATAAAGTCCATCATATCAACCTCTTCCCCAGTTTTTCTTATCAGTTCTGTGCACACCCTCTAGAGTAAAACTCAATGACCTTTAAGGCAGAGTAACGAGTTCCAAAAAATAACATCCAGACGTGATCACCTGGTTTAATTAATCTAGTAATTTCTGCCCTATTTGTTTGATTCATCATCTTATGATGACAGAGGAGCTGGGCGGGGGAAGATGCTTAGCACACTCAGGGAACCTTTATTATATTAATTTGTCACCATTCCCTTCACAGAAAAGCATGCAGTCTTTTCCCTGGTGAATAGTTCATAGTCTGTGGGTCTTCTGTATGAGAAAGGAGCCATCTTTACTGAGCAAAATCTAGCCCTCCTGTTGTAGAAAGTAACCCAGGGTTTTCAAATAGTCATCATGGCAAGAAATGCCAGATGCCATTCTCCCGTTGATAACACTTTATTCAAAAAACAAGAGGAGTGGGTGGTTCTTTTTTTGCTGTTTTTGTACTTCCTGCACTCTTTTGTGGTTGTTGTTGTAGGAAGAAAGTTGTGAGTTTGGTGTCCAGGTGACAGAAAATACTGCATTTCATAGACTTTAAGACACCATGAATTGTAAGCAGAACCATCACTTTATATGCCACTAAAAAAGGCCACTTTTTAATCATTAGATGTTATCAACTATAAACATAACCAGATTTCCAAGATGTCAGTGTGCAAAGTGTGCATGTATATAACTATATATATGTCTGTACATATATATAGGTTTTAGCTGTGCTGGGTCTTCATTGCTATATGCAAGCTTTCTCTAGTTGCAGGGAGTGAGGGCTACTTTCTAGTTGCAATGTGCAGGCCTTTCATCACGGTGGCTTCTCTTGTGGAGGACCGGCTCTAGGTGAACAGACTCAGTGGTTGCAGCTCGAAGGCTCCAAAGCACAGGCTCACTAGTTGTGGTGCCCAGGCTTAGTTGTCCCATGGCACGTGGAATCTTCCTGGAACAGGGATCGAACCCTTGCCCCCTGCATTGGCAGGCAGATTCTTTACCACTGGACCACCAGGGAAGTCCTGCATGTGTATCTTAGAATCAGAGAAATATTTCTGTCCTTCTTTTTTCCTTTTCCTTAATATTTCACTTTAGAAACTTTACAACTTGGCAAGCAATTGTCTTTTTAGAAAACACTCTGAACTTAATGTTTTCAGAAATGGATTAGGTATCAAATGTCTAGGTCCTACATAACCTAGAGTGATCAGTTTTATGGGTTCACACAGAAGTGAGGTTTATGAAGGGGATGAAGAACAAGCTTGTTATCACAAGCGCTATGAGGAGCTGGCTTACTGCTGTATCACAGTATGAGGCTCATTCTTGATGTGATAATTAGAGGTTCCTACCAGGTGGTCCCTTCTAGAAAATATCAGTATATAGTATCACAGAATTAGCGATTGTTAAATCTGGAGGGAATCGCAATGGTGATCTAGACTTATCCAACCCCTGTTTATACAGATGAGGAAATCAACCTCAGAATTCAAACGCAGTCAGATTCCAGACGGGGGCCACCCCCTTGCTGTGGATATTCTTGTGGGTTTGCTTGCTGCGGAGATGGGCAGCAGATCCAGGGTATAGATGACATCCAAAGCTTCTATCCACTTGCATTTTGTGTTTGCCATTTTTCTTTCAAACTCCTAGTACTGTTTCTACAAAAAGCCTATTTTCCCCTTAAATAATGGTGGTCATATTTTCTGTTGTTTTGAATCAAAGAGTGGATAAGTGCTTAAATATGGGCACTTTTTAAATCACTCAGTCATCTCATAATTAGGATGGGGGTATGCATTAGTTTCATGAAAAGAAAGTGAAAGCGTTAGTAGCTCAATCATATGCGACTCTGTAGCCTGTCAGGCTCCTCTGTCCATGGGATTTTCCAGGCAAGAATACTGGAGTGGATTGTCATTTCCTTCTCCAGGGGATCTTCCCGACCCAGGGATCAGACCCGGCTCTCCCACATTGTGGGAAGATTCTTTACCACTGAGCCACCAGGGAAGCCCTAGTTTCACAAAAGAACATACAGATTTTTTAGCACACAACTGTAATTTCTTCAAAGACATGAAAGTGTTGAGATCATTATAAATGAGGTCCTCTGTATGATACGTAGATCCTTTTATAATTTGGGGATCATCACTAGATTTTTATTTTCCGAGCTATTTTTATTTCCGTTTCTTATTGGATTATTTGAATCCTTTATTACCTGACAACTTTCTTGAAGTTTTACCTTGAAAAAAATAAACTCGGGAAGGTAGTGAAGGACAGGAACCCTGGCATCCATGGGATTGCAAAGAGTCAGACACAACTGAACAACAATAAATAGATACTTACATGTAAAAAGGCTTTAATTTTGTCCTTTATTTTCTGGATTGAAGTTGATGAGTCCAGTAAAATAAATGTAATGTATTACTTCCATGACAGCATATGAACTCTGGATGTTTTATACTGGACTTTATTTACAGGAAAGGTTGTTTAAGATATTGGAATTAGTAGTAAAGCAATTTCAGCAACTTGGAACATCTACAGACACTCTTGCATTCATTGATCTGTCCTCTTCCCCGCGACCCCCCCCCACCCCCGCTTGCAGTTACTTTGATCGGTATATGATCAGAGGTTAATAGGCCCTTATTTAAATCTGAGCAATCCTGATCTCATAAAATAAGGCTAACTCAGGGATAGTTTACTTTTTTTCTGACACTGGCTGAGTCACCCAGACTAGCTATACAAGGAGCAGAGGAAAACCTAAAGCTAAGTCTTATCTACTCCTAAGAAGCAACAAGTTTTTGTGTTTCTGTGTCATCAAGCCAGGGAATATCATGGCAGCTAAGTGCATTGAGAATGGTCTGGCTCTCTCTAGGGACCACCTTGCAAACTCTTGTAGAATTTCTCAGAATTTTCTCTGAAATGTTAGAACTGTACCATCTGATGCAGTTTTTCTCTTTAATTTAGTAATTCTTAGGGCGGGGGAAAGGCTAGTTGAATCTTCACAATCTTCCCCATCTAATTCTGTTAACTGGTTTAAAGTGCTACCAAAGATATGATTCAGAGCCAGTTTACAAGGGGGAAAAAAAATCTGCCAGACGCTGCCAACTTCATCCCTGATTTAAGCCAGGCGTCTCCCAAGGGCATCATTTTGGGTCTCAAGGATTTAAGACAGCACCTGGATATCTCTGTGCTCAGCAATCCTCATTTGTGAATGACAGCAGTTTCTCTGGATGGTGGGTCGCTGATCTCCGCTTTGTGAAAATGAAGCCTATTTGAGCGGGAAGGAAGGAGCCTAGGAAATAGTTTGACTGACTGCCTCACCCCAGGGAAGAGATCCAGAGATGCGGAGAGGACTGGCGATTGACTCAAAGTCACCCAGCTAGTTGGTGTCACGGCAGCTGCCCCACACAGCTCCCCTGACTCCGTCGTCTTCATCCACTCACACCACACGCCGCTGGATGGCCCCACCGTCCACTGTTGGAAAGTTGTTGACCCTGTTCCTGCAGTTCATTCGGTGCGCAGCCTCATTCATCTTTGTCACCCCAGCACGTGTGTGGACTAGGGGAATTCGAGTTTCCTGAAGCAGAAAAGTGCCCAAAATGTTCACGTCTATGGCCAGTTGTCTGAACAGGGCAGATGGAGAGGAGCTTGCTCTGATTCTGCTCAGATCTCTTATTCAGTATACTTTACCTCCCTGAGACTCAGTTTCTTCACCTATAGTAGGAGAAGACTGATGGCGATCACCCTTAGATCTGACCTTACATGATGATGTACAGGGATTAGGTAATAGTTGTGACGGTTTTGAGATCTACAGCCCCTCATTCTTGTACTTATTTCTGAGCATGTTTTAACATGACTAACTTCTTTTCCTATTTAATATGATTTTAAATTAACCAGAAAAAGAATTTTTCTGCATCATTTATCCAATTCTCTGAGGACAAGATGAGTTCCTAACTCGAGTCCAGGTAGGCATCTGCACCCAGCACGTGTCTAACGTCACCCACTATTCCCAGGTGGTGCTGGTGGTAAAGAACCTGCCTGCCAAAGCAGGAGACATAGAGATGTGAGTTTGATCCCTAGGTGGAGAGAAGCCCCTGGAGGAGGCATGGCAACCCATTCCAGTATCCTTGCCTGGAGAATCCCATGGGCAGAGGAGCCTGGCGGGGGACAGTCCAGAGGGTCACAAAGAGTTGGACATGACTGAAGCAACTTAGCACACACTTTTCCATCAGGCTCATAGTCAGAGCCTGGCCACTCTTCCCAGGCTCAAGCACAGAAATCAATTGCATTGCCACAGAGCAGTCAGGATCTCCTTGCACTCAAAACCAAGACCCAATTATAACCAGACTACTAACTCTGAGATGAAACCAGCAGTAAATCTGTAACTCTGTCCTGGATCTGCATTCATCGTGGACAGAGAAGTTTTCTGTTTCCCATATTTGCAGTGAAATTCAGTCTCTTTTCCACTCATGCTTTCTTCTTAAGATATAAGAAATGCCTACATCTTTTGGGAAACAAATTTCTAACCTGGCATTTGTCCCTTCCATAACTTGGAGCTAAAAGACCAGCTATTTCATTTTGTCCACTTTATGGAATTACATAGAAATCTTTTCCTTGTGACCTCAGTGGTTATGAAGGCTGAGTGTCATTTGACTTCAGATCCATCTGCTTGTCCTCTGGTCCAGGTCACCTTTATCTGAGGAGGTCAGAGGACCAGCTGGCCATCATGGTCTCTGTCTGCTTTGGCTGTCACATTCAGAGATAGGAGGAGACGTGAAATTCTTCTCTGAAGATCACATCCCTGAAGCCAGGGCTTGCTCCTGTTTGATGTCCTGTCCGTTGCAGGACAGCATACAAGGTCAATCCAAGGTCACACCTCAGGTTTATGCTGGGGTCCTCAGATTCACGGTGGGCACCCTGTCCCTCCCACGTGTGACCACCTTCAGGCCAGAAGGGCTCACATAAGTGTAGGCTGACTCACCCTCTCCCCCGAGGTGTGTGGGTCCTCACGTGCTCCAGGAGCCCTCTCAGTTCTCAGCAACAGACTGTGATTCCTTTAGAGCCCCTTTTCCTGGTCCAGAACTTGCCCTTGACGTCCCACATCTCTACAAACTGCCTGTCGATGGACTCGCACCTCTTTTATATGCGATTTTTAAAGGTTGCTTTCCATTTGCAGCTTGTATAAAGTATCGTCTATATTCCCCATGTTGTACAGTATATCCTTGAGCCTGTCTGACACCAGGAGGTTGGACCTTCCACTCCCCCATCCCTTGCCCCCACCCTGACTAGTTTGTTCTCTGTATCAGTGAGTCTGCTTCTGTTTGTTGTATTCACTAGTTTGCTGTATATTTTAGATTCCACATATAAGTGATGCTGTACAGTATTTGTCTTTCTCTAATTTCATTTAGCATCATGCCCTCCAAGTCCATTCATGTTGCTGCAGATGGCAAAGTTTCATTCTGCTTTATGGCTAAACAGTATTCCATGGTATATGTGTGTGTATATCACATCCTCGTTATCCATCTGTAGGTAGGCACTTAGGTCACTTCCGTATCTTGGTATTGCAGATAATGCTGCCATGAACATAGGGGAGCATGTATCATTTCAGATTAGTGTTTTGGGCTTTTTAGAATATATACATTCAAGGGTGGAATCGCTGGGTTGTATGGTAGTTTCCAAGTGGGAAACTATTTTCGGTGTTTTGAGAAAGCTCCATGCTGTTTCCCACAATGGCTGCACCAATGGACTCTAGCTCTAATAATTGGCTATTTCCTTATAGAAGAGAGGTTGTTTCTCATCTACCAACTTGCAGCACAGATAGCCTGGGTCCCAGTTAATTTTCACCTAGTCAGTGTGCCTGAGGTCTCCTCTGTAGGGCTCTCCACCTCCCTTCAACAGCGCCATTTACTCTAGAGCCTGTAGCCCCGTCCCCTGCAGTATTCCGTGACATTCTCTGCTCCCCTGGGGATGTGACTCAGTGTGTAAAACGTTGGAATCACAATTCCAGTGTTTAGGTAAATCAGTAGTCTAGCCTTCTTGTTGTTGTTCAGTCACTATGTCATGCCTGACTCTTTGAAACCCCATGGACTGCAGGTTGCCAGGCTTTATATTCTTGTTAACTGGCTGCCAGGTTTAAAATCTAAATCCTTCCTTGTTGGTGGTCCCCTGTGTCCCACCATTTTCTGATTTACAAATTTTTTTTTTCCTAAACCACAGGCAGTAATTTTGGATGTACAGTATTCAACATGCACCTTCTGTCCAATACTGAGCAATTTATTTTATCCTCTTTTTGTTTCTTGAGATGAATTATTTTCTGTTTTGATCCCAGGTATGGCCTTTAAAATATCTGGTCTAAAGTGACTAGACCTGCATTTTTTGGTGTTCAGTACATCTTTGTTGCACGGAGGCCCATACCAGTGAGTCCAGGCAGCGAGGTGTGTCATGGAGCTGAGTTTGGCATGAGGCAGGGTCACTTACCCATGGGTGAGAATCCGTAAAAATGGTCAGATGGAAGGTAGATTCTTAACAAGAAGCCAGATCAAAGCCTGGTGATTGGTCCAAACCAGTTATCCACTGGAATATACAGAGAAGAATACAGGTTTTGTAGTTAAAAAACAAACAAAAAACTGGCATTTCATTTTAACTCTGCCATTCATTCATTGAATGGTCTTAAGGTTTCTGGGATCTCAGTCCAGATAATATGTCTCCCTATGTTATTATTAACATTTTAAATCAAGATTATTTGGAAAATGGTTTATAAACTCATGTGTGCATGCTAAGTTGCTTCAGTTGTGTCCAACTCTTTTCAACTGTAGTCTGCCAGGCTCCTCTGTCCATGGGATTTTCCAGGTAAAAATACTGGAGCAGGTTGCCATTTCCTTCTGCAGGGGATATTCCCAATTCAGAGATCAAACCTGCATCTCCTGTGCTTCCTGCATTGACAGGCAAATTCTTTACCACTGTAAGCTCATAAATGAGGTTAAAACGACAAAAAAAAAAATCAGCCATTTTTTTTTATGTTGTGATCTTAAGCATTTTTCCAGAATCACAGAGAATTTCCATTTAATGAAGGCCTGTAAGCATGGTGTTTATTTTCCCTAAGAACCAAAAGGCTTGCTTATTTTTACTTCTGTGTTAAACTGTAAACTAAACAAGGCAACACACAAAGAAGTAGCAAAGGTTACAGCACAGAGACACTGCAAAACACATCCCTACTAATGAGAACACTAAAATGAAAAAGACCTCCATCCCCAGGTCCTGTGGCATGGACTAGAGAGCTCCTGGTAGAGCTGTATGAATTCATTTCTGAGGCCATGAGTGACCTAAATGGATCTATTTTAGAGAATTAAGAGCATTAGAAGAATAATACTGAGTTCCAGAGTATACCAGTTCAGTTCAGTCGCTCAGTCGTGTCCCACTCTTTGCGAGCCCATGAACCGCAGCATGCCAGGCCTCCCTGTCCATCACCAACTCCCGGAGTCCACCCAAACCCATGTCCATTGAATCGGTGATGCTATCCAACCATCTCATCCTCTGTCATCCCCTTCTTCTCCTGCCCTCAATCTTTCCCAGCATCAAGGTCTTTTCAAATGAGTCAGCTCTTGGCATCACATGGCCAAAGTACTGGAGTTTCAGCTTCAACATCAGTCCTACCAATGAACACCCAGGACTGATCTCCTTTAGGATGGACTGGTTGGATCTCCTTGCAGTCCAAGGGACTCTCAAGAGTCTTCTCCAACACCACAGTTCAAAAGCATCAATTTTTTGGCGCTCAGCTTTCTTTATAGTCCAACTCTCACATCCATACATGACCACAGGAAAAATCATAGCCTTGACTAGATGGACCTTTGTTGACAAAGTAATGTCTCTGCTTTTTAATATGCTGTCTAGGTTGGTCATAACTTTCCTTCCGAGGAGTAAGTGTGTTTTAATTTCATGGATATATAGAGACAAGTTATTTCATTTTGAAAGGTTACACATACCAATTCAGGGGAAAAAAACAAAAAACAGGTGATGTGATAGCATACATTGATTTTGAAGTGACTTTTGTGCAATTATATAGTAAATAAAGGAATAATTATTATATTTCCCACCTTCTGGGTTTTTCTGCATGCCAAGTCTCTTCAGTCATGTCTGACTCTTTGCTAACCCAAGGACTGTAGCCCGCCAGGCTCCTGTGTCCATGGGGTTTTCTAGGCAGGAATGCTGGAGTTGGTTGCCATTTCTTTCTCCAAGGGATCCTCCCAACCCAAGGATCGAACCCGAATCTCCTGCACTGGCAAGCAGGTTATTAACCACCTGGGAAGATTTCTGCAGAGTTGTACAAAATAGGTACCGGCTTCTTAGAAGAGTCCAATAGGGCTTTATTTTTGTCCTGCTATCCTTTGGCACCAGAATCTACATCCCATTGTGGGGAGTGTATACCACCTCATTCTCTTTGTCCTCCGAACTCACCCCTCCCTGCCTCAGTCCCAGGGTGTCACATTGCTAGTATTTACACATGGGTGTGTCCTTTGGGTTCCCAAGAGGCAGCTTCAGAGTGATGCTTCAGTTGCTATCACCTACCACATCCATGCACAACAAAAGATTATGACTTTGAAAGGGATGCACGTGTCATCTGAACTCATGAAGTGTGTGGCTTCCACTTTATCTGTCATTTATCCAGGGTCTACCCCCCTACCCAGAAACCAACTCCAGCACTGTGGCTATTCAACTCTTAATGAAGTCAAGCAGAAGTTATAATAAGTCACTGCCTTGCCTGCTTGGAAAACATGATAATGCTCCTCAGATGTAAGAAATCATTTTAACAACAGTGACTAGTGGCAGTTCATTGATGAAGGCCCTGTGAAACCTGCTATATGCACATGATGCATGTAGAAAAGGGTTCTTCTGTGTGGCATTTATTTATTTGTAATTTATACCCTGCCGACTTTCACAAAAGAATTTGAGCTGGCTGACAATAAAAGACACATATACAATAAGATTGTTATGCATGTAGAAAGGGGAAATCCAATAATCATATGGAGAGGAGAGATGACAAGAGTTACATTTGTCGGGTTTTCTTCCTCATCAAATGATAGAAGGAGATTATGGTCTCGGCCTTCCCTCTTTCCAACTCACTGAGGTGCCCTGAATAGGAAACATGCAATTCAGTGATCAGAGAGATAAACCCAGTAAAATTACGATGGTGGACATAACGGAGGAAATTATATTTAGAAAGAAGAGAGTAGAAATCTTCAATAAGCAAAACCTACATAATGACTTTATTTTTCCTAATCACTTAGAGTTCTGATACCTACTGCCCAATTCTGTATTACACTTGCCTGGGATTATGCAGGACCTATTGATCTACAGTCACTTGTGTGGATCGATTTCATGGAGTAGGGGACAGAAAGCAGGGTCTGCCAATAGATTTTATACCTACAGGTAATAGTTTTTAGAAACTAATCGTCTGTCTCAAAGGAAATGGTAGATGACCTAAAATTAAACAAGTAAAGGATACATTCTTGTGTGTGTGATTTGATGTCACCTTTTATTTCTTTAATTTTTAATTTTATATTGAAATATAGTCAATTTATAGTGTTAGTCTCAGGTTTACAGCAAAATGATTCAGGTATACTTATATTTATATCCGTTTTTTTCCATATTCTTTGCCCTTCTAGATAATTTAAGAATACTGAATAGAGTTCCCTGTGCTGAACAGTCGGTCCTTGTTGTTTATTTATGTTATATATATTAGTGTGTATGTGTTAATCCCAAACTCACACACATCTTTTCACTTTGGTAACCAGGAGTTTGTTTTCTAAGTCTGTGGGTCTCTTTCTGTTTTGTAAATCAGTTCAGTGATTTCAAGGATGCATTCATTTGATTGAGGCTGGGTCTCCTGAACCTCAGCACTGTTGACATTTGGGTCCCAGTAATGTTTGTCTCTGGGGGGGTTGTAGGAAGTTTAGTAGCATCCCTGGGCTCCACCCACTCAATGTCAGTAGTACCCTTCTCCCCCTCAGTTGAGCCAATCAGCAGTGACTTCAGACGTTGGCAAATGTCTCCCCTTGATTGGTGGAGAAATTGCCTCCAGAACATCGGTTTAGGTAAAGACCTGTACAGAGACTGCCTCATAGAGCAGAGAACACTGCAGAATCATTTCCTGGCTCTCTCATTCCCAGTGAGGGAATCCCACAGCCAAGGAAAGTACCTGAAGGTGTGGGGATTCCCAACAGGCCCCTAAAAGGATGTTCTTGAATCCTCTTCTCAGAAGGTCTTTATGTATCTTGCCCATCCAAACATTTTAGAGACCCTGACTGCACTCCTGCTAATTCAGCAGATGCAAGTAACCCCAGCACCATTGCAGACAACCCTGGCTACATTCCTGTGTGTTTACTCTGACAGTCAATAAATCACAAGTCATTTTCACCAGCTCTATTCCATAATGGGAGCAGTTCTACATGTCTGCCTGAGGTCTCTTCCTGCACTCATTCTGACTTCCTGTGGGGAAAATGCTAGTAAATCCTCTCCCATCCAACCGATAAGCAAGAAATGTTTGAAACATAGAAAGTTCGTTTTTTAATAGGATCATGCCCAAGTGTATCACAAATGAATTGCTTAGTTTTCTCAGTAAAGGTCCAATCACTAGTTTCCTAACATGGTTCCTAATATGTAGCACACTTTTTAAGGTACTTTTTAAAGTTAATTCATTTTTGGCTGCGCTGGGTCTTCATTGTTGTGGGGGCTTTCTCTAACTGCAGTGAGTAGGGGCTACTCATTGGTTGTAGCCCAGACATCTCATTGCAGTGGCTTCTCTTGTTGCAGAGCACACACTCTAGACGTGTGGGCTCAGCTGTTGTGGCACGTGGACTTAGTTGCCCCGGGTCATGTGGAATCTTTCCAGACTAGGCATCAACCTCCTGTCCCCTGCATTGACAGGCTGATTTTTAACCACTGGACCTCCAGGGAAGTCCAGATACTTTGTTTTAATATCAAGTCCTTAAACAGAATTGTACTCTGAAAGTGTTTACCTGTTTTGTCTTATTTGCTATAAACAAACTTTTTCTACTTGATTGAGTCAAAAATGTATTCTAGCTCAGCTCAGGTTCAACTGTCACACCAAACATTATCTTATTTAGATGCCATATGGAGGTCAAGTTTCCCAGGTGCATAGAATAAATGAGTTTTTATGTAGTTCTGCCTCACTTTCCATCTAAAATCCCCAAAACACTTTGTGGAGTAGTGCTTTTATCTTTATAATAATCTGGAAAATTGAGAGGGAGCTGGTGATAATGAGCGCATTGTAGAGATGAATGTGGCCAATGGGATTAGGGTTCCCATTTTCATAGTCCTAATTGGTTTGAGAGAGTCAGGATTGGACTGTATCAGTATATTGAACCCTGATAATGAAATAAAAACATGGTGATCATAGCTTAACAGAAGAATTCAGCCTTCTCTGTTGGCATTGATGTCTCTTGGTGCTAATTGGAATTTTTCACAAGTTTAAGTCAAAGGGATGAGGGCAAATGGTGTGCTCCGTTTCCCAGGTGAGAGCTTTTTCACTCTTGCCTCATAATGAGGATGCTTTTGAGAGACACTCACCCTCTGATACTATTATTTAAGAGTTGCTTTTTGAGCTGAGTTTTGCTGACCTGCACTTTATTCTGCATGCACCCACCAACCAATATACGATAAATAACATACAACATGGTGGACCACGTCCCTTCATTATGTCTCTGACTCGGGACCAGCTGCCACTCGTGGCCTTCCTCCTCTGCTTTGTCTCTGAGACAGTGCTCTCGAAGTCTTATAAAGGACAGGAAGGAAAAAATGAAAAATCTTGTAATACATCCTTGAACAGTTATTCTTCATGTTTTTTTATTCCAAGAACTACATGTGTACCAATTTGAAGTTTTTCACACTTCTTTCATGTTTAAAAAAAAGACAATTATTTGCTTTCTAATCCACAACAGTGAAGGAAGATATTTTACCTAGATTTCTGCACATATTTTTGTTGTGAGAGCAAATACTTTTTCCGTAGTAATTAAACCATAAGGCAGAGTAGCATAAATGCTAGGTTTTGAAAAAGATTCTAATGGGAATCAGCTAAAATAGGTTCAGTATCTGCATGAGAAGGCCAGTTTGGGTACAGAAAGAAATTCCTGAGTAAGGATTCAGTGCCTGCAAATGGTATCCAGCACGTAGTAGATACTTAATTTGACTAAATGGATGACAACTGCAAGAATGGACTATGTCCTCTGTATCTTGATTTTGTTACGGCTTGTTGTTTGTCCTCTAAGAAGGAAAGGAGGAAAGTTTAATGTAATGTACTTGAGACTAGCCTCAGTCACAGCATCATGAGGAAGTGAAGAGTACTGAAATGAACATTCTTTTTTTTAAAAAAAATATTGATTTATAGTTTATTTACAATGATACATTAATTTCTGCTATAGCAACAAAGTGATTCAGTGTATACACACATTATATATACATTCGTTTTCATATTAGTTTCCATTATGGTTTAGCACAGGACATTGAATATAGTTCCCTGTGCTATATAGTATGACCTTATTGTTTGTCCATCCTATATGTAATAGTTTGCATGCCCTGATACCAAACTCTGAATCCATCCCCTCCCCACCACACTCTTTTTGGCAACCACAAGTCTGTTCTGTTATGTCTGTGAGTTTGTGAAATGAACACTCTTAATATGGAAATGTAGTTAATAAAGAATAAAGGATTCAAGGGTATATGTTACACCTACTTTGGTTTATTTCATTTTTTCCTACTAACATTTGTTAAGTCCTCTATAGGTCAGATTCAGGAAGAATGCTGTTGGTATCATAATAAAGACAGCCTTCTCACTTTGAATTGCATACCCAAAGCAAACTTCCAAATGTAAGGGGACAATAAAAAATTTGCAAACACATACTGGATCTAGCATAAGGGAGAAGAGGTGCATGGAACTCAGAGAATGATGGCGAGTGAAATCCCAGGACCATCACTAAGGAAATGGTCTGGGCAGCAGGCCCAGGGGCACTGAGGTGTGGGTAGAAGCAGAAAGTGTGTCTCAGAGAAGAAAATGAAACTGTAGCTTACCATTAGGAAGGAAGGAAATTTCTTCCACCTTCTAGCTTCTTATGGCTGGTTGAAGAATTAAATTGACATGAGACAGATTAACAGGAAATAAAAACAAATTTCATTGTGTAAGTCTGGGAACCTCACATACATGAGAGGTTCAGAGACAGAAGCCTAAAATGAGGTCTGTATGCCATCCTAAGCTAAGGAATGGACTAGAGGCCTGGGATTCCAAGGACGGGAG
This sequence comes from Okapia johnstoni, assembly GCA_024291935.2. NCBI lineage: Eukaryota > Metazoa > Chordata > Mammalia > Artiodactyla > Giraffidae > Okapia > Okapia johnstoni. The sequence goes on from CM044327.1 coordinate 26,525,980, forward strand.
AGTCATTCAAAGGATGAGGACAAGAAGAAGAGCAGATGTTTGGAAATTAGATATTTGCCCTGCCAAGGAGATGGAACCACTTAGATAAAATCTATCTGTGCTGATAACTGTTCTCTAGGAAAAATCTCCAATTAAGAATCTTCCAGGTAGTTCAGTTCAGTTCAGTCGCTCAGTCGTGTCCGACTCTTTGTGACCCCATGAACCGCAGCACGCCAGGCCTCCCTCTCCATCACCAACTCCTGGAGTTTACCCAAACCCATGTTCATTGAGTTGGTGATGCCATCCAACCATCTCATCCTCTGTTGTCCCCTTCTTCTCCTGCCCTCAATCTTTCCCAGCATCAGGGTCTTTTCAAATGAGTCAGCTCTTGGCATCACATGGCCAAATTACTGGAGTTTCAGCTTCAACATCAGTCCTACCTATGAACACCCAGGACTGATCTCCTTTAGGATGGACTGGTTGGATCTCTTTGCAGTCCAAGGGACTCTCAAGAGTCTTCTCCAACACCACAGTTCAAAAGCATCAATTTTTCATCGCTTAGCTTTTTTCACCGTCCAACTCTCACATCCATACATGACCACTGGAAAAACCATAGCCTTGACTAGACGGACCTTTGTTGACAAAGTAATGTCTCTGCTTTTCAATATGCTGTCTAGGTTGGTCATAACTTTCCTTCCAAGGAGTAAGTGTCTTTTAATTTCATGACTGCACTCCCCATCTGCAGTGATTTTGGAGCCCAGAAAAATAAAGTCAGCCACTGTTTCCCCATCTGTTTGCCAGGTAGTTAAGGGAGGGCAGTAATTTCTCTTGAACCCATAGGGTCTCTATCGCCTTTAGCTCAAAGTAATCCTCATGCAGAAGAACGACATTTAGGGGAGGCTTGTTCTGAACCTTTATATCACCTAATTCATTTGTACATATTGAAAAGTTTACAGTTCTTTGGGAACTGAATTTGGAAGAAAAATTGCCTGCATCAAAAATTAATGGAATTATTAACTCCAGGGGGAGGAAAGTGTCAGAAAAGAAAAGTAATCACAGCAAATTAAGTAACTTAAGTGCAAGCAATGTTAAATATTTCCAATACTGTAAACCTTGAATGTTAATTTAATCAAATGTGTAATATATTTATTATATTGGTAAGCTGGTGATTGAGAAATGTTTTGCTGAGGGATAGTATCATACTAAATCCTCATCCTCAACAGCAAGAAGCAAATAATTACTACAGTCTACTTATGATGGATAGCAACAAGGACCTCCTGGATAGTACAGGGAACTCTACTCAATGTTGTATGGCAGCCACGATGGGAGGGGAATTTGGAGAAGAATGCATACATGTATATATATGACTGAGTCCCTTCACTGTTCACCTGAAACTGTCATACACTGTTAATCGGCTATACCCCCATACAAAACAAAAAGTTTAAAAAATCCAATTAGTAGTCAGAAAAGCACATTATTTTTACCTAGGGATACAAATGCTGGAAGATAAAATACAAATTTAGAGAGGAGTTGGAGAGGGAAACTAGTCTTTTTTTTTAAGTCATATAAAATCTTTTGACTTTGAAAACTATGTACATGGTGCATTTTGTTCTTTTAAAAATTATTTAAGATATTGCATGCAATTCGTAAAATTCAAAAAAATAAATTGAAAATAGTGCTATACCAATTATATAAGCCTAGTTCTCGCTTACACTGTAATTCCTATTTTGTACATAATGAGGTTAAACAAGCTAGGCCAAATATTTTCCAGCTCTCAAAGTTCCTTGGTTACATGAAATTGAGAAATCATTCACTCCCTGGCTTTTAATTTTTTTTTTCTTTTTTATTGTATTTGTTTTGCCATACATTGACATGAATCCACCATGGATGTACATGTTTTCCCCCTCCAGAACCCCCCTTCCACCCCCCTCCCCATCCCATCCCTCCAGGTCATCCTGGTGCACCAGCCCCGAGCACCCTGTATCATGCATAGAACCTGGACTGGCGATTTGTTTCACATATGATAATTTACATGCTTCCATGCCATTCTCCCATATCATCCCGCTCTCGCCTTCTCCCATAGAGTCCATAATACTGTTCTATTTATCTGTGTCTCTTTTGATGTCTCGCATACAGGGTTATCTTTACCGATTGACTAAATACCGTATATATGTGTTAGTATACTATATTGGTGTTTTTCTTTCTGGCTTACTTCACTCTGTATAATAGGCTTTTAATTTTTGTATCCTGATCTAGTTATGATCTCTGCACTCAGGATTGTGGAGTAAGTCACATAGCCCTTCTAGAATCCACGTGCCCAAAAGAAAGGAACTGGAAATTAACATGCAGTCAGACTACTTTTGCTCTATGAGTAGCTTAAATTCAGATTCCAGACTGATCTTTGGAGGATTATGTAGAGCTGTCATGAGTGACTACATGAGCAAGAAGGCCTGGTTTTGAAAATGTTAGACATCTTAGATTATCACAGACCTGCCTGAAGAAGGATGGCTTAGAAGGATTCAGTACTCAAAGATGAAACTAAAAATACTGCTCATTCCAAATAATTATGTCTTCCAAAATCTAGAATCCCTGGAAGTTCAGATGTTTTCACACTTGTCATTCTTAACTGTCATGTCTCTTAAATTCTTTAGTTCTTTTTTTTTTTTTTTCTTTCAGGGTAAAAGTCTTTTTGTTAGAACTATTTTTTTTAATTTACTTGTTTATTTTAATGATCTATGAACATTTCCTGTTTCGTAGAATTACAAATTTGAAAATATGTCCAAATCTCTTAATGAGTAAAGGAATATTTCCTCTAGATGTTTTAGACTTTTTTCCTGTTAGTTGTCTTTAATCCTTTATACCTAACTCTCTGAATGCCCCCCTCCTTCTGCTCATTCTCTCTCTAATAATTCTCAGAACAGTAACTTTAACCCCTTGGATCTTGTCTTTCTTTGAGCTTCTTTTTATGTGTAAGATAGCCTTTTTGAGATATGAAAATGGATTAGATTTGGGACAAATCTAAGGCTGGAGATGTAAGTTATTTAATATAGATATTCACAAAGTATAGGTTAGGGTTTAGAAAGTTTCTCAAAGAGACAAGTATCTCACACTTCTAGGAAAAAGAATGTATATACGTGCATATAAGTGACATATATATCTGTAGTGTATCTATATGACTGTGACCATGTGATGTATGGTATCTGTATGACTAATGAGCAGAACTTTTTGTATTCACTTCTTCGTCTGATATGAAAGAAAACTCTATTAAGCAACATTTTATGGCTGCTAAATTCTTCTAATCATTCTGTTTCTTTTCGGTGTTAGGCAGCAGGATCGTGGCGGTATGACATATTTTATAACTGGGGGTGGGGTAAGGTGGGCAGTGGGAAAGAGAATACAGCATTTGGAAGTCTGAGGTCACTGGAATGAAGGCCTGATCAGATCTTTGCCAGCTGTGTAAGTCAGTGGCCTGAAAGTGAAAAGTGAACGAGTTTGCCTCTCAGTCACGTCCAAGTCTTTGCGACCCCATGGACTGTAGCTCACCAGACTCCTCTGTCCATGGAATTCTCCAGGCAAGAATACTGGAGTGGGTAGCCATTCCCTTCTCTAGGGGATCTTCCCAACCCAGGGATTGAACCTGGTTCTCCCACAGTGCAGGCAGATCCTTTACCATTGAGCCACCAGGGAAACCTAATCAGATCTTCACCAGCTTTTTAAGTCAGTGGCCTGCAGGGAAGTAATTATGTCTTTGTGAGAACACCCAGAGCCTTCATTTTAAAAGAAATGCTAGCTTTCATTACAGATTGTCATATACTATTATTTGTAATGTCTTGTGACAGTATAACACATTTTGTATTATTTCATAGAAAGGAAAGGAGATGTTTGGGCTCAAATTCTTGGGGTTTATTCCCAGAGCCTATGCAAAAATAGTACTGTTTCAAGGTTACTTGGGAAAATTGGAGTGACCTCTAAGGAGACAGACCTTGAAAACAATATTGTTTATCTGAAACTCTAGGCTAACAGATCTCAATTCCGAATGCTGTCTAAGATTTTTATAATGTAAATATAAAGTGCACGCACAATCTCCTTGGGAACTTACTTCTCCAGATCCTTTCCTGGGTACATATGGTGGCATCACTTCACATTTTAATACCTTGAAAATCCTCTCAAATACCGCCAGGCACATGGTCAAAGCAAGGAGCCGGGATATCTCTATAAAGTCCATTCCCATTGGTTTATATTTTCTGCCTGCGATTTTTTTTTTTAACATTGTATTTTTTATTGGAATATAATTGCTTTACAGTATTGTGTTTCTGCTGCACAGTGAAGTGAATCAGTTCTATGTTTACAGATACCCCCTCTCTCCTGGACCTCACTCCTTCACACCCTCCCCGTCTACCCCCCAGGTCATCACAGAGCACCGAACTAGTGCTCCCTGTGCTATACGGCAGCTCCCCACTAGCTGTTTTATACGTGGTGGTGTATGGTGGTGTGTATATGTCAATCTTACTCTCTCGATTAGTGCCACCTTCTCCTTCCCTCTCTGTGTCCATATGTTCATTCTTTACGTCTGCATCTCTCTTCTTGCCCTGGAAATAGGGTCATTTGTAGAGTCATGGATAGACTTAAAGTCGGTCATACAAGTCAGAAAGAAAACAAATATCATATATTAATACATATATGTGGAATCTAGAAAAATGGTACAGATGTCTGAGGCTTTTAACTTTTCCCTGACTCACTGGCCACAGAATAACTTCTCTGGATGAGACTCACCTGACTACTCCTGGAGTTGATTTTACTCTTGTGGAGCCGTAGAAATGGCAGATCTTGGTATGATTGTTGTTGTTCAGTTGCTCAGTCATGTCCGAGCCTTTGTGACCCCATAAACTGCAGCATGCCAGGCTTCCCTGTCATTCAGTTTCTCATGACGTTTGTTAACACTCATGTCTATTGAGTTGATGATGCCATCCAACCTTCTCATCCTCTGTCACCTGCTTCTCTTCCTGGCCTCAATCTTTCACAGCATCAGGGTCTTTTTCAATGAGTCAGCTCTTCACATCAGGTGGCTAAAGTATTGGAGCTTCAGCTTCAGCATCAGTCCTTCTAATGAATATTTAGGGTTGATTGCTATTAAGATTGACTGGTTTGATCTCCTTGCAGTCTAAGGGACTCTCAGGAGTCTTCTCCAGCACCACAGTTCAAAAGCATCAACTCTGCAGCACTCAGCCTTCTTTATGGTCCAGCTCTCACACCCATTCATGACTACTGGAAAAACCATAACTTTGACTGTGCGGAGCTTTGTTGGCAAAGTGATGTCTCTGCTTTTTAATACGTTGTCTAGGTCTGTCATAGCTTTTCTTCCAAGGAGGAAGAGTCTTTTAATTTAAAAAATGTTAAAATTTAAAGATGCTTAATGATAGGCTCCCAGTAATATAGCAAGAATTAACAGGAGTGCTGCGGCCTTGCTTCATTTCATGACTATTAAGTACGTAATCTGTGGGACCTGGATGTTACTGAATGCAATGTTAGAACCCAGGTTCTGGAATCAAGATTTTATTTTCTTGTATCTTTACTTTTTGTCCATAGTTTACTGATAGTAATAGATCATATTGAACTTTCATGGTTCTCTTAATCATAAAGAAGCAATAGAAACAACATAAAACACTATATTTTTAGAGACTTTTTCTTCCTTCTCCCTTACCCCACTTCTTTCCATGGGCAAATCATAATTGTCCACCTAGCTTGACACTTAGGCTTCAACCATTGAGCCTGTATTTTCTGTGATAAACCAAGTGGCCTCGGCTAATAGTTTCCTCTGGACTCAACCAAGACCAAGTCAGTTCAGTCTCCCCATCAAATCTGTTAAGAGAGGAGTTATATCAACAGATTGCTTTCCTAGCTGGGTTCCTGGCTACTCTCAAAGCATTTGCTAAATTTAATTAGTATGTACTCCACAGATTACTAGAAAGTACTGGTTTTTGGCAGGTACAGATTTAATTTTAATGAGGCGTTAAGCACCTAGAAGACATCTTAATGATGAACTAACCTCACAAAAGATATATCTTTGCATAATTACAAATGACTTTCCCCACCATCTTTAGTTACCAGGATTTTTTTTTTTCTCTTCTCCCTGTCCTATTCCAAATCTGGTAAAGTATGTGTGCTTTGTCGACCTAGTTTAACACCCAGGTTCAGTATCTCTGGTTGAGAAAGATGCTAGCAAGGCATCCTTAATGGAAGAGATGCTTTGCTTCTGGCCATCATGCTAATCCTTGTCTATGGAAAAGTGTGAACTTTTAAGTCTCCCTAATTCAGGGTTTCTCAAGCTCAGCGCTGTTGACATTTGGGGTTAGATCAGTCTGCTAGTTGGGGAGGACGGTTCTCTGTGAACACTTAGTAGGATGTTTAATAGCATCCCTGGCTTCTGTCCAATAGATGACACTAGTATTTCCCTTCGGCTGTGACAACTAAAAATGTCTCCAGACATTGCCAAGTCCCATAGTGAGGGAGGGGGGACAATTGTCAGTTGAAGAAACATGTCCTAATTCTGTCCTTTTCTCTTGATTCTTTGTCACAAAGCCCATCTCTGTTTTAAAAACCCTACAGTTGAGACTTTTGAAGCAGAGTGATCCGTAAATGATTTTAGAATCACTCAATGGGTCCTATGTGTCTAAAAATGTTTTGAAATGCTGATGGGCCAGGAAGGAGACTGGGGATGAGAATGAAGTCTGGAGAGGCTGTTTCTTCATTTTAATTTAGCTGTAGCAGCAAAATTGAAATGCGATAAGGACTAAAGCCCTGGTCTTTATCAGGCTAATAATATCCTGAGCCCTTCATCATTTCCCTTGTAATACCTGCAGAAACAAGGGGAGGATGATAAAGCTGTCCCACTTGTGGGCCATCTGCTGTGTTTGTCATAGCTGCTGAAAGATTCTCTCCTACCCACAGCTCCATGATGCACATTTCAAATTAGATACTGTATCAGGGGTGTTTGTAATCACTAACAAATTATCACAAATTCAACTTCTGCTGGGTTGAAACTGAGGTTTGTATAGCATCAAGGGTTTTGACCTCCTGAGGCTTTTCAGTAAGAATAGGAACCAAGGATTGAGATATAAATGGTTAACAGAGAAAGGACAGTGGGGATTACTATTGGGTCTGTCATAGACATGTCTATGGACATTTTCTGAGCATTTAAAGAAAATTCTTATTTCTCATCAGCATCTTTGATGTCAGTCATCCATGCACAGGAAACCAAGAAATTTGTCTTCACCTAGCTGTATTGATTTGTGCTGATTCTACATCTTCTTTCTCCCTTGTTACACCTCCCTAGTTATTTTTAAGACCTTGAGAATTAAAGTTGATTGTAGGCTTCAGAAGGGAAAGCATCATATCACCCTCAGCTCCTGGGCCCACAATCTGGATCCCTTTTGAGCATTTTTAAAGTTCTCTGGGCTAATTTCTCACACTAAAAATGACTCAGTGACCAGACTGTGAGCTCATGCCATAACCCGCACTCAGGTGGTGTACCTGCTACCAGCCTATTTCTGCCCTTCACTGATGGAGACCACCTAAGTGTCTAGTTCAAGAAAGCATAGCATTTTCTCCCTTCCTGTGAAAGTTCTTCTGAATCATGTTAAAGGGTTATGGTTAATTACATTTGTGCCAAGCTAGCAGAAATGCATGCAAACCACAAGACTCCTTGAACACACTTCACATTTCTCCATCAAAAGAAATACATTTAAGTGAATTTTCACTCATTTCCAGTATTTCCCTCTTCTTTTGAATCTGGATAATCGAAGCGAGGTGGAATCACTCAAGAGTCAAGCATTCTGTACCTGTCATTTCCCTTGACGTAGACACCTGTCAAGCAGAGAGACTTGGAATAGTAACTAGTGGAATTCTGGACATTGATACTTTTTGGAATAGCTGATATAATAATATCTAGGGACTATAAGCAAAGGTCTTTGGACCTAAAAAAGGTCCATTCCATGGATCTGTTAGAACAATTTAATAATCTGAGTAGACAAACAAAATGACCTTGGGGCAGGGTAGATACAGTATCCCCTAACTCTGTTTATGCCTCCCATGTATGATATGATGAGAGTTCACACACACACACACACACACACACACACACACACACACACACTGCAGCCTACTCACAGCCCCAACTCTTATTTGTACACAAATCTGATTTTGCTTTCTTAATATAAATATCTTTTGCAGACACCTTGGAACCCTTGGACAAGCTTCCCTAAGCTAGCTATAGAGAGGAATTTCCTCTGGGTGAGTGGCAGAGCCCTTATTTCGGCTTAATTTTCTGTGTTGGAGGAAGCTGAAGCAGCAGCTTGGTCTCCCTCATTAATCAATCATTGAATCCATTGGGCATACTTTGTGGGCTGTGAAAAAGATGCATGCATGATGCCTGGTTTGCAGTTTTAGCCTCCAGGTGACCCTTTAACAACAATGAAAGAAAGTAAGGAAGAAACACATGCAAATCATACGATTCCTTGAAAAGTGAAAGTTAGTCACTTAGTCATGTCCGACTCCTTGTGATCCCATGGACTGTAGCCCACCAGGCTCTTCCATGGGATTCTCCAGGCAACAATACTGGAGTGGGTTGCCATTTCCTTCTCCAGGGGATCTTCACCACCAGGGGATTGAACCCAGGTCTCCCGCATTGCAGGCGGATTCTTTACCCACTGAGCCACCAGGGAACCCACGTGCAGTGCTTCTCTATAGAAAAAGAAATAGGTGACTTCTCAGTGGCTTTTAGTGTTCCTACTCCTCTCTCAGCATATGTCATCTAAAGGGAGTGTTTTTCCTGGACAGAAAACCTGGAATCTTACTTCCTTGCAAGAATATTAAGTGAGACTCTGAACTAGGACATCTCCAAGTAGCTATGAGTGTTCTTCAGAAAATTCATAGTGACCAGGCAGATGAATGGCATTATTCTCTTGAAACTTTTATTTTCATTTCTGCCCTCCTAGACTCTTGCTGGTCAAGGTCAAGACAGATGAGATATTGAAAAGACTTAGACCCCGCTCCCTCTTGTCTTTAGCGCACTGGTCCTTGATAAAGAGTGAGGACTGTGTTCTTCCCGGACTTGAATTCCTTAAAAGCATTTTACATTTTAGAGTTTTATTTTAAGAATATCTGTATACGTGTGTATGTATTTCCTTGACTCAAGGATTCTCAGATTAAGTTAATAGTATCTTCTCTTGAGTTCAGTAGAGACTGTTGACCCATGTAATGTAAATGACATGAGAATGGGTAGGAAGAAACTCATTACAGTAATATTAAGTCAAGTTTTCACTTAAGGCAGGGCACTGGCTTACAATTTAGCAAATTTAATACTTTCTGAGCACTTACTGTGTGTCAGATATCATGCTGGGTTCGGAAAAGGTAGATGAAACAAAATCTATGCTTTAAATTCTCAGATGACTAGGGGATAAATGAAGTTTAGAAATAGTTTGAATCAAGAAAAACTCTGGAATGAAGCACAGAGAGAACCCTGAAAAGTGGCCAGGAGCCAATTAAAATCAGCTCACCAGTGTCTCAGTTTTCTCCTGATGTCCTCGTTAGTTTGGACAGTATCACTAATCCACTGCTTCAACCCAGTTACTGAAATAATCGGGGCTGTAAAACTTTGGACACTCTGTCATAATTGATATATGTCAGTAATGCACTGGGCAGAGGGCTGGAAGTAAATGACGGCATTTTTTAAATACTAATACTTCCAAATGTACATATACATCTGCTGCAAGAATGGGTACATATGTACATATAAATGAGTTTGTATATCTGTCATAAGAAATAGCATAGACGCCAAAATTAGAACAGTGGTTTTCATTGAATGATGGGATCATTGATAATGATTATTTATCCTTTACTTTCTACATTTTTAATAAGAAACATGTTTCCAGTGAAAAAGAGTAGTGTGAATTTTAAAGCAGTAACTCTGACTTGATAAATATATTTAACGTAACGATATAAATGTGTATTTGCTCAGGTAAAAATGGAATGTTGCCATTGATGTACTGTATTTTTCTAACATTTCAGACACAGTGCTTGCTTCTAGTTAGTATTCATCCACCCCTACCATCTAAATGTAACACATTTGTTAACCAATAATGGTATTTCTTCAAACATAGATATAGCATTGAGTTCAAACACTTATTCCCAGTGCAAATAGGAAGAAGATTCATTAGCAGATCTTAACGGTGTTTCTACCTGTCTGACTTCACCTGCATCTTATAAACAAACAAAAAACATACCCTTTGAAAGTAACTGTTTATCAAGAGAAAGTGTCTTCTATCTGTGCCTTCCTGGTTAGCTGTAACTCTGAACATAATCACACGTTGACTCTATTGCTTTTATACACTGTGTAGAAATATTCAAGTTGCTGCAGTAATCAAAAATAAGAACCACACAGGCCAGCAGTGGAAAATAATTTATTTATTGAGACCGTGGTACATTTATCAAGATGCTTCATTATCATTAAAAATCCTGGTTTTGAGCTCCTGTGGTGTGTGTGAGAGAGAGAGAAAGAGTGTGTGTGTGTGTTTGTGTACATTCAATGATGTGCCTTTAGGAAACTCCAACGTTATACAAGTATTTCATTTTGTCCTAAATTTTATTCAGTGTTTTTAGTGCTTAATCTTCATATTAAGGGGAAGGAGACCTGCAAGGAGAAGGTTACTGTTTTCTGTGATTATTGTCTGGATCCTAATCTTTGAAATGAGTGCTGTAGAGACAACTGCCCTCTTTGTAGATTACATATAAAATAGAATTGCCACATTCTTATCTATGGTTTTGACCTGGCTTATCTATTGGCAGTGTGCAGGCCCTTCCTGGTTAAGTAGAAATTAAGGCAAAATTGAAATAAATATAGACAATTGGTTTGGACTTCTTTTTATCTTTTACTCTAGATTCAAGAAATCTGCTTACCTAAGCACTAGAGAGAACAAGGCTTTGTGTTTCTCTGCATCTTTACTTCCCAAGTTAGCAGGATAAAGTAATATCCCAAACACAACTCAGGGAATTTGCCGTTCTTATTCCCACTAACTATAGTGAAGGGATCCAGAGTTTCTGCATTAGTCAGGCCATTTATTCTTTACTAGAGAATAATGGAAATCAACCAATATATATGTTGTCCATCACTTTGGAGGGTATCACATACACCTTCTGAACCACCTGCAGTCTCTTCTACCAACAATGAATCATAAGACAACATCTCCAGAAAGGAAAAAATGAGTAGGTATTCCAATTTTTTTTAAAGGACCAAATAATTTCAATTAATAAAAAAGGAGTCAATAGCTCTTAATAGACTATGATCTTCCATTAGCCATTCGATCTCGTCTTTAAAGTACAAAATCATTATGTAGTTCAGTTCAGTCGCTCAGTCGTGTCTGACTCTTTGCAACCCCATGGACTGCAGCACGTCAGGCTTCCCTGTCCATCACCAACTCCCGTAGCTTACTCAAACTCATGTCCATTAAGTCAGTGATGCCATCCAACCATCTCATCCTCTGGCGTCCCCTTCTCCTCCTGCCTTCATTCTTTCCCAGCATCAGGGTCTTCTCAAACGAGTCAGTTCTTTACATCAGGTGGCCAAGGAATTGGAGCTTCAGCTTCAGCATCAGTCCTTCCAATGAATAGTCAAGACTGATTTCCTTTAGGATGGACTGGTTGGATCTCCTTGCAGTCCAAGGGACTCTCAAGAGTCTTCTCCAACACCACAGTTCAAAAGCATCAATTCTTCGGTGCTCAGCTTTCTTTATGGTCCAACTCTCACATCCATACATGTCTACTGGAAAAACCATTACTTAGACTGGAGGGACCTTTGTTGGCAAAGTGATGTCTCTGCTTTTTAATATGCTGTCTAGGTTGGTCATAATGATCTTCCATTAGCCATTTGATCTTATCTTTAAAGCACAAAATTATTATGTAGTGATGTTGGCTAAATCTAGAACTTGATTTTAGGATTGTTAACTGTCTTTAACAAGTGGGACACGGGTACCTGTTTCCACAGTGTCTCCATAGGTCTGAATTCTTATGGGAAATCGCTGCAGATTTTGCAAGATCGACTGCAGCCATGAAATTAAAAGATGCTTGCTCCTTGGAAGAAAAGTTATGACCAACCTAGACAGCATATTAAAAAGCAGAGACATTACTTTCCCAACAAAGGTCCATCTAGTCAAGGCTATGGTTTTTCCAGTAGTCATGTATGGATGTGAGAGTTGGACTGTGAGGAAAGCTGAGTGCCAAAGAATTGATGCTTTTGAACTGTGGTGTTGCAGAAGACTCTTGAGAGCCCCTTGGACTGCAAGGAGATCCAACCAGTCCATCCTAAAGGAGATCAGTCCTGGGTGTTCATTTGGAAGGACTGATGTTGAAGCTAAGACTCCAATACTTTGGCCACGTGATGCCAAGAGCTGACGCATTTGAAAAGACCCTGATGCTGGGAAAGATTGAGGGCAGGAGGAGAAGGGGATGACAGAGGATGAGATGGTTGGATGGCATCACTGACTCAATGGACATGAGTTTGAGTAAACTCTGGGAGTCGGTGATGGACAGGGAAGCCTGGCGTGCTGCAGTCCATGGAGTTGCAGAGAGTCAGACATGACTGAGTGACTGAACTTACTTCTAGGAAAAAACATCGTATATTAATGCATATTTATGGAGTCTAGGAAAATGGTCCTGATGAACCTATTTGCAGGACAGCAGTGGAGACATAGACATAGAGAACAGATTTGTGGACACAGTGAGGGTGGAGAGGATGGTTACGAGTGGAGAAAGTAGCATAGAATGATACATTACCATATGTAAAACAGATAGCCAGTGGGAATTTGTTGTGTGATTCAGGGAGCTCAAACCAGTGCTCTGTGACACTCTAGAGGGGTGGGAAGGAGTGGGAGGTGAGAGGGAGTTTCAAGAAGGAGGGGACATAGGAAACCTATGGCTGATTCATGTTGATGTATGGCAGAAACCAACACAATATTGAAAAGTGGTTTTCCTCCAGTTAAAAATTAATAAAAAAGACTCTGGCTTCTGCTCTGTTACTGATTTGATGTGAACCTTGTGGTCACTTAGCCCCTCTGACTGTCTTCTCTCTGAGGGATTATTAACTTACAGTGGGTGTCAGGGGCCTCCATTACCTTTGATGAAGCAGTTTCTGATACCATAGCTTGTTGACTGCAGGAGTATGTTTATTCTTCATTAATAATCATGGTGCTGGATTACAAAGAGAAAAGACACCATGGAAAAAGATGCTCTGTTTTGATGCAATACTGGGGGCTGGCAGTTGCGGCAAAGAAGCCAGAAAACTAGAATTTGCATTGCTTAATATTCATCATGAGCATCTTTGCAAATCATGATTTTCAATGAGAATGAAATGCCTTGTCAGAATAAAGGTTTTAAGGGACTTCCCCAGTGATCTGGTGGTTAAGAATCTGCCATCTAATGCAGGGAGACATAGGTTTGATTCCCTGGTTGAGGTTAAGATCCCACATGCTTCAGGGCAAGTAGTGAAGCCTACACACTGCAACCAAGGCCTAGTGCAGCCAAAAAGAAAAATACATTAAAAAAAAAAATGTTCCTTTAAATTTCTTCAAGGTCTTATATTCTCAGCCTGTCAGGTTTTTGGCTCTGTGGTCATATGACAGGTCTGCTCATAGCACCTCCCTTCACTGTTCGGGATAGTGGGTCTATCTAGCCTCTGTTGTACTGGTCAACAGACACAGTCAGCATCGTTTGGAGGGTGGCCCTAGGAAGGGGGTGAAAATACACAGTCTTTATGTTTCTGGTATCTGTGTATGAGCTGGGCCAAGGGAGGTAGGATTTTCCATAGAAAAAGTGTATAAGGCTAGACCCTCCAGTTGCCAGGCCTGAACCGGAAGGTTGTGTGTCAGTATAAGGGAGCAAAGAAGAAGAAACGCATGGCTGGAGGGACTCGAGGTTAGACATGAAGGGTCAACATACAAGATGCACAAAGGACAGCAAGACTGATGGCAGCAGGAAATGGAAAGAAAGTGACGAGAACATGGTCAAGGGCACTTCCCTGGTGGTGCAGTGGTTAAGATTTTGCCTTCCAATTCAGTGGGTGAAGGTTTGATCTCTGGTCAGGGAGCTGAGATCCCACCTGCCACAAAGCCGAAAAACCAAACCATAAAACAGAGGCAATATTGTAACAAATTCAATGAAGACTTCAAAAATGATACACATCAAAAAAAAAATTTTTTTTCAAAGAGAACATGGTTCAAGAACAGAGCTGGGAGCTAGGTTTGGAGAGGCTGAGACCAGACAGTTTGAGAAATCAAATTCTACTTATGTGGCATGAATCAGGATGTGCTTTACTTGGGAAATATAAAAGAATATATATCACTTAATGGTTTTAGCTTGTTGTTATTGTTCAGTCGTGTCCAACTCTTTGTGAGCCCATGGACTGCAGCGCAGCAGGCTTCCCTGTCCTTTACGAACTCCCAGAGTTTGCTCAAACTCATGTCCATTGAGTCGGTGATGCCATCCAACCATCTCATCCTCTGTTGTCCCCTTCCCCTCTTGCCCTCAATCTTTTCCAGCATCAGAGTCTTTTCCATTGAGTTGACTGTTTGCATCAGGTGGCCAAAGTACTGGAACTTCAGCTTCAGCATCAGTCCTTCCAAGGAAAGTTTTTGCTTAAATAAGAAAAAAAAAATTCTTATTCCTAAACAGTTTAAAAAATGAAACCCTACTTGGCAGACCACTCACCCTTTCTCTACCCACTAAAGATTAATTATATTTTGATATTTGCGCTACTCATTCCTTTCCTCTTTTTTTTTTCTTCTGTTTTACCTAGAAGAGACATCCATAAATGATACGTTATGTAGTTTTTTCTAGTTTTGAATTCTGCATAAGTGAAACTGTACTCTTCTGCATCTTATTCAATGTAATTTTAAATGACTGAGATGCACCCAAGTTGATGTGTATAATTATAATTCATTCATTCTCACTGCTGTATATGGTTTTCCTGTATGAATATGTCACAGTTTATTTAGTCATTCTTCTACTTAAGAACCTTTGGATTGTATCCAAGTTTTAGATACATGCAAACAATGTTATTATCCCCACTCCTGACAGGTTTCCTGTGCAGATGTGCTGGAGTTTCCCTAGGGTACAGATGTAAGAATAAGCTGGATAATACAACTTGTGTATATCCAACTTTGCCAGGCAATGACAAATTATTTTTAAGAGTGATTATATAAAAGTAAACTCTCACCAGCTACCCCGATCCTTACGGCCCATATACTCAATGACACCTCATATTTTCAAACGTTCGATGCTTTGCCACTAAGGAGGAAGGTAAACAGGTCTTTTATAAAAGTTAAACATGCTTGCATTTATTTAAAGAGTCAATTAGTTTAAGAAAGCTTGCTATAAAGTAAACCATATCCATTGCTCCTCAGTGTCGATGACTTATAACCATTTTGGGTTTTTTTTTTTTTTTTTTGCTTTTTCCATTCATATTTCAGTTCCTATGTCTTGATTTCTAATCTGGAGATAATACTGTATTACTCACAGAAAAAGAGGATTTAGCTTTCTCTTCTCTTTTGATTTTATTAAGGAAAGATCCCTTTCTTTCCAGTCCCTTTCTTCTCAATATAGTTACACTGTACTTTTTGTTAAATCATCTTATGATAATTTATATGAGTTGCTCTTTAGTTGCCAGCAGTCATGTCCAACTCTTTTGTGACCTCAAGGACTGTAGCTCGCCTGGCTCCTCTGTCCATGGGATTTCCCAGGCAAGAATACTGGGACGGGTAGCCATCCCCTTCTTCAGGTGATATTCCTCACCCAGGAATCAAACCAGTGTCTCCTGCTTGGCAGGTGGATTCTTTACCATTGAGCCACCTGGGAAGCCCACAATTGATGTGAGTCTATAAAAGCTATTTGCAGATGTCCAAGTTATTATAACATGATTACTTTTATTATTCGATATTATGTTTTCCCTGGAGAGTAATTGCTAGATTTTTGTGTCATTTTCTTAGTTTTCTAACATGGTTTATCAGCTCTCCACAACCCCCAGCAAATCTTTTCTAGGTATGAAAATTTTCTTTTTATATATTAAGTATATTAGGTATTGAATGTTCAGCAAATGTTACCATCTTGAGGAAATATTTCCTCTAGCCTTATCTGCTTTTTATGTGATCTCTCCTCTGGACTACACTGGATTCTTTTTTTTTTTTTAAGATTTTTTTTTTTTTTGATGTGGATAATTTTAAAAGTCTTCATTGAATTTGATACATTATTGCTTCTGTTTTCTATGATTTGGTTTTTTGGCCATTAGCATATGGGATCTTAGCTCGCAACCAGGAATTTAACCCACACTTCCTGCACTGAAGGCAGAATCTTAACTGCTGGACAGCTAAGGAAGTTCCTAGACTATATTCTTGTGATCTCCTGTGACTCTAAATTGAATTTCGTCACTGACTGTTTTTTAAGATCTTCTTATTGGCTTTCTTCATTGTCACTATATGTGAGGATTTATTTTTATTTATCCTGTTAGGGATTCATTGCATTTCTTGAGTATGAGGATTGGTATTATTTATTAATTTAATAAATTTTGAGCTATTATTTTTTCAATGTTACCACCCCAATATTTTATGTTTTGCCTGTTAGAACTTAGACTAGAGCTATATTAGGCCAGTGCTTCTCAAATTTAGTTTACAAAAAAGGTCATCTGAATGACTTGTAGAACAAATTCCTGCCACATGGTGAGTTTGCATTGTGTCTTGAGAATGTGCAGGAAAGGACGCTGTTAGCCTGTGGACCACACTTGGAATCAACTCTGGTAGACTCTCTCACTCTCTTTTCCCATGCCTCTTAACCACCTGATCATATATGCCATAGTTTTCTCTCTCAGTGCCAACTTGCTTGTCATTTCTGGATATGCACGTGACAGTTTTACAGAGTTTTTCTTCAACTATGTCACATTTTATATTTTGAGTTTTTTTCATTTGTTTTAAACTTGAATATTTTTAAGCTCCATAAATTCCACTTGTTGCTATTTTGGTATTTTCTGATCAATTTTAGTAGACTTGTTTTATTTGAGTATATTGGGACTATTTTACATCCTGTACCTGTTAATTTACATAGCATCCTTCTTGAAAATCTGATAATTCTTTTTATTGTTTCTACAGATTCACTTATAAGACTTGTTTGCTCATGTGCTTAGAAATATATTTTTTTTATCGTGAGTGTGTGTTTCAAGCTTGGGATTTCATCAAAAGGGATTTTTTGTGACCTATGCTTTGAATAGGGCTTCCCTGGTGACTCTAATGGTGAATCTGCCTGTAATGTGGGAGACCTGGGTTTGATCCCTGGGTCAGGAAGATCCTCTGGAGAAAGAAATGCAACCCACTCCGGTATTCTTGCCTGGAGAATCCCATGGACAGGGGAGCCTGGTGGGCCTCAGTCCGTGGGGTTGCAAAGAGTCGGACACTACTTTGCAACTAACACACACATGCTTAGAATATGTTTCTCTAGATAGGATTTGGAAATTGTCTCTGTACTTTAAGACAGTGATTATTTGACAAATATATTTTTTCTTGAGATTTTTCTCCTATGGATCCTGGCCTCACTCTTTGGAAAATGAACTTTGAGTGAGGGCCTCTCAAGAGACTTTTTTCTCCCTTTTTCCACTCAATGTCAGTTCCAAGAAAAGCCAAGTTTTCTGTGGACACGCTTTTTCCTAGTGCATCTTCTCTGAGGTTTTGCCGTCTGTTGGTACCTTCTTTCTGCTGGGTCTCTGATGACCTCCTACTCAGATGTCAGGCTTTGTGCCTATCCTGTGTTTGTATTTCATTACCCAAGGGATTGGCATGCTGTTGGAAAATGCCCTCTCCTAGCTCACTTACCCAGAAAATATCTTGAGGTGTCTAGCCTCTAATTTTTATCTTACTTTATCACCAGCCTAAACATGCTTTTAGAGAGTTTTTTTTCCCCCTACATGCTACTAAGCATCTTAGTTATTCTGTGCTAGTAAGAATGTCTCTGCACATCTGTTCTGTCTTGTTTACAGGAAGACTATTTCCAACCTTTTTGTGAGGAAGGGGGACAGGGCTTGGTATATTTTTCCATGATGTGAGTGGCTAGCTTAACATATGCCAAAAATCACAGATTGGTTGTGTAATTTCAAGTAACTTGTATCACTCCTTTTCGCCTGGGTTTCTCAGATCACAAAGGAATCGAGCTAATACAATTCTTCATCTCTAAAATCCTGTGACTTGATGGTGGTAAAAATGATGCACAAAATCTACTTCCTAATGTCCTAGCACATTCAGCAGAAACTAGGGACCACATATAATATGCTTGCTCATGAAACTGCTGTCTTCAGTTTTTCTTTTTTCTGATAAGAAAAACAGAAATAAAATTAGAAACATTTCTTCCAGGCTACTTCATCTAGTCATTTTTCTAAGAGTTCATTGGCTCATCAGTTGTTTCACATGGATCCTAAAAATGTTCAAACTACCATGCTTTCCATAATTAGGTTTTTTGCATTTATCTGGTTTTAGCCAATTTTCACATGGACATCAGCCAAAAAAATACTGTCATCTTCTCTTATTGAGATGAAAGTCTCCTGGTTACGTACCAAGTATTCAGATGTGTTGTTTTCTCAATTGGTGATATTGGGTGAGTGCCCATTTCCTTAGGGCATTTAGTTAGTATCTAAGGAGTTATACATAGAAATAATGGACTTGACAACTCTCTAACTCCTTGTGTATTCCAGCTGCTCTATTGAAAAGACATTGATCATTTCTGTACTTAATTCGGGAAAAGAAGCCTTGTGGTCATCATTTTAATAATGACTGCTTCTGCTGCTGCTGCTGCAAAGTCGCTTCAGTCATGTCCGACTCTGTGCGACCCCATAGACGGCAGCCCACCAGGGTCCCCCATCCCTGGGATTCTCCAGGCAAGCACACTGGAGTGGGTTGCCATTTCCTTCTTCAATGCATGAAAGTGAAAAGGGAAAGTGAAGTCGCTCAGTCGTGTCTGACTCTTAGGGACCCCATGGACAGAAAATCCTGCATCCATGGGATTTTCCAGGCAAGAGCACTGGAGTGGGGTGCCATTTAATAATGACTACTTCATAATAAACACAGCTAGACATCATGGATCCCCAGAGATCGATGTTGTTCCTTGTAAGAAGTTTCTAATTTTGTTGAGACAGAATTTATGAAAAAGTAATTATTAAT
Source organism: Okapia johnstoni (assembly GCA_024291935.2). Taxonomy (NCBI): domain Eukaryota; kingdom Metazoa; phylum Chordata; class Mammalia; order Artiodactyla; family Giraffidae; genus Okapia; species Okapia johnstoni. Next base: position 26,545,197 of record CM044327.1, read on the forward strand.
AATAGAAGATAAATAGGCAGTTTGGGATGGACATGTACACACTGCTATATTTAAAATGCGTAACCTTCAAGGACCTACTGTATAGCACAGGGAACTCTGCTCAATGTCATGTGGCAGACTGGATGGGAGGTGGGTTTGGGGTGTATATGTACATTTGTATATGTATGGCTGAGGTCCTTTGCTGTTCACCTGAAAGTTTCACAACATTGTTGATTGACTATACATCCCATAAAAAATAAAAAGTTTAAAAAAATTTTTTGTGATAGAAGATACTAAACCCAAGTTTAGGATATAGGACAGAAAGTGCTCTAGAAATGTTGACGAGGAAGGTAAAATAGTCTGATACAGGTAAACAAGTCATTATGAGGGAAAATGGTCCCTCTTGATAGCATCGTATAAACAAGAAAAGAAAAGTTGCCAACAGTCAGATTATAATAAACAGCTACAACGTGCAGGCTTTTGTCTGGAATTCACAGATTTCACTAGGTATAATTTTATATTCTAAATTGGAATAGTTAAAGATGGACCCAACTTTAGTTATGTATTTATATAAAATGCTCCCAACTTTAGTCGTATATTTATATAAAATGCTATCTGAATTTGCTTGGGAATAATACTCAACTTGGGTACTATTGATATTAACCCCTGCAGGGTTCAGCAGAAAGAACAGTTTTTGTTTTAAGTTGTATTAAGGAGACCCATGCATCAGCCTCCCCACTGAGTCACCTTCTTATTTCCTTGGAAGAGCCAGGATCTGTCTCATAGTCACTCCTGAGCCATCTGCCTCTCAGCTGATGTTGGGGTGCTGTGAACTCCTGCTCCCCATTCCCTTCTTATTCCTTGCTTTGCTCTTGGCTTCCTGAACCTGTCACGTTACAGTCAACTTCAGGGCAGAGGATGTGTGTTTAGCAGGACACACCTGATTTCACTGTCTCCAACCTTTACTCCTCCAGTATCAGCAGACTAAGCTATAAGGTATGTCAAGGTTTACTGAGACATTGAAAGTTAATGCAAAGGGAATTCTAGCCTAGGAAGCTAAAAATTGAATACACTAGATGAAATAGGGTGTTCCTCATCTTTTAAGGGAAAAGCACGGAGTTAAACACATCACAGGGATTCCCTTCTGGGATATACCCCTCTTCCTCTTTCCTTGTTTTCCTTCCTCCCTCCCTATCAGATCAGTTCAGTTCAGTTCAGTCACTCAGTCGTGTCTGACTCTTTGCAACCTCATGGACTGCAGCACGCCAGGCCTCCCTGTCCATCATCAACTCATGGAGCTTGCTCAAACTCATGTCCATCAAATCGGTGATGCCATACAACCATCTCATCCTCTGTTGTCCCCTTCTCCTCCTGCCTTCAATCTTTCTGAGTAGCAGGGTCTTTTCCAATGAGTCAGTTCTTCGCATCAGGTGGCCAAAGTATTGGGGCTTCAGCTTCAGCATCAGTCCTTCCAATGAATATCCAGGCTGATTTCTTTTAGGACTGACTGGTTGGATCTCCTTTCAGACCAAGGGACTCTCAAGAGTCTTCTCCAACACCACAGTTCAAAAGCATCAGTTCTTTAGCACTCAGCTTTCTTTATAGTCCAACTCTCACATCCATGCATGACTCCCGGAAAAACCATGGCTTTGACTAGATGGACCTTTGTCAGCAGGGTATTGTCTCTGCTTTTTAATATGCTGTCTAGGTTGGTCATAACATTTCTTCCAAGGAACAAGCGTCTTTAAATTTCATGGCTGCAGTGATTTTGGAGCCCAAGAAAATAAAATCTGTCACTGTTTCCATTGTTTCACCATCTATTTGCCATGAAGTGTTGGGGATGCCATGATCTTAGTTTTCTGAATGTTGAGTTTTATGCCAACTTTTTCACTCTCCTCTTTCACTTTCATCAAGAGGCTCTTCAGTTCCTCTTCACTTTCTGCTATGAGGGTGGTGTCATTTGCATATCTGAGGTTATTGCTATTTCTCCCGGCAGTCTTGATTCTAGCTTGTGCTTCATCCAGCCCAGCGTTTTGCATGATGTTCTCTGCACAGAAGTTAAATAAGCAGGGTGACAATACACAGCCTTGACGTACTCCTTTCCCAGTGTGGAACCAGTCCATTGTTCCATGTCCAGTTACAACTGTTGCTTATTGACCTGCATATAGATTTCTCGGGAGGCAGGTGAGGTGGTCTGGTATTCCCATCTCTTTAAGAATTTTCCACAGTTTGTTGTGATCCACCCAGTCAGCAAAGGCTTCGGTGTAGTCAGTAAAGCTGAAGTAGATGTGTTTCTGGGACTCTCTTGCTTTTTCTATGATCCAGAAGATGTTGGCAATTTGATTTCTGGTCCCTCTGTCTTTTCTGAATCCAGCTTGAACATCTGGAAGTTCTCGGTTCACGTACTGTTGGAGCCTCGCTTGGAGAATTTTGAGCGTTACTTTGCTAGCGAGTGAAATGAGTACAACTGTGTGGTAGTTTGAACATTCTTTGGCATTGCCTTTCTTTGGGATTATCAAGTCAGACCATAGAGAGACTCAAATTCTTAAACTTCCATAATGCAAACATTAACCATCTTTGGGGATCTCCACCCCAGAGCCTCACCACTATAAGATTGAGTCTTGGAGTCTGCTTCCTCCCCTTTGCTGTGCAGTCCCAGGGGCACAAGTACCAAGAACAGCACAGTCCCTGAAGTCTGAGTTCTTGACTCTGAACACACTGGGAAGCTGCACAGCTCAGAATGGAATTTGGTATCGAAGTTTGTCAATTTTTATTAAGAGTAAAGTGTGCATATACGTCCTCATTCTTCCTAGCTTCTAGCAGTTTTTAAATAATAAAACAAACAGCCAGATACACAAGCACACAAAATGCTCCTCCTGTTCCTCTTAGGTAGATTAGTCTAGAACCACTTTCAGCACTGTCATGATACTGTATGTAATTTTTATTGAAGTATAGTTGATTTACAGTGCTGTGTCAGTTTCAGGTGTACAGCAAAGTGATTGTATATATATATTGGAGAAGGAAATGGCAGCCCACTCCATAATTCTTGCCTGTAGAATCCCATGGACAGAGGAGCCTGGCAGGCTACAGTCCATGGAGTTTGCAAGAGTTGGACACGATGTAGCGAAGCATAGTTGATTTACAATGTTGTGTCAGTTTCAGGTGTACAGCAAAGTAATGTGTTGATGTTGAGTCACTAAGTCGTGTCCAACTCTTTGTGACCTCATGGACCCCTGCATGCCAGGCTCCTCTGTCCTCCACTGTCCCCCAGAGTTTTCCCAAATTCATGTCCATTGAGTCAGTGGTGCTATCTAACCGTCTCATCCACTACCACCGCCCTCTCCTTTTGTCTTCAATCTTTCCCAGCATCAGGATCTTTTCCAAAGAGGCAACTCTATACACACACATATATAATTCTTTTTATATTCTTTTCCATTATGTGTAACTACAAAATGTTGAGTATAATTCCCCATGTTATACATACATATATATTTTTTTCTTTTTGTTTCTGATTCTTTTCCATTATAGTTTATTATAAAATATTGAATATAGTTCCCTGTGCTGCAGAGTAGGATCTTGTTGTTTTTTATTTTATGTATGGTAGTGTGCATCTGTTGGGCTTCCCTGGTGGCTCCAACAGTAAAGAATCTACCTACATTGCATGAGACTCAGGTTTGATCCCTGGATTGGGAAGAACCCCTGGAGAAGGGAATGGCTGCCCACTCCAGTATCCTTGCGTGGAGAATTCCATGGACAGAGGTGTCTGGTAGACTAGAGTCCATGGGGTTGCAAAGAGTCAGACATGATTGAGTGACTAACAGACACACACACAGACACACACACACACACTGTATCTGTTAATTCCATTCTCCCAATTTATTCCTACCTTTCTTTTCCCTTTTGGTAACTGTAAGACATGCTTTTTATGTCTGTGTTTATTTCTGTTTGTAAGTTCATTTGTACTGTTTTTAGATTCGATATATAAGTGATACAATTATAATATTTGCCTTTCTCTGTGTGGCTTACTTAGTATGATCATCTCTCGGTCCATCCATGTCCACATTGTTGCAAGTGGCATTATTTCATTCTTTTTTATGATTGAGTAATATTCCATTATGGATGTATGTATACCACAGATGATACCATATTTAAAAAAAAATAATAGGATCAGTTGCTCTTTCATGCCCATTCTCTGTCTACACAAAGATCTGGCTGAAAGTTTGAAATTCCTGGGAATTTTATATTGATTATGTGCACCTTAGGTCAGATTAGATTTGCAGGTACAGTAGGTACTTAAAAGTTTGTCAATTTTTATTAAGAGTGAAGTGTGCATATACCTCCTCATTCTTCCTAGCTTCTAGCAGCTTTTGCTGCTGCAGTGAGCAGCAGTATAAAGGTTTATAGTCCTTATCCAAGAAACTCAAAGGGCTAAGTAATAGTTATACGTTGTAATTCTTGAATATTTCTAGAATTTTGCCTGTAATTGTGATTATTTTTTACAGTACTTTAAAATTAGCAGAACTTCTATAAATTTGACATCAAGAAGGGGGAAATTTTCATCTTTCAAGAATTATTAAATCAACCAGGCAGTCTTTTGTGACTTCATAAGTAAAATGGAAATTTAAATGATCTTGGAAAGCCAGGCATCAAGCCAAGAGAGGCTGAAAATAAAATGCTCTGTAATCTGTTACCCTCAAAGACATATGACTACATACATGCAACATAGGAAGACATCTCAACATTCTGTGTGAGTTAACAAATGTGGTTTTTTTTCCCCAATATCTTCCTAATCTTTAATAATCCCTAGTGTCTAAGTGGTAAAGAATCTGCTTGCCAATGCAGGAGATGTGGTTTTGATCCCTGGTCAAGAAGATCCCCTGGAGAAAGAAAAGGCAACCCACTCCAGTATTTTTGCCTAAGAAATCCGTGGACAGAGGAGCCTGGCAGGCTACAGTCCATGGGGTCGCAACAAGTCAGACATGACTTTAGCAACTAAACAACAATAACAATCTTTAATAGAATTTGCATCTTCTAAAGTTGACTTGATTTTTTTTTTTTTTTTGTAGCTGAAGCATGATCTGGCCTTAATAGATTAAGGATATTTTAGTGTTAAAAATATTAACTTCATTTTTTCTGCCCAGGAAATTATTATTTTTAAAACTTTTTAAAATATTTTAAATGATAATTAGAATATTACATCCATCATATTACATCCATCTTTATAAAGGTATTTTATAAGTGATATCTGTTCATCATAGGCATGTCAGCATATACATAGCAATGTTTAGAAAAATCAGTTTAATTGGGATTAAAATTAGGGTCTTTTTTTTCCACAAAAATGTATTGCCTCATTTTTGAAGCTAGGGAATGTATCTTTTACTCTTTCCCATCCCGTTGAACACTGGAACAATACAGGACACAGTAGATGCTCTATAAATAGATATGTTGGTGGTCTGAGAGTACCCAGATGTTACATGATGTTATAAAAAAGGAACATCTGATGTGATTAGATGGGGGAAAAATTAGGAAGTGACCTTTTGGAAATATTCATGAGCAAAATAGTTTTTAAATGTCTGATTGCATAGAAAAATAGCAGTCAGTGTGATAGCCCACGTGACAGCAGAACCAGGCTAAATCAGCCATAGAATAAGAAGTGGAGTGGCAAGGTGGCGTTCTCTGAATGGCTAAAATTATGCAGTGCATTTTTATCACACTTTGTTGCTGTTTTTCTTCCTTGGGTCTTAGGAGCAGAAGTAGAAGCTGATTTATGAGTTGAGAGTCAGTGCCGAGTGTCAGATTTCTATAATGAGATTATATATTAAATCTAATGAAGGGAAAATATGCTTACCCAAACCAAATGACAGCACCATGATTAAACGACTCCAATCCCGCCGTAGATTTGTTCAGACGATACAGCATGTAAAGTGACCTCCTCTTCTCCTAGGTTTGTGATCAATGCTGTGAAATGAAGATGTATGTCCTTTATTATTCTGATGACATAACAGTATCATAGAAGCAAACATGAACAAGATGGAAGTAGTAAACCAAGTGATGTGTTGTGGGTATTTTGAAGGTTTGGGTAGATTAATCACCTATGTTCTGTTTGATGGTGACTGCTGACTTCCACAAAGTTGTTTGGTTATGAGCCTCTGTTTAATCCGTGTACCTTTAATCCATGGAGTTCATGGTACATTTCTGTAAGCATTTGTGTGCTTGGATGCCTGCACACCCATATACATACCCATTCAGAGAAACTGGAGCTCATGCTTTATCTTGAAGGAGATGGTAATTACATGGGTATTGTCTTCACCGCAACTACAAGTTCAACAAGAATAGTTATAGTTTCTGCATGGTACCTCCACATTGCTGGAGCGATGGAAGAGGTTTGGGAAAGGTTTTAGTAGTAATGGATTTTAGTTTTTTTTAATTTATTTTTTGGCCACACCATGTGTCACATGGAATATTATTAGTTTCCTGACCAGGGATCAAACTTACACTCCCTGCATTGGAAGTGCAAAGTCTTAACCACTGGACCACCAGGAAAGTCCCCTAAGTGGACTTTTAAAGGGTCAATACTTGAAACCTTTAGTAAATCTAAGCTCTAATTACCCAACCACCACCAGTTTAAAAAAATTATTATTATTAAAAAGAAAAAAAAAAATGAGTTAGAGTAGAAGTCAGCCCTGTGGAAAGTAACTTTCATGAATGAAGAAAACCATTTACGTGGGATGATTTAAATAAGATTTCATTTCCCAAAACGTTCATCCATTTTCAGCTTACCTTCATTTTCTCATTCTTGCCTGTAATTTAACTATTAGAGAGTTATTTCTTAGATTAAACTTTTTGTTCTGATTAAAAGGCTATGACATTTATGTACTTTCCAAATAATTGGTGTTCAATTTGGGGTTAACATACATTCTAGTCTATATGGGGGACTGTATTCAATATCTTGTATTAATAATAATGTATAATGGAAAAGAATTCTATATACATTATATATATGGCTTCCTAGGTGGTGCTAGTGGTAAAGAACCCATCTGCCAATGCAGGAGACATAAGAGACGTGGGTTCAATTCCTGGGGCAGGAAAATCCCCTGGAGGAAGACGTGGCAACCCACTCCAATATTCCTGCCTGGAGAATCCCATGGACAGAGGAGCCTGGCCAGCTGCAGTCCGTGGGTTGCAAAGAGTTGAAAACAACTGAAGAGACCTAGGGAGTATGTGTGTGCTCACACACACATGCACACACACACACACACACATGTATTTTTAATATATATATAAAACTGAGTCACTTTGGTGTACACCTGAAGCTAACCCAACATTGTAAATCAACTATACCTCAATAAAATTTTTAAAATAATTATTTTCAGAGCCTATCTCTATGGGCAGAACATGAGAGAAATGGATCGATTGAAGAGTTTAAAAAGAAAGAAAGGGTGAAACAATGAATCTAGAAGAAAAGGTTTTATCTATATTATACTTTTGCCTGGAGCCGGCCGTGTGAAAGTTAGCCTGATGAATGTAGTTTTCTCTTGGAAGCTTCCTCCACTCACTTTCCTGCACTGCAGTTTTCTTCTTTAATATTCATGCATTGGAGGTCTGTGATCTGTAACCGAGACATCATGGTATTAGCATGGCCACATGCAGATATTTTTAAGAGCAACTCCAAGAAAAGGTTTTATCTATATTATACTTTTGCCTGGAGCCGGCCATGTGAAAGTTAGCCTGATGAATGTAGTTTTCTCTCGGAAGCTTCCTCCACTCACTTTCCTGCACTGCAGTTTTCTTCTTTAATATTCATGCATTGGAGGTCTGTGATCTGTAACCGAGACGTCATGGTATTAGCATGGCCACATGCAGATATTTTTAAGAGCAACTCCAGATATTTTTAAGAGCAACATATTGGACCCATTGCTCATTTCTAATGGTTGAAATACTGATATCTTCTTTGATGAGACTGGAGAAAACTCAGGATCTTGAATCTAAATTTTGGGTTAGGCTTGCCAGTTCTAATGTCTTCTTTTTGCATCGGCTTTACTTTTAAATTTATTTTCTTTAATATTCTAGTTTAATTTTTTATTGAATATAGTTGATTTACAATGTTCTATTGGTGTATGCGGAGCCAAATACACCCTTCATCACTCTGCTTCTGTTGGGAGTTGGTTTATGTTGTAAAACGGGGGAAATGGGGAAGAAGGAAGCAGAGGTGCATATATACAGTATTCGACTGAGATAAAATAACACCATGAGATTAGACGATTAGAGAGGAGAGTGCGAATAGATGGATTCGGTCTCTCCAGGGCTGTCTATTTACAATAAATTCTGGCCAACAACAACCTGCTGCCTCCTGCCTGACTCTGCTGGTTCTCATTTCTCTTAATCCATGAACTGAGTTTAGACCAAGCCACCATTCCCTTCCCCCACAATTCCAAGCCTGAGCTGTGTATTTTGGAGTTCCGATCACTTGGGAAGGGCCGTTAGTAAGTAAGGATGACTTGTAAATCCTCTGCCATTCTTCTCAGGTTAAATACAGCAAGGCATGGCGTTCTGCGCAGAGAGTTGCCTCAGACAAGAAATGTTTATGAGAATCATTGGTGTAGAGAAGAGCTCGTTTGAATGGTCCTGGCATATTGGACCCATTGCTCATTTCTAATGGTTGAAATACTGATATCTTCTTTGATGAGACTGGAGAAAACTCAGGATCTTGAATCTAAATTTTGGGTTAGGCTTGCCAGTTCTAATGTCTTCTTTTTGCATCGGCTTTACTTTTAAATTTATTTTCTTTAATATTCTAGTTTAATTTTTTATTGAATATAGTTGATTTACAATGTTCTATTAATTTCTGCACCCAGAGACTATCATACTAAGTGAAGTAAATAAAAGAGAAAGACAAATACCATATGCCATCACTTATATGTGGAATCTAAAATATGATACAAATGAACCTATCTATGAAACAGAGACAGAATCACAGACATAAAGAAGAGAGTGAAAAAAGAAAGAGATTGGTAGTTGCCAAGGGGATGAGGGTGGGGGAGAGATGGAGTGAGAGCTTGGGGTTAGCAGATGTGAGCTTTTATATAGTTTATTTTTTTATTGAAGTATGATTGATTTACAATGTTTTGTTGGTTTCAGGTATACAGGAAAGTGACTCAGTTATGCATGCATATACATCTATTTTTTCAGATTCTTTTTCCTTACAGGTTGTTACATAATGTCAAGCATAGTTCATTGTCCTATGTAGTAGGTCATTATTGGTTATCTATTTCATATGCAGTAGTGTGTATCTGTTAACCTCAAATACCTAACATTGCTGTTCTAGTTTAATATTTAATTTCCGTGTTTCTGGTTTAAAATCCCCAAGGAGGATTTGTGGCCAGGAAGGGAAGGCTTTGGAGTGGTCCCTGATTGGCTGAGTGTAAAGGAGAGAGAATCTCCTGCTGTGACGTTTGTATCTGCAATGACTAGCTTCTCTTCCTGCCCTTACACTGCTTTTGAGTGAATGCTCAGGACCCTTACCCCCACTTCTAGGTTGATCTTTGTGTCGGGTTCTAGAGATAGTGCTCACAGACAGCCAATAGGCACATGAAAGTATACTCAACATCACTAATTATGAGAGAAATGCAAATCAAAACTACAGTGAAGTACCAGCTCACACTGGTCAGAATAACCACCATTAAAAAGTCTACAAATAATAAATGCTGGAGAAAGTGTGGTGAAAAGGGAACCCTCCTAGCCTGTTGGTGGACACATAATTTGGTATACTCACTATGGAAAGCAGTATGGAGGTTCCTCAGAAATCTAAAAATAGAGCTAGTATATGGCCCAACAGTCCTACTCCTGGGCATATATAAAATGTGAATTCAAAAAGACACATGCCCTCTGTGTTCATAGTAGCACTATTCACCATAGCCAAGACAAGAAAACAACCTTAATGTCCGTTGACAGATGAATGGATAAAGAATATGTGCTGTGCGTATGTGTATATACAGACACTCATATACAATGGAACATCACTCAGCCATAAAAAAGAATGAAATAAGGCCATCTGCAGCACCGTGGATGCAACTGGAGGCTGCAAGGGGGACCAAGAGATTATCACACTGAGTCAGAAAGAGAAAACCAAATGCAATGGGATATCATTTATTTGTAAAATTTAAAATATAACACAAATGAACCTCTCTGTGAAACGGAAACAAAATCATGGACATGGAGGATAAACTGGTGGTTGCCAAGGGGGACAGGGGGTGAGGGAGGGAGGGGGTGGGCGGTTGGGATTAGCAGATGTAAGCTTTGGTATAGAGCGTGGATAAACAACAAGATCCCACACTGTAGAGCACCGGCAACTATATTCAATATCCTGTGATAAACCATACTGGAAAAGGAAAAAAACAGAAGCAGATCTCTGCCCGGTTGGGGAAATCTGAGGAGCCCTGGTCCATCCTCGAGATGCACAGGGCACGTCCTGCCCCTCGGCCCAGAGTAGAGCTTAACTCCACTTCCCTCTTCCTGTCTTACCACAATGACCACTGGCCTACAACCACCCTCAGTCCAAAGTGACCTACAAATAATTTCATAAGCAAACAATCACAGCAGTATCTTTATTTTGTTAATGATTTCCTCATTCTAGAAGGTTCTAGCCTGGGACTCCTGAGTGTCCCCCAGCAATGAAACCTGATGCTATCCTGCCCGAGGGGGAGGGGCGTTCACTCATTTTCCAGCTCCAGGTACTTCCAGGTACTTTCTGCTTTCCCACGTTCCCTGGCTGAGGACCTAGCATTATTCTGCCAGCATTATCTTCTCCTAGGAAAAAGGACAATGGGCTGTGGAACACATTCTCTGCTGCCAGGCTGAGGATTCTCATAAACGTGTATCAATTCCAGCACTTTGTATGAACTGCCTAAGAGGAGTGGTCCCTTATATCGGTTGCTTTTAGCAGAGCCAAAAGGGAGCAAAACCCAAGCTTGGGGAAAAAAAAAAAAAACTTGCGCCCTGTAGTTTACACTGAGTTAAGTGAAATCTGGCTCTGTAATAAGATGTGTTCCAGCAGACCCATCTGTAGTTAGAGTTTCAGACTAGCCAGGTGGAGTGAAGGCAGGCCCTGCGCTTTACTGAAGCTGCAGTTCATAGAGCAGACAATGCCCCCTGGTGATGCTGCAGCTGATGGGGATGCCAAGGTCGATGGGGGTAGCAGGTGTATGTGAGGATGTGAGAGGGAACAACTACACTCCGCCTGTGATTTGTGTAAGAAATATGAGCTTGTAAGAGAGGAGTCTTGCTTTAAAGCAAAATAAATACTTCCAGGGGAAAGGAAGGGATTGTATAGCTCCGGGATCCTGAGGTGGGGGGTGGACGGGCATGCAGAACCCAAAGCCGGTCACACCAAGCCCTCTTTCCGTAAATCTGTCACACCCCTGCTCACATTTTCACACAAGCAAATCCAGGCTAAAAATGAGCCACTCTGAAAAGGAAAAGAAGTCATAAATGGTCAATCTGCAGTCACAGGTTTGCTGGAAGAGGAGAGACTATTACCATGCATCTCCTTTAGGGCGTCATTGTAGGGATTTACTTATTACCAACCAGCGTGTATAGATGCATCAATGAATAAATGGACTTGAGCTACTTGATGTGTGAGAATTCGGAGCTCAGGGGGAGGAAAAACAGCTGACACATTCCTCATCTCTAGACAGCCCAGATCCCAGCAGAATATGATCTTTTTAGCACCTCCTGGCCAAACCCTCACCAGTGTCCTTTATCCAACTGTAGTCTAAAGACAGATCCAATCAGCTTGCATTATTGCTGGTCTTAAACACTAGACAGATTGACACTATTGATTGCAATGGTAGCTATAGCGTATTTGATGGTTTGGGCCATTTGACCTAAAGGTACAATAAAATGAGTATTCATGACAAGCTAAAAATCCACAGGCAAATGAAAAAGGCACCCCTTTCAGGAATCTCATCTGTAAGTCTGTCTAGTGATGGTGGCATGTCACCTCACTTGGATGAGGAGGGTGGTGTTTTGAGGGCAATTTTTGTAGATGTAGTGGGAAGAGAGAGACAGCGAAAGACCGAGATGGGGAGAGAGGATGTTTTCACACTGGCGGAAAGAATTTGATGATGATTATTCTCAAACAGAATAGCCTCATTTCTATCTCAGGTACTGTGCACTTTGTAAGATGAGTAAAAGAGGTGGTAGTTTTATTCAGCTGTGTCCTACTTACGTTAGAAAATGCAGATGAGAAGTGGTTGGTTGAGAAATAGAGTTAAGAACCTTCTACTAATTTGTATCTTTTAAAACAAGATGATAATTTATAAACTGAACAGAACAGGCTCTAAGGAAATGACATGTGACTATCAGCCAGCTGCTGACCTTTTTTTATATTAAACTGGTTCCAGTTTTATCTTGCATTCAGAGATTGATGGATTGTTGTCTTCAAGCATGCTTATATTCTGGATGCAATGTATCTTCACTCAAGAATTGTAGATATTTTATAGTTTTGACCTATTAAATGATCACCACCAAGCTTACGTCTGCAAACAAACCTGTTTTCATTGATGAGGACTCTACAGTACCTAGTATAAAGATGTACTTTATCCTCAAAACAGAGACATTGGTGGTTACGTGTTTCAAGGATGTCTGTTTCACTGGGTGAGTCCAGTTGCTTAAGTCAGTGATCAGTTCTTGAAAGCATCACACAGCACCTTAAGGATTACATGTATAAAACCAGGTACTTGACTTTGAAACTGTGGGGCCCCTTGTCTTAGTTAAGGGGACCAGTTGCCCAGCTGGGAACTTGTGAGTTACGCATGTTTCTTCAGGTCCTTCATTCACCTCCCTCTCATTTTTCAATTATTACTACTTATCAGTTCTATCCATTCTGATTTATGTCTCCTCTATCTTTACTTCACTGCCTTATTCATCATTTCTCCCCTTAGTGGAGTAATGACTTTCTATCGTTCTATCTTCCTAGAGTAACGACTTTCTAATCCCCAGTGCCACCAGGCACCTTCCACATGGATGCCAGAATGATTTTTCTTCAGCAAAATTCCTTTAGTTAAAATCCATCACTCAGCCATAAAGAAGAAGGAAATAATGCCATTCATAGTAACATAGATGGATATAGAGATTATCATACTAAGTGAGGCAAAGACAAGTATCGTATGGTATCACTCATATGTGGAATCAAATTTTTTTAAAATGATACAAATGAATTTATTTCAAAACAGAAACAGACTTACAGATATTAAAAAAAAAAAAAAAAACCTTACAGTTACCAAAGGGAAAACATGGCAGTAGTGGAAAGGGTTAAATCAGGAGTTTGGGATGAACATATATACACTACTATATGCAAGATAGGTAACCAGCAAGGACCTACCCTATAGCACAGGGAACGAACTACTCAATATTCTGTGATAATCTATAAGAGAAAAGAATCTGAAAAAGAATGAATATATGTGTATGTATAACTGAATCACTTTATACCTGGAAACACAACATTGCAAATCAGCCATATTCCAATAAAATTAAAAATTAAAGGCAATAATTGAAGAAAAAAAATCTGTCAGTGTCAGCTTAGTGCCTTCAGGGTTGAGATCAAACTCTAAGTGGCATGCAGAACCCATGTTCAAGCTGCAGTTGTTCTGGTCTCATCTTTTTGAACTGTTGACTCTGCCTCGCAAGTGAAACCACATGAAATGACCTGTTTCTAGAATCTGCTGCCAGTCCGTGCTGTCAGTGTTGAGTCGTGTCCAATTCTTCGCGACCTCATGGACTGTAAGTAGCCTGCAAGGCTCCTCTGTCCATGGAATTTTCCATGAAAGAATACTGGAGTAGGGTATCATTTCCTCCTCCAGGAGATCTTCCCAACCCAGGGATTGAACCCTCATCTCTTGCATCTCCTGCATTGGCAGGAGTGCCACCTGGGAAGCCCCAGAATCGGCTCCACATTAATTTACTGCTTTACTCTTCCACAAAAATCCCTCCATTCAGATTCAGGTTTAACCTCCCTAAATCCCCGGGAGGTAGAGAAAAAAAGGTACTGTTCTGTCTCATTTTACAGAAAAATAGGGCATTAACTCGATGCTGACATAATAATATGTACTATGCAGAAGTCATTCTTGAAAATTCTTATGTAGATTATAGAATTTTGAATTATAAGTGGAGAAAGTGCAATGTAAGTTTTACCATCCAGCAGACTACTGGTCTTCTGCAGCTAACATTCAACTGATTTTTAAAAAATTATATTTTATTGAAGTACGGTTGATTTACAGTGTTAATTGCTGTCATATAACGATGTGATTCAGTTATGCATACACACACACACACACACACATTTTTTTCATTTTCTTTTCCATTATGACTTATCACAGAATATTGAACAGTATTTCCTGTGCTATACAGTAGGACCTTGTGGCTTATCCATTCTGTGTATAATAGTCTGGATCTGCTAATCCCACTCCATCCCTCCACTTCCCTCCTCCCCCTTGACAACTGCAAGCCTGTATGCTATGTCTATGAGTCTGTTTTTGTTTCATAAATAAGTTCATTTGTGCCATATTTTAGATTCCCCATATAAGTGATGTATGATATTTGTCTTTCTTTGTCTGACTTCACTTATTATGATAATCTCTAGGTCCATCCAGCATAGTAATCTCTAGGTTACTGCAAATGGCATTATGTTATTCTTTTTTATGGCTGAGTAATATTCCACTGTGGGCTTCCCAGGTGGCACTAGTGGTAAAGAACCCACTTGCCAGAGCAGGAGACGTAAGAAACCAGGGTTCAATCCCTGGGTTGGGAAGATCCCCTGGAGGAGAGCATGGCAATCCACTCCAGTTTTGTTGCCTGGAGAATCCTATGGGCAGAGCAGCCTGGCAGGCTACAGTCCATAGGGTTGCAAAGAGTTGGACACAACTGAAGTGACTTAGCATGCAGTATTCCATTGTCGACATGTACTGTATGTCCTTTTTATCCATTTATCTGTTGATGGGCATTTTGGTTGTTTCCATGTCTTGGCTATTGTACATAGTGCTGTTGTGAATATAAAGGTGCATGTATCTTTTTGAATTATAGAGTTGTCTGGATGTATGCTCAGGAGTGGGATTTCTGTATCATATGGCAACTCTATTTCTAGCTTTCTGAGGAACCTCTCTACTGTTTTTCATAGTAACTGTACCAATTTACAGCTGATTTTTAATGAGGTGTATACCCATTTAAGGTACACATATGTACATTCATTTTTTTCCAAAATAGTCAAATATTTAATTCCTAAGATGTACTTTTTATCTTTTGACAGTTTTGATCATGGCTTTCCTTTGTTGACTGTGTTAATATAATTGACTCTCCAAGTGTCCTGAGATGAGTCTAGAATCACCACCTCTTTCCCAACAACAGTTTATGGTACACTAAGGCTTGCAGGGTAATTTTAATTTTTTGTAAATATATGTCCGCAAAGCAGTGAGTAATATGGAAAGGTGGATTTTTTAAGGCAAATAAAATGCTAAATATATTATATACAGGCGTTGTAAAGTGATAGAACAATGAAGGATAGAAGCAGAGAGAATTGCAGACTAATCTCTACATTGTGCAGGAAACAAGTGTCTCCCCTAGTGATATTAATGGAATAGTGTAAGCTCATTTCAGTACCAAAATTTAAATTAAAAAGGGAGGAGGAGGTTATGGAGTAAAAGCTGTTGAAAAATCTCATTTTCAGCAAGTTTGAAAAAAAGTCGTGAAGCAATTTAGTTTATTTTTTAAACATTCCCTGTAGTGTTGTGAAGACCAAACAGCAGTTTTGAGCTAGTTCATAAAAACCAAAATGCAAAGACGAGGAGGAGAAACTGGACAGAAAACAAATGGGAAACGGTCCAATTTAATTGACCAGGCTGATTAAAATGAGAAACATAAACACCCTCCCCAAATGAGAAAATGTTAGATGTACAAAGTCACTTCTTTTTAGATTCCCCTTAGAATGTTTGTAATCCATGAAACTACTTATGTTATTTAAAAAATAAAAGCAAATGAAACACTCAATTCTTTTAATGGACTTGTGTAGTCACCTGAAGTTAAGTATGACATGTGAAAGTTATATAATTTCATTTAAATGTCCCTCCATGAATTTAGAGCTTCAAGTTTTAACACAGTGACTCATTATCCATGATCTGCACAGTGTAAGATTATGCAGAAGTCATGAAGTTGTCTGAAACAGCTAGGTAAATACGGCTGTGAAGATAAAATACGACATGGGACAGTCACTTAGTCTTCTAGCCGTTTAGAAACAGATTGTTTTTCTTGTTAATGTATTAGTTTATGGAAAAGAAAGATGCAATTTAAGACAATTTCTTTCATATCTTAGAGACTAGGAGTATTGGAAACCTTTTGGGAACATACATTTGTTTGTTCAATGAAAATACTTTTTTCCTGCTTAAAAACATAATATAGATGGTAAAAAATAGGGTAAACTAGATTACAATAAAGTAACAAGAAACTTGGAAATCTCAGTGGCTTTAAAGCAACAAAAATGTGTTTATCTCTCATATTACATGTCCATCACATGTCAGCTGGACATTAATTAATATTTAATAATTATATATTTATTTATTTATGGACACTCTTACTGCAGTTCCAAGGTTGATGGAATAGCCATTCTCCAAAAACTTGTGAGCTGTTATGGCAGAGGGAGAAAGAGAAAAGACAAGAGTGTCTCAATGCAGGAAATTAAATACTCAGGCCTGGAACCGAGAAGTCACTTCCACTAACAATGCATTGGCCAGAACTAGTCAGATTAACCTAACAAACCAAAAAGGAACCAGGAAGTACAGCCGTCCTTGTAAAGGAGATGGCCAGATATATTTGGTGAGTGGCTCATACAGAAAATTAAATCAATCTAGGAATCTCTAAAGAAAACTTTGATCACTGAAAATTCCACTACCCAAACAACAGTTGGTGAACTGCCTTCCAGATAGCTATGTGTCTTTGAATATAAAGATAATAAAAATATGGTTTTATGATCTACTTTTAACAATATATCATGGAGATATTTTCCATTATATTAAGAAATAAATTCATCATTCTTTTTGATGGTTGCATAGTATTCTACCAAGTAAATGTGCATAATTGATCTGTTAATGAAAATTTAGGTTGTTTACAGTTTCTTCATTATATACAAGGCTGAGATTAACATCTTTGCACACTACTTCTGGATTTTTAGTGATGGCTCTGCTTTTTAATGCACTATCTAGGTTTGTCATAGCTTTTCTTCCAAGAAGTAAACGTGTTTTAATTTTGTGACTGCATTCACCATCCACAGTGATTTTAGAGCCCAAGAAAGTAAAATTTGTCACTGTTTCCACTTTTTCCCTCATCTCTTTGTAATGAAGTAATGGGGCCAAATGCCATGATCTTAGTTTTTTGAATGTACAGTTTTAAACCAGCTTTTTCACTCTCCTCTTTCACTCTCATCAAGAGGCTCTTTACTTCCTCTTCACTTTCTGCCATTAGAGTGCTGTCATCTGCATATCTGAGGTTGTTGATATTTCTCCCTTATTAGAACAGTTGAAAAACTTTTCATGTATTAGCCCTCTGTTTGTATTTTTCTGTTCTAAATAATCTACTTGAGTACTTACCTCATTTTCTGTTGGAATGCTTGTTTCCTATTGATTTTAGCGTGATCTTCGTATATTAAAAAGCAGACTTGTGTTCATTCAATACATTCTGGTAGAACATACTAACCAGCATCTATTTTTATTGGGTTGGCATCACACTGTACAAAAATTGCAAAATGTATTTAATATCTCCCCTGATCTTAGGGTAATAATACTTTGTCATATGTTACAAACTTTTTTCATATTTATCCTTGTGTATGACATTTTTTGGTATATAGAACTTTTACACTTTAGTAGTCAATCTTTATGGATTTGGCTCTTGTACGATGCAAAAATTCTTCTCCACTCTAAAATTACAAAAATATTATCCCATGCTTTCTTATGGTATTTCTGTGGCTGTGCTTACTATGCTTTTAATATTTTATATGCCCGAAGTATGTTTTGCTGTAAGGAGTCAGGCAAAGATACCACTTTATTTTTCAAGTGGCCCACTGACTTTGGAGAAGTTTCAGTGAATATCACGGCAAATGAACAGAGGAGGACAGTGTAGGTTTATTATTATTATTTGCATTTAAAATGACAAAGAGTGGAGTCCTTTAATTAGCATGCTGTAGAAGGAAATTCATGTTGATATGGAGCCTGGGTTTTGGCTTATATTTGGCTTTTACTCCAGTGGTAATTTTTAAGTTCTTAAATATTTTTCTTTCTTGACCCCATGACACATACATTTCTGGTTTCTCTCTTGCCTCAGTGTATTGCTGCAGCCTCTTTTTTCCTCTCCTGCTACTTTTCTTCAGCTTTTATCTTAAACTCTTTTATCCCCTGTCTTACTTCCTGCATGTCTTATATATACCTATAACCTTGGATACAATTGTTCCGAAGACTGTGGAATAAATATGCCCCAAAAGGTGTGGACTATGTAAGTGTAGCACTGAAGAGAGAGCTGGGTTGAATGTTTATTTCAATGTCTTATGTATATCATGTGACTGTGAGTGAAAGTCGCTCAGTTATGTTCGACACTTTGCAGCCCCATGGAATAGTCCGTGGAATTCTCCAGGCTAGAATACTGGAGTGGGTAGCTGTTCCCTTCTCCAGGAGATCTTCCCAACCCAGGGATCGAACCCAGGTCTCCCATATTGCAGGAAGATTTTTTACTAGCTGAGACACCAGGGAATATAACTAAAGGCATCACTGAGTTAATTATTCAAGTACTTAGCCTATTTTTCCATTGGCATCCTTATTTGGTTTTTCTTTTTCTTTTGTTGTTTTGGTTTCAGGCTGCTCTTTTTATATTAGGGACTAAGAGGAGGTTCGGTCAGCAGATATCAGTGCAGCATCTGAAAATGACCTTTTCACTTGGTATTCTCTCTGTCCCTGATGTAAGTCAGATACATGTTTCCCAAATTTTGATTGCCCTCTCTTTAAATCTTAGTCAGTTAGTTCAGTTGCTCAGTCATGTCTGACTCTTTTTGACCCCATGGGCTGCAGCACACCAGGCTTCCCTGTCCTTCGCTAACTCCCGGAGTTTACCCAAGTTCATGTCCACTGAATTGGTGATGCCATCCAACCATCTCATCCTCTGTCGTCCCCTTCTCCTCCTGCCCTCAATCTTTCCCAGCATCAGGGTCTTTTCAGATGAGTCAGTTCTTCGCATCCGGTGGCCAAAGTATTGGAGTTTCAGCTTCAGCATCAGTCCTTCCAATGAATATTCAAGACTGATTTCCTGTAGGATGGACTGGTTGGATCTCCTTGCAGTCCAAGGGACTCTCAAGAGTCTTCTCCGACACCACAGTTCAAAAGCATCAATTCTTCCACACTCAGCTTACTTTATGGTCCAACTCTCACATCCACTGGAAAAACCATAGCTTTGACTAGATGAAACTTTGTTGGCAAAGTAATGTCTCTGTTTTTTAATATGCTGTCTAGGTTAAATCTTAAATCAACCACAAATTTCTATTCATTCTATGTTACCCTTTAATTTATTCTTAAGACTCTTTATTGTACAGACATACCTCATTTTATTGAGCTTCACCTTATTACGGATAATCGGTTGTGGGGGTTTTGTTTTTTTGTGGATTTTTCTGCAAATTAAATGTTAATGGCAATCCTGTTTGGTCGTATATTGGTTATTATTTTTTAGCAATAAAGTATCTTTTAACTTTTTATCTCTTTTTTATCTTTTAACTTTTAATATATTGTTTTCTTAGACATAATGCTATTGCACACTTAACAGTCCACAGTATAATGTTAACTTTTATATTCGCTGGGAAACCAAAAAAGATTGTGTGACTTTATTGTGAAATTCGCTTTATTGAGTATTTATTATACTGCAACCACACCCACAGTATCTCCAAGGTATGCTTGTATAGCCATTGTAACTTTCCAGTTCATCGCATCACAGCCTCTCCTCAGGGTTCTGGTCACAGCCACACAGTGATCTTTCTGCTCTTTGTTTTCCCTGCCCCCCCACCCCACATATTCTATACATCATATCAGTTCAGTTCAGTCGCTCAGCCATGTCTGACTCTCTGCGACCCCATGGACTGCAGCACGCCAGGCTTCCCTGTCCTTCACCGTCTCCTGGAGATTGCTTGAACTCGTGTCCATCGAGTCGGTGATGCCTTCCAACAATCTCATCCTCTGTCATCCCCTTCTCCTCCTGCCTTCAGTCTTTCCCAGCATCAGCATCTTTTCCAGTGAGTCAGTTCTTCACATCAGAAGGCCAAAATATTGGTACATCATATCAAGTCTTCTTTTTAAATTTATTTTTAAATTTAGTTTAATTTAAATGATGCAGTTATGTCACCTGCCATCAAATCTTTTTCAGTGAATCCCTATCTTCATATGATGACATTTCAGATATTTTAGTGTCAGTCAGGGAGGGGAATCTATCCTTCTGTAACTTCTGCATGAAAAAATTCCAAAGCTAATTCCATCTGTTGAGCTTGAAAAGCACCTATGAAACTTACAAAGGTAGGTGCAAAGTAGATGGCTAAATATGAGACTGTAGGTCAAGTCTCTGAACTGAACATAATTTAGGAATGTTCTTGGGGCCCCAGGAAGTATATACTTCATGTTTAGATAGAGAAGAACCCAACAAAAAGAGCATGAGTGGCCAGAGGACTGCAAAGAGAGAACACGTGGTATCATCAGAACCAATGGAAGAGACAATCCAAAAATGACTCTTCCTAGCGCTGAAGGACAAGGAAGAATACAAAACAGTTTGCACTAGATGTAGCAACATGGGGAACATCAGTGAAGTCAGCAAGAGCACTTTCAGTGCACTGATGGGGTGGAAGTCAGACTGAAAGGTAATGATGAGGGGTGACTAATTGCTAAAGAATTCAAGAGAGATTCCTGTGAAGCAAAGAGAGGAAGAGTATTGTTTGCTTACTTGTTTAAGATGGCAGAATCTTGAGCATGGTCAGATATTTCATTGAGTTCTTTCCTGCTGGGTATTTTCGTAACTGTAAAGACCTAGTTAACAATGTCCACTTTACCAAGTGGTTTAAGATGTGAAAGAACCTAAAATAACATCTGACACATAGCAGATCATCAATATAAATATGTTAATCTCTCTTATCTTCTCTTCTTCCCCTGTTTCAGCTCCACTGGGCCTTATCGTTGTATGCAAAGTAAAATCCAATGCAGTTAGTTACAATAGAAATCCGTCTTTCTTGCTAACCTGCCATCTCTTGAGTATCTCTTTTTCTTTTCTTTTTTTTAAAGTGCAGTTGGTTTACAATGTTGCGTTAGTTTCAGGTGTACTGGAAAGTGATTCAGTTATGCATATATAATCTTTTCAGATTCTTTTCCATTATAGGTTATTGCAAGATACTGAATATAATTCCCTGTGCTATACAGTGGGCTTCCCAGGTGGCTCAGATGGTAAAGCATCTGCCAACAATGCAGGAGACCCAGGTTTGATCCCTGGGTTGGGAAGATCACCTGGAGAAGGAAATGGCAACCCACCCCAGTACTCTTGCCTGGAGAATTCCATGGATGGAGGAGCCTGGTAGGCTCCAGTCCAAGGGGTTGCAAAGAGTCGGTCCTTGTTGTTTAATTTATATATACTATTGCATATCTGTTTATCCCAAAAAGTGAAAGTGTTAGTCACTCAGTAGTGTCCAACGCTTTGCAACCCCGTGGATTGTAGCCCACCAGGCTCCTCTGTCCATGGAATCCTATAGGCAAGAATACTCGAGTGGGTGTCCATTCCCTTCCCCAAGGGATCTTCCCAACCCAAGGCTCAAACCCATGTCTCCTGCGTTGGCAGATAGATTCTTTAGCCCTGAGTCACCAAGGAAGCCCAAAAGCAGTGGTAGGAAGGGATAAATTAGGAGTTTGGGATTAGCATGGGCTTCCCCAGTGGCACAGATAGTAAAAAATCTACCTGCAATGCAGGAGACCCAGGTACAACCCCTGAGTCGGGAAGATCCCCTGGAGAAGGGAATGGCAACCCAGTGTAGTATTTTTGCCTGGGACATCCCACAGACAGAGGAGCCTGGTGGGCTACAGTCCATAGGGTCACAAAAGAGTTGCATGCGACTTAGCAACTAAACAACCACAAGCCCTCCCTTTTACCTTTGGTTGTTACAGCTTGTTTTTCTATGTTTGCATGTTTCTCTTTTACAAATAGTTCGGTTTTTTTTTTTTCATTTTTTTTTTTAGATTTTTCAAATAAGTGATACCACATGATGTTTTTATCTGACTGACTTAGTATAATAATCTCTAGATCTATTCATGTTGCTGCACATGGCATTATTTCATTCTTTTTTATAGCTGAGTAATATTCCTCTTTAATGGCTGTTTTCCTAGGTGCTGGGCACATTCTATTGTGTACAAGTGTAATCTTAACTCATTATATTGAATTGCCTTTCTGGCACAGACATTTGGAGAATAAATTCATTGCTTCCTATACAAAATATATTTTACCCTCCTATCCTCTTTGCAGGTTGGCAATGGTTAACCAGGCAGCAGGTTCTATTAATAACAGGAAAGCAACATGAAAACAATAGGGATAGCAGTGGGGTTACCTTTGCAAAACAGGGGCATCACATTTGTGCACATTGTTTGAAGCAGGTAATGACAGGCTTACTCACTGTTGTATTCCTAATCAATATTTTGGAGAGAACACAAGAGGCGATGTTAATCACTATCTACAATGTAAAAGCACCATCTGAACCACTGATCTAGAGAAATTATCCATACAAGACTTCAGAGTTTGAATATGGCTCTTTTGCACTTGAGTTATTATACTAAGCACGACCTTTTTTTTTGTACTGCGTGTATTTTTTACCTCTTTCATGGTGGCTTTGTGTCTGTCAGGTAAAAGGAGACTTGTATGGAGTGTACAGTCATCAAAGGGATGCAAGATGAATAAGCAGAGAGCTTTTTTTTTTTTTTTAAAGCACCATTAACTCAGTGGCATCTACCTGGGCCGTAGATGCACTTAGCTGATTTCATTTTGATAATGCTGTAAGCTGGGCTCTGATAATTGCCTTCTGTAATTGGAACAAATTTATGATTATGCTAATTCATTCTCAGCCACCCAATATATGGAAGCTCAGCTCATCCATATCTGTCCCTGAATTTCCTTTGTAGATCATTACATGATTAGCCTTTCAATGTGGCTGATGGAAATATTTTTATTCTGATCAGGTCTGGTTTCTCCAGTGGTTTGTGTCTATGTATGTGTCAGTGATCTGTGTTTGCATTTCCAAATTGTATGTAACTCTGATACCAGCTTTTAAAACCAGTTATGATGTGAACATTTTGAGTCTTTAATGCTTTAATCCTTACTAAGATGACTATTTTCTCAACACTTGAGTATATAGTACCTGGTAGTAAGGAACAGAAAAGGGGAACTGTTAATTAAGATCCCCTCACCACCACTTTAAAACCTGATGTACATACCAGAAATTGGTATAGAAGGAAATGTGAATGCAGAGACTGTTTTGAGTCTCTCTGAAAGCCAACTCTTTGTTGTTGTGTTTTTTTTTTAATTTTTATTTATTGGCTTTTTTATGGCTGTTTTGGGTCTTTGTTGCTGCGTGCGGACTTTTTAGTTGCGGCGCATGTTCAGGGGCACGTGCTTATTGTGGTGGCTTCTCTTGTTGCAGAGCATGGGCTCTAGGCAAGCAGGTTTTCAGTAGTTGTGGCACGTGTGACATGCGGGATCTTCCCAGACCAGGGATCCAACCCGTGTCCCCTGCATTGGCAGGCGGATTCCTAACCACTGCACCACCAGGAGAGTTCCTGAAGGCCAGCTCTTTGTAATCTTGTTAAAGAGTTCTTCCCATCCTAAAATAATCCTTTAAAATGAAGAGGTAAATGATACTATGTTTTAGGTCACTCATTCAGATAACCAGTGCCGTTTTCAACGCTTAAGAAGCTTTGGAAGCATCTCCAAGGTGTTGCTTTATCAAAGGTTCAAAACCAGAATTCCTTTTCCCCTAGCAGGTGAGAGTGAGCAAATGTAGAACTAGCAATGAACAAGATCCTTTCCATAAGGGAGAGCGTAGCTGAAAAGCTAGTGGCAGCACACACCTCCTTTATGAATCATCTTTTGATTGCAAATCTCTTCCCATTCTCATTTTTATGCTTCATCTGTTCAATGTTGTCTTTTCCCTCTGATCATCATTCGTGTAAATGCTTTACATTAATGTAAACCTGTCTCATTTCTCACTCATGACAATGTTACAGTTTCAATAAACAGTTGATCAGGGTGTTTACTTTCCCAGAGACCATTAACCTGTCAAAATGAATTTTTAAAAAAATAACACGAGGCTACACTTGACTTTCATAACTGAAACAGGGAACTTAAAGGACAGCACTGATCTGACTAGAGACCGAGTGTCAGAACATAACCTTCTCTAATCAGAATTCAGGCTTCTACAGAGGAACTCGTGTCTGTCATTTCATTCAGCATCCGTGAGGGTGCTTCTGTCTTTGATCATTAGGTTTCTCTCCCTTCACCATTAAGCTGAATTTCTGCTTCCTTTTGTGATGCATAATCAGATAAGTGGAGCTAAATGGCAGAAAGTGCAGTGTGGGTGGCTTTAAAGTCAATCTATCCAGTCTGGAAAGAAAAGGAAAACAAAGAGGGGAAACATGAGAGTACTGTTATAAATAGCTTGAAGGAAATAGTATCAAGGAGAGAGGGGAGGACAGGTGACATCTAATCTGCAAGTAGCAAAACAAATGATGGCCTAAACTAAGATGAGAACGTAATTGGCTCTGTTCTGAGTAGAGGCATGTCACTCTATTGTAATAGTTAAGTCCCAGTTAAGACTTACTTTAGAATGCCAAGCCAAATCATGGGAAATGTTAAGGAACCAGCCTTCATGTGATCAGCAAGACAAGAAAATGGCTGATGTTTTGTGGCAGGAAACTGATTTGAAAGCTACAACTTCTAGTTGTACCATTTTCCAAGTTTGTTGCTTTAGGTGAGTCATGTAGTCTGTAAAATGGGAAAAATAAGATATTTTTTGCCTGCCTTGGAACTGTCATGAGGATCAAATGAGATAGAGTATCAGATAGCAGTGTGTTTGCTTTCAAGTGTAAAGACAGTGACCATTACCTCTGTGAGTTCCTTTGTCTTTTCTTCATGGTCACAAGATAGCTGCCTTAGCTTCACAATTGCATCCATGCACAACCAAATAAAAGACCTGAAACATCTATCCCTTTTCTTAGGAAAGCTATTTGCTAAATATTATAAGTTAATTTCCTAATTATTTATTTCCTATAAGTCACCCAACAGATCATTGGCCTTCTGAAGTATTTTAAGACTGCAGACTGTTATCACAAAGATTTCATGGACTATTTTCATTCATTTCTGCCCATTGCCCCAAAGCAAAACCAAACACCAGATAACTGGTAGAGGGCTACCATAACTTCTGAATAGTTATATAGGAACAAGTATTAAGTTTGAACAAGTTTTGTATGTTAAAATAGTTCTGGCTACATTCTGAACATCTTGACATGTTAATATAACCAGAAGGTAAGCACTCAAATAAGAGCTGGCCTTTAAATTAACCATCTGGGGGACAATATATGTATTCAACAATGTTGCTTTTGTCAAGATATTTTTTGCATCTCCCTGTCCTTAGGGGTGATCATAAAATCCCCAAATATGTTTTCAAAATTATCTTCAGTGGTGTCAATCATCTATATTTCAATGTAATTTTGCAAATAGCATGGGATCATTCCACCCAAATCTGGAAAATAAGATGGATGGCTAAATACAGTGGTTAAAAGCAAGACTTGAAGTCAAAACTTAGATTTAAATTCTGGTTCTACCATTAAAAAATATATATATATATGACTTTGGGCAAAGTACTTAACATCTTTGTTATTTGCAAAATGAAGATGGTAAAAGCAGTGTCCACCTCAAAGACACATTTTAAGAGTGAAATTAATGAACATACGTACAGTGTTTAAAAGAGTACTTGGCATGTGTGTGTGTGAAGTTGCTTCAGTCATGTCTAACTCTTTGTGATCCCATGGACTGTACCCTGCCAGGCTCATCTATGGGATTCTCCAGGCAAAAATACTGGAGTGGGTTGCCATGCCCTCCTCCAGGGGATCTTCCGAACCCAGGAATCAAACCCATATCTGTTTATGTCTTTTGCATTGGCAGGCAGGTTCTTTAACACTTGTGCCACCTGGGAAGCCCACTTGGTACAGAGTATACAAGAAATGCTAGGTCTTATTGTTTTAGGCTGAGAAATATTCATTTGATCAAAACTCATGATGTGACTTAAAGTAAATGAGAAATGTAGTGGTTAGACCAATATGCTAGGTGTGGAAGTCAAGGGCTCCCCCAGGGTCCTCTGGAACCCCCTCTTTACCTCTGCCTGGCCCCCTCCTCTCCACCCCTTTGTCCTTGGGTGCCATATCCCGTTTACCCCCACCCACAACTGGAATACATGCTCCAGACTTCTCATTTTCTCACAGAAATCCAATCATACTTGTTATTTGGTAAGATGGCAACTTACCAAAAAGTTTGAGAGGTTATATAGGGAATGCCCACATTGCAAATGACTGTGACTTTCCAGTGTTTCCCTGGCTGGACCTCTCATACCCACTAGTGAGCTGTCTGTCAGACAAGGTTGCCTTCCTAAGCCAGCCTTAGTTGTAGTGGGGAGAAAAACCATTTATTACTCTTATATAACTCATACCTTGAGCAAATACATGGAATTCAATATGAGACCCTATGGAACCATTATGAAATATTAGTGGTTCCCAGAATATATTTAAGAACAACTACACTCAAAATGTCTCTCTTCCATTTCATATCTAGACGCCACTCTGGAATTTAAAGCAAAAAATAATATCCCCTTCCTTGGCCCAATCCCTGAAATGCAGTTTGAAGTTGTATGTGTGTATGTATAATCACACCAGTCTCTAAACTTGCATATATGTTAATTTAGACTAAAAGCTTTATTCAACAGATGCTATTGAATATCCTCAAAAGAAGGTTGTATGCAAGTTATAGGAAGGTTTAAAATATTGTTTTTGTTCTTAAGGAACTTGCCACTTAAGATGACCCCCAGGCAACAAGTAGATGAATTGAGAAGCTTCTAAAATCAGAAATCTGAGATTACATCTTTAAGAACAGCTCAATTTTACATTTCCTCTAGCAAATCCCAAGAGGACTGGAATAGGGGGATAAGAACACTTGGCGAAAGTGAACGTGTTCGTCGCTCAGTTGTGTCGAACTCTTTGCGATCCCATAGACTGTAACCCACCAGGCTCCTCTGTGCAGAGATCTCCCAGCAAGAATACCAGAGTGGGTAAGCTTTTCCCTTCTCCAGGGAATCTTCCCAACCCAGGGATCAAACCTGGGTCTCCTGCATTGTAGGTGGATTCTTTACCATCTGAGCCACCAGGGAAGCTGAGGGGATAAGAACACTTGGTAGATGATACCAACTCGTGGCCCCCATTTGCATTTTCTATGGGATGTGAAGGAAGAAAGAGTTCCAGGTTGATAACTATCTAGGATTCAAAGGACAACAGACTTGGGATCCTGCATAGGAAGAGAGCTGGCCTGTTGAAGTGCCTGTCTCTTTCTAGTCTAGTTTTTACACTTCTAAATGATTAATAACAGCACTCGCCTTCTCATGCTCTTATGGAATATTAAGAACAAGAACAGGAGCATTAGAATCTGACATGCTTTCTGATGGAAATAAACCTTTGGGTGTAAAGTTTATCTGTGTAGATATACAGGATGTCTGACAAAAG
The DNA here is from genome assembly GCA_024291935.2 of Okapia johnstoni. Taxonomy (NCBI): domain Eukaryota; kingdom Metazoa; phylum Chordata; class Mammalia; order Artiodactyla; family Giraffidae; genus Okapia; species Okapia johnstoni. Next base: position 26,573,030 of record CM044327.1, read on the forward strand.
GTCAGAAGAGGCGAAATGTCAAGACTCATGCAAACATTTTCAAATGTGACCCAGCTCTCAGATAAGCTGATCACCCATGAAGCATCGATCCATCCCTCTTCCAAAGGAGGCGGCCTCCCCATCCAATTACACCATGCTGCCTATTGTTGCAGAAATCTATAGGGTTGTCAGTTACACACCTTCTCTCCCCAACTAACCAGAATGATGGATCAGGAACTCGCTGTTAGGCATGAAATCTTAAGTGTCTTTGAAGGTCTGTTTATCCAGATTTGTTTATAAACTGGAAAAATCTACAAACTGCAGGCCATCCGCACATAACACTATGTTAATGAACTCATGTGTCCTGCAAATCCATAAGTTCATTACCTCTAAGTAACTGGTTTCTTCACATACTCCTAACTGGGATTATCTATCTAAGCTAAATAAGTAGAAACCAGATGAAAAAAAAAAAAAAATTTTTTTTTTCTCTGAAGATGTGAACGCCTTGCACCTTCCAGAATGTTAAGTCTGTCTGTCAGAGAGCTGACCTGTTAGCCTGAGATCATTTGGATCCATGATTTAAAAAAGAAAAAGTGTCCATTAGCCTCAGGGTGGTCAATGTATTGATCCCACACAGCTAATTTGAAAATGTGTATTGCTTTTGTTAAGAGCTTAATTAGGGCTTTGTTGGCAACTTCTTGTAAAGTAATTTCTGAATTTAATATTCATGCCCTTATGATACTTATAGAATAGATAAGTTCAAAAATTCTTACATGCTTGGCAGTCATTTCTATGAAAAAGCATTGACAGTGGCCCATGATACATATGAACCAGAGCATTCTTGAATGATGGGGGAAGCCGACTTACTGAAAGGAATTAAATTCAGTGAAGTCTTCTTTGTGGTGGCGCTCCCAAGAGGCCAAACAGCTCTTATGGTATCTGGAAAAGAGAGAGTGAATAGTGAATCTCCATGCAGTTTATGGATGTGTTTTGTTTGATCCTCACAATATATTTTGTAATGTGTGAGTCATCACGTTAGAATAAAGAAATAGTCCATTAAAATACACAACCCTAGCTTCTCAAGAAAGATGGAAGATCTGGTTATGTGGACAGCAAGGAACTCAGACCAGTCAATCCTAAAGAAATTGACCCTGGATACTCATTGGAAGGAGTGATGCTGAAGCTCCAATATTTTGGCCACCTGATGTGAAGGGCCGACTCATTGGAAAAGACCTGATGCTGGGAAGGATTTAAAGCAAAAGGAGAAGAGGGCAACAGAGGATGAAATGGTTGGATGGCATGACCGACTCAGTGGACATGAACTTGGGCAAACTCCAGGAGATGGTTGAGGGACAGGGAGGCCTGGCGTGCTGTAGCCCATGGGGTTGCAAAGAATCAGACACAGCTTAGAAACTGAACAACTGGTTACACTGGTCACCATAATCTGAACCTACCTGGTGGCTGCCTTTTTTGTACAAGTTGTGGAATCTGTGTTTTGTCACCAGCAGCAGTGGGTCCCCATACATCCTGGCACTGAACCTATGTACTCCGTAAATGTGAAGATTGCTGTGATGCATTGAAAGGAAAAAAGATTTTAAAGCAAAAATGAGTTGATAGTCATTTTTCATTGCACAATCATTGTTAATTTTTTAAAATACTCATGTCTCTATCTAAAGTAGGAAAAAACAAAAAGAGACAGAAAAATGATAACATGTTTTAAGAAAAATGAGAGTGAGCTCATCTCTTCATGGGAATGAAGAATAGGCCCTTGTCTTTAATATGCAAACAACGCGCGTGGATGTCTTGCACCCAGCGCCTCATCAGTAATTTATGTTACTTCCCTGGCCCCCAGGAACATTCGAGTTTGCAACTGCTGCTGTAGGAAATGCTTTTTTCTATTATCTTATTTATTAAACTATTCTGCGTTAGGAGCACTTAGCTCATCAAAAATGTTTTAACATTTCTCTAAGTGACAAAAGCATAAATCCAAGAGTGATTCGTCACTTTTATAAGCCCGGGAAATACCAGACTGATTTTCTCATAAAGATCCTGCCATCAGTTAAATGGATAAACGATTAGTGTACGAATAAAAAACAGCCCTGCAGTTAGTGGTAGTAACATGCCCATTGTTTGTAGACATAATTGGATTGATGGACCTCAGTCATGACACTGTAAACACCGATTATGCCAGAATGTATATATACTAAGATACCTTATTTGTCCTAGATATATTTTTTGGTTTTCAAGCTGTGTTTTGGGGAAACCAAGTAGCAGACCATTGTACGTGTTCAGAGTACATGTGGGTGGATAGGGGTAGATTTCATGGCAAGGATCAACTTATAACTTATGGTACAGGTATGCTGAACTTCTCCATGGGGTCTGATTTTTTTTAATTTATTAATTTTTTTTTTTTTTGCCGTGCTGGGGTCTTCATTGTTGTGTGCGGACTTCCTCTGGTTGTGCTGGGCAGGGGCGACCCTCTAGTTGCTGCGCACGGGCTTCTTATTGCGGTGGCTTCTCTTGTTGTAGAACACAGACTCTAGGCATGCAGGCTATACATAAACACACACGTATTATTTTTCAGATTCTTTTCCCTCATAGGTTATTATACAATATGGAGTATAGTCCCCTGTGGTATACAGGGTTTGTTTTGTTTTTTTTTAAGTCGCCAGTCATGTCTGACTCTTTGTGACCCCATGAACTGTTTATTATATATAGATAGATAGAAAGATATATATAGTGTGTGTGTATCTGGTATTCCCAAACTCGTAATTTGTCCATTCCCCCCTTTCCCCTTTGGGAACCCTAAGTTTGTTTTCTATGTCTGTGAGTCTATTTCTGTTTTGTATATAAAGTTTATTTGCATCTTTTTTAAAATTTCTATATATAAGTGATATATATATATATATGATCACATATTATATATCATATGATCAGATAAGCTTTAATTTGAGGAAGCAGTCTATGGCTAAATATAAATTTGAATACTACTTACTATGCTACGTAAGTAAAAGACTTTTATAAGCTAAAGTAGTTGTTTTTCAGATTAATAAATAACCTTTTCCTTTATGTGCCACAGTTAACTACCGGGAAGAAAAAAAACAGCTGCCCCAAGTCTTTTTTCAAAACCTCTGCAGCATATTGCATTTTTTTCCAATCATTTTTAAAGAATATGTATGTTTGTGATTTCTTTTTTTGTTGTTTTTACAAATTTATGATTGCACTAAACACACAGTTTTGCAGTTTGACTCTTTAATGCATTATGAGTATTTTCAGTATTTTCACTAGTTGAAATCATGCCCTTTAGTGCTATACACTATTAAATTGTATTATTGAATCATGATTTATTTAAATAGAGCTCTGGCATACTTCTTATCTCTTTCTTTCTTTCTTGCAGCTAAAAATAGTTTATTGTGTTTTAATCCTTGTTTGTAGCCCTAATAATCTTTTTCAGCAATTTCTTGAGATCACAATTACAAGAGCAAAAGGCTTACTATCTTTAGCCTGTTAGATGGAGATAATATTAGGAAGAAAATTAAGGCAGGACACAGGGAGTGAGGGGACCTTGCTATATTAGAGAAGGGTTGTCAGGCAAGACCTCTCTAAGGAGGTAACATTTGATTAGAGACCTGAATGAAAGGTGGGGTTGAGCCTTAGGGACACTCGCAAGTGAGGCCTTCTGGGCAGAGGAAACAGCAGGTGTTAAGGCCCTGAGGTGGGAGCTTGCTTTGAGTTTCCTAGAACAGGAAGAAGTCCAGTAGGGCTGGAGTAGAGTGCACAGAGGTTACTTGGGGAATCTAAGGTGGGAAATTAACTCGGGGGCAGACCAAGAAGGACTTTCTTAGCCATGGTAAGGATGTGCAGTTTGTTCTTCAGTTCAGCTCAGTCGTGTCCGACTCTTTGCAACCCCATGAATCACAGCACGCCAGGCCTCCCTGTCCATCACCAACTCCTGGAGTCCACCCAAACCCATGTCCATTGAGTTGGTGATGCCATCCAGCCATCTCATCCTCTGTCGTCCCCTTCTGCTCCTGCCTCCAGTCCTTCCCAGCATCAGGGTTTTTCCAATGAGTCAGCTCTTCGCATGAGGTGGCCAAAGTATTGGAGTTTCAGCTTCAACATCAGTCCTTCCAATGAACACCCAGGGCTGATCTCCTTTAGAATGGACTGGTTGGATCTCCTTTCAGTCCAGGGGACTCTCAAGAGTCTTCTCCAACACCACAGTTCAAAAACATCAATTCTTCGGCGCTCAACTTTCTTCACAGTACAACTCTCACATCCATACATGACCACTGGAAAAACCATAGCCTTGACTAGATGGACCTTTGTTGGCAAAGTAACGTCTCTGCTTTTTAATATGCTATCTAGGTTGGTCATAACTTTCCTTCCAAGGAGTAAGCGTCTTTTAATTTCATGGCTGCAATCACCATCAGCAGTGATTTTGGAGCCCAAAAAGATAAAGTCTGACACTGTTTCCACTGTTTCCCCATTTATTTCCCATGAAGTGATGGGACCAGATGCCATGATCCTAGTTTTCTGAATGTTGAGCTTTAAGCCAACTTTTTAGCTCTCCTCTTTCACTTTCATCAAGAGGCTCTTTAGTTCCTCTTCACTTTCTGCCATAAGGGTGGTGTCATCTGCATATCTGAGGTTATTGATATTTCTCCCAGCAATCTTCATTCCAGCTTGTGCTTCTTCCAGCCCAGCGTTTCTCATGATGTACTCTGCATATAAGTTAAATAGGCAGGGTGACAATATACAGCCTTGATGTACTCCTTTTCCTATTTGGAACCAGTCTGTTTTTCCATGTCCAGTTCTAACTGTTGCTTCCTGACCTGCATACAGGTTTCTCAAGAGGCAGGTCAGGTGGTCTGGTATTCCCATCTCTTTCAGGATTTTCCACAGTTTATTGTGATCCACAAAGTCAAAGGCTTTGACATAGTCAGTAAAGCAGAAATAGATGTTTTTCTGGAACTCTCTTTCTTTTTTGATGATCCAGTAATGTTGGAAACTTGATCTCTGGTTCCTCTGCCTTTTCTAAAACGAGCTTGAACATTTGCAAGTTCACAGTTCACGTATTGCTGAAGCCTGGCTTGGAGAATTTTGAGCATTAGTTTTGTTCTTAGTGGAGTTCAAAGATATAGAAGGATTTGGACCCAGAAAAGGATATGACCTAATCCCTTCGTGGAGAATCCACTATGGAGGCAAGAAGGGAAGCACCAGACAGACAAAGGTGTTAAAAGGATATTAGTGTCTTCCAGAAAGGAGATAATTGTAGAGCAGCAATAGCAGAAATGTTCAGTACTCTTAATTTCAATTAAAAAAAATACTATATGCGTGTCTGTGTACATTTGTGTCATTTTCATCTTCACTCTTTGCGTAGGAACAATGTCATTATATTGTTGTTCACCTTTTTTTTTTTAGTGGTGTAGAATATTTATTGAGTCGTTTAATTAGCATGTGTTTTTTTCCATCTTATTTTGGATGACATTTTATCATCAACTAATACGAGAGCATGAGTGATTCAGATAACCATCAGATCATCAGATTATTACCATTTTATATATCAAACCTGTGGCAAATATTCTCCTTGTATGTTGACCACTTCATTTGGTGCATGAGGTCTTTTTATATAAGTTTTCAATTTGGAACCAGACCTCTGCCTAATGATTGTGGCTTTAATTTCCTCTGGGCCCAGATTTGCTTTGGAAAGCTTTCTTTGATTTCCAGGTGCTGGGCCTACTTTGGTTTCTATTTCGAGGGCCACTGCCCCAAGGATCATTTCCTCACTGGGAATGATTTACTTACGGCCCATGTCCAGACTTTCCCAACTTCCTGACCAACTGTTTGGAGGGAAAGGGTGGAAAAAGAAGATGTCTTAAGGTGGAGACAGGAGGGAATGGCTTTGTAGGCCCTAGAAATACAAAGGGTACGAAATTAACAATCAGAAAACCAAACAGTTGGCACTCAGAATTTCTGGACCAGGAGGAGAGTGGAGTAGAACCACACTTCCCAAGACCCACTTTAAGCTGACCAATTTGTTCTCTCCAGTGACACAGCAGTGATTGTGGTTTAAAAAACCCAGTCCAGTTGGCTTAACATAAATAAATATTTTATCACAGATATTGGCGACAACTCTTAATTTCTGGTGGCAATGTAGATTTTCTTCTTTTCTTATAAATTTATTTATTTCAATGTTCTGGGTCTTAGTTGTGGCATGCGGGATCATTTTAGCTGCATCATGTGGGATCTAGTGCCCTGACCAAGGATTGAACCCAGGCCCCCTGCATTGGGAGCACAGAGTCTTAGCCACTGGACCACCAGGGAAGTCCCTAGATTTACTTGTTTCCATCTTAACCGTTAAATGTAAGGTCCATGGAAGAAGAGGTTATGCTGGTTTTGTTTATCTCGCTTTATTCAACTTTCAGAATGACCTCTGATGTTCCGTAAATGTTGGAATATTTATTAGTTGAATGAATGAATGGCTGGAAAATATGCAGTGTTACTGGGGAGTGGAGGATATTTTGTAATGGACTGGTGGTCAGATTGTTTTAAAATTGGCTCCACTGCCCTACTTTGTTAAACAGAGCCGAGCTTTTGGACTCTGGGTCATCATTAGTTCTTATACCCAAGGCTGGCACACGGTGATGCCTTGAGGAGCTGCTGGGGTTGGTAATTAGGCTCGCCTCCTGCACCATGTTGCTTTTTCTGCTCTTGTACATGTTTTAAAGCAGTTCTCCAATCTCTTTTGGCTATTTTGGCATCATTTTCTTTTCTAAAAATCTGCCTCATCTAGAATTGATTTTGGATTTTGGTACTCTATACTCTCATTCTTGGGATGGTTCTTGGGATAAATATTAAAGTATCATTATAGGTTTTCTTCTGATAAATAAATCCCTTTTAATGGAAGCCAAAAGTATTTATTAAACCAAATTGCTAACAGTTGTCACTTGATTATTGGTGATAAATTATAATTGTTTACATTCAAAGGTGAAATGAGACATCTTCCAAAGCCAACTTTCAATTATCTATGTTAGTGATGGGCAGGGTACATGAAAAGAACCTGGATGCTTGTACTTCCGCGTGAGGTCTTTTTGTTGTAGTGACTGCTTTCTTGGTTAAATTACAGTTTTAATGTGTCTGTTAAATTCCTGTGTATAACACATAATGATAACTAGAGATAAATGGTTCTTGTAAAACAGGAGCTGTGTACAGTGCTACCAAGATGGCACAAGGGAGTGGAGATGTTGTTTAGATGTAGAAGCAGAGGATAGCATGGGGAAGAAAGGCAGCTGGATTGGGGAAGCCTGGTCTGCTTGGTGAATTAGGGGATGTAGGGACGGTGTGTCCCAGCTTTCAGGAGGATGAGGATCCAGGGAGCAGAAGGTCCCATCTGTGGCTTCCTCAGGTGTCCAGGGAAAGGTACTTTTGGCCAAGGATAGGTTTAAGGTGGAACTGGAAAGAGAGAAATAGATACTCTAGGAGCAAGCTAGAGGAAACAAACCAGAAATGGGACTAGTCTATGCTCAAAAGACGTGAAAAGTGAGGTCCTTTGGAAGGGAGGCTGGGGCTTAAATGTGTCAGGTATCTGATCTGACCTAAACATCTGTTGAATCACTAAAGGAGTAACATAAATGATCACCAAAGAAACATATCCCTGAAACCAGGGAACATTGAGATCTGAGTTTCATTTCTGTGTTTCTGATTACCCAAGTCTATGTTGTTGTTGCTTAAATGCAAACAATATCAGCTTCACACCTTGTCTGACAACATAATATCCTCTCTGCACGAACTCCAAGCTTTACCTATATGTGTTGCTTTTTCTGATCTCCACTTTGGGCCAGTTACTGGAGTATCATCATCATCATCATCATCATCATCATCATCATCATCATCATCATCATCAGAGTTGTAACACAATGAAATATAATGAAATGACCTAATTACAGTCTTTTCTCTCTTCTATTGCATTTTTAGAAAATAGGTCAAAGTCAATAGAATGCTTATATTCTTTTCCCACCTTCAGTTTATTAACTGGAGTATTCGTGTCCTGAATATACCAAATGAATGAAAAGGATGGTGTATGGAATAAAGATTAAAAAGATCCCATTCGTGTTGCTGTTCTGTGTGTTATGTACATCTCTCTCCCATATGCTCTAACCACTTATCTTCCGATTCCAGAAAAGTTCTTTTTGTGTGTGTGTGTATTTTTTTTTAATGACTTGTAAACATTCCTGACTTCTGATAGGTGGAATGGCTGAAAAACGAGGAGCCCATAGACTCTGAACAAGATGAGCACATCGACACCAGGGCGGACCACAACCTCATCATCCGGCAGGCGCGGCTCTCAGACTCCGGGAATTACACTTGCATGGCGGCCAACATCGTAGCCAAGAGGAGGAGCCTGTCGGCCACAGTGGTGGTTTATGGTAAGACCAGCCCAAAGGCCCGGAGTGGATAGAGAGGATAGGAAGCAGAGGGGTCGAGGGAGGTGCATGTCCTTAGAACTTTCTGTGTCTAGCACTGAGGGGACTCCGGGGGTTTCCATTATAGCGCCCATCTCCTGCCTCAGCCCATTGGCAGGTGACGCAGACCCCTATAGCCATGAATGTGTTTGCTCTTTCATCCAAGATTGGACTTCCGGGGGACAGTGAGTAACATTTTCAATCTATTTTCAAAAGAATTTTAAAAGACATTTCTTTGCCTCCATTGTGTGTGTACATTTGAAAAGAATCGAGGTGGGTAACTTCCGCTTCCCGCTCTTCCCAAACCCAGCATCCACCCCATCCTCCCCAGACCTGCTCTTCGTAGTTCCTCGTCTGGCATATGAAATCCACCAAAAACAAACATGACTATTTGCTGAATAGCTCAGGTGATGGATAAATGAAATTCCCAGCTATTGAAGTAAGCACACCCTTCCACAGCAGAAGAGCCCTGGGATTTACGTTTGAAGCACTGAAAGTTAATAGAAATTCAGATGCTGGTATTTTCTTCTTCTCTGGAATTTCAAGTGCTGTAGAGAGATTGATGAGATCTTCCTCTGGTTCATCATTTCCTTGCAAAGCAAATTCTCTGTGTCCCTCCTATAGTCTGCAGAAGAGTAGACGGAGAGGTGGAGCCTAGATCAGCCCCATGGTTGCCACACAGTGGGGCAGCCGGTGAGGGTCCCCGCCAGTCTCTTGGTCCCTGGATGCCCAACTCACAACACCTGGCAAATGGCTTGCACATAGTAGGCAATCAGTAAAAACCTCTTTCCTTTCTTTTTTTTTTCTTCTCCCCTCCCCATTTTTCTCTCTCAGTGAATGGAGGCTGGTCTTCCTGGACAGAGTGGTCAGCCTGCAATGTTCCCTGTGGGAGAGGATGGCAGAAACGTTCCCGGACCTGCACCAACCCAGCTCCTCTCAATGGTGGAGCCTTTTGTGAGGGAATGTCAGTGCAGAAAATAACCTGCACTGCTCTCTGTCCTGGTGAGATATGCCTAGATTTCCTTTTCCCTTCTCATCCACCACCACGATTGAGCTGGTGTGAAGCTTTCAGTAGACCCTACCTTCCCAAAGTCAACATCTTCCAAGTTCTTAGAATGGAGCCTTTGTCTACTGACATGGAACTCATTGTAACAGCAAGAACATGGACGAAATACCTCTATACGGGGGCATAGTTTTTCTCTTCATACTTAACCTAGACACTCAACATCAATAAGCCAAATGTTTTTATGTATTTTTATACTACCAGTGTTTGATTGGGCTAAGCCATAGCCTTCTCTCCTTGGGTTCTCCTATTGTATAGTGTTCATCTGTATAATAGGGAGTAGTGAATTGCCTTTGGGCACCAAACAGGTACCAAATACTTGACCTTTTATCATCAGTCACCATTCAACTTACCTCATCAGTTTTACCTTTGCATTTAAGAAAATGCAATTGGCCGAGATTGCATCACAGCCATTTCTATTTTGCATCTGGGCTATGAGTGCCTTCCTTTCTGAATAGAGGCTTCATTTACCAAATATGGCTTTTACAAGTTATTTTGCTCATCTTACTGGCTGTAACCCAATTTATACAATGAGAAATAGATGAGCCAGAAGATGACTTTCTGAATGGAAAGCATATCCTCCCACTGAGAAATAAATGGATCCTGGGTCTCACACGCATGATCCAACATTAAGTCAAAGGACACTGGACCCAGAGACTTGTGTCTTTAAAATTGTAAATCTAGTGCCACTCAAAGCTAAGGCCAGGCTCTTGCCAGTTGCCTGTGCTTGGAGTTTCATTTTGAATTTGTATTCAGTACACATTTATTGAGTGCTTACTATGTGCAGGTACTGTGCAAGATACATTTACACAAACAATGTCCTTTAGTTTTGTGTTGTGAGTTTTCTGATTCCCCAGTTGACAGAAATAGTAAAGTCAGGCTAAGTGCTTGCTTAGGGTGGCTCAGCCAAAAACTTGACAGAACCAAGACAAGGACTCAGATATTTTGATTCAAATTTAGTATTTTTATTTTACACTACACTGGGCTTCCCAGGGTGGTTCAGTGGTAAAGAATCTGCCTGCCAATGCAGAAGACACAGGTTCAATCCCTGGGTCAGGAAGATCCCCTGGAGAAGGAAATTGCAACCCACTCCAGCATTCTTGCCTGGGAAATCTCATGGACAGAGGAGCCTGGCGGGCTACAGTCCATGGGGTCACAAAGAGTCAAACATGACTGAGCGGCTGAGCATGCACATGCTCTTGACTAGTCACTCTAGATTAAAAATGGCAATATCTTCAATAACCCACATAAGCATGGTTGGCCTATTCCTAGGAGGTAGTGAAACAATTGCTTCCAACAGCTGCCATAATCTCTAGGGTTGTTTTTTAGTGGAATTGAGTTCAGTTTGTTCGTTTCTACATACAGCAGCAATCCATGACCCAAGAAATTCTATTTATGTAAGTCTTGGTATCTTGGGGCTTGGCTGACCTGTTTTAGTTTAATACTATCAATATATATGGGTTTAGCTTTTTATTATTGAGGGGCTTTTAGGACTTAAAGAGCATTTATTCTGCTTTCTGTTCTAAACTATCAACCCACAAGGAAGTAGTGATTACCAGTGGTTCTTACACAGAGTGTATCTGTCCATCTAAGATGCGCATGGGCATAAAAGACGGGGAAAGAATGGATAATGACATGATTAGCTAACCTGAGGGCACGGGTAATTCACATGTTTGCCAAAATTCAGTGATTGGTCTCATCCTGCAATAGCAAGAGAATTACACCACTGCTGTTGTTTGCCTGTCTCTTTAGGAAAGAAACCATGGAGAGAAGATAAACGGATATATTATTTTGTTTCTTTGGTGGTGGTGATGTCTTTAAAATCCAGCTCTAAGAACCACAGTGGCCTTGGGGTGAGTCTCCTGACAGCTGTCAGATGCAGTCTAACGATGGCTCCTTCTGTTTCCCTTTGAAGTGGACGGGAGCTGGGAAGTGTGGAGTGAGTGGTCGGTCTGCAGCCCAGAGTGCGAGCATCTGCGGATCCGAGAATGCACAGCCCCCGCCCCGAGAAACGGGGGAAAATTCTGCGAAGGTTTAAGCCAGGAATCTGAGAACTGCACAGACGGCCTTTGCATCCTAGGTAAGACCTTACGGTACACATCTTCTGTGTCTGTCCATCATAGGAAAAGATGCTATGATAATGACCAGGACCATTGATTCAGTGAAATCAGTTCCCAGAAAACAAAATCCCCCAGAGCAAAAAGAAAATGGGTGGAAAGTGTCAAAGAACAAATAGGTTTCTAGTAGAGAGGGGGTCATTTTAAACATTGTTATCACTGGTTCCACCCATGCGTATATTTGCTGTGAACGTAACTAGATATGGTTTGGAGAGAAATGATGTAGGCAAATGTGTTAGACTTTGGGGCTTAGCAGTTCTTTTCTTACAGGGGCCAGTGTTTTTAGGTTTGGTGAAATTCCGATCTGAATCCCTGTAGGCTTATATTTCTCCCACGAATTTTACCAGACTCTAAAGCATTTTGTAATCCTCAGAGACCACAGGGCATGCAGTGCGACCAAGGGACATGTGTTGTGACTGTTACCTTACAGATAGGGGGAAATATGGCACTGAGGAGGTGGCTGGGTTTGTCTCAAATTGGTCTGGCATGGCCCAAAATAGAATGCCCATTTCAGAACTTCAAAGCCTTTGCGTTATTCCTGAGGTTATGTTGTAACTTCTTCAAGTGACTGTCTGCCTGGGTATGAAACCATGGGAGGATTAAGTAGAACCACACAGAGGTGAGTTTTAATTTGGTGGTGTCCCTTATCAGCTTTGTGGTCTAGAGTAAGTCACACAACTGCTTAACTTCTCTGAATTGTACCAAAAGTACCCCAAAAGTGCCTGTTTTTGGTTATCTTCTGGGCCCAATATTAAAAGAATATATATTGAATATTTCATGGCGTAGAATAGGGGCTCAATAAATAGCAATCCCTTCTCCGCTTGCCTACTCAGATGTGCTAAGGGTATATTGATTTTTCTTAGATCCTTTAAAAACAGGAGATTTGAGGTGTACCTGTTCTTTAGAACTAGGTTGCCTTCTAGGATGATATCCAGCAAAAAAATAATGTAGTTCAATAATTTGTCATCCTTTCAGGAATATGTGTCACTTTTTATTTAGGAAGATTATAGTATGAAGGAGGCATCTAAGTTGTATTTATTTTTCTGTGTCAATATGACTAGCTATGCTTGAAAGCAAGCCTCTACAAACAGTTATATTTTCAAAATAAGTCGAAATGGTTAATGCATTAGTTAAAATGATCAATACATTGAAACAAACGCTACCTCATAGCCCCATAATTCCTTTATTTGCTCAGTTCAAGTACTGAGTAATCTGCATATGTCAGATACAATAACGCTGCTGCTGCTGCTGCTAAGTCGCTTCAGTCGTGTCCGACTCTGTGCAACCCCATAGACGGCAGCCCACCAGGCTCCCCCGTCCCTGGGATTCTCCAGGCAAGAACACTGGAGTGGGTTGCCATTTCCTTCTCCAATGCATGAAAGTGAAAAGTGAAAGTGAAGTCGCTCAGTCGTGTCCGACTCCTAGCGACCCCATGGACTGCAGCCTACCAGGCTCCTCCAGCCACGGGATTTTCCAAGCAAGAGTACTAGAGTGGGGTGCCATTGCCTTCTCCACAGATACAATACAAAGGTCCGTAATTAAAGAGAACCAAGTCTTGGGCTTCCCTGGTAGCTCAGATGGTAAAGAATCTGCCTGCAATGCAGAAGACCTGCGTTCAGTCCCTGAGTCGGGAAGATCCCCTGGGGAAGGGAATGACTACTCCCTATAGTATTCTTGCCTGGAGAATCCTATGGACAGAGGAGCCTGGCAGGCTGCAGTCCATGGGGTCACAAAGATTCAGAGCCGACTGAGCAACTAACACTTTCACTTTTCACCCGTCAGTCTCCGTGGTGAAAGGGCCCTGCTCTCTAGTAAATATACCATCGCAATCAAGGATTGACATTTCCATTCATCCCCAAAGTTTACTTGTACTCTTTTGCAGTCATTTCTTTCCCCCTACCCCTAACCACCTCTTTTCGCTACCCTTGACCACCACCAGATATATCTGAAATATACCTTTAAGTTGTGACTGTTTCTTAACATATTTCTTAACATTGATTAGGACTATAGTTAAGACAATAATCTCATATATCTTCTAAAAAGCCCTTGACGGTATAACTGTGTGGCTACTGGTTATAGTTTAGATGATCTTTAGACACTTTTGAAATATTAGAAATAAGAAAAAATAGAAATAAGAGAATACTGATTGAAGTATTATTGTACTGTTATAGTACATAGTAATAACCTTCCCTTTCTGCCTGCTAAGTTGCTTCAGTGGTGTCCAACTCTTTGCGACCCCGTGGACTGCAGCCCACCAGGCTCCTGTCCTAGAATCCTATCCATGGGATTCTCCAGGCAAGAGTACTGGAGAGGGTTCCATGCCTCCCTCCAGGGGACCTTCCCAACCCAGGGATCAAACCTGTGTCTCTTATGTCTCCTGCATTGGCAGGAGGGTTCTTTACAACAAGCGCCATCTAACAACCACCAGCTGGACTTGGGCTTAGGGAAAATTCTATGAATGTCAAGCTTCAACCTTAATTGACTGAAATTTAGAATTACTGATTGAAGACAGACAATGGTTAGCTCCAAAGGTGAGAAAAAATTATCAAATATGTGAATATTATTTATTTGTACTTATATTGTTAGTTGAGTAAGAGGATACTGATCAGTCCAGATCTCAGATTTAAAATCTGAGATATTGTATTCATCAGGGTTCTCCAGAGAAATAGAACCAATAGGATACATATATAAGATACAGGCTATACACATACATATATAAAGAGATTCATTATAAGAAATTGGCTCATATTATTATAGAAGCTGGCAAATCCCGAGTCTGTAGAACCAATGTCCCAGTTCATAAACTGTCAGGCAGGAGGAATTTCTCTTACCTGGGAAGGATCAGGCATTCAAATGATTAGATGTGGCCCACCAACAGTGTAGAGGGCAATTTGCTTTTTTCAGCCTGCCTATTGCAACATTGGTCTCATCTGAAAACACCCTCACAGACTAATGTTTGACCAAATATTTGGGTAGCTGATGGCCTGGTCAAGTTGACACATGGAATTAACCATCACAGATGCATATGCACTTGTGAAGTTCCAAAGCCTCAGTTCAGTTCAGTTGCTCAGTCGTGTCCGACTCTTTGTGACCCCATGAATCGCAGCACACCAGGCCTCCCTGTCCATCACCAGCTCCCGGAGTTCACCCAAACTCATGTCCATCAAGTCGGTGATGCCATCCAACCATCTCATCCTCTGTCGTCCCCTTCTCCTCCTGCCTCCAATCCTTCCCAGCATCAGGGTCTTTTCCAATGAGTCAACACTTCTCACGAGATGGCCAAAGTATTGGAGTTTCAGCTTCAACATCAGTCCTTCCAATGAACACCTAGGACTGATCTCCTTTAGGATGGACTGGTTAGATCTCCTTGCAGTCCAAGGGACACTCAAGAGTCTTCTCCAACACCACAGTTCAAAAACATCAATTCTTCGGCGCTCAGCTTTCTTCACCATCCAACTCTCACATCCATACCTGACTACTGGAAAAACCATAGCCTTGACTAGACGGACCTTCGTTGGCAAAGTAATGTCATTGCTTTTTAATATGCTGTCTAGGTTGGTCATTACTTTCCTTCCAAGGAGTAAGCGTCTTTTAATTTCATGGCTGCAGTCACCATCTGCAGTGATGTTGGAGCCCCAAAAAATAAAGTCTGACACTGTTTCCACTGTTTCCCCATCTATTGCCCATGAAGTGATGGGACCAGATGCCATGATCTTAGTTTTCTGAATGTTGAGCTCTAAGCCAACTTTTTCACTCTCCTCTTTCACTTTCATCAAGAGGCTCTTTAGTTCTTCTTCACTTTCTGCCATAAGAATGGTGTCATCTGCATATCTGAGGTTATTGATATTTCTCCCGGAAATCTTGATTCCAGCTTGTGTTTCCTCAAGCCCAGCATTTCTCATGATGTACTCTGCCTACAAGTTAAATAAGCAGGGTGACAATATACAGCCTTGACATACTCCTTTTCCTGTTTGGAACCAGTCTGTTGTTCCATGTCCAGTTCTAACTGTTGCTTCCTGACCTAGCTTCTTCCTTATAGCCAATCAAGCCAAGGTTCAGGCAGTAACTTTGTTACTGAATGAAACCCTCCTATGAACCTTGGCTATGTGTGGTTTTCTGTCTCACATGTGCAATTTAGTGAGTATACTGTTTCCATTTTCCAGTAGTGGAAATAAAATGAACAGAACTTTGAGCTTTAGAATATGTTCAGCATTGGAGGTTGAGAGCTCTGTTAAACCCCCTCATGAGTTTACAACGCTATGTAAGCCTTTTCTTTCTGTTCAATCTCTTCGTTCCCCTGTTCCCTTTTCTACTTAAGAATGGGTTTGTCTAGTATTCTTTGCCTCTGTTGTATGCATATTAAGATGTCTGTCAAACATGTGATCAGAGACTCTTGATGGTTACAATGACTAAGCTTTTTGATGGAAAAATTGAAGCCTGTGAAATCATAGACGTGAATGAGATGTATTTATACATCAGTGGGAAAGGAGTGTGTTTCTAAGAGCCCAACACCGGGATACAGTCTGCCCTTTAACACACAGAGTGGGTCCCATGTCAGCAAAGGTGAAGCACATTTGACTGTGTCTGCAGCAATCAATGAACCGCAGTCTAGTTAGATGGTGCCAGCATTACTCTGTGCTTCTGGTTGGTACTCCGCTGGAGTCCCCAACTTCTTCTGGCAGTTTGAAACTAGCTGTGCGTGGATCTGTGTTTTCTAAGCTTTAACCTCAGAGTCAGGTAGCTGTCCAACTGCTGTCCTTTCACTTGCTGAACTTAGCTGCTTCTGTGCTTGAAGGATCACTGAAATGTACATGTAAATGACATGTACATTCCTCATTGGCAGGAACGGTAGGGTGAACATGGAGGGGTGTTTAGTTTGTGCCTGAGAAGTAAGGGGAACCTGTTCCCTGACTTTTTATTCCAGCAGATAGAAAACTAAAGGCTTTGCCTTCAGAAGTTTAAGTGAATTCGCTTCAGACAGGATTAGTGCCCAAATGGGCAGTGATGATGAAGGCAGAGAAATGCCACAGAGCCCTGAAAGAGAAGCTTTGTGGCTGAGGTACCTGATGGCCAATCCGTCCTTCTTGTCAGGATGTGAGACAGGTCAGTTCAACACTGACAGTTCAGAAACAGAAAGAGCAGTTACATGGTGCTTTGTTTTCATTTCTGATGGGTACGCTGATAAGAAAAGTTGGAGTTGACGGTTTGAAAACCTCATCAGGGATAAGACATCCCATACAAGAGCTTGTTCAAATAAAATTCCCAAGCTGCATCTCCAATCTAACCACATTGTCTGTTGAGCTATCAACTTAAATGGCCTAAAAGGAGCACCTGAAAAGGTGAACCTGTTAATCACATCAAAGGAAAGGTTGCCTTGGTAAGCATTTTCTCTTGGATCATTCTAAACCTCATTGTTATCCATTACAGTAATTACCTGGGTTCCTTCCCTGTATTTTCTAGGGCACTGAATAAGAAAATTTTCATTCCAGAGTTCGCTGAGTACATCTGAAACAACTCTTAGCTTTTGCTGGTGGTTTACTGAATGTCCGCTTTGTATCTGGGACTATAACAGATGGATGTCCCTTTTTTGAAACAAAATCCACACATCCTTCTTTTGGGCAAAGAGTCAGGACTCATTCTTCAACTTTTTGTTGGATAAGTTCATGTTTCAGGGCCCACTGCACTACACAATTGCCTAATTGTAGTATCGTAAAATTGTAGTATCACAAAAAAATTTAAATGGCATCAGCGAGATAACATGCTAGCACAATGCATTAAGTTGTCATGAAGTTTCCCACTGCTTGCTAATTCTCCCAAGGAGTTTTAATATTAAAAACCATTTCCACTCCATTGATAGTGTATACTAGGTATCCCTTTTTACATAAAGATTTCTCCTAGAAATACCCAATAACTACCTCTCTGCATAACAAACAATTGATTAATTCAGAGTTGCCTTTATATATACTGCATAGAAAATGTAAATATAATATTGCAGACCCACAGGGGTAATAAGAATGTAGATTTGGACACATATGGTATCATTAGCAACTTAGCCACAGCCTTCCCCTGATGCCCCAGTAAAAACTCTCCCAGGATGAGACCCAGTAAGAAGACCAGTGAATAACATTCTTTAACGAGAGAGACTGAAGTGGCTCATAACTGAAGTTTCCCGTGTGCTTAATTAAAAAAGAAAATAGAGAAGAAATTCTTGGGAGATGGCATCCCCAGGAAGCGCAGAGAAGGCACTGGCTCTGAACTCGGGATGCGAGAAGGTACAGAGGTTGAGTTTCCATGAGGGCTGGGCAGGGCGGGCCTGGGTTGAGCTGGCATTGAGAGCAAAGACTGCAGGGACTTCAGTGTCCTCTGTGGTTCTGAGTTGAGATGTTCTCTTTCTCAAATGTGAGAAATGAACATGAACCTAGAATTGAAAGAAATGAGGGAGCTGAGCCTATAGGATTTGAACATCCATCCTATAGATAACAAACAGGCCCAAGAACCTGAGCTCTGGGGTCAGATTGCTTAAGTTTGAATTCTGGTTGCTGGGCTGTGAGAAAATTTCTTCATTTATCTAAATAGACTCATCTAGAAAATAAAAGTTATAAAAAAGTTATAATAATGCCTATTGGGACTTCCCTGGCAGTCCATTGGTTGGGACTCTGAGTTTCCAATGCAGGGGGCACAGGTTTGATCCTTGGTGAGAGAACTAAGATTCCACATATCCCATGGTTCACCCAAATAAATAAATAATAAAACCTTCCTTTAAAAATAAAAAGTATTAGTGCCTATTACAAAGAGTTCTTTTGAGGCAGAAATGACTTAATCCACGCAAAGTATTGGATATCTATAGTAAGCGCTCCATTTATGTAAATAATAATGGTGTGTGTTCACATTCTAGTAATGGGATTCTTCCTGTTGCAGAAAAAGTAGGTTTTCCATTTTCTACAGAAGTATTGACAAATGATGACTGTAGATATTTTGTTAAAACCTTTCCTAATACATCTGACTAATATTTCCTTGTAGCAACTAGTTCTGAATGGTAATTTGAGACATACTGTAGGGAAACAGTTTACAAGGACCCTAACAACCTAGCATCAGACCAAAGGGTCAGCATCCCTTCTGAGAAACACCTGATGAGTATTGAGTTGGCCGAAAGAAACCTTTTGGCCAACCCAATAGCTGAATGAACAGCTCTTGATTTTCCAGTCTTCCTTTGCAGGTGGGATTTAGTTCTGAGGAGGAGACAGACCAGTGATCTATGAGGTCCTGAATCCTAAATTCTGTGATTCTAGCTAATTAAAAATAAGTCAAGGTGAATGCCCAGGAGAAAGGTCTCAATGATCTCCAAGTGAGAAAATCATGCCACATTATACTGACAGTTTCCCTCATGTTATGAAATACACGTGTCCTACCAATTGTGTTAGAAAATAAATTTTTATAAAGCAAATTCTAAGTTGCCAACACACACTTAAAATTCCTTTCTCACTGAGGGAAAATAAATCCACCATACACACTACTGGACTGTACAGAAATCTACAGATTCCAGGGTTATCCTTGTGGTGCCAGCCATTCTGGATCAGTGATATTTGTTACCAGTCAGCATTCCCCTTGTCCCTTATCCCCACATCCCCAAATGAGCAGTTTTGCCATGTTTTTTGTTTTTTAAAAAAAATATGAAGTAGAGGGACTTATCTGGCAGCCCAGTGGTTAAGAATTCGCCTTCCAGTGCAGGGGGTACCACGGGTTCCATTTCTTTCGGAGAGGTAATATCCCACAAGCCTCGTGGCCAAAAAACCAAAACATAAAACAGATTTGCAGTATGGTATCAAATTCAATAAAGACTTTAACAATGGTCAAGATTAAAAAAAAATTCTTTTAAAAAGTTCATTAAAAATATATAGTAGATCACATTTTTCAGTAACCAATGCTATCCAGAGTCCCTTATGGTCAGGAAGTTTCCAAAATGTAGGTTTCTGTCCTATCAAACAAACTCTCTCCACTTCATTAGTTCTGTGTATTTCCAGACCTTACCTCTCTCTGCAGTATATTTATTTAATCAGGGCTCAACAAAACCCTAGGGAAGAAATATTATAGTCTGGACTAGAGAAAGATTTAGTGTCTGAGATCATAGAGTGGACCAACCATAAAAGAAATGGCAAGAACCCAATCAGGGAAGTGATTTAAAACAGAGTAATCTACTCTTGTAGAGAATTCAGTGCCCTCTGGGGTGTGCTGAGCAAAGTGAATTAATATAGACAGAGGAAACGTCTTTGTTTTGGTCCTAACTTTCCTCCTTAAAGTGACTAATTAAATCCATGTGTGTCTTCAAGAGCATCGAGACGTGTGATCCAGAAAACGAAGGTGGCATGAACATCACCAGGATGCTTTATCATTAACCTTGGCCTTTCCCTTTCTCTGGAGAAGTGTCAATATCATCCTGAGAAGAGCCCTGGACCTACCCCCTAATCCCTATCCCTAACCCTAGCGTGCAGGGTTAGCATGCAGTGGAAGAGAAAATTACCGTGATCGTTTAGAAAGGGCCAAATGATCATGGGGTAGTGAAAAGGGCTCTGAACTGGGAGTCAGGAGTCTTAGGTCTTACTTGTTTTGTTAAGTAGCTTGTGGCTTTGACAGATCTCTCTCCATCCCTTGCCTTGTGTCCAAAACTATCAAACAGATGTGGGGTGGGGGTGGGGTGTATTTTGAGCTAGGTGATCTCTAAGATTGATTTCAACGTGAAAACTTGACTCTAATTTTCCATCTTAAATGTAGCTTTCCTATACATGTGTATATGTATCTGTATGTAAATGGATTTCATCTTGTATACATGTATATGTATTTTATACATCTATATGTATAAGATGATAAATATCACTGGCAGGTCAGTGCTGTAAGATATTTGCTTTTTACCAGTTTTGAGGAGATAGTCTAGTTCAATCACACCTAAGATTAGCCATTTGGATAATGAATATGCAGGGTGATGAGGGGACATCTTTTAGATCTGAAATCAAGGTAACCCTTCTCCTATCCACAGCAGAGTGGATAGCCAAATTGACAGCATCTTTTAGGAACTGAGTCGTCAAAGCAGGTCTCTAGCATCTACTCCATTCTCTTCAGTGAGAAGCTACAATGTCCTAGGAGATCCTGGAGAAATTGGGAAATTTAGAGACCCTGACTTTGTAATGCTTCTAATTGAAAGTCCATACAAGGCTAAGTATCATTCATCCATTCAGTAAATATTTATTGAGTACCTACCATATTCCCTGGTGGCTCAGATGGTAAAGAGTCTGCCTGCAACACATGAGACCTGGGTTCAATCCCTGTGTGAGAAAGATCCCCAGGAGAAGGGAATGGAAACCCACTCCAGTATTCTTGCCTGGAGAATCCCATGGACAGAGGAGGCTGGTGGGCTACAGTCCATGGGGTCGCAAGGGGTCAGACGCAACTGAGCAAATAACACTTTCACTTTCACCATATTCCCTTTACTGGTCCAGGCACTGGGATGGAAATAGATGGAAAATACAGACTCTAGGCGCAGGTAACTTAGAGTGTGGGCTTCCCAGGTGGCTCAGTGGTAGAGAATCCACCTACCAACACAGGAGACACAGGATGTGGGTTCAATCCCTGGGTTGGGAAGATCCCTTGGAGGAGGAAATGGCAACTCTCTCCAGTATTCTTACATGGAAAATCCCATGGACAGAGGAGCCTGTTGGGCTACAGACCATAGGGTTGCAAAGAGTCAGACACAACTGCGTGTACACGCAACTTAGAGTGTCATGGCAGGTACATGTATGGCTGGCAGAAGGACTGAGGAAGCTCGAAAATATAAGTCGCTCAGTCATGTCCCACTCTTTGCGACCCCATGGACTGTACAGTCCATGGAATTCTGTAGGCCAGAATACTGGAGTGGGAAGCCTTTCTTTTCTCCATGAGCTCTTCCCAACCCAGGAATCGAACCCAGGTCTCTCGAATTGCAGGCAGATTCTTTACCAGCTGAGCCACAAGGAAAGCCCCGAGGGAGCTTAGAATGAATCTACTAGTCAAAGATTCTCAATTCACAACTTCTTTTCCAGCTTTTTTTTTCCTAAGAGAGGACCGATGGCCTATGTATATCAGTTGCTAAGTATTTCTTTAGCAATTAGTGAATAGTCATCATAATAAACCCTCCCAAATCTTACCACCACCCGTAACATCCTCCCAAATCTTACCACCACCCATAATCCGTTCCCTACACTGACCTCCCTGTGACCCAGTAACTAAAGGGACCACCGCAGACACACCATGACCCTATGTCGGGGCTGGTGCTTACACTGATAACGATGCTTTCAAATGATTTTTTAAATAATTTGAATATTATTCTTGCCTTAAGGAAAATGGTCACTATGAGATTAGTCAATAATTTATTCCCTTAAGCTTGAGTTACATACTCTGAACATTTTGTTTAGTTTTCAGTGAATGCGTGTGTGTGTGTACACATGCATATTTTTCTGTTGTAGATGGAAGGGAGGGAATCAAAGCAAAACAATTTATAGGATGAAAAAAGGATTTTAATATGCATCTTCCCTTGGAGCGGAGTTCAAAACATCGCACTTTACCACTTTGAGGCCAACTGCTGATAAGAAAGTGTAGACACGTGATTAAACGTCTTTGCAGTGACCCCAAAGCATGTTGTACTGTGTACACACAGCGTGAAAACACACTGACTCGCACAGAATCAGTGGGAATGGATAGGCCTTTATAACAGAAGTGGTAGGAAATTTAGAAACTGCAGTGATTTAGTTCAAAAATGAAATATGCAAATGCTCCCTGGAAGTACAGTCATTATGGATACTTGTTTGGCTGAGTTTAGGAAATACAGAAGGCATTCCTGTAAGAGATGTCAAATTTGAAGAAAGAAAGAGAGAGGACGAAAGTCACTCATGCATGTGAGTCTTGTGTTTCAGCTGAGGGGAGGTTCCGGAAGGTCTTTGTCATCAGAAGTCACATCCATGAGCTGTTTCTTAGAGTACTCAACTGACTTCCCCAAATTCATATGAGGAGATCTTGAACAGTTCTTTGGTGGGAAATATCAGTAGAGCTGATGCTCATTCATTCATGCACATCTCAAGTCTTACAGGTTTTTATTCAGGTGAGGGTTTTTGCCATTCCGGTCCTGGACTTTCTCTAATTACCCAGCTGTCTCTGAGGAAGCCAGCAATTCCTCTAACAAGACAGAACCACCTGGGACACCCTGTGAGGACTCGCTCAAAACTGCTTGTTCTCTATACTTGTCCTACTTGGATGGATGTGCTCAGAATGCACTTTTTAAATTTTTATTTTATATTGGAGTAGATTTGGTTACAATGTTGTGTCGGTTTCAGGTGTACAGCAAAGTGATCTGGTTTTGTATATACATGTATCTTTTCTTTTCCAGATTCTTCTCCCATAGGGAGGGATAAATTGAGAGGTTGGGATTGACATATGTACACTACTATTTGTAAGATAGATAACCAAAAGGACGTACTGTATAGCACAGGGAACTCTGCTCAAGAGTTCATTTTAAAAGGGGCAGTAGATCTTATGATGGTCTGTACAGGCTGGGAAGTGGGGAGAAGAAGCAAGAAATGAACTAAAGTAACGCATGGGTTAAATACGGTCACTGAGGAGTGCTTTCTGAGCAGGATCATAAAGAAAAACACTATGTGGAAATTAAAAAGTGAAAAGAGTAGAAAGAGAGATGTGCTGTGTTTTACACTCTCTTGTAATTTTGCTGTGTTTCCCATCACCGGAAGAGTTTCAGGGTGTTTACAAGAACTGGTGATGTGTTCCTGCATGTCCTAGAGCCTTAGTGAACTTCCAGCATCCATAGGAGAATAAAATAGAATCTCTGCTTGTCATCTTCAGGGTCTGCCTGACACACTCAATCGTGGCAATGTTGCCAATGCAGAGCAGACCTCGTGTTTATCCAATTATCTGCCAGTGCTAATAACAAAGCAGATCCAACAGATCCTGGGATTTCCTGCAACTTCAGAGAGCATAACACTGCTTCTTAATTAATGTCTTTGAGGGAGACAGAAAGCATGTGGAAATGAAGCACAGTGATAATCAATAACTTCTTTTCTTTCAATCAGTAAATAATCAAGCAAATAGCATGTTAAAAAATTTTCCCAGCATTCTATTATGAATATATTCAAACACATAAGAGTCTGTATCACCTAGATTCTACAAGTAGCATTTGGGCTTCCCAGATGGCATTAGTGGTAAAGAACCTCCCTAACAATGCAGGAAATGTAGGAGACTTGGGTTCAAACCCTGGGTCAGGAAGATCCCCTGGAGGAAGGTATGGCAACCCACTCCAGTATTCTTGCCTAGAGAATCCCATGGACAGAAGAGCCTGGTGGGCTACAGTCCACGGGGTGGCAAAGAGTCAAACACGACTGAAGTGACTTAGCATGCACACCTGCATATTGCTTTATCATATACCTGTCCCTCTACCAACCCATCTCATTTTTGATACATTTCAAAATAGATTGTAGACATCAGTACACTTCACCCTTAAACACTTTTGCGAGCATACAATTGCTTAGAGTTCAATATTTGTTTCAGATTCTTTTTGTTTAACTTTTTATTTATATTGGCGTATAGCTGGTTAACAATGCTGTGATAGTTTCAGGTGGACAGCAAAGGAACTCGGCCATATATATACATGTATTCATTCTCTCACAAACTATTTTCCCAACCAGGCTGCCACAAAACATTGAGCAGAGTTCCCATGCTATACAGTAGGACCTTGTTGGTTATCCGTTTTAAATAAAGCAGTGTGTACATGGCCATCCCTAACTATCCCTCGCCTCCACCCATACCCCATGGAAACCAGAAGTTTGTTCTCTAAGTCTGTGAGTCTGTTTCTGTTTTGTAAATAAGTTCAATTGTATCATTTTTTGTAGATTCTGCATAGAAGCAATATTACATAATATTTGTCTCTCTCTGACTTACTTCACTCAGTATGATAATCTCTAGGCCCATCCATGTTGCTGCAAATGGCATTATTTCATTCTTTTAAATATGATTTTCCTGTTCAGAACCCATAACTAATGGTGGCGACAAAAGTATAAAATCAAATGAACACTTATGAAGTACTATATTTTGAAAAATCTGTGCTTTGTATTTTAGTGATATTAAGTAAGATAAACTGTCTAGAGAAGGGAGAGATGCCTTTGAACAGAATAGTAATCACCAAAGATTTCATGAAGGAAGCAGGAACTGATCTATGCATTGGAGAGAGGACATGTTTATGTAGGAGGCTTGGAGGGAGGAGGGCATCCAGAGAGAGGCAACAGCAGAAGCACTGAGAGTTCATGGATGTTTCTTGAGGTGCAGTGGAAACTGAGTCATATTTGGTGGGGTGGGACCAGTTAATAAAGGTAGACGGATAAATTGGCCACAATTCGGAGGCAATGTAGATTCATGGTAGATTCCTGCTTGATGATGCTAGAAAACTATTCCAGAAAATAAGGAACTAGCCAGAGAGAATGGACAGAGAAGACCGACTCTTCCACAGACTTTAGAATTGGCTCTAAATAATTTGTGATGACAAACATTGGAGGGTCAATTAAAATAAAATTGATTTCAAGAAATATGTTGGGGAGGGGGCTGGTGAAAAACGCTCCAAAGCCTTCATTGATCCACATGGTCGATGAAGAAGGAAATCATAGAAGTGGTCTTTGAGGATGCAAACATGGGGCATGTCTGGTTTAGTGAAAAGGACGGTGATCATGAGCTCTACTGACACGTGTCAACTGTTGCCCTGAGGACAGAGCTATGCAAGAGTCTGCCCTGGTGGGTATTTGGTCCACACAGAGTGGCTTTGATGGCTGAATCTCAAGAAATGTGTATGGTATACAAAACCCATAGGAGCCAATTTCAAATAATCACAAGGCACAGGTTTTGAGGGCAGCCCCTTGCCCAGTCTGTGGGTTGGAGACTGAACACTCCATCCGCATCTGTCATCTTGCAACATCTCCATAGTGTAGTGGTCCACAAACCCACTCTACACACATGGCATCTCTCCTCAGTCTTGCTTGCTCTGATCTACAGGATGTGGGCTGCACATAGCTGGCCATGTTTGTTCCCTGGCAGAGAAAGGATAAGACTGGATGTGGGTGGGTAGGTAGGTGGGAAGGTAGGGATGCAACCATAAATAGCTTGTAAGAACAATGGATACCATGGAAATGCTTTGGGAGCATCCTGTATAACAAAGAGAGCCAAAAATTAAAGAAAGGTGGGAAAGAAATGAATCACCACCAAAAATAAAGAAGTAGATTGTTCTCACTCCCTCTCTCTGCCTCTGTCTCTCTCTCCCCCCTTCCCTTCCTTTCTCTTACATATAAATATACATACACACCTCTACACACATATACTCTCAACACACACGTAGTGAGACACAAAGCAATATTTGCAATACAGCACTGAGACAAAAGCAGACTGCAGAACAATATATAAAAGACAGTTCCATGTCTTTGAGGGTAAAAATGATCAATTACTGTCAATCAATTTCATGTAGTTTCCTGCTAATATACATAGAAGCGTCTATGTGTGCATATCATCTTATTCATACAAAATCACAAGGGAAAAAGAGCTTAGACTTGTATATGTCATTTAGCATAATGGTGGTTATCTCTTGATGGTGGAATTATGCAGGGTTTTGTTGCACTTATCTATTTTTTGATACAATAACTACAGTAACATAAATAATAAAAATGATTTTTAAAGAAAGCATAACAACTTAAAACACTATTAAGAAATATTTTTTGCATCTTTAGCAAAATCATTAGAAGACCGAATTATAATTCCTTATTATCAATTTCCATTTACCCAGAAGATACTCTTGGTGTATATGTTAGACCCTGTGAAAACTGGTAGGATTTTCCCAAACCACAGATCAGCTGCCACTGGCTCAGAATTACATTTCTCTGCCTCTAAGATCCTTCTGGACCCATTTGTACACTCCAGCTGCCCCAGAGCCTCTTAGAGAGGCAGAGAGGAACTGAAGTTGAGTACACAGAGCTCCAGATTTGTTATTAGGAAGTGGGGGTGCCCTCAGTAATCACAAATACACAAATCCCAATTAATTAGAAGTTCTTGGAGGATGGCCCAGGCATGGATATTTAAAAAAACAACAACAAAACCTCCCAGATAATTGTAATGTGCAGCCCATGTGAAGAACCATGGCTTTTATGGATTAATTTACTAAAGGGGTCATTTGAACATGGCCTTGGAGAGAGGTGAAATTAAAACAGGATTTGGTTGACCAAGGCCAGTAGCTGTGTGGCCCTGAGCCTTGTGAGAAAATGATTATGCAAACAGAATGAAAGGACATGAACCATAAGGTGGGCTGTTCTTGCACAGCACCGTGAGGTCTGGGGGTGGGTAGTGGGGAGACCTCTGTGGAACTCATGGTAAAACAATCTCTAATCAGACATTTCCAGCTAGGAAAACAGTCTCTGAGAGCAGCTTGCTGACGAGATACTGGTATTTCACAAAGTACAGCAGAACCCAGTTTTGATGCCGATGCCAGGGGACTAAAGCCCTCGTGGGCACCAGTGACTTCCAGCCTTTCCCGTGAGAAGATGCAGGCAAACCCACATGCCGGATCTTAGCAATGTCACCGATGACAGAGGAGCAGCCCTTTGAATACTTTTTACTCTGTTTCTGAAATTCATTTTACGTGGATTTCTATGGAATGTCTTTGGTAGTTATTCTAAAGATTTATAGGGGTGAAAGCTGGGGCGCATGGGGGTCTTCTCGTCCCTGTCCTTTTTATGTATCAGAGTAAAGTTGCAACTTGCCCTTGGTGCCAGCAAGCAGACGCCAGGAGTCAGCACGCATTTCTTTTGTGTTTGGGGATTTTTTGGTTTTTTGGCTGCGCCAGGTCTTACCTATGGCATGTAAGGTCTTCATTGCAGCATGTGGAATCTTTAATTATGGCATGTTGAATCTGAGTTCCCTGACTGAACCTGGGATCCCTGCATTGGGAGCTCGGAGTCTTAACCACGGAACCACCAAGGAAGTCGTTAGGCACATGTTTCTTAACTCCCATTCAACTACCCCTGAAATTCACTAGAGTTTCTGACTTGGAGCTGTGCCTGGTTTCCATGCAGTAGCACGTGGGTCATTTTTGTCCTCTGAACAAGTATGATGATCATATTCATAACATGTGAAAGTTACAGTATTACTTATCAACTACTATTTATCAGTGCTGAACGTGTGCTAGCCCTCTGCTTCACGGCTTCCGGGTTCTGTTCAATCCCCGGACCAACCTTTAAGAACCTTATTGCTCCCACTTTACTGTGGGGAACATTGAGGTCCTAGAGATAGATGAAGACAACCTGAGACTTCTGATCCCGAGAGTCTGCATGAATCCCACTGCCAACGATGACAACCCCAGAGCTGGAGGTCGTGAGGTCAGAGGGCAAAGTGCCTTCCTCTTCTGCTGTGTGCATCCATGTGGCCCCCGTCCTCTGTCCGAGGACCTTAGCGTTGGAATTTTCAACCCCAACCACTCTTCCGTTTTTCAGAACTGTACCAGGTAGAACTACCCTGTTTTTGTTTTCAATGTATTTTTCCGAGGAGTAGTTATATATCTCGCCTGTTTTTAATTGGGTTTCCTTTTGCTACCCAGCATAATCTTCATTCCTGTGGTTTAGAGGGAAGAAAATACTGTTAAGCTCAGCCCGAGTTCCGAACAGCTGTTCTGCATGTCTCTCTGTGTGGTCCTAGCAATGCGTCACTTTCAGATGTCTCAGCCTTGGCCTGCCAGCAGGGCTGTGCCCATGCCAAATGCTTTCAGATAGCACGCGATAAAGCAAAAACTGAAGTCAGGTTAAAACCACCAAAGTCGTTTTATTCTAATTCTTGAGTGCATTAGCATCTGGACCTTGGGAGATTCCACCTGCTCTCAGGCGAACTAATATGGCATTGAATCTGTGCAGTAAGGGAAATGCAAGCTTTGGGCTTAAAGAGACCTGACTGTGTAAGAATCTGATCATATCAGTTTGAACAAACTATCTTTTGTGAGGATTTTTTTTTTCAAGATATTTTTGAATGGGCCCTTTTGAAAGTCTTTATTGAATTTGTGACAATATGGTTTCTGTTCTAAGTTGGGGAGGGGGGGGGTTGGCCATGAGACATGTGGGATCTTAGCTCTCTAACCAGGAATCAAACCCACACCCCCTTCCCTGAAAGGTGAAGTCCCAACCACTGGACCACCAGAGAAGATCCAGCATTTCTTTTTTAAAGAAAGATTGGCCAGAAATCACCCTTAGTCGGTGAACTTTCCCCTTACTGTAAAGAAACAGTGGTGGCCCATTTGCAGAAGTATGATTTACACACAACTTTTAAAAGCTACTTCCATCACAAACAGATGGCAAAATACACAAGAGTTGTATCTGAAGCACATGGCAAGGGTTTTCTGTCAAAATCAGTCTTTAGTGCAGAAGCGGGTTAGGGTAAGAGATACTCCATGAAGGATTTGGAGCCTAGCGATGACTGTCTGCCTGGGAGGGGCTAAGGTGCAGTCAGCCGGATAATATTTACGAAGTTCTCAGATGTGTACTGTGTGAGATTTGATTCCGTTCAAAACATAATCCAGAATGACAGTGTCTCACCCCGCTTGGCTTGCCTTCAGGCTAACAGGGGAAGGAGACGACCCAGGCTGACCTTTCAAGGTCCCCTGCTTTATGGCACTCTCTGAATGTTAGCAACAGCCCCTGTGCTTGCCATCTGGTGGTGTTCCATCTACACCCTAAGAAGGCACCAATGAGAGGGGTGACACACTCTTCAGATCCTCTGGAATTTGACATACAGTCTGAAATGTAGTCTTCCTGGGCTTCTGCGTGGTGATGGAGTCATGTTGGCCTGGGATGGGACCAAGGGCAGGGCAGTGGTTAGTGGAGGGACTGTGGTGTAAGGCAGACAGAGTTCCAGGCACCATGTCTACAAGTGATTTGCAAGATGATTGCAGAATTTTGTAGTAATGGAAGATGGCAGGAGGATGGTGGATGGAGGGACGTGAAAAGAAGGGATAAAAATGTCTAGCTCACTTTAGAAAAGATTGCATGCCTCTTCTCTGTATCCATCACAGCTGACCGCTGCCCTGCTCGATACCAGGATCAGAAGGACACCTTTCCATTAAGATCATCCGCTTTTTAACAGATAATTGAGATCTGAAACAAAAAAAGCATAATTTCTTAAAAACAAACCTTCAACACACTCACTGCATCTATACCCAACAAGAACAGGGAAAAAAAAAAAAAGCTGAGTTTGGAACTTTTTACCCAGGCCATGATAACTGCAAACCAATGCAGGATCCCTTTAAATATTTATTCATGGTTCATTCTTCTATCATCGTACGTAGTGAAATAGCATTCCTTACCTGAGCAGACTTCTGGCTGGATATGAAACAGGGCAGGCTGCAAGCTCACTGCTCTCATCCTGCTGATAAGAATCTGGCAAATGCAATGGAGAGAAACTCTAGTAAGCCTGAGGGAATTTTATTTTAAAAGAATGAAGCAATCATCCTAGAAAAAATACTGCAAAAGAGAAAAAATTTTTTAATTAAAATGAAAAGGAAAAATAGGAACAACATAATCCATAGTGTCTGCAGAAAGAAAGTGTTTCCTTTATAGAGGTAGATGTGAAGGGATGTAAAATATATATCTGCTCCGTGTGAATTTATTAAATGCAACTTTATTTTTTTTTCTCTTTCTTTTAGATAAAAAACCTCTTCATGAAATAAAACCCCAAAGTAAGTTATTTTTCCTCTTGCGGATATCATTTGTTCTCATATTTGCTGCTTTACTGTTATATTTGTTTAGGAGCCAAACAGAATTGCAGTCCCTACGAAAGATCCAGGGCTTTTGTGGGGAGGTTTCTTCTTGTTGGGTTTGGAGTCACATATCAAAGGTTAGAATGGAAAAGAAATATGCACACCCCTCCCCTTCTTCAGAATAAATCTCTCCTTCGATTCTGTCTGCCGGTAGCAGTCCATTTCTCTACAGATGTGATCTAGAACTCTTATTTCTGAGATTTATCTCATTAAAATTTGTAAATATTTGTCAGTACAGGCTTTCACAAGAGCAACCTTGGGCAGTAGCTTGATTACAGAACTTTCCATCTAGGAGTAGGAGGGGGCGCCTGAGAGATGAACCCTGAAATCCATGGAAACTGATTAGATTAAGAGCCACAGTGAAATGGCCAGGAATTGAACCTGATGGGGTGGATACTGGCTGGAGCTCTCTGTCTATTGGCTTGCTTCCTGGCCAGGCCTTTGCCTTCCCTCCATCTTGGGCATCCACCAGATTTGGGGAAGGAGCACAGCTCGGATGATCGGCAGCTCCACCTTCAGCCTCATGTTGCTCAGACCTGGCTGAACTTGGGGGCCACCTGGAAGCCTTTTAAAAATCCCAGTTCCTGGGCTGTTACCCCAGGGAACTCACGTGAGAAGAGGAGATTTAGAACCCAGGAATCCTCAGTTTTAAAAAGCTTCCTAGGGGATTTCAATGTGCAGCTCAGATTAAGAACCAGTGTCTTAGAAAAATATTCTCAAAACTTAGATAAGCAACCACATGCATCAGAATCTTGGGATATGGTGGAAGCTGGTTAAATATGACCCTGCAAAAAAATAGAACAAATTAATCTGAATCCCCAGTACAGGGGCAGGGAGAGCTCTTGAGAATCTACATTTTAATATGTTCCCCCAGTGACTCTCATAAATATGTAAAGTATATCAGGGTGTCATATAGACGTCAAAGTCCACATGGAAGGGCATCAGCAGTGTAGCTCTAAGCAATAGGAGAGTTTGGTTTGTAAAGCTTGTGAAAGATGTTCTTGACTAGTATCTCCCATTTTAGTCTAAACCCAACAGCTTTTGATCTTTTAAATCCGTAGGGTATTAAAATTCAAATAGCTTGGGAGACTTAACAGCTTTTATTAGCCACCTCCTTTGAAAGAATTAAGACCCTGTGAAGATAGACAGAAATTGGTATCTGGGGAACAAGGGTCAGGAGGCATGAGAGAAAAAGATACAGTGAAGCTGTGATGTTCCTACTTCAGATGTTGCTTCAGGCAGGCTTGAGATAGAAGGATGCCATGACTTCCAGAGTCAGAGAACTTCGCCGAACAACAGAAACAAGCTTTCTTAACTTGTTTTCCCTGCAGTCTGCTGCCCATAAAGTCATTATTGGGAGTTAGGCAGCAGTTTTCAAGTCATGCATGATGGATTTGGAACTCCACAGGAAGATAGACTATGGGGAAACCTGGTTGTGTGTGTGTGTGTGAGTGTGTGTGTGCACGCGGGCATGCGCACACGCGGAGAGAGGGAGAAGGAGCAGGTCAATGAATTAGTCTGGTCAAGACCTCAGGGTTTCCCTGGAGTAAGTGGAGCCCTCCACCAATGCCTCCTGATCATAGAGCGCCCCCCCATCCCCTGTTCCCCGTGTGTAGCACAAGCAAAATTATGGGTAGCCATGTGGCAGCCAACGTGTGTATGTTTTTTAAAATATTTTTATTTCATTTATTTCTCGGCTGTGCTGGGTCTTCGTTGCTGTGCACAGGTCTTCTCCAGCTGCCACAAGCGGGGACTACTTCTAGTTGCTGTGACTGGGCTTCTCATTGCGGTGGCTTCTCTTGTTGTGGAGCAAGGGCTGTACGGTAAAAGGGCTTCAATCGTTGCGGCTCCTGGGCTCTAGCTCACAGGCTCAGGAGTTGCCGCGCACAGGCTGAGTTGCTCCACGGCATATGGGATCTTCCCGGACCAGGGATCGAACCTGTGGCTCCTGCACTGGCCGGTGGATTCTTTACCACTGAGCCACCAGGGAAACCCTGCATGTGTGTGTTTTAAAAATTAATTTCACGCTTAGTTTGTGAGTCCAGTGCTGTTCTAATTTGGTTACATCTGTACATCCAGCCATAAAGCCCCAGGAGCTATTTCTGGTCCTCGGGGACTTCCTGAATGAGTTTTTGCTTGGGGTTCTCACTCCTGTACACCGTGCTTAATTGGTGGTTACTGCTGCAGACTGGCTTAAACTGTTTTAATTTGTGATTTTCTAAAAATAAAACCTTAACAGAATCAATGTGATTGCAGAAGGCTCCCAGAGGCATCCGATCAGGGTTCTGGAGGCTGCATGGTTAGGAGTGCATCATACAGAGGCGGGCTGCAGTTTTGTTCAGTGAAAGGGGGGCTTCGTTGAAGACTCCATGAATCATCACTGATGCAAAATCAAAGTCAATTATGAAGATAATTGAGAAACAACCTTTCCCTATATATAGCCGTGCACATGATCCTCTGCAAGGCAGGGCGGGTGGAAGCCATCTTTCAGAGCCTCCTGCACAGATCTATGTGAGGCGAGCTGAGGAACCGGCTCTGAGTCGTGGGGAGGTGTGAAAAGAAAGTGAAGTCTGAAGGTATCTGTTGGCAAATCATAATGACAAACTGGGGGAAATCTGTGCTCGGCATCGCTCATGAAAGCACTTATTGTAAATGAGATAATTTAATCAATTACGTTTCCTAATGTACTAAACCGAATGTTTCATTTTCTGCTTCTGCACATCTTAAATTATCTTCAGGTGCTTTATGAGATTTAATCATAGTTAATAGAAACTTCATTACCATCAAATGTGCTTTCAATAAATGTTGTGTAACAATGTCAGGAAGTGCAGTAAAATATAGTAGGTTCTGAATGGCAAACATGCACCCCCGGAGTCAGGCTGAAAAATGGTCGCATGCAGACAGTGAGACTCCCGGAGGCTTTGGGAATAAGGCTTTGCTAAGAGGCTCCACAAGGAGCGGCTGGTCAGCAAGTTCACCTTAGGGATGAAAAGGATTCAGGTACCCCCTAGAAAACAGCTCAGAATGTATTCTTTCTCCATCTCCTTCCCACTTAGTTTGGTAACTAATAGAGACGCACACTAAGCACAGATCCCCTTCACTGGTCTAGAGTCAATTACCTCCAGGATTTCACCAGTTGAATGTCTCCCAATTACCTGGATCTCAGCTGTTTCAAAACTGAGTGCGTCCTTCTCTGTCCCCATTTTTAACCCAGGCCTCCTCCCATCTTGTCTAGTTCAGTGAATGCTATGCCTCCAACTCGGTAGGGTCCCCACTTGCACAGCCTCCTAGACTTCTGTCTTTTTGCTCTCCCTTCTCCAGCTCAGTACTCAGTCAATCACCACCATCTAACCATTCTGCCATGCAGATAGATCAAGTTCACCAACTCGCTCCATTTTCTCTCTTCCATACCCCTCCCTCCACTCAGCAGCTTTTTACTGAGTGTACCCCATGGGCGTGGACATGTTCTAGGTGGTGGTGAATCAGTACTGAGACTGCCAGATACAGTTTCTGCTCCCATGAAGCCCGCAGACCTAGTGAGGGAGGTGGGAGAAGAAACACAGAAAATTATATAGAGAGGGCTGAGTGCCATGGAGGTGGTGACAGGTGTCGTTAAGAGAAATAAAGCAGAAGAGGCTCAGGTAGGGATGGAGGGAATGTTGCTTTTGTGTGTAAGGTGTTCAGAGAAGGTCTCTGCGATAAAATCACCTTTAAGAGACACCTGAAGAAAAGGAAGGGGACAGACATTCTGGGTATCTGGGAGGAGAACATCCAGGGCAAGGGAAGAGCAGGATGCCAAGATTGTGTGATGGGAGCCCGCTGCAGTATCCAAGGAACAATTAGGCTAGGTATCTGAGCAGAATGGCAGCGGGAAGAGGCATAATAGCTCAGGTCAAAGAAGTGGGGCATGGGGGGAAAGTACCAAGTGTATTATAGGCCATGGTAACAACTTTGACCTTTACTATGAGTGAGGTGGAAAGCTATTGAAGGTGTTTATTCATAGTGACATGACCTAATATGTTCAAAGATAAACTCTACCCACTGCATGGAATGTAAACATATGGGGAACCAGAGCAGAAACAAGGAGATCTGTTACAGTGATCTATTATAGCAAGAGTCTATTCCAATAATCTAGGCTATTACAATATAACGTGTATAATAACCTAGATTCAAGATGAGTGTGGCTTGAATCTCACCTCAAGATGAGATGGAGCGCATTGGAAATTGTAGAAAAGGTCCAGAATCTGGGTATCTTTGGAAGGCAGAGTCAAAAGGAGTTGCCGATGGATTGGATACAGAGTATGAGAGAAAGAAAAGCATTAGGGATGATTCCAAAATTTGAGCTAGGCAACTTGAAGGATGGGCTTGCCATTACTGATCTGGGGTGAACTTGGTTTAGTGTATCGGGAGGGAGACCCAAGAGTTCAGTGTTATAAATGCTGCATTTAAGATACTTCTTAAACAGGCAGTTGAATATATGAGTCTGGAGGTCAGAGGAGAATCCTGGCAGTGACATATCTTGTCACTGTCCAGATGATATTTAAAACCAATAGGTTGAATGAGATCACTGGATAATGAGTGTGAACAGAGAACATATCTGAGGGCTCAGCGCTGAGAGACATCCACCCTGAGATATAGCGCAGGCCAGAAGTTACTGCACAGGAAACAGAAAAGTAACAGCCAGCATAGTGAGAGAAAAGCCAAGGGAAAGGAAAATGGTGTCTGAGCCAAAAACTGAAAATTCAGGCCATCTTTCTTCCTAACTGGGATTTCTACCAGTGCGTCCTGTATCCGGTCTTGGCTGATGTCAGTTTATGTGATCTTTTTAAAAAATCATCATTTCTGGTCACATCACCTCCATGTTTAAACCTTTACAAGAGCTGACCATTATTTTTAAGATAAAGTACAAGGTACCTACTGTCTATGGGATCTGGTCTCAGATGGTGTTGTTTAGTCATATCAGCTTCTCTCAAGCTGCTTAATCATTAGGTATTTCCTTTCTGCGCTATCAACTTCCTATATTCTTCCATCAAACAAAGCTTCTTAGTTTTCTGAACACCCTGGGCCCATTTGGGCATATAGTTCTTTATATGTTTTTAGGTCTGCCAGAAAACTTTCCCTACACCTAATCTTACCCTGTTGAATGAATCCTTCCTTCAGGCTTCAGCTTGGGTCTTGCCTCTGCAAAGCCCCTAAAGTCTGAGTTAGTTACCCCTCTAATTGGCTGATTGTCAAGCAGTTTCCCTATTTCTATCCTGTACGTTCATTGCATTTATCCCAGGCTGAATTCCCTGTCTAATAGACATCCTTCCAGCCATCTGGTAGACAGTATAGGGTCTGTTCACCCTTACGCTTGTGGCATTTACCACCGTTCCCAAGTGGCACTGTGGTAAAGAAGCTGCCTGCCAATGCAGTAGATGCAAGAGACATGGTTTTAATCCCTGGGTCGGGAAGATTCCCTGGAGGAGGGCATGGCAACCCACTCCAGTATTCTTCCCTGGAAGATCCCATGAACAGAGGAGCCTGTTGGGCCATAGTCCCTGGGGTCACAAAAGATTCAGACATGACTTAGTGACTGAGCATGCACGCAGTAGTATATATTAGATGTTCAATTCATACTTGTTACTATGGTCTTACATCTTCTTTCTAACTCCTCACTGAGTCTTTTATTGTTAAGGTGAAAATAAAGACTTTGCTTTTATGTATTTATTTTAACTCATTCGTGTAGTAGTATTTATTGGACAATTATTCTGTATAAATAGTCTTGGCCCTGTGAAGCGTGAAGGAAACAATAAGAAATGTTTCTTCCCTACAACTTCAGTACAAAGTAGAAGATGACAAATGATTTGAGAAGAGGGGAAGTAAGGAGGCAGTTTTTAATAATCATCTATTTGGTGCCCGGTGCTAGGTGAAAGTCCAAATGGGAAGTGTCCCAGAATCATTTCTATCAAAGAATGACCCCAATGTGTCCTTGTGTGTTAGTAGCTCAGTCATGTCTGACTCTTTGTGACTCCACTGATTGTAGCTAACCAGGCTCCTCTGTCCGTGGAATTCTCCAGGCAGGAATACTGGAGTGGGTTGCCATTTCCTTCTCCAGTGTGTCCTTACAGTCTAGAAATTAGGTATTTCTCGTCGCCTTACTGACACTTAATCTATTCTACATCTTTTCCCCCAAGTACACTGCTTTGGATTCTAGGAATACACATTCTTGGGTTAGAGAACTCCTCAAAAGATGCAGAGTCCACACTGGCAGGTTGAACATTCTTTTTCAGGCTGTATAGACCTGAATGATACCTTGAACCCGTAGAACTATCTGCGACCTTGAACCATGCAGGTGTGCTTGCTTAGTCACTCAGTCATGTCCAGCTCTTCGTCACCCTATAGACTGTAGC
Organism: Okapia johnstoni; assembly: GCA_024291935.2. Lineage (NCBI taxonomy): Eukaryota > Metazoa > Chordata > Mammalia > Artiodactyla > Giraffidae > Okapia > Okapia johnstoni. Next base: position 26,609,908 of record CM044327.1, read on the forward strand.
CCATCAGGCTCCTCCGTCCATGGGATTTTCCAGGCAAAAATACTGGAGCAGGTTGCCATTTTCTCCTCCAGGGAATCTTCCTGACCCAGGATCAAATCCATGTCTCCTGTGGCTCCTGCACTGGAAGCAGATTCTTTACCACTGAGCCACCTGGGAAGCCCACGTTGAACCATAGTATCTTTAAATTCTCAGTAGACTTCTAGGTCTTTAAGTTAACATTAGGTGACTGGCATCAATGCTAATCTTCTAGCCATGCTTTACAGGATAATTTTTTTTTCTATTTTACCCATCATTTTTCTTCATCTCCTGCTGATTATTTTCCATTACATAAATATAGCATTTTCCCCAAATTGCATGACTTGTTTGTCCTTCAGAATCATTCCTACTGTGAATCAATTCAACCCGAGCATATGTGCAACATTTGTAATTTGCTTAACTGCTTTCAATCTTTTTATTATCTAACTTTTATTCCATCATAAGTGTATGCCTTTTCTTCTGACCATTTTTAAGAATATCGTTGACCTTACTGGACATGATGAAGTTTCCTTCATTAAATACCTTGGAACTAAGCATAGGCACAGTGAATGAGTGATAGAATAGAATGTTCTTCAGCATCAGAGTAACTCAGGGTACTTGCTAAAAATGTAAATTCACAGGTGCCATCTCCCCACGTATTACTATATTCAAAGTTAGAACTTATATCTTGAATTCCCAGAGTAGAAAATGAAAGTGAAGTCATTTTCTCAAGGGCTGGATCTCAAATCCTGCTTTTTGACTCTCCTTCTCATTTTCCCTCGGTCTTCCTGATGGGGAAAAAGACAGTTCTTTTGCAATCCAAAGGTAGAGTTACCAGATAAAATAGAGAACCCTTGGTTATATTTGAATTTCACATCAGCAGTGAATACATTTTTGACATAAGCATGTCCCAAATATGGCATGAGAAATACTTCTATTCAAGTTATACATTCTTGATCAGAAATTCAAATTTAACCGTGTCATATTTGTAGTTGCTTAATCTGGCAACTTTACTGAAAAGAATAAAACATGTCTGAATGTGCTTTCTCAAGAAGCATTTTATTAAATAGATTTTCTGTACTGTTAATCTTGGGAGAATGGTTAGAATTAAATATTGGAGGAGGGAGTCTTTCAGTAAAAGCAAAACGGCTAAACAAAAAAAAAGAAATAAGTCTACTGAAGTACAAAGTCGACTTGAAAATGGATCTGGGCAGTCCTCATTTTATTGTGCTTTGCAGATACTGCCTTTTTTTTTTTTTTTTTTTAGCAAGTTGGGATTTGTGGCAGCTCTGCATTGTCAGATGATAGCTACCATTTTTTAGCAATAAAGTATTTTCTAGTTAAGGTATAGCCATTGTTTCATTTAGATATAAGACTACAGTATAGTATAAACATAACTTCTATATGCACCAGAAAACCAAGCAAGCTGTGCCTGTCTATATTACGATATTTGCTCTCTGCAGTGGTCTGAAACTGAACCCATAATATCTTTGAGTTAGGTGTATAATCAGATGCCCGTAAAGCACGGGGTCCATGTTGTTGTTCAGTTGCTACCAGGGAACCAGTGAAGTTGCTCAGTCGTGTCTGACTCTTTGCGACCCCATGGACTGCAGCACGCCAGGCTTCCCTGACCTTCACTACCTCCGGAGTTTGCTCAAACTCCTGTCCATTGAGTTGGTGATGCCATCCAACCATCTCATCCTCTGTCACCCTCTTCTCCTGCCCTCAATCTTTCCCAGCATCAGGGTCTTTTCCAGTGAGTTGGCTCTTTGCATCAGGTGGCCAAAATAATGGAGCTTCAGGATCAGTACTTCCAATAAATATTCAGGGTTGATTTCCTTTACGATTGACTGACTGGTTTGATCTCCTTGCTGTCCAAGGGACTCTCAAGAGTCTTCTCCAGCACCACAATTGAAAGCATCAATTTTTTGGCTCTCAGCCTTCTTTATGGTCCAGCTCTCACATCCATACACAACTACTAGAAAAACCATAGATTTGACTATACAGACCTTTGTCGGCCAAGTAATGTCTTTGCTTTTTAACATGCTGCCTAGATTTGTCATAACTTTCCTTCCAAGGATCAGGAGTCTTTTAATTTCATGGCTGCCACTACTATGCACAGTGATTTTGAAGCCCAGGAAGATAAAATCTGTCACTGTTTCCATTGTTTCCCCATGTAGTCACCATGAAGTGATGGGACCAGATGCCATGACCTTTGCTTTTTGAATGTTGAGTTTTAAGCCAGCTTTTTCACTCTTCTCTTTCACCTTCATCAAGAGGCTCTTTAGTTCCTCTTCGCTTTCTGCCATAAGGGTGGTGTCATCTGCATATCTGAGGTTATTGATATTTCTCCCTGCAATCTTGATTCCAGCTTGTGCTTAATCCAGCCTGGCATGTCACATAGTGTGCTCTGTATAGAAGTTAAATAAGCAGAGTGACAATATGCAGCTTTGGCATACGCCTTTCCCAGTTTGAACCAGTCCATTGTTCCATGTCCAGCTCTAACTGTTGCCTCTTGACTGGCATAGGTTTCTCAGGAAGCAGGTGAGGTGGCCTGGTATTCCCATCTCTAAGAATTTCCCACAGCTGGTTGTGATCCACAGTCAAAGGCTTTAGCATAGCCAATGAAGCAGAAGTCGGAGGGTCCATATAGAGGAGAAACGAGCAAAAGCAGTTGAAAACTAGGATGGGGCAGAGCAGAAAGTATCTTGAGCCATAAGGAAGTCCCTGTTAGAGTGAGCTCGACGCCTACTCAAGAGTCATTGGTAGGTTTAGAAGTGGCAGGACCAGAACTGTGTTTGGGGAGAGTAAGCCACGTGTATAACAGTTCAGAATGAACAAAGACTGGGGCCTGGGTACCAGGGTAGATGAGGCTGTGCCATGTGGGTGCCTGCTATCAAAACTGAGATGTGAGAGGCACTGGGGGTGTTTCAGTAAGGCGTGTGAGTCATTTGGGGAAGGGGTCGATGGGAAGAAAAGGAAAGGTGACTCTTCAGGCTCAAGCCTGGTCTCTGATGATGTCATTACTAGAAAAAGGGAACTCAAGAAAATACTTGAAGAGGTAACGAATGGTGACCTTATAAATCAGATGACAAAATTGAGATGTTAGCACAATGCACAGTGGTATGGTGGTTTTATCCATTGAGCAGGAGGAAATATAGGATGAGGACTTGAGACAGGAGTCGAGGCAACAGATCCTGGTTTGACTGTTTGGCATCAAAGAGGTAGTTAGCACTGTCTGATGGAGTGTTTGTGAACAGTCTTCAGGAGGAAACAGTGGTTTGGGCAAAAGTCAGAATTTAATAGCATAGAAGAGCAATGAAATGTATAGAAATAGTGAACAAGTTAAATCATGATAGAGCCTGGCAGTGGGCTGAGCCCATGTGAAAAGAAGTAAAGCATGTCTGTACGTTCCGATAGGAATGATATACAAGGTGTTGTACACAGTGGGAGGAAAAAGCAACATAGTAAAGGAAATCATATGGAAATACAATAATGATTATATAACTTTTAGAGTAAGGATGGTAAAAAAATGGAAATTTACATTTTTTTTCCTGAAAGATCTCAAATATACTATCAACAGTGGTTACTTTTTTTTTAATTTTGTGTATTTTTTTAGTGAAGTATAATTCATTTATGATTTTGTGTTAGCTTCAGGTGCACAGCAAAGTGATTCACTTCTATATATATGTCTATCTTTTGTTTTTCAGATTCTTTCCCTTATAGGTTATTACAAAATATTAAGTATGGTTCCCTATGCTATACCGTAGGTCCTTGTTGGTTATCTATTTTATATATAGTAGTGTGTATCTATTAATCCCAAACTCCTAATTTATCCCATCCCCTCCCTTTTCCCCTTTCATAATCATAAGTTTGTTTTCTGTGTCTGTGGGTCTATTTTGTATACAAGTTCATTTGTATCCTTTTTTATTCCACATGTATGCATTATCATATATGTTGGCTTAGTTGAAGCCAGATCTGTCTGGCTTAGTTGAAGGATGAATTTTTTCTTGGTGTGGTGTAACTTTTTATAGTTCCTGAAACACTGTGACATCCTGTGTGTGTTTTCTGTTTATTCTTTTATTTCAACAGAGATAGAGGTTAACTGGTTAGGGAAATTATGATCAAGAAAGGTTTAATGTTTTAAAAAGTGCTTTTATAGTTCTTTTCAACAAAGAGCTTAGAAATTCATGGATATGAAAAAAGACTGCCCCTTTCAGAGATCTATCAGGGAGTAAGTCAGGAGAAGGATTGGGGTAGAGGTGGTTAGGGAGACCAGGCCGTGTTTGGAGGCAGAAGGCAAGGCGCAGGTGTGGAGGCAAAGTTGAAAGATGTGAGACCGAAAGGGAATAATGAATGAGGCCAGGTCCCTGCGGAGGCAGGAGAGGGCAGATCGGAGCCGGCCTGACACAGAGGAGCAGCAGCTGTTCAGGGAACAGGGAAAGGGAAGCACAGGACGGAGCAGAGGAATTTTGAGTTGCAGGGGAGGGTGTGTGTATGCTGGAGGGAAGGGAACTCACATGGAAAAACGGGCAGTGGGAAGCAGAGGTGATGAAGAAAGTAAGCAAAGTTCAGAGTAACTGTGTTGATGAAAAGTTGTTCTTGGTCATGGGACATGAATACAATAATTATTAGGCTACAAAGAAGGCCCAGATGGGTTTGCATAGCATTGGGTTTTTAATGATACCCACCAGTCTAGTTGGTAGGTTCCTCCAGCAGGGATAGTCGAGCCAGTGCAGGGAGGAGAGGTGAGGAGGCCATCCTGTGATGGTTACACCACTGGGGAGTGAAGACAGATGGGTGTCCAAACCCTACCTTTGACGTTTTCTCATGAAGAAGCCTCTACCCTATCTGAACCTGTACCGTCATCTGTAAAAGAAGAAAGAGAATACTTCTATGGCAAATAGATTTGGTTGAGGATGAGAATATGATCACACCTGCAGTTCTCAGAGAAGCAAGCACAAGCTTAGTGCTCCATTACTGGGTTACCCTTGCCATCAGAGGTTTTGTTGCTGAAATTCAGCCTCTGTACAGTAAGTCCCCCACATATGAACAAGTTCTGTTCCAAGAGTACGTCCATAAGTCCACTTTGTTCATAAGTCTGACAAAGTTAGCCTAGGTACCCAGCTAATAAAATCAGCTATATAGTACTCTACTGTAATAGGTTTATAATACTTTTCACACAAATAGTACATAAAAAACAAGCACAGAAAATAGAACATTTTTTTTAATCTTACAGTACAGTACCTTAGAAAGTACTAATACAGTATTAGAGTACAATAGCTGGCATACAGAGGGCACATTTGCATCTTTGAAATTTCACACCTTGAAGGCTCATATGTAAGGGACTTACTATACGCTGGTGCTGGGTTAAATCTCGGAGACAGAGTTTAGGGTGAAATAGAAAAGGCTTTATTGTTTTGCCAGGCAAAGGGGGCCACAGTGGGCTAATGCCTTCAAGTCGTCATGCCCTACCCTGGAGAGGGTAGTGAGAAGTTGTATAGTCATGGTTCAAAGAGGACGTGATCAGCTCATGGACATTCTTCTGATTGGCTGGTGGTGAAGTGAGAAGGAAACAGCATCATCAACTTAATGGTTCCAACTGGTCTGGGGCCTGTGTTCTTGTGGTCCGCAGTTTTCATCTGGTGGGGGCCTGCTTCCTGCGTGTCAGGTGTTTATCCATATCTTTTAGGGAGTTGGTAGTTCGGCGATTCTGCCAGGTGGCAAATTCAGAGTCTAAATAGTTACCAGTTCCCCAGCCCAGCAGCCATTTTTTGTCTCTACGTCTTCACGTTTCCCAATCGTTAACTTCTGAGTCAGCCTCTTACTGCAGAAGACAAGGACACAGGGGCTTGTGCCCGGTTTCGGTATCAGGCAGTGCGACCAGGACAGAGGTTCACAGCTGGATAGGCAATGAGCCGGAGAATCGAGGCTGGAGTCCCGCTGCCTTGGATTGAATCCCAGCTCTGCTACTTACCCGTCATGAGGCTTTGGGCAAGACAAGTGATTTTCTGGCCTCAGTTTAGATATTTAAATTGGCACCTTTTTACAAGTTTGTTGGAAGGATTAAAATGAGTTACTAAGTGTAAATAAAAGACTAAAGCAGTGCCTGGCATACAGTAAATGCTATTGAAGAATGTGCTGCTGCCTTCGTTAATGACAACAAGGAGGTTTTGGAGGGTGGCAAGGTGGAAAAGTCGAGATGCTGACTGGTGATGGGATTTGAGATTCCAGGCAATGCAAGTATCATTAGAACTGCTCACCGTGGTTGACCAGAGCTGACCACTTAAAAGCTATTTTCTGATGCGTTCAAGAAAAAATGTGGTTTCTCAATGACAAGTATGAACAGTTCGAACGGTAACTTCTGTTATGTGTTAGCGTGCAGTTAAACGTTTTGGTACGTCCCTCAGTGTCTACAGCCCTGTCTGTACCTCTGTGCCAGGCTGAGGAGGGGCTGGGCTAGAGACGGCTGCTGCCTGGGAGCCCAGCAGAGCAGCTCATTCTTCTGTCCTCTGTTCCTTTTGTCTCTCCCAGCCTTCTCTTTGTGAATCTCTGTTGGGTGAATTCCTTAGTAATTCACTACCTTATATACATCAAGTCAAGTTGCTGAGAGTTTTCCTCCTGAAACAGGAGCAGTGGTCATTCTACAGTATCTAGTAAGATAGAAACAGAACACTGTATGCTTTTCTTGACTTTCTCCTTTATACTGCAGGATAGTTGATCAACAACGTTGTGATCGTTTCAGGTGTACAGCAAAGTGACTCGGTTATCCACATACATGTATCTGTTCTCTTCAAATTCTTTTCTCATCTCGGTTGTTAACATGACATTGAGCAGAGCTCCCTGTGGTGTGCAGTAGGTCTTTGTTGGCCCGTTTTAAGTCGAGCCATGTGTACATGTCAGTCCCAAATTCTCTAACTGTGTGTTTTGAAAGGCATTCTGTTGTGCTCCTTTATTCATTTTGTGTAGCTATCTGATCCTATCAAATAGATTCTAATCTGATAGTTAAACTCATAATACAGGAGTTGAGCTAAATTTCCATGAATAAGGGGCATTAATATGTCTTTCAAATGAGAGTCCTGTGACGAGAGGAAGGCAAACTAAATAAACAGCCCTTAAATTTAGTCCTTGGGGTACATAAGTCACTATGAATGACTAGGTGTGATGATAATTCATAAGGACAGGGGCTTGTGAATACCTAGTCCTTGAACTCTGAAGTTCGGAAGGACTTTGAAAGGTCCCTTAGCCTTCCTCACCAGCTTTGACCAAAAATATAGTAACTGCAGACTATTGTCAAGTCATGCTGGTTTTGAGAAACTCTAAAGGAGATTTCACAAGCTTCCTCAGAAATACAGCGCAGTTTTTTTCTTTAACAATCCTCCTTGTAGAAAAGGTCATTTTAATATCTAACAGAGTCCCAATTGCTATAATAAAAGTCCAGGTCCTCCTTTTCAGCCCTTGTTAGAGTGGGTGACGAGCTGGTTACTAGCTTCATCATAAATGAAGGTTCATTGGGCACCTACTGTGAGCTTCTTTTTAGAACCACGCTTTATGCATTAAAGATCCCCACAAGCCACTTTATAGTTCTCTTTTCTCCAGGCCAAATGAACCCATAAACATTTCCTTTCCAGGGTCCTAGTTTCTAACTATTAATCTTCGCAGCCTTTCTCTGTAGATATTTCACACTCCTTCCAGCAATGAACAGATCCCTCTGTAGTTCCTGAATGATTTGCAATATAAGAGATTTCGCCATCGTTTTTATTTTTGTCTTCTTTAGCCTATAGATCGTGCACAATTTTTTATACCACATGTTGCATCCTTCTGAACTTGGCCTAAAGCTTTCACAGTGTTTGGAGAGAGGAAATAGGGGTGGAAACCCAGGAAAGACATCAATCACACATTGATATGTATAACAGAAATCCAGGAAAAAAAAAAAAAAAAAAACATCCTATGCCCACAAAGGCAGAATAGCCTGATCCGTCACAAAGCTTTTTGTTCAGAATCTGTTGGAGGAAACAAACCAGCCCCAGATGTAAGAGTGAGCAGGCAGATGTAAATGTGTGTGTGTAGCTGTAAGAAAAAGACAGTCTCTGTGGCAGGGGTTCTACAATCTTCCTCAGGCTAGTCTGAGTCCAGGGAGCAATCAACAGATAGTCGCACCCGATGACTCACATATTTCTGGGGAAAATCATAGAGAAGTTCTTGTGCCAAGAGTAAAGCAGGTAGGATGCCTTGGCATTCAGGTCATTAACCATCAAAAGATCCTAAAAGAGTTCTAGGAACCATAAGTGATGTAACAGTTTAGAGAACCAGGGGTTGGCAGGGTTGGTGGTCTAACCAAGACACAGTCCAGCTGTCTTTGATGAGGGGGCCCTGCACTGACAGATGGGTAGAGGTGGGTAGGGCCTCGATGCCTAGAGGGATGGGGGTGTATATGACAAGGACCCATCGTTGTAATCTGAAAGGGGCACAGGGCCTTTGGCTAGCAGGTGGAAGCAGTGACTTCTGATGTTCTTCCAATGAGAGCTGAGTGTGAGCATACATACACGCGTGCACATGTGGAGTTCTGCTGTAGCACCCCTCCAAGTGCCCGTGGGCTCACAGACACATACATCCAGCCTAAACCTCAGGTTCTCGGGAATCAGTTACATTTGTAAGGACACCGGAATCCTTAAAGGGAAACCCACTCTTCTGTCCTGGAGAAAAAAGATTAGCAAATGGTGGGGCAGGCGGAAAAAAAGGAAGAAAAAGATGAAGTAAAAGCAGGTAAATAGAGAAGAGAAAAAGAAGGAGGAGGAAGTAGGTGACTCAACTTCAGAAGACTGAGCTCTAAGGATGACTGATGAGATCTTTTGAGATGCGCACATGTGGCCTTGAGGACTCATATCTGCCTCTGTAGCTGCACTTGGATACCGGGGCTGCATCACAACCTTGTCTTTTAGATGAGAAATAATGGAGAATATGGACCATGTGTTAATTCACCCACGTGTCCTCATTTCCACTGAGCGGTTGACCCGTCACAAGTGTATGTTGAATGAATGAGATCATTAGATGCAGAAACATCAAATTCCCAGGACAGATTGTTCTTATAAAAATGAATCCCATGGACTTCTGAGTCGAGGTCAAACTGTCCCGCCAGGTGCTAGGGTAAGCCTCCTAGGGAAGCAGTAATCCCTGTAAGTCTCTCTCCCTTCTTTACCTACCCTGTCCCCAAAGTCCCCATATTCATTTCTAAAAATTCTATAATTCACTATTTATTAAGAGGTTCTGCACATATTCCTGGGTGAGCAAGCACAGTGAGCTCTATCCGACGTTGATACCTTCATCTGAAGGCGGAGGGTCCTTTCCTAAAACAGAACTTGTATCTTGAGAATGGAGAATTCTGGTTACCTGGTTAGCAAGAGGGTGGACACCATAAACAGCAAGATAGGAATCCAGGGGAACAAAGACAGCTTGTTCCTGCTGCTGAGTTTTGTGTCAGGATTTCATGTCCGGTGATGTCCATTTTCAGCAGAAGTACCTTTCTGCTGGTCATCCTCTGGCTTCTAATTCTTCCTATTTTAGTACCTGGGAAGCTAAAGATGTCTTTGCATCTACTTTGCCAGCTCAGTGACAGAGCAGCTGCATTCAGGACACTGCCAGGCTCTTTCTCTGTGTGTTTGGTTGCCGAGCAGGTGTATTCTTCCCAGATACACCTTTTAAGATGATGGTGTCATCAGTGAGCTGCGTCCAAGGACCTGGAGGGAAGAAGGGGGAAGGCTCGTTGGTTTCAATCCAGTTCTCTCACTGCATCTGTTGTGTTCTGTGTCTTCTCTCTTCTCTAATGATTCCCTCCAAGGGACTTAATTGAGTAGAGGGAGGGTGAGACTGAATGGGGTGATGAGTCCCCTTCCTTCTCCCCATGTGACCTAAGTGGACACTGGAACTTTGGTGGTGGCATCAGTCTTCACCCTGTGGATCTGGGGGGCTGGGGAAGACCACCACTGATACCCCACCATCCCTAGCTCTCCCCCATTTGGACCACCATGAAGTTGAACTAAAGCCTAGATCACACTGTCTCTCAACACCTCCCAGGTTGCTGTTGTGAAAAGCGTCTGATCACCCTCTGACCTTTCCGATACTGTTCTTTGAGATGACTGTTTTTCTCCCCCATGAATTATTTTTATGTGGTGGCCGCCCTATTACTGAACTGGTTCTGCTTGATTTCCTTGTTCCTGCTTTCATTTGGTGGCACCTTATTTTATAGTCCACTAACTGTTGAAAATAAATTTAGTAGTGTGGTTAGTCTTACTCACTTGATAACGTAAGTACCATATTAGGGTGCGGTGAATGCAGACTAAGTGCTGTGCAATTACAAGGTAAATATATGATGGGTTTATTTTATCTGCTAAACCCAGCAGGGGTGACAGAGTAATTACTTTTGGACCTGTTTAGTATGCCTACCACACAATCTGTAAGGCTATCAGTTATGTAGTGAATACTTGCCACCTTCCATTGTTAACACACTTCAAAGCTTAGATGTTCTTGGGTAGATGTCATGCCGAGTTGCACTAGCCGTTCTGAGGCTCCTCAGAAATCAACCACATCCCAAGTACATCTAGCAAAAGGGTTGGAAAGCAGCTACAATGTTACTTTGGGGGATGGGGAGACACCCACCATCTAAATTCAAACTAACGCTTTTATTTTTGCTTTGCCCATGCATTCAATAGGATGGAGTAGGAGAGGTATGGGAGAAACAGCATGTACCCTCTTAGAGATGAGTCCTCTTCCACAAAAAAACTTCTAGAGTCAAGCATTCAGTTGGTGCCAGCAAACATTTACCATGGACATAAGAGTGCCTGGGACCGAGTGCTTTTCATATCTCACAACAGAAAGTCGCTCATAATGATTGTAAATACCCTGATGACTGTCAGTGTTCTGAGGAACTGAGTGACGTGGGCCACAGCTCAAGTTCATACTCCTGAGCTCTGGTCTCTTGACTCATAGACCATGCGTTACCTTATCACCCGAGAATGCTCTCTGTGAATGCATGCGCCCAGGCCATAGACAAGCAGAGCGGTTCACCCATATTTTGTCATTGTACGTGGGTCTCATGTCTTCCAACAAAAATAAAATATATATATATATATATATTTAAAAAAAAAAAAAACTTTGCAGGGCAATAAGACTTCCTAAAACAAGCAAATTAAGCAGTTGCCTGTTTTTCCTTGAAAAATCTTACATTCTTTGCAGAATTGCTTCTACTGCAGATTCCTTTATGTGGTAAGCTGCCTTAATGCAGTTATTTAACTAGCATCCCTTTGATTTATACAAGGTCTTCTAGAAACATGATTATTGTTGGAGAGTCCAACTCATGACTAGCCACATCTGTCATTTTGCCTGATCCGTAGCTCCAAAAATTCCAATAGTGTTTCATTCTGTGCCCTGGGGTGGCTCTCTGACTCTGTGCCCATGTTGGCCATTTAGGATTGCTCTTGTGTCTTTCAGGCATCGAGAATGCCAGTGACATCGCTTTGTACTCGGGCTTGGGTGCCGCGGTCGTGGCCGTTGCAGTCCTGGTCATCGGCATCACCCTATACAGACGCAGCCAGAGTGACTATGGTGTGGACGTCATCGACTCTTCTGCATTGACAGGTGGCTTCCAGACCTTCAACTTCAAAACAGTCCGTCAAGGTCAGCGGCGTAGGGCCCCCAATAGCACATCCTCAGGACCATAGACTACACTCACACAGGACCCTCGTGCTCTTTGGTCCTGTGTGAGGGTGGCTCTTGGCACTGAGAGCTGCTCCAAAATTGTCTTCACGCCTTAGGATGCCAGGTTTGATGGAGGAGTCTGTCTGAGTCCTTGGCTGCCATGAAGACCAATGGGTCTCGATTTACTATTGTTGTTTAGTCGCTCAGTCATGTCTGACTGTTTTGCGACCCTGCAGACTGTAGCCCACCAGGCTCCTTTGTCCATGAGATTTCCCAGGCAAGAATACTGGAGTGGGTTAACATTTCCCTCTCTAGGGGATCTTTCCAACCCAGGGATTGAACCTAAGTCTCCTGCATTGCAGGCAAATGCATTACCACTCAGGGTAAGCTCCTCAGTTTTCCATTACCCACATTTTAAATATGGCGTGTCCATCTTTGATATGTAGTCAGTGTCTGAGGTCACCCAACTTTCTACTTTAACCAGCCTGCTTTGGGAATGTATATTTAGTTAACTAAAATATTGATTATTCAAAGCTATGAACCAATGACTCTACCAGGCATATTTATTGCACTATTTATTAGATAGAGTTATTTTATTCAGTGGAGTTATTTCTATTTTAAATAAGTAAAAGGGTTTTAGAGAATGCGTGATGGGCCAGTTAACCAGAGAAAAAATGAAATTCTCAGCCTAAATGACTCTCTGCCTTTGCCACCTTGAAGCAGTCATGTGTTATAGGGGAAGGTAAAATTCATCATGTCCAACAATAGCAGTATTTCATTTTTAAAACAGAAGAGTCAGTTGATTTTCTTCTACCAACTAACTCCGTTCCTGATTGGGAGATGGGGATGAGACATAAATGGCTTTTGTTTAAAAAAAAAAAAAATGGAACTGTCTCATTTCTGTGGATGAAGTTTTCTACCTTGACCCTTGTGATCAATATTGTCACTTTTATTTCTGTTTATTGCTTGTCAGTAACACCTACAGTACAGGACAAGAAGTCTCACTGCTTGGCAGTGATGGAGTAGGGACAGGATGGTGCAGTGGAAACCCAAGCAGGCTAGAATGGGGAGATGGTGGGAGAGACAAGCGACTTGACTGCTTACCACTCACTTTTGACACCTTGCGGCTCAGATGGTAAAGAACCTGCCTTCGATGTGGGAGACCCAGTTTTGATCCCTGGGTTGGAAACATCCCCTGGAGAAGGGCATGGCAACCCACTCCAGTATTCTTGCCTGGAGAATCCCATTGACAGAGGAGCCTGGCGAGCTACAGTGCATGGGGTCCCAAGAGTTGGATACAACTGAGCAACTAACACTTTCACTTTCTGGCACCTTGGCTTCTGGTCTAAGTCTGGTTGATCTCAGATAAGAACACATCACCTCAATGTGGGTCTAGGGCTTAGTACGTGTAACTTATTTCGGCTGTGCTGGGACTTCACTGCTGTGTGCAGACTTTTTTTCTAGTTGTGGCAAGTGGGGGCTACTCTCAAGTTGTGGTGCCCAAGCTTCGCATTGCAGTGGCTTCTCTTGTGGCAGAGCATGGGCTCTAGGGCCTTCCAGCTTCAGTAACTGCAGCTCACAGGCTCTAGAGCGCAGACCCAATAGTTATGGTGCACAGGCTTAATTGTTCTACAACATGTGGGATTTTCCCAGATCAAGGATCAGACTCTTGTCTCCTGCATTGGCAGGCAGATTCTTTACCACTCAGCCACCAGGGAAGTTCCAGTATATATGATTTAATTAGAAGTACATCCAATGAACTGGTCTTGCAATTGTGTAAGAAACTAGAACTATATCTCCATCAAATCATAAGATGATCACTGTCTCAGGCCTTACCAGTTAAAAACAGAATACACAGTAGTGTGAGTGGCAGCTTTGTGTGTAAATTCAGAGGCTCTGAAATCAGATTTGAATCCAAAATTGCTGTAAAACCTAGAAAATCAGTTATTTTCTCTGTCTCAATTTTTACAGCTGTAAAATGGGCATACTAACATCTATCTCAGGGAGGTCTTGTGAGGGTGAAACCACCTGGAATAACATGGCTTATAATACCTTGGCTTAAGTAAGGTACTCAATCAGTGTAGAGAGTATCCTTCTAGAAGCTGGTTGTCTCCTCATACCTTGACAGAGGACATCAGTGAGTTTCACACCAAGTAGTGGGTGAGAGGGGTGGTTCCCTGATCTGAACATCTGGGAAAGGCTGACTTGGATAAGCTAATACATCTCATTACCATGAGGCGTCTCAGAATGTAAGAAACTTATACTGGGAATCTCTCAGAGAGTATGTAGCCTTTCTAAACTTATTTTTACCATTTTCTTTAACCAAGAACTCACAAAACTAGTGACATCAGCAGAAGCCCCTTATCCAAATCCTACTCTCCCCAATATTCACGGTGAGGCTATGCCTTACATGGATGCTCTGTGGTCTTCATGACATCCCTTCTTGAGCAAATATGTTTGGAGCCGCAGCAGGGTGAACAGTGCGACTTAATAGAATGTCATACATAGAGTAGACCAGGGCCTTGAAAATGACATCCAAAGAGAAACTTGCGGTCGCTGGGGGGATTATCTTCAATCTGACTTACATCAAGTTGGCCACCAACTTTATATGTGTATATATGTGTGTATTTTTCATATATTTTTCATATATACATACACACACAAACATACGTGTGTGTGTATTGTGGTAGGCAATTAAGACATAAGTCTAACTCTAGGAAATGTTTTTGCTTTTTGACTTTACATAAGATAGCAGGATCTTCTAACAGTAGCCAGAAATTAAATGTTAGAAGGTGAGAGCTTGAAAGAAAACAGTCATGAGAGCCAGAGAGATGCTTTTTCAGCTATCAGTGGAAACTCCTGCTCCAAATTCTCTTCAGACGTGAGATGGTTCTTCCATCCTGCTTCTTGCTTCAAAACCCAGAGTAAGGCTGGTGTCTGTAGAGTTCAGTGCAGTTCTGTTAAAAAGTTCAGCTCCTTATAATATAAAAGATCCTCAAGCATGGAAAAATGCCTCATCAAGGTGCTTTTACATCTATAAGGTATTTCATCTCATTTTGAACCTGCTCCTCTGTGATTTGGGATTCTTAGAGCATCAGAACAAAGAGGTGGGGAAAGTCAGGGTTATAGATGTCCTGCTGGTGTTGTTACAAATTATGAAAATGGAAAAACAATAGAAGCTAATAGGATATGGTCTGAAATTGCAACATTTTCCAAAATATCACATGTGAAACATTTTTGTCAGGCCCCAGAGGAAAATGGTTTAATATGGTTTGGGTTTCAATTTGAGATGTCACATTGATGGACTGATATGGGCAGCAAGTTTGGGACTGAGGGTTATTTTGTTCTTTACTAATAAATGAGATTACTTCATCACAAGAAAATATCACAGCATTTCTTTTTAATATTTAGGCATAGGAAAAAATAATAAATGGTTATGTCCCAGCCAATGAGAAAGTCCAATTTCTCATGTTTTTGTAAGGATTATTCTTCTCCATTTGTTTGGAGTCGGAAAGAGGCCATTCTCAGCCACTCCCCTTGTGGAAGCTGGGACCCTCTGTGCCTCTCAGAGTGACATCCGTGTTGTTAGAGCGAATTGGCTGCTCAGACATGGAGCAGTTCGTGAAGCCCCCTGACCGTTTTGCTCTGAGGACACAACATTTCCTCCCCCAGAAACTGCCCAGAATTCCACAGGAGACATGTTGGAACCCACGCCACCTCGGTTATAAACAGCACCACCTCGTCACCATGCTGTGTCATCTCTTTGCCATTTAAACTGAACAGATGTTATTTTTGCTCCAAACTGGATTGCAAAACATCTTTCCTCTTTTATTTTTTTAGAAGCTCCTCTTTGCCAGTTAAAATAATCCCGTAAACAATCATACCTGAGTAAGTTGCCTGGTAGAGTGCCAGAAATACTTGTTTTGGAAGATAACACATAAAGAACTCGAGAAAAGGATGAGTTAGGTCGGCGGCATTCAGGGAATTGACTGCGAAAGCCAGAGCTCCTGATTCCAAGGCTCTGGACACTATTGATCAGCCTGTTAGAGATACTTTAGATTCCCAGGGTGGGTGTGAGGGGTCAGCCGTGACCTGGGCAGCTGGTGAGCACATGCTGTATAGTTTGTAGAAGCAGATGTGAAGGAGTAACTGTGATGCTTTACAGCTTCTGAGTGACAGGTCCATCTTCTTTGACCAGGTAACTCCCTGCTTTTGAACCCCTCCATGCAACCAGACCTGACAGTAAGCCGAACGTACAGTGGGCCCATCTGTCTACAGGACCCCCTGGACAAGGAACTCATGACCGAGTCCTCACTTTTTAACCCCTTGTCGGACATCAAAGTCAAAGTGCAGAGCTCGTTCATGGTCTCCCTGGGAGTGTCCGAGCGAGCCGAGTACCACGGCAAGAATCATTCCGGGACTTTCCCCCATGGAAACAACCGCAGCTTCACGACAGTGCATCCCAGAAATAAGACGCACTATATCCAGAACCTGTCATCACTCCCTACAAGGACTGAACTGAGGACCACGGGTGTCTTTGGCCATTTGGGAGGACGCTTAGTAATGCCAAATACAGGTGGGTGGTAAGTGTGTGTTTGTGTATCTTCTAGTATTGTTTGAATGTATTATATTTACATGATGATGTCCCATAGATTAATTTTTAAGATGTGGGCTCTTCCAGTATCAGAGTGAACACCACCATACTCTGGAAGTTGGCTTGATTTACAGGGCAAACCAGAAGCAGCACTGACATTACATTTTGCCGTCTGCATCTCAGCATGGATCATACCCATGATCTATCAGATGCCCTGTTAGGGCTCAGAAGGTTTGGGTGGTCCCTAGAGTTTAAGCCCCCTTGAAATATATTTCCTAGAACATGATCAGGGAGCACTGAAAACATTCATTGATATGACTGCCAAATACCATGTTTATAGTGAAACATGGTTTACAAACAAGTTGATAGATTAGTGAATGACACTCAAACTTCCTCAGTAACTGACCTGATGAATACAGTCAGCATCCATCACCTTTGCTATAATGTTGCTTTATGATGAGCTGTGATGGGGGTTGCTTTTGGGGTTGCTCTTTTGAATTCAAGCTTGGATCTTTGGCTATGTAGTTCTCAAGAGTGCTTTCTTCCTTTTGGTTGGAAGATTTTCATGTTGTTTTGACATGTACAGCCCAGATAACTCTGACTCGTCCTATGCATTAGTCTTCAGAGTTGCCATCTAAGACCTGGCATGGAGGAAGAGAGCAACCCCTACCCCCCACTCCGAGTTTCTGAGCAACGAGATTTAGGGAGTGCTCTAAATCGTCACTGTCGGCTGAGAGGACAGGGAAGATATCAGATCTGCCATTGTTGTTAAAGAACTGGATAGCATTGAGCTGGAACCGGCAGGGCCTTAGCAGATTTCTCTGTAGGGTAGAACAAACCCACCTAAACTATCAAGCATTTTATCTTGTACAGTGAATTCTGTAGTAGGACTAGTCAGGTGCTACTGTTCTACTACCTGACCTTCTAAGTAGATTAGTGACTTGTGCCTGCAGTTTGTCCCAAGTTGATGATTGGTTTTCCTATATCCTTTGCTTCATTAAAAACTTAATTTCAGGGAAATAGCCCTCCAATGCAGACCCAATAATGATGTCATATTCTAAATTTCCAATTCTCTAAATCTTCCTCGATGAGTAGGCCATGGTAACAATCTTTGTTTACATATGTATGATGCCCTCCTCCTGGTGATATGTGACGCATACGAGGTCCATGTGTAGGGAGCAGGTGGCTGTATTTACCAGGTACTCGTCTTGTTGTTTACTTCCTTGATGGCTCAGACAGTAAGGAGTCTGCCTGCAATGTGGGAGACCCAGGTTTGATCCCTGGGATGGGAAGATCCCCTGGAGAAGGGAATGGCAACTCACTTCAGTATTCCTGCCTGGAAAAATCCCATGGACGGAGGAGACTAACAGGCTACAGTCCATGGGATCGCAGAGTCAGACACGACTGAGCGGCTTCATTTCTTGTTTAGTTGCTAAGTCACGTCCAACTCTTTTGCAACCCCATGGAATAAGAATCTGTAAATTGCAAACGTGGGATCTAGAAAAGGAAAAGATGCAGACCTTGCCCTTTTGAAGAGAAGAGTATGTATATACATCAGAATTATGAATTTGCATGTCGAGTTTTTGTACATTTTTTCCACTTTTTTACCTAATGGTTGCCACTTGGGTGGCTCTCAATAGTTACTGGTTGAATAGATTGGTCCACACTTGTCTTCCCATCCTCATCTGTGTGTGTGTGTGTGTACATTTACACACATGTGGAGGGAATGCTGAGATCCATCCATTTATCACCTATGTTTGTTTAATGTTCATCATAGCAAGTGAAATGAAATCCTGATGACAGGTTTTTTCTTGCTTCCCTTCTGACTTGAGAAGAATTTAGGTTGATAACCCAAAGTTCCAGGAGCGTTATCTATGATTCCCAAACAACTCTGTGAAGGGGTGTTTTCAGAGCTCTGCACAAGAAGCCCTAGACCAGTCTGAAGCTGTTCACTGGGAATGAATTTGAAGAAAAATAAGTGCAGGGAATTGAAACATATGCTCTGTTATTTGCAGAACATAAATGTAAAATATGCCCTGGGGAGCTAAAGTATAAAGAAGCGAGGCATGGAAATTAAATTGTTTTTCATGCTATCCATCCCAAGTTATTGTGGGGTGCCTGGCAATGGTTTGTGAGAAAGGTTGGCAGCGGTCCCCACACTCTAAAAATCATTTATTATGCAAATAGGAACCAAAAAACTCAGGTGGTTCTGTTGTCCTATCAAAGAAAAGGCTCTCAGGGTAGGTGGAGTTTGGGGGAGAATATATTCTTTAATCAGAAATAACTTGTGAATGACATGTTGAAAATGGATGCGTCTTTAGGGGACCACAAGTGTGAAGAGTTCCTACAGAGCCATCCTTCTTCATAAAGTAGAACTTGCCACCAGCACCATCAGCTCCTATGACCTTTGCCTCTGGTGTTTGACTAACTTCAGTTTCCAGATATAGTTTAGATAATTAAGTGGGGGGAGGGATTCGTTTAAAGCTCCAATGATCCTACACATTCAGGTTGAATTTCAGTGTATTATGAATAATGTTTCAATCTAAACACAAGGATCTAAGCTGACTTGAAAGGAATGTGATATGATCTGCTCTGCAAACAGCCCTTTCTCAAAAGTCCACACTCATATTTATTCTGATTCAATTTGGGAGTTGACTGTCAGGCCCTGATGATCTGCAGAAGACTGCACGTCTCAAAGCCTGGCTGTTTTTTTTTTTCTTTTACTGAAAGTTTTCAATCCTGTTCATTCATTCATATATTCATGATTTATTTTCTGAGAGCTTACTCTCTGCCAGGCATTGGGCCACATCTTACAGATATAATAAACCATTAGTGATTTTTTTTTAATATACTGTATGATTTTATTTGAAAGTTTAGAAAAGACAAACTAATCAACATGTCAGAAAGCAAATAAAGGATCATCTGGATTGGCGATCGAACTGACTACTAAAGGATACAAGGGGGCTTTTTGTGGCAGTGGAAATGTTCTTTCTTGATTGTGATGGTAACATGAGCGTATACACTTTCCCCAAAACTTGTTAATTTGTATAATTTAAGCGTGTGAATTATACCTCAATCAGGGGAAAGAGAAAAATGTGAAATGGGAGCACAACAGAACTCTTTTGGGTTAATTACTCAGATGGCATTATTTCTTGATGGTGACTTTCTGTGCTCTATCCCTAAGGTCTAAATGTCTGTATTATCATCATAGTCTAAAACAGAGGCAGCAGAGAAAGTGTGATGGCAAACTAAGAATACAGAATGTCTAGGGTTGTGTATTCAGTTTGACATTTGCACACACCAAATATCGTGCGTATAATAATTTCTGCTCCCCAGCAGGGAAGGATGTGATGGAGCCCACTTCACTTAAGGAAGGATGGGCAGTTAGAGGAGGAGACTGGTCAGAGGCCACTGAGTATGGCAATTACTGTTCTTCTCCTATGGTTGACATGAGGGTCTGGAATATAAATAGATACCCTAGCTGAAAAGCTGTGAGCAAGATTTAAATGGGCCTCATTTTTAGTGAAAGATACTGATGATAACTAGTGTGTTACTGAATAATGGTCATAAATGTGAACCACACAACTTGTTTTGCCGTGAGTCTTCCATTCCTCGATTCTATAGCAGCGATCAGGAACACAGAAGGGTATCAGTAAAGCCTGCCGTCTTTAGATTTAAATTTATCAGCAGCAGCCTGAAAGCTTCCTGTGTAATTACATTAGCTCTAATGAAAGGAGAAAAGGTGAGTGCTGCATTATTCAAAGGATAGAAGGATGCCCTGAGATTTTACTTTGTCAAGATCTTAACTGTGTCTCTATTTCATTTCTTTTTATAAGCAAGAAGCTACATTAAAGAGACTCTCTACCCTCTTTAGGCTCTTCCCTTTTGGCCAAAGTGAAATATTTACTTCATAGCATTCAGGAGAAAAGAGAGGAATTTCCCAGTGCAGTATGAGGGGCCTTCCTGTGCGCACCCCACCTTCATTACGTGATGTTACTGAAGTAAGGCTCCTGAGTTTTCTTTCAGTTTGACATTGATATGAATACGGCTAAGTCACCTTTAGCCTTGATCTTTTCTAGCTTCTGGTTGGAAATACGGAGCCAAATGGTGGCTACACAGCAGCTTAAGTTCTTAAGCTTATCCACGTTTCCCCTCCTTCTTCAGTTCTCTTGACAAAATGCACTGCTCCGTCAGTCACCTCCCTAAACTGACTTTAAGATGCACCCTTTAGAAGACAGTTACACACCAGGCTCTAGCAAAACTGTTAAATGGCTCACTCATCATCCCAGATACCTTTTCAGGGAATGAATGGAGAGAGACCAGGCAGAGAAATACCTTCAAATTTAGAGCCGACTAACTGATACGCTGAAATTCTTAGTCTCAGAGACGTATGATAGTGCCGGGTGTCAGATACCTAACCTTATAAGACTATTTAAAAATACCAGGAAGGCTTTAATTGTTGAAATTTCTATTTATAATTGACTTAGAGTGTTCATGCTAACTTCTGCTGAACAGCAAAGTGACACCATTTTGTGTGTATATATATATATACACATATGTATATACACACACATATATACATTCTTTTTCATTATGGCTTAGCCCAGCATATTGAATGTAGTTCCCTGTTCTATACAGTAGGACCTTGTTATTTATCCATTCAACAGTTTGCATTTGTTAATCCCAAATCATCCTTCCCTGCCCCATTCCCCCTTAACAACCACACGTCTGTTCTCTATGTCTGTGAGTCTGTTTTGTAGATAAGTCCGTCTGTGCCATGTGTTAGCTTCCACATATAAGTGATATGTTTCTCTTTCTCTCACTTTTCTTAGTAATCTCTAGGTCTATACATACTGCTGCAAATGTCACTAGTTCGTTTTTTATGGCTGAGTAATATTCCAGTGTGTATGTGTGTACACACACCACCCACATCTTCTTTATCCATTCATCTATTGATGGGCACTTAGGTTGTTTCCATGTCTTGGCTATTGTAAATAGTGCTTCTGAGAACATAGGAATGCAGGTATCTTTTTGAATTATGGATTTCTCTGGACATATGCCCAGGAATGAGATTGCTGGATTTTATGATAACTCTTTTTAGTTTTCTGAGGCACCTCCATACTATTGTCCATAATAGCTGTACTGATTTACATTAGGAAGACTGTAAGTAAAAATCTGAGTATACACTTGAACGATAAGCCCTTCTATATGTCACTGAAGGAAACAATATTTTGTTGTTATTTTGTACTTTGTGAACCTCCTATAAATTGCTGTGAGGTGGCCCATCTTTGAGAGCATCTGTAAGTTATTCAGCTGAGGATGCTTCCTGATAACTGGAGATTCTACAAATAACTTCTTGGCGTTTTCTGTTTCAGGGGTGAGTTTACTGATACCACATGGCGCCATCCCAGAGGAGAATTCCTGGGAAATTTACATGTCCATCAACCAAGGTGAACCCAGGTAAGAGACAGAGAAAATTAATGAAATCTTAAGTGTGAAATGGAACTTCTGCAGAAAATCTGAAGTTATTAAGATAAGGTGACATAGAGGTATGTGGGTGAGAGTGTAAGCTACTTGGACTGTTAAGAGGGAAAAAGCAATTGCAAACCTGTTGGCTTTCCTTTTGTAGACTGCTAACCCAAGTCACCGACATCTAGACAGCAGACACCAAAATCAGTTTATCAGTAGCTGTGCTAAGTCGTGTCCGACTCTTTTGTGACCCCATGGACTATAGCCCGCCAGGCTCCTCTGTCCATGGGATTCTCCAGGCAGGAATACTGGAGTGGGTTGCTATTCCCTCCTCCAGGGGATCTTCCCGACCCATGGATCGAACCTGTGTCTCTAAGGTCTCCTGCACTGGCAGGGAGGTTCTTTACCAATAGCACCATCGTTAGTAGGGTCTCTCCACAAAGAGCCACTGTCTCACAGAACCCTCCTCTCAAAAGAAAAACATATCCTCCTGAGGGTACTCTTTGGTTTTACACATTATGAAAAATGCAGAGAATAACTGACTTGTGACCTTTTAGCATCAGCAGAACACCTGCCCTATAGCTGAGACAATTTCTTAAGCAATTTTTCTCAAAAATATATTCTACACTTCAATAGCTTTCAGATCTGACAAATTTCAGCAGCATTAAATTCAATTACATGAAAAAATACAAATCTTGCCTCATACTTTTTTAATGAAAGTAGCTGGTTATTTTCCTAGTGCAACTATGGTATTTGTAGAAATGTTGCCTTCCTCCACATAAGATAATCCAAACTCTTTAGAAAGCAATTTCTCTTATCAGTTAGATCTATATACCTCTGGCATTTTCAGTCATAACATCTTGGTTATTTTAGAATAGATTTTGTTATTAGCAAAAAAAAAAAAAATACACTCATGAAGGAAAAACAGAGAAACAGATGGTTTGAACAGACTTTGATAGCTATCTCCATAAGAGGATTTGTTAGTATCCAGTGGTTTTCACTTTCTGCTCTATGGGATTTGAGAAAAATGGAAGAAAAGGCTCTGCTAGTTGGCTGTTGGGGAGGAATTGCTTGTAAGCCATGCTATGTTGGGCTCTTGTATTATCTGCTCAGATCTGTAGACTAATGTCCTTTACTTGGGCACCTGAAAACATTCCAGTGTTTAAGTATCTGCACTTGGCAAGAGGGAAACCAAGAAGCAGAACTTTTATTCAAAATCTCAACTAAGCAGACCTAAGAACAGACTTCTCTGGAATAGTCACCTTGTTTTTCTCTCTTTGGATGGATTTATTGAAGCAACTCTACCTGTTCAAAATTGAGGTCATGGTCAATTACATATAAGCTTCTAAATGCATCATCCTTCAAGTTTGAGGCGGAATTCAGACAACCTTACCTGAAAATCATGGCCTCTTGCAAACCCTCCTCCACTCTGCATCCTGTTCCCTTTGTGGTAATGAGCCTGTGTTCAGCTCTTTCTTCTCAAACCCATCCCTACTGTCTTCTCCCACATTAGGCAAGAACCAGCCTAGGAGTCTTTGACAAATTCAAAGGCACCTAATGCACAGCTCACCCCAATCCTCACCTCTTAGACCCTTATTCTTAGGAGGGCAGAGCTAGATTGTGTCCAAAGACATCAAACATGCAAGGACTTAAATAAAAACGCCCAAAATGGGGGAACTAGCTCTTGGGACATCCTGAAATGGCAAAAAAATATATAAAAATTTGCTGGAGCCCAAAGGCTTTGAAAGACGAATTTGGCCTCCTGGGATTACACCCTGCTAAGCTTTGCAAGTTTCAGGTTTATCAGTTTGGTTTATCCATCTGTAGCTAAGGTGTAAGTTCATTGCTGCCTTTCAGGAAGTTGGACAGAAATAGGAACAGCGTCCACAATTTCCCATCTATGAGGTGAGCATGTAACAGAGGATGGAGCAAAATTATAGGAAGCACACATTTCCATTTGCCAAAACCTTCCCAGCTGTTCCTGCCTTTCAAGGAAATGACTGGTCACTAAACTGCAGCCCACTTACCTTCCTTGGCTGTTCTCGCTCCTTTTGAAGGAGCTCCAAACTACATACTGAAAAAAACACTAAAAATAGTAAATGCCTTTTAGTTACTCTTTTTTTAAAGTTCAGGTAAGTTTTTTCCATCCTTGCTAGGGGGCTGCTCAGATGTGAGTTCTGCTTTTAATCCTATGATTAATCAGGAGACCGCTGATGTACCTATTTAGTGTCCTCTCTCTTCTTTTATAAGATCACTTGAAAACCCATTTTCATTTTATGCTGTCTGTCATTCTGAACTTGAGCTCAGATTAAGACCCATTTCCGCAAGTTCATAAAGCTGGAAAAGCACTGCTCTGACTTTTAGTTCAGAGGTGTGAGAATTGGACTTTGTGACTGCCCATCACTCCACACACAGCGAATTACAGTAGGATCTCCCCAACACCATCTTGATTCTGTGTTTAAATGCTGTTCCATTCTCCTATTGATGATACATTTCTGTTACTCTTTTCTGAGTTACATCCCTGGTGTAGCAGGGTGATGACTTAGTGAAACTGTAATGGATAGCACAGATGCAGATGCCCAGGGTTATAGCTGTGTGGAGCGAACCACAGACTCAGAACAAACCCCCGTATTCAAATAGTCTCAGATGGATATACTTAACATTTTGGCAAGTTTCAAGGAAGGTTGTTCTTTGTCTGAATTGAATTTGCCCTATCTCTCTTAGAACATCCTACTTGCATACCTGGGAAATTTCCAAGAGCAGATTGTATTGAATTAGCCAAAAATTTCATTCAGATGTTACAGAAAATCTAAACAAACTTTCTGACCAACCCAATGTTTCCGTTAGGTGGAATGATGTCACTTTCCTTCCTCAATGTTCCTGCTTTGTCTATACTCTCAGGCTTGAACCACCATCCTAATGAAGCTTTTCTAACCTCTTCTATCAGTCTGGACCTTTGGTCATAATGCTGAGGAAATAAACTCTGCTGACTTTGTGCACATATAGGTACACATTAGTTTGCTAGAAGGACACCTTGCATCCTTGGAATTACTTACCTCTGTCTCAGTAGAACCTGCAAGGCACTCTCACATGCGTTTAAGTCATTTCATCTCCCCAGTAAAAAAGAGAGGGTTTTGTACAGATTTTGCAATGAGAAGAGCTAAAAAATGAAGTTTCCAAGAAAGGAAGCTGCTTCGCAAGGCTGTATTACTTACCAGCTGAGCTGGGGTTTGACTTCAGGACATCTGACTCCAATTCCACGGCTCATGGACTAAAGGATGCCACCTCTCCTTGACATCATAGACGTTAACAGCTTTCTGACCTTGCGTTACAAGGCTTAGACCCTGGAATTGCTCTGTAAAAGCAGCAGACAGGATCAAGTTGAACATTCCTTAGATGTCTACAGTGGTAAATTGCTGTTGTTATGTTATAGCTGAGAGAAGAAAGGCTGGAAACAGGTGTCACATCAGTGCTGAAACTTAGTGGACATGATGTTCAGAGATTTTTGAGCTTGGTGGCTAAGTGTGTGAGCTCAGGCCTCTGAGCCCTGAGTTCAGACTTCAGACTCACTGCTCTTATTCATGTGACTGTAGGTAAGTTAATGAAACTCTTTGACTGTGGGTATATAGTGGGTACCTACCTATTAGGGACATTTATAGGATTGTAGGATATATACAGTAATACTACAATCTTGTATTAATAGTATTAATAGTATTTTACCTATTAATACTTTAGATAGTTTATATGTCCTTTTATTTTCTCATTCATCCTGTATAGTAAACAATTATTCTAATTTTGTAGGTTTGAAAATTAAGACCGAGAAAACTTAGTACATTTGCCTTAGGTGGGATTGGGCACCAAAACAAAAGTTTTTGACTAATAATGTATTTTTTAAACTATGTCCCACTTTAAAGCATATTATTCTTGAGTCTAGTAAGACGTGTTTAATGAGACACAGGGCTTATGCCTACGATGGAAGTACCATGAAACATACAGAGAGGGGTCCAGATTTTGGGAAGACAATGGTAATATGATAATTCAATGTGGAATTATGGTGCAATAGAGAATTTCAGAGAGAGCAGTGGGAAAATGGAGGAGACCTTAAGTCTATTCTAAGGATGGATTTACAGAGGGGGTTGTAGGGAAGGTGGCTTAAAAGATCAGCAGAACTTAGCCAGACAAGAACAGTATAAGGGTTATAAAACTCAGTAATTTCTAGCTCCAAGATACATTTTCCAGTATTTCTATACAGTAGAAGGTAGGAAGGGGGTGTTTGAGTAAATAAATCCAGGCTTTATTATTATTATTATTCAGGTATAGTTGCTTCACAGTGTTACTTTCTGCTGTATGACGAAATGAGTCAGCCATATGTATACAACTTCTTGGACCTCCCTCCATCCCCCACCCCACCCCTCTAGGTCATCCGCGAGCACCAAGCTGAGCTCCCTGTGCTATATACAGCAGCTTCCCACCAGCTACTTTATACAGAGTTGTATAGATCTGTCAGTCTTAATCTCCCAGTTCATTTCACACCTCTTTCTGCACATCCCTTCTCTACATCTACATCTCTATTCCTGCCCCGCAAATAGTTTACACATATATGTGGAATTTAGAAAGAATGGTAAATATATGATATTTGTCTTTCTGTGTCTGACTTACTTCACTCTGTATAGCAGTCTCTAGGTCCATCCACATCTCTACAGATGACCCAGCTGGGTTGCTTTCCATGGCTGAGTAATATTCTATCGTGTATATGTACCTCATCTTCTTTATCCATTTATCTTTCAGTGGATATCTAGGTTGCTTCCAAGTCCTAGCCATGGTAAATAGTGCTGAAATGAACACTGGGGTGCATGTCTTTTTGAATTATGGTTTTCTCAGGGTATATGCTGGAAAAGGAAATGACAACCCACTCCACTATGCTTGCCTGGAGAATCCCCTGGACAGAGGAGCCTGGAAGGCTATAGTCAATGGGTCACAAGAGATGACCTGACTTAATGACTAAACCACCACCACAAGGTATATGCCCAGTAGCAGGATTGCTGGGTCACATGATGGTTCTATTGTTTTTTAAGGAACCTCCATACTGTTCAGGCATACAGCCGAATAATTCAGTTTTATTTTTTTCAGATTCTCTTCCATTATAGGTTACAAGGTATTGAATATAGTTACATGTGCTATATAGTAAATCCTTGTCATTTATCTATTAATCCCAAGTTCCTAATTTCTCTCTCCCCCTAACTTTCCCTTTTGGTAACCATAAGATCATTCGCATTATTTTAGATTGCACATGTATAATATTTATTTTTATCTGACTTACTCCCTTGCTCAGTCTCTTATGGGGTCACTTCTTTCTCCTGGGTCCTGGTGCGCACAAGGTTTTGTTTGTGCCCTCCAAGAGTCTGTTTCCCCAGACTTGCCCGTGGAAGTTCTATAATCAAATCCCACTGGCCTTCAAAGTCAAATTCCCTGGGGGTTCTCAGTCCCTTTGCTGGATCCTCAGGTTGGGAAATCTGTTGTGGGCCCTAGAACTTTTGCAACAGTGCGAGAGCATCTTTGGTCTAATCCTCCTCCAGTTTTGTGGGTCATCTGCTCTGTGGAGCTAATGGTGACCTCCTCCAGAGGACTTATACCAGATGCCGCGCCTCCCAGGACTGCTGCAGCCAGAACCCCTGTCCCCACTGCAGGCCACTGCTGACCCATGCCTCCGCAGCAGACTCTGAAACACTCATAGGCAGGTCTGGCTCAGTCTCTTTTGGGGTCACTGCTTCTTTCCCTGGGTCCTGGTGTTCACAAGGTTTTGTTTGCACCCTTCAAGCATTTCTGGTGGGTATGAGATTTGATTTTAAACATGATTGCACCTGTACTACCATCTTGTTGGGGCTTCTCCTTTCCCCTTGGACTTGGGATATCTTTTTTTGGTGGGATCCAACATTCTCCTTTCGATGGTTGTTCAGCAGCTAGTTGCGATTTTGGTCTTCTCACAGGAGAAGATGAGCACACATCCTACTCCGCCATCTTCCCTTAGTATGATCATCTCTAGGTCCATCCATGTTGCAGATGCTAAGACTTCACTCCTTTTTGTGGGTGAGTAATATTCCATTGTATATATGTGCCACATACTCTCTATCCATCTGTCTGTTGGTGGATACTTAAGTTGCTTCTGTGTCTTGGCTGCTGTACATAGTCCCACTAGGAACATTGGGGAGCAGGTATCATCTTGTTTCCCCCCTCCCTGCTTTAAAGTCACTTTGATGCCAAAATATTGCCTCAAGCAGCTTCCTTCCAATTCTACCCCAGGCCTAGGCACAGACAGAAGGATTAGGTTTTATGTGCTGCTTCACTCACAAAATAGAGAATGCTTCCTGATGTCACAGGAGCTAGAATAGCCTCACAGAAAGGCAAAAGCACGAACTTGGATCTGCCAGAAGCATTTGCAGGTGAGAGGCCCTTGGTATTCTCCTGACACAAGGGTATTTAAGCAGCTAAGTCAATGCCGAACACAGCTGCCTTTATCAAGTAGGCTGCTTTGGAGGGCAGGAAAGCAGCAATGATCACTTTTAACAAGCTTGTCTCTTTTCCCAAGCTTTAATTCAAAAGAATTGGGGTATTTTCTAACATTTTTTCAGGAGCTGTTTTTTGGGAAGGGGGTGGATTTTTCATCTTCTTTAAGAAACTTTTGATAACTTTTATTAAATAAGGTGTTTAATAGAACTACCCTATGACCCAGCAATCTCACTCCTAGGCATATATGCAGAGAAAACCACAATTCGAAAAGATACATGCTCCTTAATGTTCACTGCAGCGCTGCTTACAATAGTCAAGAAGTGGAAGCAGCCTAGATGCCCATCAGCAGAGGAGTTGATAAAGAATATGTGGTGCATATATACAATGAAATGGAACATATACTCAGCTATTAAAAAAAATGAAATAATGCCATTTGCTGCAACATGGATGGACCCAAGATGATCATACTAAGTGAAGTCAGACAGACAAATATATAATACCACTTATATGTGGCATCAACAGAAAGGAACAAATGAATTTATTCATAAAACAGAAATAGAGTCAAGGATATAGAAAACAAACTTATGGTTACTGGGGGGAAGGAAGGGAGGATAAAGTGGGAGATTAGGGTTGACAATATACATAGTACTGTATATAAAATAGATAACCAATAAGGACTTACTTTAGAACAAACAGGGAACTCTACTCAATACTCTGTCATGAACTATAGGGGAAAAGAATCCAAAGAATGGACATCTTTTATGTGTAAATGATTCATTTTGCTGTACATCTGAAACGAATACAACATTGTAAATCAACTATACTCCAGTCAATTCTTTTTTAAAACCATAAAGGTTTTTAAAGTATTTTAAAAATCAGTTATTTCAGAACTTTCCCCACATACATACAGAAAATGATACAGATGTAGCACAATCATCTCACTACCCTGTCTGCACCCCTCCCCACCCCATGGGCTTCCCCGTGGCTCAGCTGGTAAAGAATCCACCTGCAGTGTGGGAGACCTGGGTTCGACCCGTGGGTTGGGAAGATCCCCTGGAGAAGGGAAAGGCTACCCACTCCAGTATTCTGGCCTGGAGAATTCCAGGGACTGTGTAGCCCATGGGATCGCAAAGAGTTGGACACAACTGAGCGACTTTCACTCCCCGCCCCCGCCCATGGTTGGTAAGTAGAGAAATGGACTGGAACATTACTCTATGGAGCTTTCTTCTGAGAAGCAATAAAATAAAATCAAAGGCAAACATTCATTTCTTTTTCCAATTACACTGTCATGTGGATATTCCTGACCAAGTGCTTAGACTAGAGTTGGAAATGTAAATAATCTTCCTGAAGAGTTTACAAAAGGACACAGGTTTGGAATTAAGGCTCAACCCAGATGGAATATTTTCTCTCAGATGGTATGGTCTTCCCACTGGTACCTCTTGGGGTGAGGATTGGGAAGGCAGAAGTGGTGGTGGTAGGAAATATTAACTTTGGGGGGATGCCTTGATAATGGTGCAATAGCTTTGATAGCAAAACATGAAATAAGACCAAATGTAAGACTGGGAAGAAAGTAGGTCTGGATAGAATAAAGCAGACAATTCCTTTTCTAATAATAACTCAATTCAGCACTGCAGTGTAACTGCTTCTGCAGAATGATTTCATGTAGCTTTTTCTCCAGAGTTGCCAGAACAACACACACAAAAACAAAATTATAAACGACTTGATCACATAGCAAGCCTAATAGAGGATCCAAGCACTCAGAAATGTCCTTAGGCTGTTTGGGAGGATGTCATTTTTAGACCAGAAAGAAAACACAGATATCTATGGCCATTTAACTTGTAAAAATGGTGCTAATGAAATGAATCTGTTTCTAGTAAACTACTCTTTATGTCAAAGCAGACATTCGAGGCCATTTTAAAACCACTCATCCAAGTAAAATATGAAACTGCATACACTTTTCCTGGGGCATCTGATTTCACAGAAACTAAGAAACTCCTATCATCAGACTACTACAGTTAGTGTACTGGTCCCAGTCAAAACCTTACCTCTTAAGCACAAGGTAAGAGCACCTGTCTTTGGCTCTACTCTAACACCAGGTGACTGGTCAGGACATTACTGCAGGGAGAAGTGTCAGTCACTCAGTCATGCCTGACTCTTTACGACCCCATGGACTGTAGCCCGCCAGGCTCCTCTGTCCATGGGATGCTCTAGTCAAGAATATTGCCTGGAGTTCCTCCCAACCCAGGGATACTAGAGTAGGTTGCCATTCCCTTCTCCAGGGGATCCTCCTGACCCAGGGATCAAACCCAGGTCTCCTGCATTGCAGGCAGATTCTTTACCATCTGAGCTACCAGGGAAGGCAAACCTGGCCAAAAATCTCTGGGTTGATTTGCATCTCTGTCTGCATCCTGCAACTAGGACGACTTACCCACTAGGGTGTATTTCAAGCCATCCTATGGCAACTCAGGCAAAGAAAACACTGCACCTTCTCACTGCAAGAGTTATGAAGTTCACTGGAATATTTCCCACAATGGTCTTATGAGCTCAGTTCAGTCAATGGCAAGGGCCAGATGTACTCAGTACTGTGAACCAGGAAAAATAGGACTCCTTATATGGAAAGAGGTTATTTCTGGTGGAGGTGTTGGTTGGAGGACAGGTTGTGTATATGTATCAAGATGATGTTTGGGGACACAGGGGACTTGTTCTATATTCCTGAAATTGACAAACCTCAGAAATGATTTAGAGAGAGAGAAAGAAGCAACTAGGTACCCCCAACAGTCTAAATTCAGAGATCTCACCAGCTATAATGTCAAGGCTAATTTTTCCACCTCCCTGCAGAACCTGCTAAGCAGCATCATTTCGTCAGAATGGGCACCACCCACCCATGTACAATCATGCCTTATCCCTCCCTATTGACATAAAAATGGGACATGGAGAGAGAAAAAGAGAAGACACATTTTGGGGAAGTATGCAGATCCAAAATGGCTGTCCCCAATCTCACCAAAACCAAAGAGAGTAGCCCCAAGAGAGTGATTGATAAAATTCAGGTCAACTGCAGGAAGTGGATATTGATACCTGATTTTCTTATTGTTTAATTTACAAAGATACAAAGTCCATGGAATTTGCTTGAGCTGTGTCTCGGTGGTACTGAGTCCTTCCCTTTTAACTGCTAACACATTCCTAAACTGTCCTAGAGGACAGTTTAATTCAGTGATAGCAACATGTTAAGTGTTCGGTGTTACCAGGAAACAGGGAAAAAAATAAAAGCTTTGAGAAAAGATACCATGCTGCAAATGCCAAGGAAAAAGGGACAAAGAGCTCTTCCATAACTTCCAGTTCCCCATATTCGCAAGAGGTAGAGAAGATGAACCCAGCCCAGGAGGTATGAGCCAGAAAGGGTAAATGAGATCGAAAACAAGTTTGCCAGGGGCCACTTCAGGGTGAGGAAAAGAGGCTCAGAGAGCAGGTCAAGATCCTGCCAGCTAGGGGCCAGCTGGCATGTGTACCTGAAACACACAAGGAACAACAGATGCTTAGGGGTAGCTGTTTGCAATCCAGCCCCCTGTGCCCTCTGTTGGTGAGGCCTTTTGGAGTCATCTATACTGAATCCATAAAGGAGCATCGTAAGCCATCCAAGGAAAATATGCCACAGTTAATTAAGAGATGGGGTATAATTCCCTTCTCTCAAGTGCAGTGCCGCAGAGATACGCTCATGGAAGAGGGAATTCACCAGGGAGCAGGTTGTCTGCTCCAGACCCAGCATCTAGAACCTTGTGCTGTGCTTTGTCACTCAGTCGTGTCCAACTCTTTGCGACCCCATGGACTATAGCCCGCCAGGCTCCTCTGTCCATGGGGATTCTCCAGGCAAAATACTGGAGTGGGTTGAAATGCCCTTCTCCAGGGGATCTTCCCAATCCAGGGATCAAACCCAGTTCTCCCACATTGCAGGCAGATTGCTTACCATCTGAGCCACCAGGGAAGCCCTTGAACACTAGTACCTTGTGTTTCTGCAGATACACATGAGTGTGTACACAGGTGTGTGCATGGGTACTGGGGCGGGGGTGTGGAACTTTGAATCAGATGTAAAATTAAAGTTTTTAAATGAACAAAAATCAGCCCCCAAAACAATTTTAATAATTCAGTGTTCCTGAAAAATTATAGAATTAAAATTTAATATCTTCAAGGTACCCTGCTACCATGGACAGTTCCACTAAGCACAACTGTTAGAATGACTGCTAGGAAAACCAGAACCACTTAATACCACAATAGATGAAACCCAGTAACTCAAATTAATGATATTTTGCTACATATGGTGACAGACACACAAATTTAACCAGGAGTGAAGGGATGAACCTTGTGTAAAGACTCAGGGTAGGTTCCAGAGAGGAAGTGGCAATTGACTTAAAAACTGAGTAAAAAGCATTACAGGGAACAGAATGTGCAACATCATAGAGGTATAAACAGCATCACTTATTTTGGAACTAAGCAAATCAGAACAAAATAAGAAAAGTAGAGTGATAAAGAATGAGGCTGAAAAAATAAAGATTTGACCGTGTGCAACATTGTTGACTAAGGGAAACTGAAATGTACCTGGTGGGTAGGGATTGATGAGGCGTGCTTACACTTGGTGTGTATTGTCTCCTGCTTCATCTCCATTGCCACTTCCCATGATCAAGTCTTTATTATTCCAGTATCCTTCTGAGTACAGTAAAAAGATGCCTCATTTTGCCTAGTGCAGATATTAATAGTCCTCCTTTTCACACTCAGAGTCTCTCAATTTGGACAATAAATGATAGTCACTCTACATTTGGGTGTCCTTGTCTCTAGCTGTGAACGTTTTAAATCCTTTCTCTAATCCCCACATTGCTCCCAATGGGGAGTTTTGAGAGAGAGACATGGGGAAGAGGAACTCAGCAAGATCGGTGTGTGTGCACGTGTGTGGGTTAATGTGGAGTGAGAGAGATGAAGGACCTGGAGATAATTCCCAGAATTCTGGTTTGGGAACTGACGATTAATTAGTAGAGAGAGGTTTGCCAGCTGAAGTCACGTGAGAGTTTGTGCTAACAGTTGCTTTGGGAGCAACTCTGGATTTTTTTTCTGGAACAAATATAGCTCTTTCCCTTACAAGAAAAGAGGTAGGAAAAAAATTGATCACAAAATAAATAAAATACAAAAATTATATGTATATTCAAAAAAAAAAAAACTGCTGAGTTGAAATCCCATGTCACGTGTTTGGGCTTCCCTGGTGCCTCAGCAGTAAAGAATCTGCTTGCAATGCAGAAGACACAGGAGAGGTGGGTTCGATCCCCGGGTCAGGAAGATCTTGTAGAGAAGGGAATGGCAACCCACTCCAGTATTCTTGCCTGGAGAATGCCATGGACAGTGGAGCCTGGCAGGCTACAGTCTATGGGGTCGCAGAGTCAAACATGACTGAAGCGACTTAGCATGCGTGCCCACACGTCACTCATTTGGTTGAGCATGTGACAATAGTGCTACTCCCAGCAAAGTATGATGATACTGGATGTAGACTGGGTCTGCGTGCCTCATGCACAGCAGAATCTTCTGCCTGCCTTTGTTTTCTTTCCTTCCTAGCTAGGTAAGAATCTGCCAACCCTGAAATAAACTGATGACATACATAATATATCAGGAAAGTAATTTAGACTTAGGCATTGACATTGCATGAAAATTGAAGAATTATTAAAAATGAGATGACATAGTTGAGTGAGGACCACGGCTACCCAGAAGCCCTGAGTTCCTATCCCCTCTGCCACGTCCATCCTGGGCAGCTTTGAGCTAGTCATTTTCTTTCTCTAAACCTCAATCTGGAAATTTTGTGTATTATTAGCTGAATTCCAGGATTTGGATGAGGACAGTAGAGTGACTTTAAATATGACAAATCCTGTGCAAATTACATGCTACATTTTGTCTATCCTTTTTTTTTCAATTAAAAAGATAGAAAAACACATGGAATTTTCTTGAGCTCTGTCTCAGTGATATTGAGTCCTTCCCTTTTAACTGCTAATGCATTCCTAGACTCAGAGGAAAGTTCAGTTCAGTGACATCAAACATAGTAAGTGTTCACTCTAAAATCAAGAGCCTTGTCTTAAAGAAGAGTAGAGTTGCCATATGATCCACAATCACATTCCTAGGCATATACCCAGATGAAACTAATTCAAAATGATACATTCACCCCTGTGTTCATGACAGCACTGCTTTCAATGGCCAAGACGTGGAAGCATCCTAAATGTCCAGCAACAGAGGCATGGATAAACAAAATGCAGTATACATAGACAGTGGAATATTAGTCATAAAAAGTAACAAAATAATGCCGATGCAACATGGATGCAACTGGAGATTATACTAAGGGAAGTCAGTCAGACAGAAAGACAAATACCATATGGTATCACTTATATGTAGCATCTAAAATATGACACAAATTCACCTATCTGCAAAACAGACTCATAGAGAACAAACCTGTGGTCTGCCTTGCCAAGGCAGAGGGGTGCAGAGGAGGGAAGAATTGGGAGTTTGGGATTGGTAGATGCAATCTACCTACCTATTATATATAGGATGGATAAACAACAAGGTCTTACTGTATAGCACAGGGAACTATATTCAATCTTCTGGTATAAACTAATGGAAGAGAATCTAAAAGAAATGAAATAAATTTTAAATAAAAATTAAAATAAAGAGCCTTGTGATGATACAAAAGACACCCCGCATCAATTCTTTCATCTGCCTGTTTCTGATAACTTAATTCTGCCCTCTTGATTGATGCTTTTGAGGTATACTCTATGGGTCCAAACAAGGGGTTCTGGGTGGGCTGATGTTTAGATGAGGAGATAGTGTCCAGTCAAGCTGGGGCGGGTGCTTATGCCAACTTTGTCCCTGTCCACTTTGCCAGGCTTTCCTTGCTGGAGAGTGATGGATATAAATGAACGGCAGTTTGTTTACTGGTCAGTCACGGATTTGAATTTGGTTTGGTGCTTTTGAGTTTTCAACATTTCTATTGGAATAATCACACTGATGGTATCTAGCTATCCCTTTGAGGAGATGTGGGTTAGTGAACTCTGTAACAGTCATAGGGACCCCTTGAGGAGGAGAGGTGCTCCAAAATAACAAACAGAGTTGCCACCTGTGCTCCTGAGAGGGGAGTAAATTGCTACCACTTGGGAAGCATGTCAATTCCTCCAGGCTTCCAGGGCCATGCGGTGTCATAAAAAGGGCAATTTATCAAATGGTACCTTAATGGCTTAGAAGGGTTAATGCACATTGAACTGAAGTCTTTTCTGCAGTAAAATCACACTGGTTTCTTCACAGAGTCATTTAGGTTAGAATATAATGCCATTAACCCCCAAAATGAGGTGGAGAAGAGAAAAATAGTGGAAGAAAGTGGGAAAGAAAGGGGGTGGGGGGTTCTCACACTGTCATTGTATGATTGCTCTTTTCGGAAAAGAGAACTTCCCCGTACCACGCTGCTTGACCCATCCCCTCCACCTCACATCCCCTTGGTCCATACACAAACTGCATGCATGAAAATTGCCATCATTTTAATCAAAGTGCATTCGAAGCCCACAGGAGCTCACAATGTGAAGTGATTAGAGTGGTCCAGAGGAGTCTTTTAATTAAAGATGCCATTGACAAGATAACAATGGTCTGTGAATGTGGTTAATAGGCCTGAATGGAAGGGGCACCTTAATTCAGTAAGAGGAAAGTCACTGGTTTATGAGTTTGATTGTGCATTGTAAAGGAACAGCACATACTGTAATTATTTTTATTTGTATGTGCCGTCTCTTTTATTGCCTGTGCTGGAAGTAGAAATAACCTATCCTATTAAGATATTTAATATATATCATCCTTTCCATTTCACTTGGTTATAGCTTAATAAATATGCCAGGAGAAAATGCCAGCCCACACTGGGGCTGCCCTCGTGCTTGCTAAAGCGAGCCCTTTGAAAACCGGCACGATCAACCATCTCCCTTCCTTGGTTACAGTCTTTAAGACAAACCATAACAACTTCCCAGGACCCCATAAAGTTAGAGGCAGATAGGGAGCTTCACTCTGCACGTGAACTTCTGCAGCTGAAGCATGAAGATAACCCACAGGTCAACCGACCCCCTCAAAGATTGTGTGGTGTCCGAAAGACAGCAGTGGGTCAGGAGGCAGCAGCAGAGGGGTCTTGAGGTCTTAAAGTGGACAAGCCATGAAAAAACCAGTGGTAGACAGAAGAATGGAGCCCCAAAGATGTCCACACCCTCGTCCCTGGCACCTTACATGGCAAAAGGGACCTGGCAGATGGGATGAAAGGTTAAGGACATTGAGAAAGAGATTATCTGGATTATGCAAGTCCGCCCACAGAAGGATGCTTCTAAGAGGAGACAGGAGTGTCTGTCAGATAATGAGATTTGAGGATGTTTACAGGGCTCACCGATGGAAGAAGGGGTTTCCACCCAAAGAATGCCAGCAACCTCTAGAAGCTGGGAGAGGCCAGGAAGCAGATTCTTCTCCAGAACCTCGAGCAGGAATACTGCCCTGCTGACACCTCCATTGTAGCTCCCTGGGACTTCTGTCTACATAACTGTAACATAAATTTGTGTTGTTTTGATCCAGTAAGTATATGAAAGTTTAGTCACTCAGGTATGTCCCACTCTGCAACCCCAGGGACTGTAGCCTGCCAGGCTCCTCTATCCATGGAATCCTCTAGGCAAGAATGCTGGAGCGGGTACCTGTTCTTTTCTTCAGGGGATCTTCCTGGCCCAGGGATAGAACCCGGGTCTCCCACATTGCGGGCAGATTCTTTACTATCTGAGCCACCAGGAAGGTAAAATCCAGCAAGCCTATGGAACAGCAATAATAGGAAACCAACACAAGTGTCTATTGTGGCCACACTACACTCCCCAAAGTGCCATTTTCCTTTCTCCAGTGTCTGTGAATACGATCTTACCAATTCTCATGCCAGCATTGCACCTTCAAGGTTCGGAGACCACGTCCCAGGGAACATCTGTCTCCTGTACTGCTGGTACCCCCACCCCACACCACAGGACCCCCACCACTAACAGGAGATTCTAATCCCAGCTCTGTCACAAGGGGGTGTGCCTTCGGCTGTGTCCCTCCACCCCATTCCACACCCTTCTGTCCTCCCCATCCAGTGTCCAGTGTGGATGGTGTTGACCTGATTACTCCTGTGTCCTGTCCCTGCCCTGCCCCCACCTAAATGAAGTGATTCTCTGACACCGGATTCAGGTTGCTGCCGAGAAGGCTGTTTTCCCCATCCAGAATGGCAATGAGTAAACAACTTAGCAGATGATAAAACCTGTCATAACAGCACACCACCTAGATCCACTCTTCTCCCCTCTCTGGTTCACTTTAAAGCACTCTCCGTAAGCCATCAGTATTCCACTTCTCCTAGTAAACAATGCTAAACGCCAACACTGCATGAAAGATGAGGTTTAAATTGTGTCTAGGAACTGGTGATTTACACATGATTTGTGATTCCTTTAGTATATTAATTGGTAAACACCCAATGAATGTGTGTGTAAACTAAAGCCGCTGAACATATGCAGACAGTTGAATCTCTCAGTGGGGTGTTGCTCACATTTCAGCAAAGTCAAATCCTTATTCCAGCCTGTGTGTAACTGCCCTCCCAACCCCAAATCCCATGTGCCAACTCCCCACCCGTGATCCTATTTCAGATAATACCAAGTGGGTGACACTGATCTTTAAGCCCTTTAATAGTAAAGCCAGATGCTTCCATCCTCTGTAAACGGTACTCGTTGCTTGCTGTAATCCACTGTTCTAACTGCTCCTCTCCTGCCCCAACTAATGGCACAGAACGGTGTGAAGAGCCATAACATTATTTCCAGTGACTGCTCATCAACTCCCCAACCGGGCAGCCTTCTGTATTAATACATGTACTATTTAGAGAAAGGCGATGGGAGGAACTGACCCTGTGTATTTGCATTTTTCAACCGTAGTAGCCTCATCCAAAGCCTTCATAGTGAGCATTTCAACTTGACCAGCATCTCAGTTCCATTTCAGAAGCCTACTTGATAGGTATCTAATAGACCATTCCACCCCCACTGTGAAGGCATGGCTTCAGATGCTTTCTCAAGAATCACTCAAGTTTTCAAGAGCCACACTTTCCTCAAACAGTAGTGCCTAGCTAATGTGCATGCAGACAGCGCAAGTACAAAGTACAAGTTCCTGGTCCCTATCTCAGAAATACTGAATCAGAATCATCATGGGTGGTGTCCAGGAATATAATTTTAAACAAGCTCCCCAAGGAATTCAGAACCTTATTACAGTTTTACAGCTACTTAAAGACTGAAAGAGGAATCTACTGTGATAAAGAGATTTTGTTCAACTTTTTTCCTCTATTCTGCCCTTAATCGCCCATCCTCCCTTTCTAGAAGACTATTTTGTTAAATCGTATTTACATGACTTCCCTGGTGGTCCAGTGGTTAAGAATCCGCCTGCCAATGCAGGGGACATGGGTTTGATCCTTGGTCTGGGAAGATTCCACATGCCGCGAAGCAGCTAAGCCCATGCACCACAATTAGTGAATTCACACTCTAGAGCCCGAGAGCCTCAACTACTGAGGCCCTAACACCTAGAGCCCATGCTCTGCAACAAGAGAAGCCACCACAATGAGAAGCCTGTGCACCATAACAAAGACTAGCTCCCACTCGCTCCAAATAGAGAAAGCCACGTGCAGTAATGAAGACCCAGCACATGCATGCTCAGTCACTTCAGTCACATTCGACTATTTGTGACCCCATGGACTGTAGCCCACCAGGCTCCTCTGTCCATGGAATCCTCCAGGCAAGTATACTAGAGTGGGTTGCCATTTCCTTCTCCAGAGGATCTTCCCAAACCAGGGATCGAACCCAGGTCTCCTTCATTGCAGGCTGATTCTTTACCACTGAGCCACGGGGGAAGCCCCAAGACCCGGCACAGCCATAAAATAAATAAGTAAATATTTAAAAAATAAATCCTGTTTACAGAGCAGATGATGTTGGTTAGTCGCTCAGTCATGTTCGACTCTTAGTGACCCCATGGACTGTAGCCCACCAGGCTCCTCTGTCCATGGAATTCTCCAGGCAAGAATGCTGGAGTGGGTTGCCATGCCCTTCTCCAGGGGATCTTCCCTACCCTGGAATTGAACCCGAGTCTCCCACATTGCAGGCAGATTCTTACCGTCTGAGCCATTAGGGAAGCCCACTGGAGTTAAGTCCCCCAGGAGACCTAGTCACGCTCTTGGGGTTGACTGATGTGCCACACTGGCTTTCTAAAGGGCCTGTCTCTCTGGGAGATCCTGAGATGGTGTTTCCTACTGATCTCAAAGATTTGGTCAGAGCTGTGTAGTGACACACACATCAGACTCAAGTAAGACAAGAGAAATCATAAACCTCAAACAGTGATTTTTATCCATAGCAATGTTAGCACTATTGGTCAGTATG
Source organism: Okapia johnstoni (assembly GCA_024291935.2). Taxonomy (NCBI): domain Eukaryota; kingdom Metazoa; phylum Chordata; class Mammalia; order Artiodactyla; family Giraffidae; genus Okapia; species Okapia johnstoni. The sequence continues at coordinate 26,649,646 of CM044327.1, forward strand.
AGGATTTCAGGGAAAAGAGAAAAAGAATAAAAATAGTTAAAACTCTGTATCATCTCAGGTAGGAAACTGTAGGAGGCTGGAGCCAGCTAACTATAGCTTTCATATATCGGCTTTTTATGTCTGTTCCATTAAAATATGATTTAATTATGGATTGACCCAGGGTCTGGCATAGTAAAACTATCATTACCTTCCTGCCCACATTCCTGAGTGATGCTCTGGGTAAAGGTGATCAAAAACCTACATTCATCTGTAATGTAGACCATAAGGACAAAAGGAGACAGTGATGATTACCAAGCACAGCATGGCAGACGACAACAGTAAAAACCGCGTCTTTAAAAACGGAGCCGAGTGTTTTGTTTAAAAAGAGCGACACACTGCAAGCCTAGAATCGGGTCAAGAAATGTTGAGAACAAGAGCCAAATGTGCCTGGATGGAGCTCCAGACCTGCCATGGGCAGTACTTGCCGCCTTGCAGCTGACCTTCACCATGACCCTCTGTTGACCTTGGTGGGCAGATGGTACTGCAGAATGTGAGAGCCCACATGGCAAGGTCTGGGCCACAACCTTGCCACCACCAAGTTCAGAACCACCATCACACATTCTGTGCAGTTGTCAGTGACCCTAGTGATTTCATTGTAGGAATTCTAGACCTGAGCCCCTCTTCATTAGTATCTTTTTGTTTGTTTCGACAGAATTTCAAATTTAAGGAAAAGCTGCAAGAATAGTACAGGTGACTCTTGAACAACATGGCTTTGAACTGGATGGGTTCACTTCAATCGTCAATTAACTACAAGCTGTGTTTGGTTGGATCCACAGGTGTGGAGCCACAGATACAGAGAATCATGGAAGTTGAAGGACAACCATAAGTTATGCATGGGTTTTTGACTTAGTAGAGAGTGTTGGTGTCTGTAAACCCCTATGTGGTCAAGGGGCCTCTGTATAGAGTTCCCAACCTTCCCACGCCCAGATTCACAAACGTTAACATTTTAGTATGTTTTCTGTGTCTGCTGTTTCTCTCTCCATGTGTGTTAATACTGGGTTAGCCAAAAAGTTTGTTCCAGTTTTTCCATGTTGAGGCAAACTTTTGGCCAACCCAATAAAATACACATACACACACAAAGTTTTTAACCATTGTGAACAAGATATTCCTTTGCCCCCAGATACTTCAGTGTGGGCATCCTAAACACAAATTCTTACATGACCAAAGCAAATTATCAAAATCAGGAAATTAACATAGATACAATACTATTATCTACTTCACAGGCTTTATTCATATATCACCTGTTATCCAAATAATGTCCTTTATGGCAATGAAAATTCAGGTGCATTCTGTTGTCATGCACCTTTGGTCTCTTAATCTAGTTCCCGAGTCTGTTGCTAGTTCATTGTATTGACTGTTTTCAAGAGTGCGGCTCAGCTAGTTTGTGAACATCCCTCAAGTTGGGCTGATATTTGTCTAATAAGTTCTATGATTAGTGTCAGGATATGTATTATTGGCAGGAATGTTACAGAAATGATGCTGAGTTCCTTTCACTTTTTCTGAAAGGAAAAGTATGTTCTGAAAATTAATCCCTTTACTGGCAAGATTAACTGAGAACTTGGGTTAGGTGGTGTCTACCAAGGTTCTCAAGTATCAAGTCATGTCGATCCTTTGTAATTAATAAGTACCTTGTGGAAAGATACTTTGAAGCCATGCAAATAGTCTCTTACTATTCTTCAAACTTTCACCAGAGTGTATAGCATCCTATTCATAATCCTTAACTGAGTCAATTATTAATATGGTTAGTTGTCAAATGATGGCATTCTATGCTTATTAGTTGGCTTCCTATTGTGTTGGCTTCCCTGGTGGCTCAGGTGGTAAAGAATCTACCTGCAGTGCAGATCTGGGTTTGATCCCTGTGTAGGGAAGAATCCCCTGGAGAAGGGAATGGCTACCCACTCTGGTATTCTTGCCTGGAGAATTCCATAGACAGAGGAGCCTGGTGGGCTATGACTGAGCGACTAACGCAACATGGTTAGTTTGTTACTATATAGAAGAGTTTTTCCCTCCCCATTCATTCATTCATTTATATCTGTGTCTTTCCTGGTTCCTTACTTTATTCAGTGCGTTGTCATCCTTTACTACCATTATTCACTTTGATGCTCAAAGTGTTCCATACTTGGTCACTGGAAACCACTGGTTCCTATGCTTTCTTCAATAAATATTTTTGAGTGTTTGTGGCCTATATTGGGCTTTGGGCAGGGGTACAACAATAAAATAAAAATAAATTAATAGTACAGTGCATTGGAAGGCAATGGGTATGAAATAAAAGAAAAACAAAGATCAGCTTTTAGGATAAGAAGGTTGCAATGACATTGCTCAGGCATAACTGGGGAAATGCCTTGTTAGTTATTGAAGGAAAGGGAGCAAAGGTCTGTGGGGCATGAGGGAGCTAGTTATGGGGACATCTGAAGGAAGATTCCAGAGCAGGAAAAACAGCTACAGTTTCTTAAGTGGGGGGAAGAGGGTGAGATGTTGGCATTTTCAGTGGGATTCCTCTGACTGCTGAGTTGAGAAGTGACCGTGATGGAAACACGAAACCACTGCCAAGGTGCCTTCAATTCCCATAGTACTCATCCTAAGGCACTGGAAATCCCCTTAAAACAAGTGTGTTGAGATAAGGGCAATCTATTGAATAAATTTTGGAGTAGGAAACGGCAACCCACATCAGTATTCTTGCCAGGAAAATCTCATGGACAAGGAGCCTGGTGGTCTACAGTCCATGGGGTTGCAAAGAGTCAGACCCAACTGAGCATGCACGCATTGAATAAAGTAGCCATCCAAAAGCACAGTTGCTGTAAAAATAAGACTCAAAACAAGGCAGGAGAGATGGGAGTTGAGGATTGAGAAACAGAACCCTCATGCATGGAGCACATACGAGGTGCTTTTTAGGCTTTACTTCTTTTAACTCCAGAACAATCTTAGAGTATATTCTTTTTGGCGGTGGGGGGCGGGCGCACAGTGCACATCATGCAGGATCTTAAGTTCTCTGACCAGGGTTCGAATCCACAACCTTTGCATTGGAAGTGCAGAGTCTTAACCACTGAACTACCAGGGAAGTCCTAGAGTAGATGTCACGTGTTATGGGAGGCAAGTGAGGCTCCACAGGGCTTTTCCTTCTACTACCCTGTCTGGTTTTCTTGACACAGAAAAGGTCAGTGGAGGGATGTGGTATCAGAGACAGTGCCATGAAGCACACAGAAAGGACACGGTCAAGTTCTTTTCCCTACTTCTCTGTTCTCGGCGGCTCCTCTGCCACTCTTGGTTCTCTCGCTGGTAACTCACCAGGGTTAGCCATGTGGGGCTTTCTGTCTTGCAGACTCGCAGACAAGAGGCCCCATGCCCTTTCCTAGCACCCTCTCCTGCCATGTATATTTATTTGGTGGTTGGGGACATCAAAACTAAAGAGATGGCAACATTGTCCCCAGAACTCTCAGCTGCACTGCCAGAGCAGAAATTTGAATTCACAACCATGTTTCCATACAGTTGATCAAGAAGCCACCTGCTTACACAGACCTGGCTCTTAAATTATGGATCTTTTTATATCAGCATTCATAAACATGTACAGCATATATATGGAGAAAAGGCAGGGGCTGGGAACAAAATGAAAAAATTAAATAGCAAACATCTCATACAACCAGGCTTTTCATACATTAGTGTGTGTGATGCACAGAGAAGCTGTTCATATTATGGTCTAGAAAATCACTGCTGTTATTAGTTCCCAGTTATTGGTAGCTCACAGCAATTTTAGAAGAATGTGTTGCCCTTTTTTTAACCCCTAGCAAGAGCGCGGATACTTCCTTGGTGTATGTAATACTGGATTGGCCGAAAAGTTCATGAGGTTTCCCATAACGTCTTATGGAAAAACCCAAATGGACTTTGCTGAACTCAATATGACGTGGGCAAACTTAAATCCCATCCACACTTGCCTTACACATCTTTGGCTTGTGCCCAATTATGAGCTTCTTTCCTCAGCCCTGTTGTCCCCAGATGTGCTAGGTCTGTATCCATGACTCTACTTAGATGACATTTTTTCCTCCATCTTCACTTGGGACAGAGGACCAGCCATCTCCTAGCACCAACAGAGAAACACAGCGCATCTGGCCACAGGGCTCAGGAGCTCCGGAAATCAGAAATCTGGGGTGACTTTGCCACCATCTCTTTGACTGACTGCTCTGTGACCTTATGTTGTTAATACCTGCCCACACAGGTGTGTGGAGCGCTTTAATTAATATTTGTAAATCTCCCTGATTGCCCCAGATAGAAGGTGGCGAAAAGGGCAAATCATTATTAATCACAGGGGGGAGAAAAACGGAGAGATTAAGTTTTGTTCCTTCACCAGAGACAGACCTACACACACGGACACTGTTTTCACAGTAGGAGGATTAGACAGAAGTCTTATTTCCTTTGCGCTTCTGGAAATGTCCAATGTCTGCGTAACGCTAAGTCCCATCCCAGGTCCCACCTAGGTTTCTACGTGTACCCTCTCCAACTCCTAATGCTGTTTTAAGTTATTACCAAAAGGCGCCTTCTATTCACAACGAGTGTGAGAGTTCATCTAATGAGCTGCTTTCAGTTCATTTGGCATTAAATAATTCCCCCAATTCCCATATGTTTGAACAATATGTTCAACAAGGGGGAATGCTTCTCTGAAAGCTATTAAAGTTCTTTTAGGAGCTTGTCCTCGGTCACTCATACGCACGCCAGCTATCCCTGTCTGTGAGGATGCAGACAGCAATTACCCGGAAAGCACGCTAATGGCTGCTGGCAGGCATCCACGTGCAGACTGCTGCCTCGTGCTGGCTAGAGCCCTCGCTGGAAATTCACATTCGATTCAAACCTCGAGTAGAGCATTCTAGGCTGTTCACAGAACATTGGTGATAACTAATACCTGACTTTCCAGACCCACCCACCACCACCCTGACTTGGCCTGCCCTACTTAGAAATGTAAATGCATAAAAGGCATATTTTCCGTTTTGCCTATACTTTGAAAGGAATAGCTGACAACTTTGGCTGCCTACGTGGAAGGCTGACTTTGGGGAAGGCAGCTTCTTGGGGAGGGAGGAAGACCCTGTGATCATGTTCAGGTCTGCTTTAGGTACAGGAGATATGAGATGCTCCTCCTTGCTTATCTGCCTTGACTTTTGTTGCAGCAGCAAATTATAGATAATGAGCTAAAGGGTGACCATGACTGACCAGAGAGGGAAACAAGCAGTATCAACAAAGGCAATTCAGAAATGAACATGTTAGATGTGCTCCTGAAAACCCTGGTTGTTTATACACAATCACTGAAAAGGTAGTATCTTTTAGTACTAACTTCATCCTGCTCTCTTGATCAGGGATGACATTCTTAAATGCCCTTCCTCAGTGAGATGAGAGAGCACTTAGGCAGCACTACCAGTCCTAGCTCTCAGGTCGCATTGCTCATCTGAGATTCCTGAATTGCTTTACAGACTATATTCTGAATCAATATATTTCTTACAAGTGAAAATACCAAAAAAAAAAAAATCAACTAACTTTTTCTAAAACACACAGCAGTTGGGGAAAATGGGTAGACTTCTGGGTTCTCATTGATCACTGTCCTATAACCCACCCCATCTTACTGTTTAGGGGCAGAGATTAAAAACAAAAGCCACAACAATGGAACACGGAGGCATTCAGTCAGGTGGTATTATTTCCTTTTAGTCAAATTTCTTTGATCTGTTTCATGGCTGTGCCTTTTTGTTGTAAATTATTCACAATACAGGAAAATCTGAACACCAGGTTTAGGTAGAATGATTTTAAATTTATAGCTAAAATAGGAAAAGATGAAAGATACATATTTATGTATTTGATTATGCAGTTTATAACTGTCTACTGTGCTATCACTATATAACTTGTGTATTCGCACATTGACAGAAAATAATGTTTTTCGAAGCCAGAAGAGACATTCAATCTGGATTCATTTGAAGTGTTTTGTTTACAAAAATAATTTGTTTTGTTGCTGACTAGCATTAAACATATTTGTAGGATGTGTTGTTGGGAGAAAAGAACGTGGTGGTAAGATTACCAAATTGGTCATTTCTATGACAACTTTGGCTTTGGTCATTGATAATATTATCAACAAGAATAAGGATTCAGCAGCTGGTGTGTGACATGCCAGCCAGGTCTTTACTTTCTACTGCTCTGCCCTGTCTTTCTGAAGAAGCATTTGTCCTTTTGGTTTTCAAAAACCTAGATATGAAATCTAGGCTCACCCTTAGTCTGTATGCTTGAGTGGTTCAAGATAGATGTCTATAGTCCTGACCAGGTGCCCTCCAGGAGGTGGCGTTCCCCAGGAGGGTGTCCCAGAAAGGGTTTTGCTAATAACCCCTATAACTAAATTCTCATCCAGGTACACCCTCCCTTCCTTTACACATTTCTCTCTTTTATTCTTTCCCAACCGTACAGCCTCCAATCAGATGGATCTGAGGTGCTCCTGAGTCCGGAAGTCACCTGTGGCCCCCCCGACATGATCGTCACCACTCCCTTTGCCCTGACCATCCCACACTGTGCGGACGTCAGCTCAGAGCACTGGAACATCCATTTAAAGAAGAGGACCCAGCAGGGCAAGTGGGAGGTGAGACCCAAGAGCCTTCCTTAAAAAAAAACAAAAAAATAGGAAGTTTGGAATGGACATGTACACGCTGGTATATTTAAAATAGATACCCAACAAGGACCTACTGTATAGCACAGGGAACCGTGCTTAGTGTTATATGGCAGCCTGGAAGGGAGAGGAGTCTGGGGGAGAATGGATACATGTATGTGTATGGCTGAGTCCCTTCACTGTCCACCTGAAACTATCACAATATTGTTAATCGGCTATACTCCACTATAACATAAAAAGCTTTAAAAAAAAAAAAAACACACACAGAGGGTTTAGGTTCCACCTGTGGAATGGAATTAACTTTACCTTCTCTTCTCAGAAGTCAGCTGTGAAATTGGTGAGCGTTTGCTTGTTTTTCAGGGGGTTGGTGGCCAGTATTTACAACATCCTCAAGGTATTGGCTAGTTGTGTGTGTCACGTGTGTCATAATGGGAAAAAGAAGCCAGAGAGGATATGAAGCTTTTTCTTTTGATTTTAGGATACAGGTGTAATCACCCCACAGGCATGTACCCTTGTGCACCTGCCTTTCATGCATGAGACTGTGACTCCTGCCTTGGTTCCCAGGCCATTTCCCTGTCCCAACTGACTTTCCCTGTGGCCTCTGTGAGAACTAGGGAAGAGGCTCAGGGTAAGCCAGCTGTATTCATAAAAGGAATCACTATCTGTTTTTGCCAAAATAGGGACTGTAACAAATTTATATGAAAGAATTCAGGAACAGAGTAGCTGCGAGGTAGACATGGCTGAATTAATGAATGCGTTGAAAATCATTCTGTCTTTCTCTGTGTATGTGAGTGCATGTAAGCAACAGTACAGGGAGAGAAGGAAAGAGACAAACTCAGAATCCACAAGAGAAAAGTAAGGACAAGAGAGCCGGTCACAGCAAAGAAAGATTGCAGGGGCTGGCTATTTTAAGTGAAACCTGATTTATCTGTCTGATGGGGATTCCTTTGATGTCTGTCTGGAGTGAGTTTGCCTGAAAGCAGATGAATTATCTTGTTGGAACACAATGACCTGTTCCAGCTAGCCCTGGGATCTTACCTCCCAGGAGGTGCTTCCGGAGAAGGAAGTAAAAGGAAAATCATGTTTCTTGAGGAGAAGAAAATTCCCAGTTGCTTCAGTGGATTACAGTTACCCTGCGCAGCTCTGTCTTGAAACTAGTCCCTCTTTTTTGTTGAAAATGCATTCTGCTATTTATTCAGTTGTGATACAACCATAGGGGAACTTCCAGGGGTGTGAGGTTCCATGGGTTTCATAAAGGGGCCGGATTTGAGGCCCTTTTTCATTATATCTTGCTTTGCCTTGATTTTTACCACATTAGTTTTTCTTCCCAGCACTTCCTCACAGTCATCTACATCCAGACAGTGTTAGATTTACTCTCTATCAAATCGGTCACACGTACCTTAGCAGGGAGGGTGAAATACTCTGATACATCTTATTCAAACCATTTATTGGATGGTCCCTCATGCATGATTTTGATGGAGTGAAAGGAGGATAAAATATTTGAAAGAAAGTAAACATTACCTTAAGGATATTGGAAGAGGTTTTCAGAAATAGACCTTTATAAAAAACATAAAAGTTTGCTCATTGATGTTAAGGTTCAAGGCTGCTTGTTTTTTGTTTTTAATTTGGCCTTGAACAAATTAACCGAAAACTGTAGAGCTTTGAAGTGATGTTTGTTATAACCTACTAAATCGAATTCCTACTCTACACTGAATATAGCCGTTCCTTCAGCTCCTAATGTCAGCAGTTATTTTGATAAAAGGAAAACATTTAACACCAAGAAAATGAGTTCAATAAAAATATTCTGAAAAAAATATCCTGTCCTTGCAAAGTGACTGTTAAATCACATTGTGTTTCCCAAGCTGAGAGAATTCAAGATGCCTTTTTCCAACAGGAAGTGATGTCGGTGGAGGATGAATCCACATCCTGCTACTGCCTTTTGGACCCTTTTGCATGTCACGTGCTCCTAGACAGTTTTGGGACGTACGCCCTCACCGGGGAACCCATCACAGACTGTGCCGTGAAGCAGCTCAAGGTGGCGGTTTTTGGCTGCATGTCCTGTAACTCTCTGGACTACAACTTGAGGGTCTACTGTGTGGACAACACCCCTTGGGCATTTCAGGTCAGCTTTTTCTCTAGTTCCTCTTGTGGTGTCATGAGAACATGGGGTTTCCTACAGATCAGTGTCAGTAGAGAATCTGATTGCAGACGGTGGGTCTGGACAATGAACCCACATCACTGGCTCAATGGGGATACCCGTCTCAAAACCAGAGCTGTGTTACTGTGTGCCCCTTGATGTGCTGAAGGTACAATGAGATACTTGGCACTCAAGAAGAGAGGAGGGGTAAACTAACACACAACATTGTGTGCTAAATGAGAAAACTGACTAGAAGGACAGTCATAATTCAGGAAGCAGAGGCCCAGTTGTGAGAGAGAAGGCTTTGAGGATCCTTTGGGAACCTTCTTGGAGGAATGAGATCTGAGACCTAAAGAGGAGGGATACCATGTCCAGAGAGGACAATGGCGTGAACCACAGGAACAAGAGTTAGTTGATGTGCAGTTGAGCGATGAGACGGGTGGTTGGATCACCTGAAGGTCGTAGTTCGGGGACAACAATTATAAATCATTCCTCTCAGTAGGTAGTCCCATGACATCCTGAGCACACAGTCTGTTAATTTTTAGGTTTATTAGGGCAGAGATGGTTCCTTTCCATTTTTGCTGCTTTTAATCACGTATGATCCTTTTTGAATTAGCACCTCTCAAAGAGTACAGGTTTACTAATAGCAGCAAACATAATGCAGAAGTGCCTGTGTAAGCTCTGCCCGTACATAAATAGCATAGCTCTCCTGACGCATCTCATCCCGGGTCCCAGCTATTCCAGTTCTGAATCGTTAAGCCCATTATGCTTTTCCTCAGTAACTAGCTTTTAAGACACTTAGCTGGAAATCTCACGTTTACCAATGGAAGAGATAAGATAACTTGAATCCTGAACATAAGCCAGTAAAGGTGACACAGTGCCAGCTTATGTGCCCACATTCTCCCTATCTCTTAAGTTCAGTTCAGTTGCTCAGTCGTGTCCGACTCTTTGCGACCCCATGAATTGCAGCACTCCAGGCCTCTCTGTCCATCACCAACTCCCAAAGTCTACCCAAACCCATGTCCATCGAGTCGGTGATGCCATCCAACCATCTCATCCTCTGTCGTCCTCTTCTCCTCCCGCCCCCAATCCTACCCAGCATTAAGGTCTTTTCCAATGAGTCAACCCTTTGCATGAGGTGGCCAAAGTATTGGAGTTTCAGCTTCAACATAGATCTTAAGTAGCATAGGCCCTTATAAAGGGCGCGCTTCAGTATCTGACTGTTCACAAGAGAACTTTTGGGGTGTCATTTTGTCAAGAACGTCAGCGTAAGCAGTTAAACCTCAACCTGTGAATGGCATTTTAGACTCTTCCTCTGCTTTTGAGACCCTGTAATAAGAGGATTTCTGCAAGATAAACATACCTAATGGACACTGAATAATCAAAAATCGCCTGACATACGATATCGCTTATATGTGTAGTCTAACAACATGACACAATGACCTCATCTATGAAGCAGAAACAGACAAGGACAGACTTGAGGCTGCCAGGGGGATGGGAGGGGAGAGATGAGGAGTTTGGGATTAGCAGACGCAAACTATTATATATAGGATGGATAAACAACAAGGTCTGCCTGTATGGCACAGGAAACTGTATCCCATATCTGTGATAAACCACAGTAGAAAGTAAAAGTGAAAGTCACTCAGTCATGTCCAACTCTTTGTGACCCCATGGACTATACAGTCCCTGGAATTCTCCAGGCCAGAATACTGGAGTGGGTAGCCTTTTCCCTTCTCCAGGGGATCTTCCCAACTCTGGGATTGAACCCAGGTCTCCCGCATTGCAGGCAGATTCTTTACCAGCTGAGCCACAAGGAAAGCCCAAGAATACTGGAGTAGGTAGCCTAAAACCACAATAGGGAAGACTATAAAAAGAATGTATCTATGCATATATCTGAAGAACTATGCAGTACAGCAGAAATGAACCCAACATTGTAAATAACTACACTTCAAACAGAAAATTAACTGAGGTTACTACCACCACTGAATAGTTGTAAAATGCGCCGTCACACTAGTTGGTTGTTTAGTAATTCAGGCAGATTTTGAAATCTCAGTAAACATGGAGGGCTGGGGTGGATTTCCAGTCTCCTGTGTCATATGGGTAGCCCACTGCTAACTAGGGTTACCCTCAGGATCTGTCCATCACAACCACCTTGGAATTAAGACCTCATAACCAGTTTGGATTTTGCTTTGAATAACACTCTCACTGCTAATGTATATACCAGCAAGTTAGACATTTGCCCAAGGAATTTCTAAGTGACTTGCAGATGATGTATTTTCATTCCTACTGATTGCTACCAGATTCTAGAACAGCTCAGCTGTTCACAGATGAATTGCCGTGGGAATCATGAAAATGAAGCTCAAACCACAGCTTTTCAAACCACTATCCATTCCTGTGGGTAGCAGATCCTTTTTAATCAATGCTTGAGAAACTGGCATGCTCCCTGTAATTGAAGATAAATGTCTTTATTTCATCGAGAGAGACTTCCTAAAATTCTTTAATTTTGCTGTAGAGAAATGTTTTCCAGTGGAGATACCTCTGGCCTGTTTGTCAGAGTCTATTTACCTCCAGTGATTCCTTCTCTCTCCTATTATGTCAAATAAACCTGATTTTAGAGTTGAGTTGGGTTGTACTTGTTATTGACAGGATGTATGTGACAGCTGTCATGAGCAGCAAAGGCCATGCTTTTCCCCTGGGGTTCTGAGAGATCACCAGGCTTGGCTGAATAACTTTTCTGGCCTGAATCTGAAAAGATTAAAACATAACTCAGAGGTTTTCTGAACATAACCATTCACTGCCTGGTCTTAGTCTCTGAGTTTTGTGAAAGAAAGGAATCTTGCTTTCTGGATATTTATCTTGCTAAGTGAACATGTTCACGACCTTCTCCCTGAGTTCATTTAAACTACCTTTGTATCCCAAATCATCTATGTCATATTTTTCAGGGCTTCATGTGTGGTATTTAATTAGAGGGAAATATATAATTACAAAGCCATTAAAATAATTCCACTTGAAGAAAGTCATAGCAACAGGATACTTTCAGAACCTCTAAAAGACTTCACACATTATTATTAGCTCCCCCCAACTTGAGTGGTGTGAGCTGAGCATCTTATATGCAGTGATGAGTCACCTGCTATAACTCTAATAGAACCCTAACTTCTTAGTGAAAATTCACAGGTAGTTTTTTTCATAAAGCATTTCTGCAGAAATTGCCCACCCTGGAATTTGCCTCAGTTATCACTGTAACGAACGTGTTCGTCATGATTTGGAAAGAGAGGCCAGCGTGGCTGTCACACTTGCTGTCTTTATTGTAGTGCGTCTTTCATAGCTCAAAGAAGTGAAAAAATCTGAGCCCAGCCAGAACTGGGCTTGTAACCAAGAAGGAAACCTAGTTAAAGGGCATGATTGCATTTTCATGTCCCTTCCATCTCCCTGGGAAATTGTTGTTGTTTAGTCAGTAAGTCTTGTCTGACTCTTTGCAACCCCATGGACTGCAGCACGACAGGCTTCCCTCTCCTTCACTGTCTCCTGGAGTTTGCTCAGACTCATGTCCATTGAGTTAGTGATGCCATCAATTATGTTCCCCAATTATGTAAACGCTCACCCTCTTACTGGAAATCCTTGGAAGAAGGGCAGCTTTTACACCCAACTCTCCTCCTGTCCTCATAGAACTAGGTGGGTACCTGGCCAGATAGTGGCCTCACCAAAAAAAAAAAAAAAAAAAAAAATCCTTTAGAGGATTTTAATCAAACACACACTCTTCACTTTTAGCCAGGCCCTCCTTCTCCTCTGGGCTTCCCTGGTAGCTCAGTGGTAAAGAATCTGCCTGCCGGTGCAGGAGCCAAGGGTTCAATCCGGGTTGGGAAGATCCCCTGGAGAAGGAAATGACAACCACTCCAGTATTCCTGCCTGGGAAATGCATGGACCAAGGAGCCTAGCTACAGTTCATGGGGTTGCAAGGAGTCAGACATGACTTAGCAACTAAGCAACAACCACCACCTTCTCCTCTGCCCCCTGCAAGGCTGCTATGCTTGCTTCCCATTTGCTCTGAGGATATTTCATCTGAATCCTTGTAGCAATTTCTTTGAATGACAAAAACAAAACACCTCATGCACCTTGGTAAGACATAATTAATTTAGTTTCAGATTTTTGAAGATATGTTAAATAAATCTAAAACCATCTCTATAGAAAATTAAATCAGCTCAGATAAGCTTTATTAAAAACAAACAAACAAGCAAATGCCATCTGCCCGAAGGTGCGAAAGGGACCAATGACTTCCTGCTCCTGTATTTCGGTAATAATTAGAGCTGCAATTTTATGTTTGTGTGTTTGACATTGCTGTTTTTGATGAATTCAAACCAAAGGTTGTAAAATGGTGATTTATTTTCAAAGCTGTAATATGCTAAGACCTGAGTTTCTGTTATCGTGTTTGCATTCTCTCTCTCTCTCTCTCTCCCCACAAACATAAGTTCAAACAAACCTTGACATAGGGAAAGCAAGGAATTAAGCACTTGCCATATCTTAGGGGGAAAAAAAACGAAAAGAAAAAACAACTAACGTTTTTCTCCGTTGCTTCCAGCACTCTTATGCAGTACCCCTTGGTCCTCATTACTTACTTGGCATTAATGTGGATTTAGAATCTAATTTCAAAGGATTTCCTCCAGATATAGTTCTTGTGTTTATCAATAATGCAACCTTGGAAAATATTGTTCACGTACAGCATTTAAAGGAAAACACCACGGCGACATAATTTCCGTATGTGTGTGTGTGTGTGTGCTTAAGTTCAAACAGTTTTGTCTCATAAATATGTAAATTCAGCCTGCCTGTTTTAGTATCCCTGAAGCATACCTGAATATTGCTGCCTGTCTCATTAAATCAACATGAACGGCTCAGTGACACACACCGCACAAGTTTCTCCTGGCCACAGCTCCCAGCCCTGGATGACTAGCAACCCCCAGTGTGAAATGATGAAATAGAGGAGGTAGAAAAACCGCCAGCCACAGCCTTTGGGTACATTTTGTATACAAGCAACCAGCCAGACCCTTCTTTCTAATTTAATTAACACAGGTATCAATTTAACAGTAGACCCCCAGAGATTTAACAAAAAATCCTTGTCATATAGGAGGCAGATAGGAAAGAATCGGATGGATATCAGACTCCACTCTTAGGGTGATTCTTCCATGTGAATGACTCAGAAGTAGCTCAGTACAGCTGTTAGTAGCACTGATTCCCAAACCTGGCTGGATATGAGCATCATCTGAGAGGTATTTAAAAATACAGATGTCTAGGCCCTGCTGCTGCTGCTGCTAAATCACTTCAGTCATGTCTGACTCTGTGTGACCCCATAGACGGCAGCCCACCAGGCTCCCCTGTCTCTGGGATTCTCCAGGCAAGAACACTGGAGTGGGTTGCCATTGCCTTCTCCATGTCTAGGCCCAGCCCCCAGGTAAAACACAATAGGTTAAAGGGGTATAATGGGGAATTCTGGGTTGAGTACAATTTATCCTATTTGGAGAAGGTTTTAAAGCTTATACTCTGAAGCCAGTTGTGCCTTTATAGATACATCAGCACAGTGATTAGTTCATTATTGGGCTTCTTTGTTTTAATAATTGTTTTGTTACACAATAGCTTATAATTGCTTAATATTTTATACAAGATTACAAGACGCTTAATTATATGTAGTTGGTTCGTACTGGGGGTTCAATATGTAGAGATTAAAGTAAGTGAGCTAAAAAGCAAAAGCAAACATAAATCATGGTTGTATTTAAATAGGGGCCCTAAAGCAGAAATCTTTAAGGGGTATCATTTTCCTCAGTGATAATTATAAGTGGATATCCATTTTAAATGGCTTCTCAGATGGCACTAGGGGTAGAGAATCCACCTGCCAATGAAGGAGATGCAAGAGATGAGAGTTCGATCCCTGGGAGTTGGGAAGATCCCCTGGAGAAGGACTTGGCAACCCACTCCAGTATTCTTGCCTGGAGAATTCCAGGCACAGAGAAGCCAGGTGGGCTACAGTCCATGGGGCCAGAAACAGTCAGGCACAACTGAGCAACTGAGCCCATCCATTTTAAAAATTCTTAATACCCTCCATTCTGCATCTCAGGAATGGCTTAGATAGTATAAATAACCCTAGGGCAAAAACAGACTGACTTAGGTCATCTTTACATGTGTCTCACACCAATGAAAAATTACTTATGGGACAGTGTTAATAGCAGTCTGACCTTCATATGACTCTTAAAAAATCAAGTATAGTATAGGAAAATGCAGGGAAATCTAGTAGAAAAAATACTAGACCATATAACCAATGAGGACCTACTATATAACACAGAGAACTCTGCTCAATGTTGAGTGGCAGCCTGGATGGGAGAGGAGTTTGGGGGAGAATGCATATGTGTACATATATGGCTGAGTCCCTTTGCTATCCACTATCACAACATTGCTAATTGGCTATATTCCAATATAAAATAAACATTTAAAACACTAGACCATGAAAAAGTATTGTATACAGTGGTTCTGTCACTATCCCATATGACTATAGGCAAATCACTTTCTTGAGGGTGCATCTCCATGTTTTCCTCTGTAAATAATCAAGTTTTAAATCACTAAGCACCTTAAATTCCCTTCAAGTGGGATAGTGCTATGGTGTTTGTAAGTATTAAAGTAACCTAGATCTACACCAAGTAATGCATGACTTTGAACAGGCCACTTCATCTCCTGACCTTGGTTTATTTCTCTGTACTTTCAGGCATTAAAGAACAGGGTACACCTCAGCGTGCCTGATCAAATATATCAGTACTTTGACAAGTCAACACTGTTGTTACTTAATGACTTTAATATGATTTGAGTAAGCAAATTTGATATTCGCCCCTGATTCTAATCTTGCACTAGAATGGCAAAAAGAAGTTAGTCTGTTACCATACTAGTGATTTTGTTTGGCTGTAAATAAGCCCAAGTAAAAAACTGAAGCTTAATGATTAAGTGACTTGCCGAAGACCACACAGAAATGTGATTAGACGCCCGTGCCTTCCATTTTTGGTTTACAAGATGAATGCTCTCTTGAGTATATGTACCCCCCAGGAGATTCCCATGCTCCCTTCAACCCAATGACATTAAACAAAAATGCAAGTCCTTAGCATGGTAAGGGAGAATTCATGGTTTGGCTCCTCCCTTGTACTTTCCATCATCTCCAGCCATACACTTTCCACCGTAACCTTCTATCCCAGCGTACCTTTGTGGAGAGTCCATTCAGTGTCTGGAATACACTCTCCCTCCCTTTCCCATGAGTAGCCCCTATATTTACTTCTACGTTCAGTTCAAATGTCACTTCCTCTATTAATTTCCCAATTCATTCCCTGGCCTCTCTGCCCATCTGGGTTAGGCACCTTCTGTCTTGCCTTAACCTTTGGGAATATACATATCTGTAATACTCAGATACTATGTTATACTCACATGCTCACTGTTCCAACCCTCTCTCTAGACTATGAGCTCCTTGGTGTTTCATTTCTGTCCACCCAGCGACCAGCTCAGGCATCACTCTGCTGGACATTCATTAAATCTCAAAAGAGGGGACAGAGCCCAGCATCTGTAAAGACCTCAAGTCAGCATATGGTGTTAATTCTGTTTCCTCCCCCACTTCCTCTTTCCTTCCACTGCTTGCAGCCCTCATTGGACACTGGCCGCCCTGTTATTATGTCCAACGCTTAGATCCACAACATAATGAATTACCTAGTACTGCCCAGTCCAGGGTAGTAATTGTCAACCACATGTGCATATCTACATTTAAATTAATTAAAATCAAACATTTAGTTCCTTAGTCACTCTAACCACTCTGGCTAGTGGATACCATATTAGAACACACAGATATGAACCTTTTCCAGCACTGCAGAAAGTTCAGTGCTGACTTAGGGCCCCAAGACACACCCCTCCCACACCAGAAGAGCTGGAGAAGATGACTCTGGAATGGACCGACTTAGTCCTGAGAAAAGACACTGGCAACCTATTAATAATTTATGTGTGCATGAAGGGTAAAAGCTGGAAAGCTGCTTCTTAGAAACATTTTTATTAATGTTAAGTCTATACACAGACAAGCGATGGGAAAGATAACTTCTGAAGCTGTTTTCACTTGCTGATAATTGAAATGTAAGTTTTATTGTATTTATAAGCCTAGCTGCCTTGCTTCTTACAATCTTTTTTAGACTCTGGGAAGATTATAGGCCATAATTAAAGGATTTCAGTTTTCCTATTTAGCCTAGCTCTGTAAGGAAATTTTAAGTCAATTAATGGTGATTTTTAAAATGAGGATTTAGGAAAATCTCTTATCTCCAGGAACATTGAGAACCTCACCTCCCCCGCCCCTCAGTAGTTTAACATTTTGTACAGTTCTTATCTGTTATTTTACTTGTCTTATCGATAGGATTCTAAACACCACAAATTTTGAACTAATTAAATGGTTTCCTTAGAATGTATGTGCATTGTGTTTATATGAGATATAATTATAAAGATTTTGCAGTAAAAGATAAAGGGATATTTGTCTCAGGAATTTGATTTTTTTTTTTTTCTGAGATGAAGCTGACTTGACTACTTATTTTTTCTTGGCCTTTTGGCATAACTTCCGTGAATGTTACTACAAATAAACGTGATAAATGCACTCTGCATTTATTTGGATCTAAAGGATACATACTGGTTGATGCCTGTGTTGGTTACAAACAAGGGAACCATAGTGGAAAGGGGCTGTGTCTCCCTTTCTCGTGAAATAGCATGCTGGGTCAAGTTAAGTACAAATACATACCTTGATTATGGTGATAGCAGAATGAAATTCATACAATGGTGGAAACTCAAGAGTATTACAGTTAGCTTGGGGCAAAGGAGGTCTTCTAGTTTTTAGGACAGTATATATAAAAGCCTCAACAATACAATCATGAAGAACAATTGTTTCTTTATGACCAGATCCTTATTTCTCAGCAGCCTGTAGTCCTTAGCCCTGACCTTGCAAGGATAGAAGGGTGTAAAAGTAGTGTGGGTCCATCATGCTGTTGTCTTTTTCTGGGAGACACCCTTGAGGGAGCATACCTATCTATGGAAGGAAAATATGGAGGAAATTGTGTGCTTTATTCTTGTGCCTCTTTTCTTTTTCTTGTCCTATAGGAAGTGGTTTCAGATGAAAGGCATCAAGGTGGACAACTCCTGGAAGAACCAAAGTTGCTGCATTTCAAAGGGAATACTTTCAGTCTTCAGATCTCTGTCCTTGACATCCCCCCATTCCTCTGGAGAATTAAACCATTCACTGCATGCCAGGTACTGGCCAAGTGGGTTTCCAATAGAAATAGCTTTGCTTTAACCAGCAGGCATATCACATACCCTAGTAAGGGTACTCCTGACTTTCCTCCTCCATAAAAACTATGGATTTCATTTCAAAACTGTCACAGATGTATAACTTTGGACTACACCCAGGGAAACCTATTGTCATAAATCCATGGATTCCTAACAGGTGGGGGAAAAGGTGCTTGCATGTCAGGTAATATGACATTTATCCTCTCTCCTATTTAAATCGCCACTCAGGATAGGTTGAAGAAAGTCATCTGAACAACTTAGAGCAAGATTTCTTTGTAGGTTTGTTTTAATTCATATTGGTTCATTATGAGACACTGTTTTAATCCTGTTCACCTATAGAATGAACTGGATATTAGGGAGAAACCTTTTAAGGGTCATCATTTTTAGTTGTAGAGAGCTCTGGCCAGCCAGGTGGGATCAAGAGATTTTGTCCTAAATAGATGAAATGCTTGCTGCCAAATGAATTGAGCAAGATGGGAAGAAGTAGTCACAAATTGAGAAACAAAGAAATATTAATGCCTCTTAGAATATTTTTATGTAAAAATATTTATGTGTCATCACTCACATACCTCATTACTAGAGACTTAAAAAAATTTCAAGAGACTTAAGAGTCTCTTTGGATCATGTTAAGGAATTTTTGAATAGTTGCTTAGCATGAAAAGATTATCAGCTCGTGACCTTGTCACTGAATTCTATGAAAATTTTCAGTGATAAGCATTGTCATCAGAAGCAGCCAACTGGTCTACCATTGTTTCTTAAGCCAGAGTCATCTGGGCTTCAAGAGACAGTACATTTGCTTAACTCTGGAGCTTCTGAGAGACTGATACTGATCTGGACTCACAGGAGGCTTTCACACTTCTCAATTCTGCCTATCAGCATAACCTGCAGAGCCCTGTGGGTTTTTTCACCTTTCTATCTTTACAGCATTCATTTGAAAAAAAAAAAAAAAAAAACATGCACAAGATATACCAGCTTGTCAGAATGGAAATAAGTCAAGTCTCAAAGAGAAAAACCTTGACCCTGCCATGAGAGTTAGAAGAAAGTTGCACAATCACTGCTTTCTACTTTCTAACATTCAGAATTTTCTAATCAAATAAGGCCATATTTTTTGGTTTACTTTTCAGACTTGTCATTACTTCAGGAACTGCCCCCTCTATATATAGTTGTAGTGCATTCAAAACAACAAGTATCTCTCTCAGGGCCCTGAACAATTTTTTTGGATATTTAACATATTTTCTTATGGAGAGAGGTTTTCTATGAATCAATGTATTATTTATGATGTTCTAGACCTAGATGTCTGTTTCCCAGAAAGCAGTATTCAAAGTTTTCAGTCCAAATTGAACTTCAGGGTATTGTTACAACAACTCCTGTCATGCAAATTCCTCTGTTTTAATCTTTATTTAAGGGCATTGCTTCCCTGGATCTAATGCAAGTGACTCAGTCCAAAGTAACAATGAAGTTTAATACTTGCAGATATAAAAAAAAAAAAAAATCAGGTAAAGAATCATAACCTCTGAGGAGCACTTAAACAACAATTCCAACACCAGGGATTCCGGTGAGAGCCTCAGGTAGAAAAGACTTGGAGGAGGCTAATGCCTGCTCACCCTGGAGGATGCAACAGGGCCAGCCAAAGCCAAAGGGCGCTGGCTGGCAAGGAAACCCAGCCAGCTTTCCTGTCAGGATGGGCTGGATTGCATAGAGGTTGGGAACATGTATAAATATTTGACTTCTGTAATTGAGCATAATTTGAAAGAGTCGTGGAAAGCTGAAAAACAATTTAATTTTCTCTCCATCAGGCGGCTTGCCACTGAGGTTTAATTTCCACTTCATTTTTCTTTTCCACAAATGGCTTTCTGCTCTATTCTTCCTTTCTTTTCACCACCCGACCACCCATTTCTTTACTCCTGTGATCACTGAACTCCCTCAGTATATGTGACTACATATTGTGCTTGTCATAATGGCCAGGTCGTGTCTGCTCCAGGCATCAGATGCATACACTTTGGGGAGGCCTTGCGTTCAACCTGCTTGAACCTCATGGAGAGAATCATATGTGCTGACAAGCTGGGCGTGGATAATAGAAAATGGCTTTTGATTTGGCTTGGTGGACAGGAACTTACAGGGCTCTACTGCAGAGACAGAAAGCCCCACTACTGCTGGCATCACTTATAGGTCTCCTTCACCTGGTAAATGTCCCCATCATCTTCCAAGTCAGTGGATAGAAGGGTTAGAGTTACTGGTATTCCTGGTATCCCCGTCTTCTTATTCCTCTCTCCCTTTCTTTAACTTCAGAGCAGCAATCTAGGAAGTGACATTTTCCAATTGGTACCCAAAGCTGACTCTCTAAGAAACCTTCCTTTTTTTTTTTCATCTGGGCAAGGTGGAGTTTCCCAGGAAGGGTGGTATCCAGTGCATAAAATATTAATAGCTGCCCTATGAGACACCAACCGAGAAAGATTCTTAGAATGATGTGAGATCCAGGTTGGGTTTAGAGCTACGTGATGAGAGCCTATGTATAGGAGGACCAACTAGATTTTAAATCCTGCTGGTTTCAATTCTGGAGGATGACAGTTTATGAAATGCTAGGGTACAAACCTTATTGCTTATAAAACAGGGTAGGATGGGTGAAAGGGAGGGGCATGTGAGGTTACGGGAGCTCTTAGGAGACCTGGTTACCATAGCACCCACTAACCTTGATTCAAAGAAAGAAAGAGACCCACAATGCTAGTCCTTCCAAAATAAACAATTATTCTTAAGACTCTGTCACAACAGGTGATATGCTGTTGTCCCCTTAGACAACAGCCCTCCTTTGCATGGAAATAACTGCTCTCAGTAGGTTACTGGGACCTGAGAGCTACTGAATCATCGTATCCCCTCTTCCTTGCTGATTGTGGGGTAGAGAAGTTGTAAAATATTATAAAGCTGAATCTAATAAAATATTAATTTATTTTCTAAATCCTACAAAACACCAAGCCAGGCTGTCACCTCCGTAGGATGAAAGCAGCTGTCTTACAGCATGCTGTGTATCTTGGAGAACCCAGTGTCTGTCTCCTGCTAGGATACGATTTACATTCTCTCCATCTGCTAGGAAACTAATTATAATGAGACTCAAAAAGAAAACATTTCCGGAATTCTTTAAACACCCATAACTTTGCTACACTTTGTCCTCTAGTATTACTTTCCCCAGAATTCCTCTCAGCTCAGTGAGCATCTTGATGTTTTGTTTTGCATTTTTTTGAGGGGGAGGAGAAAAAATGAAAGCAAAGATGATTGCCCGGGAAACACACTAATCGCAGTGCTTTTATTATTTTTAAATGTTTTGTTGAGCACCGTTGGCAGCTGCTACTCAAGTCAACAACAACAAAAAATATTCTTTTGACACGGTCTTAAAATCAGATTTTTTAAATGTTTTGATTGTGTGGAGTAGAATGGAAAGAGAAGCGAGAGGAATTTTTGTTTGCCAATTCTCGTGTCTTTCTGCAAGAAAAGATTATGTCTGCACTGGGTTCTTCCAGTGTTCTCAGGAGAAAATACACAAAATTTAGCAAGGGACACCACAGAAGATACTTTTCAACACATCATCAGTGCTGTCTTTTTTTTTTTTTTTTTTAAGGAAGGTAGTATTACCAAAGATTCAAAGCCACTGCAGGAAATGTAGGTTTGTTTAAAAGCTGGACCTTGAATTCAGCTCTATCTCGTTCTGAAGTCCAAACATTTATATTACAATGTAATGACTCAAAATTTCAGTTTTAGAAAAGAAAGACCTCTTTAGTTAGCGTAGTTAGGCAAAAGCACCTTATTTAGGCCAAAGCATCAGTGAACCGTGGAGCCCTCTGTTATACTTACTTTCACTAAAGGGGATGATGCTGGGTGAGTATAAAAATGTAACATATTCACCACCATGCGTTAAGTAGAGAGCCAGTGGGAAGCTGCAACTGTACTCCAATAAATTTTAAAAATGCACTGTTCTGGAGAAGAGAGTGCATTTCAGGGCTAGAAGATTGAGGCTGGACAGAGAGGATGGGGGAGAGAGAGCAGAAGCCCTTGAAGGCCTGGCAGGGGGCTGTGTTGACAACGGCAGGCATCCTGGGGCCATTCTTGTCCCCCAGGCAAAGGGATCATGTAATGAAAGCAGAGTTGCTAGGTGATGTGGTGACATCAGTGATTCCACTCATGATTACAGGTAAAAGAGAGACTGCAGGCTCTTCCCTGAAAAATACCAGTCAACTGCTTTCTGCTTCCTGCCCAGTCAAGCCCTAGTCCTCTCATTAATTCTGTGTAGTAGAGACGGAGACAGGAGCGGAGACAGAAGCTTAGGGAGCGGGCTAGTCCAGTTAGCTATGATGAGACCAGAGAAGAGGCTCACACATGGAGACAGAAAAATTGGAGAATGACAGTGAGAGAGATGATGATAATCCGTTCATAAAAGGTAGACTTGGGACTGCCCTGCTGTCCAGTGGTCAAGACTCCACACTCCCAAGGCAGGGGGTGTGGGTTCGATTCCTGGTCAGGGAATATCCCACATGCTGAATGGTGTCCCCCCCCCAAAAAAAAATGGTAGATTCATTTGAGAAAGGAAAGGCCAACTAAAATTATTTGTACCGATTGGGGTATAATGTCAGTGATGGCTGATAATAAAATAAAAACCAGGACTCTAGCTGCTCGAGTCCTCCAGAGAAATGGCAATTGGGCGTATGTGAGCAGATGAAGATGTGAAGAGCTCAGTCGATGGAGAGAGAAGAGCTGAGATAGGAAGTAAGAGTGACCCTGGTTTACTGAACCAGGACACAGCGTGAGTCAGGTTAGACAGCAAGGAGAAATGGTGGCCCGTGTATAGTATAGAAGAATCTGGTATAGAATTTGGTGCAGATAGGCAGTCATTTTTGAGTGTTTTAGGGAATGACTTCCTCTCAAGTTTGCTGGGAGGCCCACCTATCAGGCTTCCCTGGGGGCTCAGAGGGTAAAGGGTCTGCCTGCAATGCTGGAGACCTGGGTTCGATCCCTGGATGGGGAAGATCCCCTGGAGAAGCAAATGGCAACCCACTCCAGTATTCTTGCCTGGGAAATCCCATGGACAGAGAAGCCTGGTAGGCTGCAGTCCGTGGGTTCCCAAAGAGTCAGACTCAACTGAGCGATTTCACTTTCACTTTCACCACCAATCAGCAGCGCCCTCTGCTGCTAGGAGGGAAAGAGAAGAGCTCATAAGTAACTCCGTTTAGGACGAAAGTGGGAAAGAGGTACCATTCGCTGGTTCTGTGCTGCTGTCTTGCTGGTATATGAGCAAGCTGTGCCCCAGCCATGGGTTTCCTTGGTGACCATTAGCTGCATGCTTCTGCCAGCATTTGCCCTGGACAGCAGCCTCTCTGTGGGAACCCACTAGTGAACCTTCCAGCATACCCAGCTCATCTTAGTTTCTCAAAAGACTACTTCCAACCCACTGGGGTTTCATTAGAGAATGGTTTGGGTCCAGAAAAAAATATTTTAATCGAGGGATTGATGTAATTATAAAACCTTGGGAAAACCTGGGAGAGCCAAGGTCAGAGAAAGGCCCCCAGAGATGTGAGGAAATCAGCAAGTTCCGTGATTTCAGGAAACCACCACAGCCCTGAAGCAGAAGGTTCTCAGAAGCCCCTGCAAACCTCACATATGCTGTCGGCTGATCCCTTCAGGTTTGCTCGCTGGTGCCAGAGGAACGGAAGCCATTTCTGCTCCTTCCCTTCCTTCCAAGTTTAAAACGAGTACTTCTCATTGGCAGAACGGAAATGTGAACTCTGTGCTGGCGAGGGCCATGAAATGTAGTTTTCAGACTTCTAGTTCTTTCTATGTAGGGGAGAACTGAGGATGGAAGAGAGTTGTCTTCTTCCTAATAGCCCACATTCTGCACCGGGATAAAGTCAGTGAATGGCTGCAGTGTCAACATATAGACCTTCTCTGAGTCCTTAGTCCATTGCCTTTCCCTTGGTTCAAGTTTAAGAACAAACAAATGAAACACCACCCCTACATCCCTTGTTGCGATGTGTGGTAGGGGTTAATGCCTGATTTCTTTCCTTCATATTTCCCAAAACTGGCTCTCCTGTACTCAAGGCTTCAACAATCTAAACTCCATCTCTCCCTGCTGATGCCCCAAGCAAGTACCCAGAAATCAGGATCTTTGAGACTTCCTGCAGAGAAAAATGAGGAAGCCTGCAAGTGTATAGATTGAAGCTCAGGGATAACCAGGGAACTCTAGGTTCCTTAAAGTGGATAAATTGAATTCTAAACATGGCTCGTAGTCTTGTAACACCTGCTGACACCATCACCAGTCACATTTCAGAGAATCAAAGTTCCAGACTTGATCCATCTTTTGCCACCTTTCAGCATCAGTATTGGAGAAAATTGTGTTTGTAGCAGCAGGAAAAAGAGCAAATTAATGAATCCAGGAAAAGAGAAGGAAGTGAGATGCAGTTTACTATAGGCTGGGAATATGAGGTCATTGCCAAGGACCACAGCCTGATTCCAGTAGGAGGGACAGACTTTCTGGTAGATGGAAGAATATCAGTGACTGACTCACCTCCACTCCACATTAATATAAACCCACACACCCGAGACAATCAGTGGCCAGCACTGGCTGGTCATGGGGAAAAAGGGAATGTAGATTTTATAACGTCCCCCCCACCCTCATTTAGTGAAATGACTTTTGCCATTCGATTGTAAGTCCCTATAAAGTGGAGACCAGACCTAAATTCTTACTATTCCTTTATTGTTTATCTAGTACAGTGTCTGGTTATTGGAGAAGGCAATGGCACCCCACTCCAGTACTCTTGCCTAGAAAATCCCATGGACGGAGGAACCTGGTAGGCTGCAGTTCATAGGGTCGCAGAGTCGAACACGACTGAGCGACTTCACTTTCACTTTTCACTTTCATGCACTGGAGAAGGAAATGGCAACCCACTCCAGTGTTCTTGCCTGGAGAATCCCAGGGACTGGGGAACCTGGTGGGCTGCCACCTCTGAGGTTGCACAGAGTTGGACACGACTGAAGTGACATAGCAGCAGTACATATAACTGTAGAGTGGATGAATTGAATGAATGAGGAATTGACAAACTAGGTTGTTCTGGGCTAACCTGTTATGTTTGTGTCTCTCTCTGGTGTGTATGTGTGTGATCCTGCAGTAGGTGTAATTTTTATGCTGATTACATCGCAATATTATGCTTATACAGTTCAGCATGAGGCTGTGGTATGGCCATAAGTTCTGGCCAGTCACTTCTTCATAATTTTCATGTACATGAGATGATAACATCCTACCCGGGGCTTAGGTAGCAAAGAGTAGGCATCTGCTAGGAATCCTTCCATAGGAGTCTTCTAAAGAATCTTTTTGTCGTGGAAAACATGGTGATTAACTTTTGATGGTCTTCCTTCTCATTGTGTGTGTCACCAAGTGAAATCTGAGCTCCTGCAGCATGGTTTTGGAATTTGAATGTTATCAATTGGAATTGACATTAATTACTTTTGTGCTGCCTGGCATATGCTAGGACATTATTTCTACAACAATTCCACCATAGTCTCGCAGGCCGTTATCTCTGCTGCCATCACCGTCATCATGAATCATCCTAATTATGGTGATTAGGCCTGTCCTGTGCTCTGCTCATCTCAGCCGGGCTCTGCACACCCCAGCCCTGTCCTCTCCCCTCTGTCTCCCCTGCAGGAAGTCCCGTTCTCCCGCGTGTGGTGCAGTAACCGGCAGCCCCTGCACTGTGCCTTCTCCCTGGAGCGCTACACGCCCACCACCACCCAGCTGTCCTGCAAAATCTGCATCCGGCAGCTCAAAGGCCATGAACAGATCCTCCAAGTGCAGACGTCAATCCTCGAGGTGAGTCCTTGGTCTCCAGGTCACCTGACCTCGTTTCTAAAGCCCATTAAGAGTTATATACCTATCTTAGTTGTGCTATATATATATATAGCATGAAAGAGATTCAAAATGCACTCACTCTTTTAATCCTCATTACTGATAAGGGAAAATCAACTTTTTCGCAGGCTGAAGATTTGAACTGGACCTGGAGACATAACCCATCAGAGCATAGGTTCTGCAGAGGGACCTTTGGGGAAGGAACTGGTCCAGGGCTTTTTATACACAAAACCACAACCAATCAAACAGTTCACAGTAGACCTGGAATCAGCTGAGATTAATTATTGAATTGAGACACATACCCTAAGAAAACATAAGGTCACCATTGGGCTGCTTTTCTGCCATTTCTGATGAGTTTCCAGAAGTCAGTTGCCCCATCTGTATTATTTCATTTTCAAGGCTTTGTTTCCTTACTGTCTTACAATTTTTTAATACCCTCCAGGATCAGGGTTTTACACATCCCTATTTCCATGAAGCCTAGATTTCATCAATACAATATGAGACAGGATGGATAATAATCTCACTCTCCAAAGTAGGGGCATAGCACAAAAAGGGATAAGACCTTGTCCAAGGTCACATGACTACTCAAGGGCAGAGTTAGAATGGGAGTCAGAAGAGAAGTCACTCGGAAACTTGTGCGCTGCCGTGGCTTTGATTGGCCCTAAGCCACTGAATGACTCCATGACTCTGAGCTTAAGCTTATCGAGTAGACTATGGCCTTTCCTCCTGAATGGTTATTTCAGCAGGGAGAGTAGCTGAGGGGCGGAATCAGGGGAGCTGATGACGCCCTATTTGGCAATTTCAAGGTAATCCCTGGCTAGTTTAGAAAAACACACTGTTTTGTTCATCTTAGAACATGTACGTATATATACATATATGGGTTTCCCTGGTGGCTGTGTTAAAGAGTCCACCTGCCAACACAGGAGATGCAGGTTCGATCCCTGGGTCAGGAAGACCCCCTGGAGAAAGAAAATGGCAACCTGCTCCAGTATTCTTGCCTGGGAAACTCCATGGACAGAGGAGCCTGGTGAGCTACAGTCCAGGGGATTGCAGGGTCAGACAGGACTTAGTGACTAAACGTCAACATATATACATACATACACATACACTCTTGTGTTTGCATAAATAAATAAGACATACTCATTTGTTCACACTTAGCAGAAGAAGGTTTAACACCTTTTGTATCCGCACCACTCAATTTCAGGTTTTGATTTTTCTCAAAACATGTAGTCTGCATAGCATCACCACTTCTCTCCATTCTCACTGCACTTCATTGTTTATGCAAAATGAGCGTTGCTAATTCCCCCAAATAGTTTCCTCTGAAGTGCGGATGGCTTTCCAAAGGAGTGTGCCTCAAAATTGATAGCTGTCTTAACTGACATGTTTCTACCATATTTGCATTCCTTATTGCCAATTAGTGTTAGGCGCTAAGGTAGTCCTGATGGGAAAGGTAGATGCAGAAACCTCAGGCAAGATATATTTAGACTCTCTTTTTTGAACAGTCATGGCATGCTTAACACAATACATTTCAAAGTAAAATACAAATTGTATGGGAGTTCTAAAATAAAAAGCAAGTCTGAGAAGAGCTGCATTTCAGAATGAAGAGTGAAAAGGCAGGACATAAAGGTGCTGCTGATGAACATTTCCATAAATATTTGTCAACAGGTCAACAAAAGAATTCCAGGTTTAAAAGGTGTTCTACTTTCTAAGGCACCCAGATACTGAAAATCAGTTTCAGCTATTACAAGATGTTTGTGTAAAAGGAATGTAACAAGGTTGATACTACATCCTGGTACCTTTGCATCTTGCTTAAATAAATTCTAAAAGTTCATGGAGAGAAAATGAGCTAATAATCTTCTTGACTCTCCAGTTCTGATGCTTCACAAAGTTTACAGTCACTTTGGAAAGCCTTAAAGAACATGACATCACTATCTTTCTTGATAAAAGGAGGCAAAAGTATAAGAATAATATTTAGATATTCAATATTGGACTACAGCTATCTGATTTGTAGGCTGCTGCACTTTAGGAGCTTTATTAACTTGTTTGATCCTGTAAGGATCATTTCATTAATAGCTTTAACTGTCCCTGCTGAATTTTGGGCCAGTTCATCCCCGTTTCTTTCTACCAAACTATTTCTTAGGCAGATCTCACTGACCATCATTTTCAATGTCAGAAGAAAATTAATTTTTAAAAGCCACTATATTTCAGGTCCTATTTCATATGCTTTCATGTATAACCATCAGAATTCTGTAGGTTAGTATTATACCATCACAATTTTAAACAGTCTCAAGGAAGTCAGCTTTCTTATCCAAGATCATAGAGTGAACTGGATGAGTAGCCAGAGTTCCCAGCTGAGACACTTGACTTTAAGATCAAAGTCTGGCTTTCTATTCAGTACTACGTCAGTATCCCAATCAAGGGGGTTTAATTTCTTAGTCTTAACCATGGGCCTTGTCCATAATACAAGCCCCCTCTTTAAGGGCTTAAGCAGTAGTGACAAACATCACAACATTAGCATTTTTCCCTAAGTCTAAAAGTAGAAGAAAATTAGAAAACTCTTTCCTCAAGACTGAAGAAGGATGAGATGCACCTGTTTGTTTGTTGGACTGGAATTAAGTATTCATTCTGTTGATCTTCAGGAACAGAATTGATTCCTTACATAGAGGTCTGTTTGCAAAAGGATGTCTTGACTGAATGATCACTCAAGGTCCTTCCAACCCTGGGACTGTCTCATTGCTGGGAAAACACACATCTGGTGGTATATCTGGGATTAAAAAACATCCTCTTCTCCCTAAAAATGACTTGCTTTTTATGGTAGATGGTTCAAAGAAAATGAAGATAAAGTTCTGAGAAAGTTGGAAATATTTGGATAGAGGCAGGATATATTCAAGACATGGGTCTATATCAATCAGTGAGGCAACAATAATAAATTATTAAAATGCATATTTCATGGTCACTAATGCAGGAAGATTCTGTATTAGGTGGCTTTAATAAGTTAGTAATAGGCTATCATTGATTAATAATAATAAAACTAAAACTTTGATGCTTCCAACAGATGTCTTTGAAATATGTACTTAAATATCCACCCCCCCCAAAAAAAATTCCCTCATATCTAGGCTCAGAGCTCCTCCTTCCTATCCTAATTTACGATGGAACCATGAGCGATAAAAGATACATATATATGTGTGTGTGTACATATGTGTGTGTGTATATATATGTATATATATAAACATTGATTTTAAATTAATTAATGCAGTGAGCATCTTCATTGAAGATATTTGGTTCTTTCTGCTCAGCCCCACATCCATCATGTCCCTTCATGCCTCTTATCTAAATGGCTCCTTTAAGTGTCATCCTTACACTTGGGAAATATTTACATTTCGAAACTTTGAGGGACATGGAGGCCCGTTTATCAAAGTGTACTAAGCAGGAAAAAATACTTATTTTTAGAAGTCTCATGTAATATTTTATTCACCCTCAAATCGTACCACTCTGTGCATTTTTTTCTGAAGACTTTATGTATCGGGATGGTCTTTTTTTCTGCCAACAGGAAAAACAGAGCTTGGTTGAGTTGGTCCAGTCATAGATGCCATGAGGGTATCTGTCTCTTGTCCTTTTCTGGCATGGATACTCAGTTCCATTGGCAAGCCACCTTTTCACATGTTATCACTCTTTAGTGCCATTTTTACAATGACAACTACCATATTATCTTATATAGGATTCCTTTTATTCTCCCTCTGATTTTTACTATTCATTTTAAGGACATTTTCCTGCCTTAAGTCAGGAAATATTTAAAGAAACTATTCCCACTTGATTTGCATTATTAAAAGCTAAAAGAAATTTTATATATCATGATAAAAAATGATATATCTTGTAACCTATTTTATGCAGTAAGAAGTCTGAGGTAGTTTATTTTATAAACATCTTATATATCGGAAAGGAACTGGCTACTCTGCCAGAAATAAGCACTTATCCAGTCAATTTCTGTTCATTCAACAGCTACTCATCCTTCAAGGTCAACTCAAATGCCTCCTCCGTGAAGTCCTCCTACTCTTTTTTAATCTTTATTTTTTAAACCTTTTTTTAATTTAAACATCTTATTTTATATTGGAGTATAGCCAATTAACAGTGTTGTGATAATTTCAGGTGAACAGCAAAGGGACTCAGCCGTACATATCCATGTATCCATTCTCCCCAAACTCCCCTCCCATCCAGGCTGCCACATGACATTGAGCAGAGTTCCCTGTGCTACACAGTAGGTCCTTGTTGGTTATCCATTTTAAATATAGCAGTATGTACATGCCCATCCCAAACACCCTAACTATCTCACCCCCCCCATTCTTCCCCCTGCAACCATAAATTCATTCTCTAAGTCTGAGTCTCTTTTCTGTTCTGTAAATAAGTTCCTGAAGACCTACTTTTAATTCTTGAAGCATAATGCTAATATCACTCAGAGCATTTTTCCAAACCACTCTGCCCTGGGGGTTCTTGGTAGCTGTTTTGATGCAGGGTGGTGTAGTGAAGTAAGTCCTGGTAAAGGTGTTAGGGTATCATAATTCTAGTTTCAGCTCAGTACCATCTATCTGGGTGACTTCTACCAAAGTTTATAACCTCTGTGGAGTCTATTAAAAAAATGCCAGAAGACTGATTAGGAAATTGAGCCTGAAGGAAGTCCTGTAGCACCCAAGGTCACTGAGCTAGAAAATGGAAATTTGTACTCCAAAGCAAGACCTTTTTGACTCTGAAAACCACACTTTTTCTGTTCATGCTAACTCAGAAACTGGAAGAATTTGGATGAGCATTGTTCTATAATGGTCCAGGGATTAAAACTAAAACCAGTAAGTAGAATCTGTTGAATCTGGTAACATGTATTTTTAATTTCCAAGAACAAGATACAGTATGTCGCATTTCTCAGATGTATTTGACCATGGACTGCTATTTCTTGGAACATCTTCTGAGATGCCCTGTGGGAATGCCGGGTTAAGGCACTGGATTCCAAAACACAGCCCCCCAAAGGTCACTGTCCTAAATGGTTACAGAAAAACAAAAAAAAAATTATCACTCTTTAATAAGACCTTTGCATGGACAGGTTTCCTCAGTTAACACATTTTTGAAGATATAAAACTCACCAAATCTGTAGTCATATAGCTGTGTGAGCCTGGACACTAGCAGAGAAGGGCTACCACGGCTGTGGTGTCCACAGTAGGAAGATGTGTAAGGGTCAGAAAAAGCATCAGGGGAAGGTCACGGGGCAGTTTAGGAAGGGCAGCACAAGCTGACAAGTTCCTAATGCAAAAGAGAGTTTCTTGGGGTTCAAACAGTGCTAGCTAGTCCTTTTACCCGACCTCAGATTTGTGTTTTAATTTCTATTTGTATTAGTTTTCTTTTGTTGCATAACAAATTACCACGCATTTATCAGAAAAAAACAACACCCATTTATTGCCCCACATTTTTTGTAGGGCAAAAGTCTAGCATGGCCTAACTGGTTTCTCTGATCAGGATCTCACAAGGCTGAGGTCAAGGTGGTGGTGGGAACATATTCTCATCTAGGGCTCAGAGGGATTTTTCTAAGTTTATTAGGGTTGTTGACAGATTCAGGTCCTTTTGGCTGTAGGACTCAAGTCCCCCTTTTCTTGCTGGCTGTTAGACAGGGTTCACTCACAGCTCCTAGGGAACACTCTCAGGTCCTAGCCACATATCCCCAGCCCCAGCTCCCAACCACAGGCAGTTCACAGCATGGCTGTTTGCTTTCTTCCAAGCCACCGGGAGAGATACTTCTGGATAAGAACTGTATCTTTTCTCTCAAGGGCTACTGGATTAGGTCAGGTCCACCCAGGAAAGTCTCTTAGTCAATTCATAATGAACTGATTAGGGACGTTAGTCATATCTGAAGAATTCCCACTGCTTTGTAATCCATAATAATGATGGGAGTGAATCAAAATACTTTTCAGGCCTTAAAATTCTCTTAGTCCATATAAAACTTTCAGCAACTATTCCAACGTGATGGATAGATGTGTAATTTCACACTGGATATGATGAACTAACTTCCATGGTGCACTGAAATAACAAATCCTCACTGGACAGCTCTAAGTCAGAAGAGTGGGCATTCCAGCAAGCGGCCGCTCTCCACCCTGGCCCACTCCACCAGCTAATGCACATCTTATCACTGACTCATGGCTGCCTCCTATTTTACTGGAGCAATTTCATTCTGAAACAAAACCAAAATATTTACTATAGAATCACACGTTAGGATTGGGAGAAACACAAACTTGAAAATGATCAACATACAATCAGTTTCCCTTTGTAGCTTGCCTGACATGTGGCTTCCCAGCCAGCTCCTTTGATCAGCCCATTCTTCTCTGATCAGCTCTGATTCTCAGAAGGTCTCCTTACAACGAACTGAAATCTGTCACCTATAACCTTCTTCGACTGATTCTAGATTTTTTTTTTTACATTGAGAATATTTTTAAAAATCTAATTATGCTCTCACCTGACACCTCCTTGGATATAGGAAGCTGAAGGTTGTGACTCCCCTGAGTGGAAGAGGCTGCTGTAAATCTCCAGTCCACAATTTACTAAGCTACTAGAGATGTTATTTACTATGTTAGAAGAGAGAGAACTTGTCCATATATTTTATCGACTCCATCACAATGGGCAAGCATTTTTTGCATGTGTGTTAACACAGCTTTTCTCAAAAAAAAAAAAAAAAAAACGAGTATTGATCAGTAATGCTGCTACTTAGCTCTGATCCTGTTTTCTTTGTTTTGTTTATAGAGTGAAAGAGAGACCATCACTTTCTTTGCACAAGAGGACAGCATGTTTCCTGCACAGACTGGCCCCAAAGCCTTCAAAATCCCCTACTCCATCAGACAGCGGATTTGTGCTACGTTTGACACCCCCAATGCCAAAGGCAAGGACTGGCAGATGTTAGCACAGAAAAACAGCATCAACAGGTAACTGGGGGCAACTACTAAAAGAGGATTTTACTAAATGAGCTTGAAAAATAGAATGGGTTGGGTATATCCATGTAGTTTCCAGGCCCTGATATCTGTATGGATTCCTCTGGCCATATTTCATGTGACGTTTGGCCAAGGAAGTGGGAGAAGAGCAAAAATATGACAAGTGTGTGTGACCTTTCCTGCCACCACCCTCCACCTTTGGGGATGTCATGGGAGTCTTACTTTGGTCCTGATCCCATCTACAAGTTTGCTAACTGGGCCACCGTAATGGGGGTTTAGACTGTGTCACCTCGGTACTGTTGAGGGATCTCAGAGTCTTGAGCTAGTGATAAAGAAACAGAGAAGCAAGTTTCTCACACCTCCTCTCCCTGCTAGGGTAACCTTAAGCATTATTTAACCCCTAATATGGATGTGCTCAGGCTTCCCTGGAGGCTCAGTGGTAAAGAATCTGCCTGCCAATGCAGGAGACCCGAGTTCAGTCCCTGGGGTCAGGAAGATCCCCTGGAGAAGGAAATGGCAATCCACTCCAGTATTCTCGTCTGGGAAATCCCATGGACAGAGAAGCCTGGCAGGCTGCGTGCATGGGTTGCAACTTAGTAACGAAGCAACAAAGGATATGCTCAGCCTGAAGAACTGGGCGCCTGAATATAAAAAAGGAGTTTGAGATACTTCCCAGGTCTGAAGGCAGAGGGCTTTATGAC
This sequence comes from Okapia johnstoni, assembly GCA_024291935.2. Taxonomy (NCBI): domain Eukaryota; kingdom Metazoa; phylum Chordata; class Mammalia; order Artiodactyla; family Giraffidae; genus Okapia; species Okapia johnstoni. The sequence goes on from CM044327.1 coordinate 26,683,319, forward strand.
AAGCAAAAGATTATGTAGGCCCCACCTGTGAGTCTGCTGCTTAAACCAACCATTAATCGTTACTGTGCTAATGTTTTGCTTGAGTTGAAAATAGACTAGAGAGATTCATTAATGGCCTGTCTTGCTTTGATGAGAAAAAGCAGGGGTGAGTCTATTCAGAGCAACACTGATGAGGAGGCAGCTTTGGGCTCAGCTTGAGGAATGGTAGGGAAAAGGCATTGATGAATTGCATGTCCTGTCTCCTTACCCACCTCGCAGGCCCCAGAATGAAAAGAGAACAAGTTTTGCCAGCGCCATTTGCTTTCCCTTTCCTTTGTTTCCCTCCCCCCACCCCCAACTTTGGAGACAAAGCCTTATTTTTCTCACTGTTTGGCTTGCTCTGTCATTTCCACTTTTTGTTCTTTGTTTTTACAGACGTCTTACCTGGCTCTCTCTTCTCTGAAAGGCAGGTAGATGTCTGCCAGGAAGGGATAGAGGGCCATTGCCTGTTTCAAAGGGATCCAGAATCCAAGAATGAAGGGGCCAGCTAGAGAACAGTCAGAGAGGAAAATCAGGAGAAAACGGAATTGACAGAGACAGGCCCCAAAAGAGCACATTCTTGAAAAGGCAGATATTGAAAATGAGAGAATACAAAAATGCATGCGTGTACAGGAGAGAAAAAATTAGGTTGAATTTTTCCCGGCAACTTTGATCAAGGATGAGATGTGTCATGTATAACTCGTGAACACCATGACTGACAGTTTTACTTTCTGATCAACATGGGGAAAGAATGAAAAACTTACCCAGAGAGTGGAAGGTGGTCTAAAAAAAGAGAAAGGAACTTTGGGCAGGGACTCAAAAGCTCTGTATAGCAATCCTGGGTCTACAGCTAATACAAGTCTGCCCCCACACATCACTGACCACCCCTCTAATACTTTTCCTACAGATGCAATTCATAGAATTCAAACTACATTAACTGAGTAATCCATTCTGGCAATAAGAGTTTATGATTTTTCATTCACCATTTACAAGAAAATAATTGCCACAAAATATCTACATGCCCACGGATGTTGTCATTAATTTGCTAAATGAGCGTGTGCATGTCCCTGCCTTGTTCATTTTTTTCTCCACTTAAGAGTAAACACATGAGAACTACAAGGACTGCCTCCAAAGTCATCAATTTCTGACCTTGTACAGCAGGGAAAAATGCATCTCAAACTGGGAGACTAAGGTGGACATCCTTTTGTGTCTGGGCTGTAATGAGCAGTAAACAGCTACACAGGGGCATGCTGTCCCCTGCAATGTCAGGGTCAAAACACAAGAACATTTGATGTGCCAGTTTGTTTTAGTTTGCTTCTGTTTCTCCTTGAAACCCCTTCTCTAGGAAAGCCTAAATGTCCTTAACATCTAAAATTCAAACAACCTACTCTATGGAAAGTTTCTAACATAGTTTCAAGAAAATCTCCATTTTCAGTCAATTTTAGTAAGTAAGTAAGTGTTAGTCACTCAGTCCTGTCCAACTCTTTGCAACCCCACAGACCATAAAACACACCAGGCTCCTCTGTTCGTGGAATTCTCTAGGCAAGAATACTAGAGTGGGTTGCCATTTCCTTCTCCAGGGGATCTTCCCTACCCAGGGATCAAAACCAGGTCTCCTGCATTGCAGGTGGATTCTGTACCACCATCTGAGCCTCCAAAAAAGCCTGAATATATATATGTACGTGTGTGTGTGTGTATATCTATATATATAGATATAGATATATGTGTGTGTATATATATACACAACATACACACATATATACACACATGTATATACATATGTATACACACACACACACATATATCTTCTCCAGCATGGGAAGAAACATGTGACAGAGGTGAAGGATATTTTCAGATGTCATTTATTACAACTTGTTGTGTAATCTGAAATCACTGATTTTGCTCTCTTGGGGTTACAAATAATAGAGTCCTTATTACATTACGTAATCATCAGTTGCTAGTGTGATCATTAATGTGTGTTAAAACACAGAAATCTCACATTGTCAACATGCCAGTATTATTGGGGAAGAAAGCTGTTCTGTAGCTTGCGATTACATCAACCCTGGGATCACAAAAGATGATCACAGAGTCACTCTTCTATTACGGAATTCACCTACCTCTATCTTATGACAGCATCTTTACCTGACTCTCCCCTTCCTTTCAATTTCCAAAAGTGAAAAGCTAGTAAAGCAACAGCCCTCAAACCATAAAGGAAGCATTTCAAATGGAGTGGAGAGAAACAATGGCTGTTATCATGTTGCCAGTGAAAACATTCTCCTCCTTTTGGTAAATGCAAATGTCACTGATGATAATTTGCCTTTTTGTCAAACAAGTGTCTACTTAGATCTGAATAGGAAAGAATATACATGAAATAGTAAGTTAAAGGCTTAGAATGTGAGACATGTCGGCGGGGGGCGGGGGGGGGGGCATGCTATAAGACAGCAACACAGGTGGCCTTGCAACTTGCCTGGCATATGGATCACGATAAATAAGCCACACAGCCTAGCAAAGAATGTCATAGTTAACAGCTGCAATTACAGATTCTGTGAGCAAACTATTACTCAGAGTCCATACTTACTGCATTTTCAGAGCTGAGATTGCACTTTCATTCTACAAATCCAGCTGCAATAATTCTCCAGTTAAGTGCTCTTGGCCACAGCTGATTGGTAGGTAGGTGGGACTAATAAAGAATTGATCACATAGGAGTAGAGGGTAGGGACCTTTGCTGAGAACTAAACAAATTAAGTAATATCAGAAATTAACTGCTTCAGCCAGAAGTACTCACCCGTATTTAAATTTCCATAGCATTTTGTATTTTTATGATACTTTTTTTATTACAGTTAGATATACCTAGATAGTACTATCTACTTCAGGGAAAATCAAGAGATTTGCCCTGAATGAATGACATGAACTTTTTCTTTGGATAGTATGCTGGGCTGTGCTTAGTCGCTCAGTCATGTCCGACTCTTTGTGACCCCATGGACTGTAGCCCACCAGGCTCCTCTGTCCATGAAGATTCTCCAGACAAGAATACTGGAGTGGGCTGCCATGCCCTCCTCCAGGGGATTTTTCCCAACCCAGGGTCTCCTGCATTACAGGCTGGTTCTTTACCAGCTGAGCTACCAGGGAAGCCCTTGTATAGTATACTTGACCTTAAAAATTTGCTCAATAGAATTGATATGAATAAACATCAGAGGATTTTGAAAGTTGGTCTCAAAAGAGAATTTGGCTCATATTAATGAAGATTCCTGTCTTTCCCCTCAGTACCTGAAATTCTACTATTAGGTCATTCTTTAAGACTTCATGATGATCATATTCCAGAAACCCTTGTGAAAACACAGCAGCTTGACCAAGTTGCTATGGGAACAGATGCTGGATAAAGTGCATGAGATACAAAAGGGTGAGGAGAAGGGAAGTGGCCAGAATGGAAGAAAAGATTCCAAGATGAAAAGGAGTTGATAAATTACACTTTATTAATAGTTTCTCGTAATAGTATACTTCTTTGAAGTACTGCTGGAGAAACGTATTGCTCATCGGTCAGCTCCGTAAAAGAGTTCAATTGTACTTTGGATGTTAATGTTTTTGTATGATGTAGAAATTGCGAGCAAATGACATTTCTCAAGCCTCATGGCTGATCAGTGGTGCTATGATAACTTGTTTCTCCACCAGATCTTTTAACAGGACCTCTAATGAGAAGCAGAATCTTCTCACGTTGGGGTCATATCCTTTTATTCCCTCTGTCCACTCTGTTAATTGGATGCACAGGAGCAGTGAAATGGCCAGAGGGCAGTGGGGAAGGACAGAGGAATATCACAAGACAGCTTATTAATCTCTCTCTGAATAACTTGAGAATTCACTAAAAGTGGAACAGGCCCAGTGCCAGCTTTCTTTTGGGGGTAAAGGGAGGAGGAGGAGGAAAGAGAAAGTGATTACAAAATATATACAGAATGCCTGCTTCACAGCAGACTACCAAGTACGGTCACTCAAGGGCCCGTGAGACTTTATTTTCACTCTTGTGTTGGGGGATTTGCTAGGATTCCATCAAATGAAACTGTCTGGGTTTTGCAGACTAGTGGTTAGAAAACACATCCTTAACCTTTAAATAATAAAGACAGTGCGAGGCTGCCATTTTCCAAAAAAAAAAAAAAGCAATCCTCATGACTCTATGGAGAATTAATACACAGGGAGATAGAATTCATGACACAGGTCCTTGGAGGCAAAATATGATAAACCTCAAATCACATTTTCTGGCTCTGGCCCAATAGACTTTTGCTGAGTCTGAATTTGAAGAGCCCTCAGTGTGAAGCCAGAGAGACCCAACACAGCCACGTGGTGGGTGTACAGGCTTCATCCCAGTTAAGGCAATGGCTCATGAAACTGCCTCCTAAGAGGAATCTGAAAACAGCCTGGGGCCAGTTTAGCCATGAACAAACCGAATAAGGTTTGTAAGTGGCAGGTTTCTCTCCTAAAGGCAATATGCAGAGAAGCGGTTTCTGCCCCTCCCAGAGAGCCAAAGTTGTGCTCCCACTCTAAGCTGCAGGAGTGCTGCAGGGCTGTTGCACTCGTTTTAAGCAAGGAGTTAGTTTGCACTGGCCTTTGAAGGACTGTTCCCTTCTTTCTTTAGTCACTAAGTCGTGTCTGACTCTTGTGTGACCCCAGGGACTACGGCCCACCAGGCTCCTCTGTTCATGGGACTTTCCAGGCAAGAATCCTGGAGTGGGTTGCCATTCCCTTCTCCAAGGGATCTTTCCAACCCAGGGATTGAACCCACGTCTCCTGCATTGGCAGGTGGGTTCTTTACTACTGAGCCACCAGGGAAGCCCTTCCCTTAAGTTAATGTAATTTTCAGAAAAGATGAACATGCCCAAGCCCCTTTATAGTGGAAATAATTCTCTTTGTGGGTTCATCTCAAGCAGTAGTACAAATTCTGACAAAGTCAGAATCCCTGGATTTGACTGTTTTCTTAATTGGGGAAAATTAAATTATGGGGAGAATTCTCCTAATTCATTAAAGAATCCTTTAATAAAGTGCTTAACTATTTCTTTTCAGTATGTGTGAAGATGTATTTAAACACATTGAGTATTTTTCAAATGGAAAAGTATCAGTATTTCTCCCTTTCCCCCTTCAGGATTAGTACCATGGTCTCTTATCTTGGAACAAATAGTGGTCTTTCTCCTCTATCCTCAGGATTCTTGAAAATATCTCAATGTTATTGAAGAGGAACTTTAAATGAGACATATTTTTCCATGCTATATCCCCATTCAAAGAAATTTGAGATTTGCTTTTGCCGTTTTCACTGCCTTTCATTGCCAAATATGAGAAATTGTCAGAGGCTTATCATGAATGAAACTGGAGAGCTGAAAACAGATTCCACAACTGGCTTTATTCCTTTTGGCAGCTCACTGGGGGTCCTGAAGGCTCCAAAGCTTAAATCCATTTTCTAAAGAAGGACGAGTCCTTGCTAGTCCCTTTCAGGACCCAGATAATAGAACAAGCAAAAGGAAGAACTATTAATATTAACTTTATGGCCAAATTAGTTGGCCCAAAATAATCAATGCACCACCCTTAGGGCACAACGGAGTGGAACTCAGCATGTTTTCAACTGCCTTTATGTTTTCCTCTTGAGTTCCCCATACCAGCTTCCTTTCATTTGAATGCATGGGGTGGAGGGAGTGCGGGGGGGGGTAGAGGCAGGGGTGACATAATGATGAGCATCTTTTGCTTATTCTTTAGGAAGTGAAAAAGACTTGGTTTATCCTGAAAGCTGTTCTGCTGTTTGAGTGACCAGTGAGGATGAAGTTTGGGAATGAAAGCTTGATGAACTGACCAAATGCTTATGCTGTGTCCAATTACTGTTATTCAGTATAAATGGTTTTTCTCTATTTGCATTTAAAGAACCATATGGAGGGTTGGTTTTGGTCACATAAGAGGTTTGCATCAAATGAGACAATTAGGATGATAGCAGAGATATTAATTTTTTTTTCATTATGATTGTGTTTCAATTCCCTGTTTGGTACTATACAGTAGGATTATGCACCATTCTTGTAATGATGTCTCCCAATTTATTATAGGCAGCTTAACTTAGTTTTCACTTTGTATGCTGCCAACCTACTCAGAAAGAAGATAGTTTTTAGAAAAAGTTGACGTAGGTATAAACGGCAGTGGTTTATAGAATATAAACAAATTTGTTGCCTCAATGTTACAGGTGCAAGCGATTCTCTCCTACCTGGAAGTGTTGAGTGATGCCCTAAATTCTGCATGAAAGTATTGCATGTGCCTGGGATGAGGCATCTTCCGTGCTAAAGATGTGAAGCTGCAGCTCAGATGTGGTCCCCTGCTAGATTCATTCATTCTCACAATTAGTTACGAAGAAGAGCTTACAGCTTTCAAATAGGCATATCAGCCCCCTGATAGCAAGGCTCTGAGTAACTAAAATAGAGGCTTTGTTATCTGGAATTCAGAATGAAAGGGAGTCCCTTATAGGTCACACATAGATAGAACTAAGATGCTAAGACAGGCGAACTCCAGCTTCAAGCACACGTGCCCTGGGTAGCTCTCTCTGCCTGTATGTCCCTAGGGCTCAGACAGAGCCTTAGACCTGTGCCTCCTCCATTACTGTTATCTGATCTTTCTGTTAACTGACTGAGGATTTAGATGTTACTATTCCCTAAGATGTTTGTATTTGAATACTTCTTTCAAGTACTAAAGAAAGGGTGGTATCTTTTGATTCACATCAGACACTTAGACACTTTTCCTTTTCATAAAATGAGCCCTGGGTTGCAACAGTAAATGGCAGAATTTCATCATGTCCTCAATTCTCTCCTCCTCTCTGTACCCAAAAATGGGAACAGAAGGCACAGTAACTATTTCCAAAAATTCTCAAATCTAACCTAATTTCCAGCTAACATGGTCATTAGTTTGAGGCTGTATTTTGAAAACTGAGATTGCTGTATTATTATTTGATCGTTGACCTATATACACCATTATAAGTTGGCCTGTGTCTCACTAGTGAAATTGCTAAAGATTTATGTTTCCAATTCTGCCCTGGCTTCCACATAAAGAATGGAATTTTAATTGGGGATAGGAGACAACAGGGTAAGGAAGACTCAGGAAGGTGATATTAATCATAGTAATAAAACAGCTCCTTAGGAGCTCAGGTGAATAGAAAGCTTGTAGAGGCAACAAAACAAAATTAAATAAACTATTACTACTTAATGAATGTACATGGATAAATCTATCTAGATGTCTTAGCATGTGGTTTTTACAGTTTATCTGGATTCTTTCAGTGAGAGTTCCAAAGGAAAAGATGAGGTCATTGAGTCTACAGGATTTAGGACAAATGAAGACATAGGGTGATTCTAAAGTAAATTCCTAAGATTTAGAGTAGATAATCTTATCTACACAGTATGCAGGGCTTCCCTGAGAGCTCACTTGGTAAAGAATCCACCTGCAATGCAGGAGACCCCGGCTTGATTCCTGGATCAGGAAGATCCACTCAGAAGGGATAGGCTACCCACTGTTCTTGGGTTTTCCTTGTGGCTCAGCTGGTAAAGAATCCGCTTGCAATGTGGGAGACTTGGGTTCGATCCCTCGGTTGGGAAGATCCCCTGGAGAAGGGAAAGGCTACCCACTCCAGTATTCTGGCCTGGAGAATTCCAGGGACTGTATAGTCCTTGGGGTCGTAAAGAGTCAAACACGACTGAGTGACTTTCACTTTCACACAGTATGCAGCATCTTTATGACACCACGAAAAAGTAAATCTTATTTTTCAGAATTACCTTAGTTGATCAGAATTTGAAAAGCCTATGACAAAAGGTTCAGTGCATAAAAAAATAACAAATTGAAGCATCTAAGACCATCATGATAAACACTTGCTTCTTTAAACATTTTTCAAAGAGAAAGGAAAAAATTGTTTTGTTTGGAGCCATCCACCTGAATTTCAAGATGACTGTTTTTGCCAAATGTTCCTTTTTCATTTCCAAAAAAAAAAAGAAAAAGAAAAACAAAGACACTCGAGAAATCAACTATTGCTATGAATTCTAGTTTCTAGTATTAGCAACATTTCCTGAATCGTGTGTGCATTTACCTGCTGGTGTTCAAATGTACCAGCATTATTATGAAGAGAAATGGGTCACACAGATTGGGATCAAAATAATTTCAAAAGAGAAGTAGGAAGATAACCAAATGGGTATATGGTATACCCATTTTCAAAAAAAATCATAATGCATTTGCACACATGTAAGTGTTAAAATAGGGCTTCCCTAGTGGCTCAAATGGTAAAGAATTTGCCTGCAATGCAGGAGAACTGAGTTCTATCCCTGGGTCAGGAAGATCCCCTGGAGAAGGAAATGGCAACCCATTCCAATATTCTCGCCTGGGAAATCCCATGGACTGAGGAGCCTGGTGAATTACAGTCCGTGGGGTCACAAAGAGTTGGACACAACTGAGCAACCAGCATTTAACTTAAGCAGTAAAATAATCCAGCTATCTTTGAGAAATAGTCTGTAGGTCCCCAATCTTTTTTGCACCAGAGACCGGTTTCATGGAAGATCATTTTTTCACGGATTGGGGACAGGGGGCAGGGGATGGTTTCAGGGAGATTCAAGTGCATTACATTTATTGTACAGTTTATTTCTATTAATGTTACATCAGCTCCATCTCAGATCATCGGGCATCAAATCCCAGAGGTTAGGGCCTCCTGGGCTATAGCAGTAGCACTCTAGGGTCTTTTGTCTATTAATTATTCTGGGGTAGACAGGTAAGTATAGTTTAATAGGGATGTCTGTTTATCACAAAGCTGACTGAATCATTTTTAATTAGGCTGATATGCTGCTACATGTATCTACTAAAATTAAGTGGAATTTGAGATTTGTATGTATTGCCGAGTGTACTTGTATAAATTGAGAGCATCAATATGAAACATGCTTTGGGGAGCACATTTTACTTGCTACAATATGTTCAGAGATCCGTGCCAAGGGAGAGTTCTATTTCTGCCTCTCTGATCATTTAGCTTCCTGTAGCCCTGGGTGCATAGTCTGCACATCGGGGCATGTGCCTGACTTCTAAGAACCCAGTGCCTGACAAGACTCATCCTGCAGCTTTGCTGTTCTTCCTCCAGGCAGGTGTACTTATAACACCACACCACAGCAGCATCTATGAATATGCTGAATGGTTTGTTGGGAGAAGGATTAATCCCAACCTCCAAAACATATTTTTTATGCCTCTTCTAAAGTTTTGTTTTTACATTTTCATGCCCAGATCATCTTCTCATGTCAAACATCAAAGCTCCCCCAGCAGTTGCCAAGGATAAAGATCTCAGAGTGGTTGGAACAGGACATGTAGCTCGGGGACCCCAACAACTTCAACCCTCCAGAGCTTATTTTCAGCACCCAGTGAACGTTCAGTTTCATCTTTTCTCAAATGGCTACTACATCTGGAAGTCCAGTTTGGGTTAAGAGAGAACATGGAACATGATCGGCACCATGACCTACAGACTAAATCTGGCCCAACACCTGCTCATCTAGCCGCAGAGCTAGAATGGTTTCAGGAGAATACGCAAGAGTGATATGGTGTGACATGTGAAAACTATGACATTCACATTTCAGTGTCTCTATAAATAAAGTTTTAATTGGAACACAGTCACACCCTTTCACTTACGCTTACATATTGTCAATAGCTACTTTCCCACTGCCATGGCAAAGTTGAGTAGCTGTTGCCGAGGCCTGGTCCCTGCAGTCAAAAATATTTCCTCTCTGGGCCTTGAAAGAAATAGTTTGTCACCCATGGTATAGAACAGGTAGCTGTGGGGTTAACAGGATCACAAGGATTCCAGTCACTCCCCCAGACCTGAGTCCATTATTCATCAGTAGCAAATACAAAATATAAACCCTCAATAATGTGAGAAATTTGTACTTCTTTTTGTGGTGCTTGCCAGCACTCATTTTCTTTTGAAATCACAATGGAGAGCATAATTATTCCCCCCATGTGAGGAGCAAATGTGTGTCAATGGTCATTATTCTCATAAATAACACAGATAAAAATTATTACACCCAGAATCCAGTCACATGTAGTCTCTCAGTTTTTGCCTCTTTTTCAGCTATTTCTCCAGTTTGTATTCTGCTTGAACACTGGGTGGGGTGTGCCCGTTTATGTACAGACCTGGAGATATAGTACCTTTCTCCACAAACAGCTCCCTACAAGGAGGAGAAAGTGGCAGCATTCAAAGCAATGTTTTGAGTAAAAGGAACCAGGATCCCTTCAACTATGGAAACAATATTTGCTTTGCTATTTCTATTAGTGTAGAAATAACTATATTGGATTCCAGGGCCAACTATGGGGGAGGGCAGTGGTAGGAAGAAGGAAGGAAAGAGCAGATAAAAGGAAAAGAAAGTAGAGAGAATTATTTTTTTTAATCTGGGCTTCTCCCTCTCTCAAACTAAGATTCAGATGTATTGGAAAGTGTCTATCGTACCCTGATATTTGTGCTATTTGGCAATCAACTAGCTTTAAGTAGTCTCTTAAGACTTTTGAACAAAACAGAACTTGATTCACTCAAAATTACTGTGCACGCATTGCTTATAAATAATAATGTGCCCTTAAAAACTTGTTTTCTCTTCCAACTGCTCTTGGCTATAGGAGTCTACTTTGTGATTACATGCTGAGTCTGGTGATCGAAAGTCGTACCATCCTCAAGATAAGCAAATCTTGGTTGACTTTGGGAAATCTTTTCAATTCATCAAAATTTTACCCTGACATTTCTATCCCTGCTGTAAAAGTACCTCTGAAAAACTGTGACCTTTAATCCTCTGTGTGGTCTCTGTCTTCATCATAGCAGTTATTGTCCAAAAGGTTATCATTTGTTTTCATTGAAAATCTCATATCATCTGAAACCAGCTTCAAGCAATCAATTACTCAGTCGATAGATATTGAATAAATACCTGTCACAGTACTACGATAAGTGTTGTTGCAGAATCAGAAAATGATTAGCTGTGGCCCTTCCCTTTCACGTGTCTGCAATCACACTGAGAAGACAGAGCTCACAAACATGGAATATATACATATATATATGAATTTCACTCACATGAAAATTTAAGCAGAAGCATAAAGAGAAAAAAAATAATAAATCACTTTGAGCAAAGAGATGAGAATTTTCTATTGTCTATAAGATGTTACTGAAAAACCTGAATGAACCTTCTGGCCAACCCAGCACAATCCAGGCCTTGTAAGAGTGTGCTGCTGCTTCTGCTGCTGCTAAGTCGCTTCAGTCGTGTCCGACTCTGTGCAACCCCATAGACGGCAGCCTACCAGGCTCCCCCATCCCTGGGATTCTCCAGGCAAGAACACTGGAGTGGGTCGCCAGGTCCTTCTCCAATGCATGAAAGTGAAAAGTGAAAGTGAAGTCGCTCAGTTGACTCTCAGCTACCCCATGATTGCAGTAGGATCAGGGAAAGAGGGAAAGTGGTCATTTCCTGGCAACAGAATTCACTGAATGAAGGCAAGAAGAAAAAAATTACCTAAGTCAGCGTTAATGGCTCAAAGGACAAAAGAATTTGGAGGGAAAATACATATATAGCCATAGCTAGGATGAGGCCAGAGCAAGGCAGGCCGTGAAAACAGGTAGATAACCTGATGACTGAAGAAACAGAATGCAGGAGATATTAGAGAGCTTGGAGATATAACGAGCTGGAAGGCGTTCGCTGTGATTCAACTGTAAAAACAGTAGAGCATAAGTAATGAAGCTGCTGAGTTTGTCAGAAAGAAACAAAGAGAAGACTCAAAAATAAATGGCCTAGTGTGAGAAGTTAGAAGAATAGTCTGTACTATTCTGTAGTCACTGGGATGTTTTTTTGTTTTGCTTTTTTGATTCCTTTTTTAATTGGTAGGATACTTGTTATTAGAATGGAGGCCAGTGGGAGGCATGGAGATTATACTGATTCCTGATGCACTGAGTCTGAGGAGCAAGGTTGAGATCTAATTGGAGCAGTCCCTCGGTCCTTTAAAAAGTCGGTCACTAGCTCACATTACCTTAGAAGACAGGAGGTGCACATTTAGACACTGTCCACTTGGGGTAGATAACTAGTCCATTTGGTATATGAGCCCAAGGAATCACAGATAAAATCTTGACAGCCCTTATGTTTACCATGGGAGGCATAAAGAAGTGTCAGATATTTTGAAGAAAAAAAAAATAGGAGTGAGTTGTATCATCACATAAGCTAGTGGAGTAGAGCTTTTTAAGAGGGTGTTCAAGAGAGAAACAGACACACACACACACAACTCAAGGAAGGTGAGAGTGAAGAAGACCCTTACGGGATCAGAAGGTCGCCGGTAACCCTCCAAAGTACAGTTTCAGCCGAGTTTTCTGCTACAAACTGGACCATCCCCAGATCTACTTTAGTGGAGCTCTTTAGTCCTATCAAAATAATAGCTATTCCAGTTCATTTCTAGTTCTCTTATCACTATTTGTATTTGTTCCTTTACTTCTGTTTTTATTCTTGTCTTATCATTTTCTTTCTTCAACTCTGTCTAGGAACTTATCTTATTTTGCAACACAAAGTAGCCCATCTGCTGTCATTTTGAACCTGTGGGAAGCTCGTCATCAGCACGATGGTGACCTTGACTCCCTGGCCTGTGCCCTTGAAGAGATTGGGAGGACACACACGAAACTGTCGAACATTACAGAATCCCAACTCGATGAAGCCGACTTCAACTACAGCAGGCAAAACGGACTCTAGTCCACCTCCTCTCCTGAGAGAGTGATGGCCAGCTTTGGGACATTTGCTTTCAATGGGAAAGAAAGAGGCAGTTTTCTGCCCAGTGGCATTGGGGAGTTCAGCCTTCATTTATAATCAGTCAACATCCCTCATTGAAGACACTGAATTTGATATAGGTAAAATATATTGGCAGGGAGAAGTACAAGCTCTCTTAAACATAAGACAGTTCTACAGTCTCCTCTAAATCCATACTTGGGTTCACACTTGAGGGACTGCTCAGATTTGGAGTGACAAGGATAAAGTGAGGGCTTATCTAGTAGAAGTAACTGGGGAAGGATGAGCTGTAGCAAAGCTGGGAAGGCAGAGATCAAATCAGTGCATGTTTTGAAACAGATTTTTAATGATGTGCCCCCAAAGGACCAGCTGATGCTGGTACCAGACTGTCAAGAGTTTCTAACCAACTGGCATGGGAGATGTCAGCAATCATTGTAAACTGGCATTTAGAAGTGAGACAGGGTTGCCATCTCATTTGTAGACTTCAACGGTGTCAAGAGGGCATTTAGAATTTCGAATCTGACTACACCACACCAGCACCAATACCCTATCTATCCCAGCCACTTAATAAGTTGAGAGGTAAGAGAGACCACACACTAGTCTTGCAGCATACCTATCCCACCTTCGTTTCCTCCAAGGACAAATCTATCCACATTCTTTCTTCCCCTTACACGAGGGGAGAAGTTTCAAGGAACATCGACTTTTCAGTATGGGAATTTATTTTTTCTAGCTTAACAGAACCATCTCTATTCTCAGCTAAGCCACTCAAGTTGCAGAAGCTATTAGAACACAGCTGATGCACAGATTTAGAGACAAGAGAGGTCAAATCAGATCCAAGGAAACACGAATTGCAGATGCCACAGGCCTCAAGCTGTCATCCTAGGGTGCAGGCGTTGATTTAGTTCCCCAGCATGGTGGTTATAAAGGCTGAGGGGTTTCGTGGTCCTTTACAATCCAGTTCTTGAATTTTCCAGCCTTTTGGTACTGTGTTCATACAAAATCTCTCCATAGAGGCTATAGGTCATCCTCATTTTGCCTCTTAAGAAATTAGCAGATGGTCTTTGCTCTAAATGTTATCCGACTACATAGACATGAGGAATACTTCTACCACAGTGTCTCAGCAACTACACCCATTGTTCAGAGAGCTTTCATGCTCCAATAATTTAACCTCCCTGAGCATGTTTTAAGGCCCATGAACATAGTGTACTATGTTTTCAATGAAAGGCAACAATATTGTGAAGAATTGAAATCCACAGATAACACATGACCCCCATCTTAACACTTCATGCCATCTTTTATCCTATTTAATTATTTTTGATAAAATGTCCTGGTAGACTAAAGATGAACAGATTTGCTCCTGCTCATCTTTTGGTGGATGTTTTAATTAGCTGTCCAGAATCCGGACAACCAAAGTCAAGTACCTAGATTAACCACAGGTTGAACAGCTACTTAAGAGGTTGACTCCATTAGAATAAAAATAATCAGGGAATGGGGGAGATGGGGAATACTTGGCAGTAGAGATGCAGTCAATTTTTTAAACAACATAGATCCCATGTTTAAAAAAATGAATCTCCACCTAAGTGAAAAACGACCTGAAGTAGTTTGAATTGACAATACCCTCGGTAAGGCTTTGAAGAACTCTTCAATGTGTTGGCCATTTTCTCTAATGAATGTGTGGTATAAAGGTCCCCTGTATTTGATAGAAGGCTTTGCTACATGAAATTCAAAAGCACCTTGCTTTTCTCAGGAACCAAAGGTATATTATATAGGACAAATCCTCTTAGAACTGTTAAGCGTATTTTCAAAATACCACACGTACATCAGGAAAACACCTCTTTGCTAGTGTACTCAAGTTGTTTATTCCTTCTAGGGAGCGAAACAGAGAAAGTGCAAAAATGTCAATCATTTGCTACCCCTGATATGATTTGAGATAGAAGTGGGAACTGATGGTCAGTCTCCCAAAATAAACCTGAGGGTTGATTGGCATGGGTGGCATGCAGAAAGAATCTGCATTGAACTGCTGAATACGAACTTAAAACACAGCGTGGAGCTTATATTGTTATCCATCTTGGATGATTTTTGTTTTAAATACCCTACCCGTTTTTCCTCTTCTCTTCTAATTGGCCTTATAATTGTTTTATCTATTCTGTGAATCCACACAGATCTTTTTTAGATTTTTGATACATTTTTTATATTTTAAAACAGATGGAAAATGTCAGTGTTTTCCCTAGAATCTATCTAGATTGTTTTAGAATTTATTTAGAAACTGTCTACAATTTCCTCCCATGTATTTTCATTTTTTTTTGGGGGGGGGGCTGGATTTTATAAATAAATGTGATAAAGGAAGCAAAAGAACATAATTCACCTCAAATTTCAGCCCAAAGTTCAAGTCCACCTTTCAACCCATTTTGCTCCCTCTTTACATTTCTCATTTCTTCCAGGATCCCATGTAGGATTTCCACATGTTTTCTACAGTAGGAGATTCTGTGGCCATTGTAGGTCAGAATTGTACAGTATTTTATAACAGAATTCCAAAGAGAACCAATGTTGTTGAGATTTACAGACCAAGATGTGTGTGTGTGTGGCAGAAGAGTATGAAACTGCACATAAGATAGACTTAGCTGGTACTTGAACTTGTGGTTACGCACTGCAACCTAAACCCTGGTTTGATTTTAATACTTTCCTATCATATTGCCTTTCTTGAAAGAGATTCACTCAGTCTAAGCACTTACATTCAAAGTCTTGTCCTAGAGCAAAATGAAACAATAAGTTAAAGGTGGTCTTTCATACTTGGTAGGCGACTTAAAATTTTTACAGGATAGCCCACTTAATGCCAAATCTTTCAATCTTCAAATGCATTTAAATCTAATAGTTCAGCTTCAAACATGACTTAAAAGGAGCCACCAAAACGCTGCATTTCCCAGCTTCACCTGACTGCAGCCCCGTAAAGGTAATTTACAGTTTTTACAGCATTGCTTGTGCAGTCTTCCAGGCTTACATTAAAAATCCTTTAAGCCAAAAGGAAGCTCACTCTATGGATTTAAATGCAAACTTCATTTACCAGTGCAGGAAGTCTCATAAAACTCAGATGTACTCCCACAAAAATTTTATTGGCCTTTTTTTAAGAGATGAATAGGAATTGACAGAGTTCTCTTCAAAGAGGGGAACTTCTCTCTTTTCTGTTATTTTTATTTCCAACTGCAGGTGTTCTCCTTTGCCACAGTCTCTGTTACTTTCTTTTCAGTTGACTTTGAGAGAAGTTATGAAGTCAAATCACTAAACAGGATTCTCTTTGGATTAAAAGTTCTGGATGTATTACAACAGTTTCCCTTGATAGAAATTCTCAACATTGGGATTGATAAGAGAATATTAAAAAGAATAGAACTGGTTGAAGATGGTCTTGTCCACTTTGTAAACATCTGGCCAATCTACCTGTGAATTTCAAAATGTTACAGAATCTTTTGATGTGCTTTGGGTTTTCTTTTTTGCCATTTTCCCTTTGATTTCTTAATCCCTCTGTAAAGGTGTTGAGTCAGATGTGTAAAAGGCGAAGTTCTCTCAGAGGGTCTTTGTTCCAGATCTGTGAAGGTCACAGGAACCGTGAAGGAGCTGAGAAACGTGCTTTTCTGGCCCACTGTGTGGCCCATTTTCATTAATTTTCCTCATGAAGCATTGCAGAGTTCTGAATCCTTGGTAACTCCCATTGACTGGACCAGAGGTGACGCCCTCAGCAAATGGGAGAACAAAACATTGTCCTACAGGTAGCGACACAGTCTATGATCCCTTCAGTGTTAGTTGCCATAGCGCTGTATTTACAAAAATCGATGCTTTAGCCGAACGCTGAATGACCACTGTTTCCGCCGTTTCCACTGTTTCGTCTGCATAGAACTTTCCTGAACTACAAGCAAAAATGTATTTTGTCAAATGTCACAAAGTGAAAATGTTACTAATCTTAGGTGTGTTGCATATTTTGTGTTTTTACTTTCCAAACTTCTTTCAAAAGCTGCAGTTATAAAGCTGTTTGGCTGTGTTGACAGCATGTGGTGTTTTTTGCAAAAGCAATTCTAGGAGAGCCAGTGTCTACCATGGACTCCTCACATCCCCAACTCCAGGCTTGCCAACAAAACCGAGATGGCAATTTGCGTGCTGTTATTTTTTTCAAGAAAGAAAAGGGGATGGAAATCAGACCTGGCTGTTAGTCACTAGTGTGTAGTACTGTGATCTGAAGTAGGAAATTTAACTCACATAGAATAATTGTGGTTTTTGAAGCAGCTACTTTGATTTTTCCTTTTGCTGTGAAGATCATGGATTTGGAATGTCCTCACGAGGTGGGCCTAAGACAGTGACACTAGACTCCATGTCTTGGAACCCACCCTCCATCTGAACCCAAAGATTAAAAAGGCAGTAAGCTTCATGTTTAGGCCAGAGATGCAAAAGTTCCTCCCCCATCCCTAATAATGAGTTTGGCAAGGGGTACTTTTTTTTCCCAGAAAGTTAAATGGGGAAAATATATCACTAAATTTGGTAATGTAGTTCTTTGCATGAATGGAAATGTGTGTTAAATCATTTTACGAAAGGCATGATAATAATGAAAATGTCCTTTGGCTTCAAATTGTGCTCACCCACCAAAAGTATTTCCCTATCTGAAGCATTATTTACATCCAAATTCCCAAATTGGACAAGTTATATAATCTCATTAAAATTGGATATGGAGAGTAGGTAGAAACCTAACTGTGGTTCTGTTGAATCATAAAAAGGAAAGGTGATATTTGAGAATTTGTGAACAGAATATCATGCCTTCTGACCCCATTACTGAAACAGATATTACAACCAGAAATAGATCTAATAATTCTAGTATTCCTCCATTAGCAGCTCTGATGATACTTAAGGGGAAGTCACCTCTTACCAGAAGACTTCCATTTAAGCCTCATCAGAGGGTGACTAAAATATTTCAATTGGAAACACCTTCCAAAGCCTGTCCTAAATTATGTTGACCGCTCTCATTCAAAACTTCTCTGTAAGAAGGTGGGAAACACTCCTTCTGTGGAAATTTTCCAGTCAGGAAAACAGTTTCCTCCTTTTCTAAACTGGAATAAGGCCAACTTAACATTTCCCATTCTTCAGAACTGTATCTGATTGGTGCATGCAATCCAGTAAGTCTCAACCTAGAAATATTGCAAATATAAGCAGTTAGAGGAAAACTGGCTAATTCTTCCTGACTCAAACTGAAAAAAAAAAAAAGTATATATATAAGTAATGGTTTACCTCCATTTCTGTATGGAAAAATTTTTTAAACAGATTTCATTTTGTTCTGTTTATTTTGGGAAAGTGTGTGTGTGCATATGTGTGTGTGTCAGGGTGGGGAGGGTGGTTCTTTCAAGTGACTCATATATCAAACCCATTCCACTCTCAACATTCATTTGATGTGTTCAAAGCCGGAAAAAAAAAAAAAGCAGAACTGAATACCTAATTTGACATGAAGCTGAAGGAGCAAACAAGCCAGAGGAGAGAGTTTGAATAAAGCATGGCCTTGGCTTCATACCACACTTTTTGTGCCTTGTATTATCAGTGTAAATTCTGAATGTTGTACAGTAAATACTTGGATGGACTTCTTAGAAAAGGCTGCACTGGCTTCTTTTTCAGCACATGTACATATCTATAAATATATATACATATATATTTGGTAATGCCAAACAGCTGTGTTATATTGATTGTATTGAACAAAAATGGACGGTTTGGATGTTTTATGTAGAGTTTGCAAAAAACTGGATGGTTATAGACTTTTCAAGATAAATGTACAGACATAAATTCCTGCATATCAGTTATTTATGAATAAAGAGTCTTTTATTGACATTTTAGGATACTCCACGAGTGGAACTTTGAACTCTCAATGAGAATCCCCTCTACATACTTCCTGACACATCCATGCTGGGGCTGGAATGCCTTCCATATCAAGGACAATTTCCAGTATATTGAACCTAATTAATATGTTGAACCTAATTTCTCCTGTCCTCAAGAGGATGATAAAATGAGGCACATGGAAGCAAAGATGAGATGATCTTTTTTTTGAGACGATCTCCCAAATATTTCTAGACCACTTCAACACACACACATCACCACCCTTGGGATTGTAGTTTTATATAGCCTTAAGATACCTGCCACACCCTAACTGGGATACCATTTCCATCATTCCTCAAAATGCTTGCATTATTTTTAAAGACACTCTAGAAAATGTTCTGCCGCTCCATGGGAAAATGTTAAGAACCTAAGTAATGTTGTACACTTCAAATACATCTTGACTGACTGAATCTGTTTTGAATGTTCTTTAACACATTATTAACTGGGGGATTTTTGCAGAAACTAATGCCTGTGGCTGGCAATTTGTTAAGCGTGTGAATATTGAAATATCTCCAGTTGATAACGTTCAGGTAACAAAAGATGTATTATTATGCCTCTGATCAATAAGATGCTAAAATGCCAGAAGTTCCCAAGAATTTAATAACTAATTACAACTGGTTGGAGCCATTTTCAACAGTATGATTTACTAGAAGATGGTTTCCAATCTACTTCAACGAGTTGGTTGTCAATGAAAAAGGCCAAAAATTGGCTTAAACCAGTGCTTTCTAAAACTTGGCTTTTTAAACCATTTCATAGATAACAGGTTTCGCCCCAAAATTAAGTTGGAAATTTACAGAATAAAATGTTCTCTAGATTTCTAAAAATCTTTATGTGTACTATGGATCTAGTGTATATGATGGTGCTCTGAGAGGAGTATAGGTAACATTTCTTCAACTTTTGGGGGTCTTATGGGTCCAATAGGAATGGGAGTGAATATTCACCAAGTGGCTGTGAGTTGTCTCAGCTATCCTTTCTGACCACTTTAAGGTAGACGGCACTTTAAAGCAAATTAAAATGTATTTAAGTTCCTGGTGGAATGATAGTTGATTCTAATTCACTTAATCTAGGTAAGTTAGTATGATTGGGTACTAACTGTTTCAGTTGTGTCTGACTCTTTGTGACCCCAAGAACTGTAGCCCACCAGGCTCCTCTGTCCTTGGGATTTTCCCAGCAGGAATTCTGGAGTGTGTTGCTATGCCCTCCTACACAGGATCCCCGACCCAGGGATCGAACCTTCGTCTCCTGCATTGCAGGCAGAATTTGTTTACTGGGAAGCCCATGATTAGGTAGAACCACCAACAATTTCAGAAGTATTTGAAATAATTACAGCAAATAAATCCAGCTTGAGTTGGTCAGAACAAATTTTAACTAGAGAAACCTGTATGCAGGTCAGGAAGCAGCAGTTAGAACTGCACATGGAACAACAGACTGGTTCCAAATAGGAAAAGGAGTACATCAAGGCTGTATATTGTCACCCTGCTTATTTAACTTATATGCAGAGTACATCATGAGAAACGCTAGGCTGGAAGAAACACAAGCTGGAATCAAGATTTCTGGGAGAAATACCAATAACCTCAGATATGCGGATGACACCACCCTTATGGCAGAAAGTGAAGAAGAACTAAAGAGCCTCTTGATGAAGGTAAAAGAGGAGAGTGAAAAAGTTGGCTTAAAGCTCAACGTTCAGAAAACTAAGATCATGGCATCTGGTCCCATCACTTCATGGCAAATAGATGGGGAAACAGTGGAAACAGTGTCAGACTTTTATTTTGGGTGGCTCCAGAATCACTGCTGATGGTGATTGCAGACATGAAATTAAAAGACGCTTACTCCTTGGAAGGAAGGTTATGGCCAACCTAGATAGCATATTTAAAAGCAGAGACATTACTTTGCCAACAAAAGTCCGTCTAGTCAAGGCTATGGTTTTTCCAGTGGTCATGTATGGATGTGAGAGTTGGACGGTGAAGAAAGCTGAGCGCCGCAGAATTGATGCTTTTGAACTGCGGTGTTGGAGACGACTCTCGAGAGTCCCTTGGACTGCAAGGAGATCCAATCAATCCATCCTAAAAGAGATCAATCCTGAGTGTTCATTGGAAGAACTGATGTTGAAGCTGTAACACCAATACTTTGGCCATCTCATGCGAAGGGTTGACTCATTGGAAAAGACCCTAATGCTGGGAAGGATTGGGGGCAGGAGGAGAAGGGGACGACAGAGGATGAGATGGTTGGATGGCATCACTGACTCGATGGACATGGGTTTGGGTAGACTCCGGGAGTTGGTGATGGACAGAGAGGCCTGGCGTGCTGCAATTCATGGGGTCGCAAAGAGTCAGGCACGACTGAGTGACTGAACTGAAAGGCTGTGTGGACTGACACAAAGGTCCATATATAACTAGCTCATTCTGATGGGAACTTAATAGATCAATTCAAACTGTTATAAATAATTTTTATAAATTATTAAAAGTTTAATTGTTAAAAATTATTTTGAATAGTTTTATAAAATTTTAAACTCTTCAAAATAATTTTTTAAATGTTTTATCTAGTTAAGAACCAATTCTGAGTGGATTAAGCTACTTTGGGCTAATCTAGGTATGTTCTATGTAGCCAACATTTGTTAGAATTTCAAACTTATTCTGATAGGGATTACTCATTCATTTAAAAGACTTATTTAGCATTTACTCAATAATAACAGAGTCTGGGTTCAAATTCTCCCTTTACCGTTCAGCATTGATAATCAGGCAAGGAAATGGCAACCCACTCCAGTATTCTTGCCTGGAGAATTTCATGGACAGAGGAGCCTGGTAGGCTACAGTCCATGGGATTGCAAAGAGTCAGACAGGACTGAGTGACTTTCACTCACTCAATCAGGCAAGACACTTAATGGGCTTCCCCAGAGGCTCAGAGTTAAGGAATCCGCCTGCAATGCAGGAGCTGCAGTTTCGATCCCTGGCTCAGAAAGATCCCTTGGAGGAGGGCACAGCAACTCACCCCAGTATTCTTGCCTGGAGAATCCCATGGACAGAGGAGTTTGGTGGCCTATAATCCATAGGATTTCAAAGTGTCAGACGCAACTGAAGCAACTTAGCACACGCACACAAGACACTTCATATTTCTACTTTATTTCTAATACAGGGATGATCATTGAAATTTAGATTCTTTCCAATGTCTGAAGATTAAATAAAAAAAATACATAGGTAAAGCCCTTAGCACACTACATAGTACTTAGTAAGCAACAGTGAGTGTTAGCTTGTGTCTTATTGTAGAGAGTCAGTATGCAGAGCAGTCAACAAAATGTGTATAAGATCAGCAAAGGCTGGGGGAGTAATTGGAGCCTGCCATTCTCTGGATATATGACCTTGGCCAAGAAACTATCTTTAAAAGGAGATAATCATATCAAACTTTCTGGACACAAAGTAAATGTTCTAGAAAGAATGTAATGCCTGAACACGTCTCCAGCTGTCTCTGGCTGGGTCTGGTTCTGAACAGAGATGTTCTAGAACAGTGGTGCCCAACCCCTGAGCCATGGACTGTTAGGAACCAGGCCACACAGCAGAAGGTGAGCAGCAGGCAAGCGAGCAAAGCTTCCTCTGCCATTCCACATCTCCGGCATTGCAGCCTGAACCATCACTCTCCCCGCTCCACTCTCCATCTGTGGAAAACTGTCTTCCGTGAAACTGGTCCCTGGTGCCAAAAAGGTTGCGGACCACTGTTTTAGAGTGTTCATTATACAGTTGTCCCTTACTATGGGAGTGGTTCCAGAACCCCCAGAGATACCAGTCAAACCCTGCAGATGCTCAAGGGGCATATAGAAGACAGCACAATATGTGCGTGTAACCTATGCCCACTCTCCTGTACACTTTAACAGTCTTAAGTCTTCATTGAATTTGTGACAGTATTGCTTCTATGATTTGGTTTTTTGGCCTCAGAACATGTGGGATCTCAGCTCCCTGACCAGGGATGGAACCTGCGCCCTCTTCCCAGGAAGGTGAAGTCTTAACCACTGGACCACAAGGGATATCCCCTCTCCTGTAGACTCCAAGTCATCTTTAGCTTACTTACAGCTAATAGAGTTGATCCTGAACAATATGGGTTTGTTCTGTGCAGGCCTCCCTTAATGCATGGATTTTTTTCCCCGTAGTAACTACTACAGTGCTAGAGGATCCATGATTGGACCCTCAAATGCAGAGGTACCATGTATGCAGAGGACCGGCTATAAGTTATATGTGGATTTTTCAACTGAGTCCTTAACCTCTTCATTATGCAAGGGTCAACCGCACAGTATAAACGTGCTATGTAAATAGTTGCTGGTGTGCAGCAAATTCAAATTTTGTTTTTTTGGAACTTTCTGGAATTTTAAAATATTTTCAATCTTTGATGGACCAAATTCACAGATGGGGAACCCACAGTACAGAGGACCAACTGTAGAAACAGTCAAGTTCCAGGGCCAAAGACGAACTCAAACTTCAGTGTCTTTCTGATACCTGAAAGCTATTAAAGAAACACACACACACACACACGTCTTACTACCCATGAAATAAGGAAAAAGAAATTTGCTTTCAAATATAAAAGGTTAATGCTTAATATGGCTTAAAAAATACTAAGGTCCCATTTTCTACCCACATAGAATGGTTTGAGGAGCGAGTGAGGCAAATAATGAGGCAAGTTCTTATTAAAAATGTAACTATCAGGAAGACAAATAACATTTTGTTTAAAATGACAGTGATCTGGCATAGAACAGATGCTCCAGTGAGGTGACCCATTCTTTGATTTTCAGACAAGGGCTTTAAAACATGACAGTGTTCACAATTTCAACATCACTGGGCTGCCTGGGAACTATCACCTGTCTGTGCCAGACCCTCTCGGCTACAAGTCAGGCATTCATAAGTAAGACTGACTCGTCCCTCAAGAAGCTCACACTCTGATAATCCAGAATCCCAGGAGTCACAGGAGACATGGGTTCTATCCATGGATCAGGAAGATCCCCTGGAGAAGGAAATGGCAACCCACTCAGTATTCCTGCCTGAAAACTCCCACGGACAGAGGAGTCTGGCAGGCTACAGTCCAAAGGGTCACAAAGAGTCAGACAAGATGGACTGAGCAAATAACCAAAAAAAACCTGATAAGCCAGAAGATTGTCATACCATCAAACAAGAGCTATGAGGGCAGACTGCTAAGGAGGATGCGGGAGTAGACCAGGGTGTGTTGTGTGAGGGAACTTTACACGGTCAGGTTGTCACTGGGCTAAGATTTAAAGATGGTATATTATAACATGGAACCCTACAATCAGGAGAATTTCAGTGGTAGTTTCAGTTTCTCCATCAGAGGTAAGAATTTATCAGACAAAAAAATAAAGGAGGGATACAATACCCAAACATGGACACAAACTAGATGTCCATCGATAGCAGAATAGATAAAAGATGTGGTACACAGACACAATGGAGTATTACTCAGCCATTAAAAAGGAGTGAAATAAAGCATTTGTAGCAACATGGATGGACCTAGAGATCCTCATACTAAGTAAGCCAGACAAAGGACAAATATGATCACTGGAATAAGTGGAATAAAAAAAATACAAATGAACTTATTTACAAAACATAAAGAGGCTCACAGAGAAAACAAACTTGTGGTTACCAAATGGGAAAGGTGTGTTGTGTCGGGGGAGGGGGGGAGTTAAATCAGAAGGTGGGAATTAATATACACACAATGCTGTATATAAAATAGATAATCAACAAGGACCTACGGAGAAGGCAATGGCACCCCACTCCAGTACTCTTGCCTGGAAAATCCTATGGACGGAGGAGTCTGGTAGGCTACAGTCCATGGAGTCGCTAACTGTCGGACACGACTGAGCCACTTCACTTCCACTTTTCCCTTTCATGCACTGGAGAAGGAAATGGCAACCCACTCCAGTATTCTTACCTGGAGAATCCCAGGGACGGCGGAGCCTGGTGGGCTGCCGTCTATGGGGTCGCGCAGAGTCAGACACGACTGAAGCGACTTAGCACTAGCAAGGACCTACTGTATAGCACAGGGAACTATAGTCAATATTTTGTAACAACCTATAAGGAAAAAGAATCTGAAATATATATATCAGAATCATTGTGCTGTGCACCTGAAACTATAACACAATATTGTAAATTGACTATACTTCAATAAAAAATTTTTAAAAAAATACAGGAGGCAGAGCATTCAAAGAGGAAGATCAGCACTGATAAAATATATTAATAAGTATGTTATTCAGGTGAGGTGGCCATACTGTTTTTCATGCCTCTAGGACCCAATGGATTTTCTACAATAGGAATTTCCAAACTTCTGTGATGTTTTTAGATACTGACCCTATGGTTATCCATGTTTGGGAAAAACTGAGTTAATCACATTTAGAAGGTTCCTTTGGTTTTGCATAATAATAGTAATCAACACTTTCCAAATAGTTTAATGTGCTAGGCACTTTAAATGGAATCAAACATTTAATCCCCTAGCAACCAATGAAGTTTTGTTCACATTTTTTGTAAGCAGGGAACTTCAAGAACAAAGGTATGCTAATATACATTTTTAATCTCTCAACTGAAGTTATTGTCTGCACCATATTCCAAATATCTATTACTACTAATTCCCATTTAATAAGCATGTAGTAACATCTCACAGTTCACATTTTGTGATTCACTTTTCTGAAGAAACTTAAGAAATAAATTGGGTCTTCCATCTTAATTTAGTCTAGATTAATTTATTTCTTTCTCATCTACCAACCCATTTATTTGCACTTTGCAAAATCTCTTATCTCCAAAGCCATGACAATATTGTAAACATTTTCATTCTTACCTGTTAATGTTTGATTTAATCACATTCCACTATAACTAATTAAAAATGCACCCTTAAAACTGATGGGGATGAGTTATTTTGTTCAATCTTACAAAGACCACTTTTAAAAGCTGGAGGCACCTTTACAATTACATGATCTGTATCAAATAACTTGCTCTCTTTAAGCTCAGAGAAAAATTCAATCTGTTGTTCCTTTCAAAAAGTTAAGTGTGTGGTACAGTGGTTAAGCATCTGCCTGCCAATGCAGGGGACAAGGGTTCAATCCCTGGTCCAGGAAGATCCCACATGCCACAGGGCAACCAACCCCGTGCACCACAGCTACTGAGCCCACTTGCCCTACAGCCCCGAACTCTGCAACAAGAGAAGCCACCGCAAAGAGAAGCCCTCACGCCACAAGTAGAGAGTAGCCACCACTCACTGCAACTAGGGAAAGCCTACACTCAGCAGAGACCCAACTTAGCCAAAATATAAATAATTTTTAAAAAGGTTAAGTGTTGGGTATTCAGCTATAGATGAGATGCTGTGAGGTTAGATGAAAAGAGTCCAGAGTCGACTGGGAAGAAAGTGCACAACATTGTAAATCAACCGTATATGCTCAGTCGCTTCAATCGTGTCCTGCTCTGTGCGACCCTATGGACTGTAGCCCACCAGGCTCCTCTGTCCCTGGGATTCTCCAGGCGAGAATACTGGAGTGGGCTGCCATGCCCTCCCCCAGGGGATCTTGCCGACACAGGGATCAAACCCACAACATCTCCTGCAACGCAGGTGGATTCTTTACCACTGAGCCACTCAGGAAGCCTGAGTCAACTATACTTCAATTAAAAAAAAAAAAAGCTCAAGGAAATTTCTAATCGTAGCTCTCAGGCCTACCAGTGGGGTATCAGACAATTCATTTTACTTTTTGAGTCTCAATTTTCACATCTGTAAAGTCAGCATCATGAATATCCTGTCCCACTTCTCATATTTGTTTGCAATAGGGATCCAAAGAAACATTACACATAAAAAAGAACTTAATATTCTAGTAAACGCCCTGTAAGTATTTTAACCAAATGAGAACGGTACACTTACTGTCAATGATAAAGGATCTGAAATTAATGTTTTTAGACCAAATTATTGTTAGACATGCAGGTAAAACAGTATAAGTGACCCACACTTCCTTCATCTTCGCTGAGGCCTAGGGTTAAATAACTCGGTTAAAATGCCCAGAAAAACAGAGATGGTTTCTTCTCCTATCATCATAGCTCTCAAAACCCAAATACTTTTGGAGAGATTATCAATGAGTATGTTTTTGACTACATCATAAATGAAAAACTATATAAAATGCTAAGATCAACTATACATTTTTTATCACCGAAAGAGGCTAATACTTCTTTTATGGGCCCACACTGTCATTTCTTTTTATCATCCTTTACAATTTTGGCAAAAAAAAGAATACAACTTACCACTTAATTGTGTCTTCTACTGGCTCACAGCTTTACCCAAATGTTGGATTTATTTTTAAAATATTTAAAATATTTATTAATTGCCTACTATCAGGGAAACACTTGTCAACTACAAATTAGCATTTGCCATCTACATCTACAAGGATTAAATCATGTGCTGCGGCTGATTTTCAGCACCCCCTGAAAGGAGTTCATGGTGGAGCGCAGAAATGAGGCTCTCTGTGCTCTGGGAAAAACTGGCAGAACAGGTCTCCACATAGTTAGACATTTTCAGGAGCTGATTTTATGAGCCAATTCTTATAGCTCCTTATATCTAGAAAAGCACCAAAATCCTTCATGGTGACATCTGCACCTCATGACTAGCAGTAACCTTTTGCAAAAAAAAACAAACAAAAATAGGTGCTTGATTGTCTGCATTCTCTCTTCACCAAAATCACTTAAATACCAACCATCTCCCTACCTCTTAGGCTTTTCAGGTGGCTCAGATGGTAAAGGATGTGCCTTCAATATGGGAGAATAGGGTTCAATCCCTGGGTTGGGACCTCCTGGGTTCGATCTCCTGGAGAAGGGAATGGCTACCCACTCCAGTACTCTGGCCTCGAGAATTCTATGCACAGAGGAGCCTGGGGCTTCCCTCATAGCTCAGTCAGTAAAGACTCTGCCTGCAATGCAGGAGACCTAGCTTTGATTCCTGGATTGGGAAGATCCCTGGGAGAAGGAAATGGCAACCCACTCCAGTATTCTTGCCTGGAGAATCTCAAGAGAAGCCTGGCAGGATGGGGTCGCAAGAGTTGGACACGACTTGGCAACTAAACCATCACCACCCCTACATCACACCCGTATACCATCACCACACCATCAGCACTACCTGAAAAGCTATCTCCTGGACTGTAGTTCCCATTTTGCCCCAAATAAATCTTAACTCACGATTCTCAAGTTGTGCTTTGTTTAAGTCAGCACACTACATTAGGCAGTGGAATCCAACAATAATTTCAACCAAAAGTACCCCGCTCTTCCAGAGATTTCATTCTTCTGGTGGGAGATATGGAGGCAAAGAATAAAAACTAAATATAAGTTACACACAGGCAAGAGGAACGGGATTTCTGGGAGTGTGAATGAGATGTATTTTAAATAAGATTGTCAGGCAAGGTCTCACTGAGAAGGTGACTTTTGACTGAAGAGCTGAAGGAGATGACAAGTGATTCGAGACCATCCCTGAAAGAAGAGGACTAAAGATGCCCATTCCAAAGTCTTGAGGTGGAAGTACACTGGTCTCTTCAGGGGACAGCAAGGAGGGCCCTGTGGCTGCAGCACTAAGAGGAGATGAGCTCTGAGAAGAAAGCAGGGTGGGGGTGGGTCAGATATTATCTTAGAAGGTCCGGACTGGTAGTCACGTGACTTGAGAAGCTACTTGCGGGATTCAAGAAGTATTAGCATGGATCACATTGGTGCCTTGAAAACATGCAAGCCATGCTGAGAACAGCTGCAAGGCAATTAGCAGTTAGCAGTGGTGGGTGGAGATGACTGTGGGTTGGTTCAAAGAGGTTGCAGTAGGAGTGATGAGAAGTGTTTGGATTATGGATATATTCTGAAGGTACAGCTGGCAGAATTTGCTTATATACTGGATGGTTGTTGGGGAAGGAAGAAAGCAAAGATGACCCCAAGGTTTTGTTCTGAGCAATCATGTTAAAATGTACATTTTTGTTGTTGCTTAGTCACTAAGTTGTGTCCAACTCTTTTTGCGACCCCACCAGGCTCCCCTGTCCATGGGATTACCCAGGCAAGAATACGAGTGGGTTGCCATTTCTATCTCCAGGGGATCTTCCCAGCCCAGTGATCAAAACCGTATCTCCTGCACTGGAGGTAGATTCTTTACCACTGAGCCACTTGGGAAGCCCTAAAATGTGCACAGGGACGTTTTAATATAAAAGTTTATAGGCAGTGAGTTTGAAACCAGAGTGCAACTTAAATTTGTTTTCTTGATCTAGGCAATTTAGCAGTACTTTTCAAAGCATGAGGCCTCTGAAGTAGAAATAGAGTACTTACACATCAGTCTTACACATCAGATTTTCACAATCAGACTAGAATGAGTACTAGAGATTAATACTCATACTAATCTTGCATTTCCACAACCTTACCCTGAGATCTTTAGGAGCAATAAAATCTAAAATTCACTGCATTAAAGTAGATAATATGTGGGCTCCTAGAAAGACTTACTCTACATTTCACCACAAGGAAAGGACCAGTTATTTTTGCAGTGAAGGACAGAAAATGATTGGCAGGCCTGTATCCCTTCTTTGTCACCAGCATCAATAACTCAAGCTCTGAAGCCACTAGGCGAAAAATAGAAGTTGTGTGGCTTCTCCTGTCTCCATCCTTGTCTAAATCTAAGCAGTTGCCAATCCTGAATTTGTTTGAGGATTGTTTTTCATAGTTATTATAAAGTGGTAAGCCTATGGTGGGGAGGGGGTAAAAAAAAAAAGCCTGTTTCAGTGTGTGAGGCTTCGTCCATCACTGACATGCACAATTCCATTTCTTTTCTTTCTCTATTTTTCCTTCCATTTTCAATATAATTAGGCTCAGGAGGACTTGCGGTTTGTCTTCAAATATTTGAAAGTCTGTCATATGGAAGAGGGATTAGACTTGTTCTGTCTGGTCCCAAGTGGTAGACACAGGATAATTTCTGCAGAAAATACAGGGTGCCTTTCTTTTGGAGGGGGGAGAGGTATTCCTTATAGTGAGCATAATTTTCATAGAGCTGTTTAAATTTGGGATGAGTTTTTTAAAGATTATTTTTTTATTATTTTTAAAGTCTTTTTTGAATTTGTTACAATACTGCTTCTGCTCTGTGCCTTGACTCTTGGACACAAGGCATGTGGAATACTGGTACCCCCTGCGTGGGACCACCAGGGAAGTCCCTTGGGATGAGGTTTTAAAGAATTTTCAAAAATCTTAGTCATTTTGATTCGTATCTTTCATTGAAACATGCAAACAGTGTCATGCTCTCTTTGTTGACACTTTGTTTGGCTTTGGGTAAGTCCTTACCTCCCATGGCACCACTCAGATTTTTTTCCTGTTTTCCTTTAGATCAAGATTTTTTACTCCTCCCATTAATCAGGTCTTCATTCCCTAATTTAAGGATGAGCAAACCATCCTGGTAAATCTGAGTGTAAGCACTAGGTTTCATAGGCTACAAGTTCTTTGCTGTAAGTACTCAACTCTGCCACCATAGCAGGAAAGCAGACAAAGACCATGTTTAAACAAGTGACTGTGGTGGTGTTGCAATAAAACTTTATTTATGGACACTGAAACTTGATTTCCATGTAATTTTAATGTGTCACTACCATTTAAAAAACTTTCCTTACTATTCTTGTGCTCAATATCACTAATTATTAGAGAAATGCACATCAAAACTACAATGAGGTACCACCTCACATGGGTCAGAATGGCCATAATTCAAAAGTCTACAAATAACCAATGCTGGTAAGGGTGTGGAGAAAGGGAACCTGTGCTGTTGGTGGGAATGTAAACTGGTGCAGCCACTATGGAAATCAATATGGAAATTCCCCAAATATCTAAAACTAGAGCTGCCATGTGACCCAGCAATCCCACATCTGGGCATATATGAGGGGAAGAAACACTAATTCAAAAAGATACATGCCCCTCTACATTCATAGCAGCACTATTCACAACAGCCAAGACATGCAAGGAATCTTTCATGTTCATCAAGAGGTGGATGGGTAAAGAACATGTGGTACATAGGCACAATGGACTACTACTAAGTCATAGCGAATGTAATAAAGCCATTTGCCACACATGGATGGACCTAGAGATTATCATACTAAGTAAGTCAGACAGAGAAAGACAAATACCACAGGGTATCACTTATACATGGAATCTAAAATATGACACAAATGAAGTTTTATCTACAAAACAGAAACAGACTCAGACATGAGAACAGACTTCTGGTTGACAAGGAGCAAGGGGGCAGGGGAGGAATGGATTTGGAGTTAGCAGACACAAACTGTTATATATAGAATGGATGAATAAGGTCCTACTATATTGAGTACCTGTGATAAGCCATAATGGAAAAGAACACCGAAAAATATGTGTAAATATATGTACATATATATGACTGAATCACATTACTGTACAGCAGAAATTGTAATTTTATTTAAATTACACAGCTACTACTTCAATAAAATAAATGTTTATTGTATGTCAATAAATGTTTAAATCTTAGAAAATAAATGAAAATAAAAACTATTCTTAGTTCACAAATTGTACATAAACAAGTAGCCAGTTAGATTGGACCCAAGGGCTACAGTTTACACCTGCTGCCTTAGCTTCTCATTATAGACCCTTAGGAGGGACAACTTGTCCAAAGAACACAGTCAGATGCATTGAGATGTGAAAGGGGAACCTACATGTTGATAATCTGCCGAGAGCTGGGGGATGGGAGCAGTCCTCGTGCTAAATCAGAAGTCTTTATATGTCCATGTTTTTATCTAAGTGGGTAATTTTTAAAGAGGTTTCATCTAAAGACATAATAGATATGCATGCTTTGATCACAAAATCTGGAATAGAAGTCAGAAACTCTAGTAGGGAACTAGGAAGCAGAACTAAATCTGTTAACAAAACTTTGAGATTGATCACACCTCTAGAGGGGTAACAGGTCTACATTTGTCAGAGAGAGAGCTTTTCGGCTAAACTGCACTGTAGTCTCGCTCATAATAAAGTTTGACTGCTCAGACACGACATTATTGTCTTGTAAAACCAGAGCATCTCCTATTATTACCCATTTCAGGCTTAAAATGTAATAGATGACAATAAAGACTCTTTATAAGATATGTTTAAAGATTATTTCCCAGCCCATTTGGTAACACTTAATACCATCAAAGTAAGTCTCCAAAAGGGAGGAACAAAGAATTTCAATAATGCTTCCAAGATTTCCTCAAAGGGAGGTTCTGGTGACAGCTTTTCATTTTGGAGCAGCTGGTAGAGGGAGAATTCTAAGGTGGTTATCTCCACGTTTACCGGTTTCAATGTGTGAAGCCTTATCTATCACTGACATGTACCAATTTCCTTCCTTTTCTTTTTTTTTTTTTTCCTTTCATTTTCAATATAATTAGGCTCAAGGGGACTTGATATTTGTCTTCAAATATTTGAAAGTCTGTCAAATGGAAGAGAGATTAGATTTGTTCTGCCTGGGCCCAAGTGGTAGAAACAGGACCAAATCTGCAGAAACTTCAGGGAGACTTTATGTTTTTATTCCTTATAGGAACCATAATTTTTACAGAGATGTTTAAAACTATGATGAACTCAAAATTTCAAGCCACTGAAGGTGTTCATACAGAAGCTAGACTACTACTTGGAAGGGATTTTGTAAAAAGAACTCGGTTTGAACTACTGGGTCTAAGATCCATTCGGTGAATTGTTGGCTTTCATATAATAGCAGCTGCATTATTTGACTAATATTGTAAAAATACTGTACTGAAATCTACATACTTATTTAGTACTCACAATGACAAGTTCTATACTATTTAGTATTTAAACTTTACAAATGATGATATCAAAATGTAAGAGATTAAGTAGCTTGCCCTAAATTACACACCTAGTAAATAAAAATACTGCAGATTTGAACCCAGATTTACTTGACACCAAGGCCCAGGCTCTTAAAACTATGCTGCTTCTTTGCAGTGGTGGAATGCAATGAGCTTTAAGGACTTGGTATGTACTACATGGTAGCTTTTAATCTAAGACTGACAAAAGTAAAGGACACAGAATATATGCATGGAATGCTTTACAGCTGTTGATGAGTACATCAAAATATATACATCACAAAAATATGTTGAGTGAAAAAAAATGGTATGGAACAATACATACAGTATATGACATTGTTAACACACACTTTCAAACAAGCAAAACAAAACCGCAAATTACTTAGGGAGATATACATGGACATTAAGATATATAAATATGGATGAGAATAAGTTATACCAAATGACCTACAACTGAGGAGTGAGGAAAAAGATTGAAACTGAAGGATGTTAAAAGAGACTTTATCTCTGTGATATTTAGGTTCTTCATAAATAAGATAGGGAGAGAAAGAGAGAACTCCAAAGCAAAGATGATTATGATAAGACTTTTCAAAAGTGTGGACATGTAGGTTATTTTCTATACTTTATCAATGCTTGAAAATTTTTATTTAAATATATATATATAATGATGACAAAATTAAAGCAGAATATCTTCTATGTATCTACGTGGCAGATTAGATACCTATTACTCCGCATCTCTCCTATACCCAATCCCTACAAAATGATAGCAAAGGAATTTATAGGCCATAAACCCACAAAGACAGGAAGAACACAAGATCAAAGAGCAGGAAGAAGTTAATCTAGGTAAAGAAGTGGTAATTGAAGTAGTCTGAGAAACTGAACTCAAGAAATGTTTGTAGTTTCAACCTAATGGTTGAGAAGCTACCAAATCTCAAATAAAATAAATTAGATGAGAAAATACAGATACACAAGAAATTAAAATTGGAAGTTAGTAGCCAAAGAAAAGCAATTTCAGAGAAAGTAGATAAAATACTGAAAAAGAACTGTCAAAGGAATGAAGGAAGAAAATAACTCAAATGGCAGACCAGGAAATAAATTGAGAAGACCTATGAATCACTCTGAGATTTGACAATACCTCAAATAAAAGTTCTTAGATTTTCCCAAAGTAAAAATGACAAAAGAACATTGGAAAGGAATTCACTGGACAGGTCCACCATGGAGGAAATGATTTATAACCTTACAACCTGGAATTTTCTACTTAGCCAAGCTATCAAACTAGAGGATATTCAATTTTTTTTAAAGTAAATAAATTAGAAGACAAAGACATTTCAGACAAAAAAATGTCTCAAAACTTTCCATTCTTAGGGAAATATGCACATTAAAAATTAAAAAAAAAACTGGAAAAAGTAAAGTTTATAATCTGGAAACAAAGATCTAAAGAGAGGCAAAAGACCCAGGTTGATGAAAGTTACAGGATGACTGCTGTGCTTCAGTCACATCAAAAAGAATAAAATACCTAGGAATAAACCCACCAAAGGAGGCAAAGACCTGAATTATGAAACCTGTAAAACACTGATGAAAGAAACTGGAGATGACAGAAACAGAAAAACACACTATGTTCTTGGACTGGAAGAATCAATATCATTACAGCAACCATGCTCAAGTTAAACTACATATTCACTGCAATCCCTATGAAAATACCAATGGCATCTTTCACAGAACTAGATCAAATAATTCTAAAATTTGAAATGGAAACACAGAAGATCCTGATTTGCCAAAGCAGTCTTGGCAAAGAATAACAGAGCTGGAGGTATCATGCTCCCTGACTTCATGTGAGTGCATGTTAAGTTGCTTCAGTAACATGCAACTCTTTGAGACCACAATGGACGGTAGCCCACCAGGCTCCTCCATCCATGGTATTCTCCAGGCAAGAATATGGAACTGGGTTGCCATGCCCTCCTCCAGGGGATCTTCCTGACTCAGGGATCGAACCCACATCTATGACATCTCCAGCACTGGCAGATGGGTTCTTTACCACTAGGGCCACCACTAAAAAGCGACGGTAATCAAAAAAGCCCCTGGTGACTCAAATGGTCAAGATCTGCCTGCAATGCAAGAGACCCAGGTTCGATCCCTGGGTTGGAAAGATCCCCTGGAGAAAGGAATGGCAACCCACTCCAGTATTCTTGCCTGGAAAATCCCATGTACAGACGAGCCTGGCAGGCTACAGTCCCTGGGGTTGCCAAGAGTGGGACACAACTGAGTGACTAACACTTTCACTTTCAATCAAAACAATATGGTAGTGGCATAAAAAAAGATACAGATCAATGGAACAGATGAGGACCTAGAAATAAACCCATGTACTTATGATCAATTAGTCTACTACTACTGCTGTGTGCAAGAAACCCTTAGAAGAAATGGAGTAGCCCTCATAGTCAACAAAAGAGTCCAAAACGCAGTACTTGTGTGCAATCTCAGAAACAACAGATTGACCTCTGTTCGTTTCCAAGGCAAACCATTCAATATTACAGTACTCCAAGTCTAGGCCCCAGCCACAAATGTCAAAGAAGCTGAAGTTGAACAGTACTATGAAAACCTACAAGACCTTCTAGAACTAACACCCAAAAAAGATGTCCTTTTCATTATAGGGGACTAGAATGCAAAAGTAGGAAGTCAGGAGACACCTGGAGTAACAGGCAAGCTTGGCCTTGGAGTACAGAATGAAGGAGGGCAAAGGCTAACAGAGTTTTGCCAAGAGAATGCACTGGTTATAGCAAGCACCCTCTTCCAACAACACAAGAGATGACTCACACATGGACATCAGCAGATGGTCAATACCGAAATCAGATTGATTATATTCTTTGCTGCTGAACACAGAGAAGCTCTATACAGTCAGCAAAAACTAGGCCGGAAGCTGACTATGGCTCAGATCATGAACGCCATATTGCCAAATTCAGACTTACACTGAAGAAAGTAGGGGAAACCACTAGACCATTCAGGTATGACCTAAATCAAATCCCTTATGATCATACAGTGGAAGTGGCAAATAGATTCAAGGGATTAGATCTGATAGACAGAGTGCCTGAAGAACTATGGACAGAGATTCGTGACATCATACAGGAGCCGGTGATCAAAATCATCCCTAAGAAAAAGAAATTCAGAATGGCAAAATGGTTGTCTGAGGAGGCCTTACAAATAGCTGAGAAAAGGAGAGAAGCAAAAGGCAAGGGTGAAAAGAAAAGATAAACCCATCTTAAATGCAGAGTTCCAAAGAATATCAAGGAGGGATAAGAAAGCCTTCCTCATTGATCAGTGCAAAGAAATAGAAAAAAAAAACAATAGAATGGGGAAGACTGGCGATCTCTTCAAGAAAATTAGAGATACTAAGGGAACATTTCATGAAAAGATGGGCACAATTAAGCTCAGAAACTGTATGGACCTAACAGAAGAGGTGGCAAGAAACACAGAAGAACTGTACAAAAAAGATCTGCATGACCCAGATAATCACAATGGTATGATCACTCACCTAGAGCCAGACATCCCTGAGTGTGAAGTCAAGTGGGCCTTAACAAGCATCACTACAAACAAAGCTAGTGGAGGTGATGGAATTCCAGCTGAGCTATTTCAAATACTAAAGGATGATGCTGTTAAAGTGCTGCACTCAATATGCCAGCAAATTTGGAAAATTCAGCAGTGGCCACAGGGCTGGAAAAGGTCAGTTTTCATTCCAAATTCAAAGAAGGGCAATGCCAAAGAATGCTCAAACTACTACACAATTAAACTCACTTCACACCCTAGCCAAGTAATGCTGAAAATTAAAATTAACCAAGCTAGGTTTCAACAGTACATGAACCATGAACTTCCAGATGTTCAAGCTGGAATTAGAAAAGGCAGAGGAAGCAGAGATCAAATTGCCAACATCCACTGGATCACTGAAAAAGCAAGAGAATTCCAGAAAAATATCTACTTCTGCTTCATTGACTACACTAAACTCTTTGACTGTGTGGATCACAACAAACTGTGGAAAATTCTTAAAGAGATGGAATACAAGACCACCTGACCTGCCTCCTGAGAAATCTGTATGCAGGTCAGGAAGCAAGAGTTAGAGCTGGACATGGAATAACAGACTGGTTCCAAATTGGAAAAGGAATAGTTCAAGGCTGTATATTGTCCCCCTGCTTATTTAACTTATATGCAGAGTTCATCATGTGAAATGCTGGACTTGATGAAAGAATCAAGATTGCAGGGAGAAATATCAATAACCTCAAATATGCTGATGACACCACCCTTATGGCAGAAAGTGAAGAACTAAAGAACCTTTGATGAAAGTGAAAGAGGAGAGTGAAAAAGTTGGCTTAAAACTCAACATTCAGAAAACTAAGATCATGGCATCTGGTCCCATCAATTTATTGGAAGGACTGATGCTGAAGCTGAGGCTCCAATCCTTTGGCCACCTGATGCA
This sequence comes from Okapia johnstoni, assembly GCA_024291935.2. Taxonomy (NCBI): domain Eukaryota; kingdom Metazoa; phylum Chordata; class Mammalia; order Artiodactyla; family Giraffidae; genus Okapia; species Okapia johnstoni. The sequence continues at coordinate 26,720,283 of CM044327.1, forward strand.
AAGGACTGACTCATTCGAAATGACCCTGATGCTGGGAAAGATTGAAGGTGGGAGGAGAAGGGGACGACAGAGTATGAGATGGTTGAATGGCATCACCGGCTCAATGGATATGAGTTTGAGCAAGCTCCAAGAGTTGGTGATGGACAGGGAAGCCTGGCGTGCTGCCGTCCATGGGGTGGCATAGAGCCAGACATGACTGAGCGACTGAACTGACTGAACTGAATCTACAACAACAAAGGCAAGAATATACAATGAAGAAGAGTTTCAAGTGGTACTGGGAAAACTGGACAGCTACATGGAAAAGAATAACTTCCTCTAGTACAACATGCAAAAATCAAAATAGATTAAAGACCTAAATGTAAGACAAGGAATCCATAAGATTCCTAGAAGAAAAAATAGGCCGAACACTCTCTGACATAAACTATAGCAGTAGTTTTTAGGATCTGTCTCTAACGCCAAGGAAACAAGAGCAAAAATAAACATGTGGGACCTAATTTACTTAAAAGCTTTTGCCCAGCAAAGAAATCATCAACAAAACAAAAAGACAATCCACTGAATGAGAAAATATTTAAGTGATATGGCTGATAAGGGGTTAATATCAAAATATATAAATAACTCCTACAAATCAATATCTAAAAACAACCTGATTAAAACATGGGCAGGAGAGCTGAATGGACATTTTTTTCATAGAGGACACATGAAAAGATGCTCAGCATTGCTAATCGGAGAAATGCAAATCAAAACCACAATATCACCTCATACCTGTCAGAATGGTTATCAGCAAAAAGAACAAATAACTAAGGTTGGTAAGAATGTGCGGAAACAAGGAACTCTTGTACACTGTTGGTGGGAATGTACATTGGTCAGACCACTATGGAAAGCAGTATGGAAATTCCCCCAAAAACTAACAGAACCACTGTATCATTGACCAATTCCGCCACTGGATATATATCCAAATAAAACAAGAGTACTAATTAAAACAGATACATGCATGTAGTATTCACAACAACATTTTAATAGCTAAGATATGGAAGCAACCTAAGTAGATGAATGGATAAAGACATAATGTATATGTATGTGTGTATACATATACATACATACATTCATACACAATGGAATGTTACTCAGCCATAAAAACTAATGCAATTTTGCCATTTGCAACAACATGAATGGACCTGGAGAATATTATGTTAAGCGAAGTAAGTCAGAGAAAGCTAAATGCTGTATGTTACTACTTATATGTGGAGTCTAAAAAATAAAACGAATGATTAAAGCAAAAGAGAAACAGACTTACAGATACAGAGAACAAACAAACTAGTGATTCGCAGTGGGAAAGGGAAGGGGCACGATGGGGGTAGGAGATAAAGAGATATAAACCACTATGCATAAAATAAGTTACAAGGATAAACTGTACAAGGCAGGGAAGATAGTCAATATTTTATACATAACTTTAAATGGAGTACCATGTATAAACATTTTGAATCAGTATGTTGTACACTTGAAACTAACATCACATTGTGAGTCAACTATATCTCAATAAAAAAAAAAATAAAAATGGAGCAGGAGATCTGTGAGTTCCAGAAGCAACAACTGCAGTCAGAAGACAACAGATGAAAACACCTAATATATCTGAATGTATTTAGGGGATATGGTCAAATCTGTTAGAGACTGAGATATCAATTGGTGACTGATACAGAGATAACTGAGCAAAATTAGATTGTGGTAGTGAGGGGATCTCAAGAAGGACTTTCTCTCCAAGGAAGCAAATGTGACTGAGGTACTACACTGCTCTGTTATGAATGTTTCATAGGCTTAATAATATAAACATATAATACAGATCTAACAAAAACTGTGATGTAAGTAACTGGAAGAAGAGGATAATTATAGAGAGAATAGTTGATGAGTGAAGGTGTTGCATGCTATGTGCATGTCATTTTGTGTGTGTGAGAGTAGGTGTGTTAAGTAGTTAAGAGAACTAGTTTCTCATCCTTCCCACTAGGTATTCAACGGGAAACATAAAACTTTTAAAAATTCAAGAAAGAATAGTATAAAAATGGTATTTGCAAATACAGAAACAAATATATAAGAACAGCTTAAAAAGTTGAAAGAGGTTTCCTCAGGGGAGCAAGGATTAGGTTTTCTTTTCCATCCTTATTCACACCTATTTTTCAGTAAATGTTTAGAAGTACCATTTAACATTTTATAATGTATGTTTGTATTTTATTGCGTAACTAAAGAGGAGGAAAAGGAAGAACTAATACTCAACTAGACAATGAGACATTTTCATCAAAAGACAAAAGATTTACATGGCAAAGACGACTCATGGTAGCAGGAAAGAAAGAGTGCCTAGCTGAAGTAGAATGCCCACAATGTGTATTTGTTCTCTTTAAACTAAAGAATTGGGGGAGTGCGGGAAGGAGCTTTCCAATCATGTCAATACTCTTAATCTTGATTGAGCAGAGCAGAAACCAGCATGCAACCAAAGATTAACTGTGTGATTATCTTTGCTCTGAAGTTGTATAAGTTTCTCCCACCACACTATGCCAAGCACACTTTTAGAGATGCAATTAAAATGAGAATTATCCCCAATCTACATGATGTTCTTAGGATTTGTTACATGCATTCAAAAATATTCTTTCATGTTTTACTTTTCATCAATGTACTCTAGATTTGGAGTGTATTTCCCTTCTCTTTAACTTTTAATTTGAGAAGCAATGACCACATTAATGACCTAATACCCACCCGTTGCCACAAGGTAAAAGGATCTGTCACTATTGTCTTAGTTTTAACTTTCCTCTAGTACAATAGTGATGTTTTTATTTTAAAGTCACCTCCCTAGTAAAATCATTTCTCATGGCAAATATGCTCAGTTCTCTGTACTTTTTTGGACACATAGAAGATTCTATCCAAATCAAATCAATAATGCAATATTAGTTCCAGCTGTGGGAGCTGAGATAGGTCAGGGCTGGAGTAGCAGTAGAAAAATACATTGCATACAAAAAAAAATAAACTCACATGGAGCTATAAACCAGAAACAACCACCAAGTATCCCATCACACAAACATCCCTCTGTTCCTAATTATTTTTAAAATGTATTTCAAGACCCAGAAGGTGAATGCTCAGGTAGTTGAATCAAGAGAAAATGAGCTATGCAAGAAATTAAGATCATACAACAAAAAACACCTATATTCTCCCCACTTGTGCTAGGTTCTCTGAAATACAACGAGATTAAGATATGGTTCTTGCCCTCAAGTAGAATGCAGTCTAGCTGGAGAGACACAACTAGCACATGTGAAATGCAAAGAAAGGATCTGGAAATTCTTGCAATGAATAATAGGTAACTGAAGTCAAAGGCAGACGATGAGTGTGACACAGGACTCAGAGAAAGGGAATAAGCAGAAAGAGGATTCATAGAAAAAGTGGCTTTGTGTGAGGCTTTGAGGAGGGGTAGGAATTTGGGCCAGTGACTGGAAGAGGTTTGAATCCTTTGTAGTTTAGAAACTGGGGTTTGTAGTTTAGAAATTGGAAGCAACACATTCGGTTGGGGCAGGGGGTGGGGAGGGGAAAGCTTGGGGAAAACAGGAAAGAGGTCAGAGCTGAGTGTATCGTGTTTTACTTTTTGTCAATTTACTCTGGATTTGGAGTGTAGTTCCCTTCCTTTTCTTTAACTTTTAATTTGGGAGACGATGATCACATTCATGATCTAACACCCACCAGATGCTACAGGTGAAAGCATTTGTCAATGTTTTAACTTTCCTTTAGTACAACAGTGATATTTTTATTTTAAAGTCATCTTCCTAGTAAAATCAGCGCTCATTGCAAATACTCTCATTTCTCTGTATCCACAAGGAGTTTGTTCCAGGGCCTCCCAGGTATACAAAAATCCACAAACATTCAAGTTTCATAGTTGGCCTTCTGTATCTATGGATTCCACACCTGTGAATTCAACCAACCATGGATAAAATTTTCCATTCGCGGTTGGTGGAATTCATGGATTCAAAGCCAACAGATATAGAGGACCAACTACATATTTACTGGAAAAAAAAAAATCTGAGTATGAGTGGACCCACACAGTTCAAATCTGTGTTGTTTAAGGAACAAAACTATATAGGCTTGAGCACATCATTGAATTGTTCATCTAGGAGAAGCTGGGGGTCTGAAAGTGATCAGCCATTAATTTTAAACAAAATAGATGGAAACTGGGCTTCCCAGGTGGCACTAGTGATAAAGAACCTGCCTGCCAATGCAGGAGATCAGGAGAGCGACAGGTTCAATCCCTGGATCAGGACGATTCCCTGGAGGACATAGGATCACAAAGATTCAGGCATGACTGAAGTGACAGCACACATGAAGATGGAAACTAACCAGTTTGGGAATGTCACTTCTCCAAAAATCAAGTTATTTCCATTAGCAACATGTGCACTATTTCCTCTAGCAGTCTTGGGGGATTATTCTGTAGCAGCTAGATCTTTAAGACCTTTCCAGGCATCAGTGAACCATCATGACATCTCCCAGATTCCAATCACTGCTTACCTTTGCACAAAACTGGAAGAAACCTCACTCCTGATAGAAGTAAATCATGGACAGTGCTAATCTCAGATTAATCTGAAAGCCTGAGTAAAGAGAGGAAAGATGGATTTTTCTTTGAACCATTTCAATCCACTTATTCTTTGATTCTGTGTGCATTTTTCCTTTAATATTTCTTTCTTTGGCTGAGCAGTGTCTTAGTTGCAGCCCTAGATCTTCACTGCAGCATACGGGATCTAGTTCTCTGACCAGGGATCGAACCCGGGCCCTGCATTGGGAGCTCAGAGTCCTATCCACTGGACCACCAGCGAAATCCTGTGCTGTTGTTTAAAACATCTATACACTTAGTTAAGAGTGAGTGGGGAAAAAAAAAAAGATACATTTCTACTAATCTGCTGGTGAAAGTAAAAGTTGGTCAGTCGTATCCGACTCTTTGTGACCCCATGGACCATACAGTCCATGGAATTCTCCAGGCCAGAACACTGGAGTGGATAGCCTTTCCCTTAACCAGAGGATCTTCCCAACCCAGGGATTGAACCCAGGTCTCTCGCATTGCAGGTGGATTCTTTACCAGCTGAGCCACCAGGGAAGCCCTAGTCTATAAATAATATAGATTCAGAGTTTTGCCCTCTGTCACATCCAATTTTAGGATATTTGAAAGGACAGCTTTTTCAAGATACTTGCAAACATTACTAAGTGGTAAAATGGCTTCACAGAACTCTCCTGATGGCTGGAAAGAAGGGGCTCTAGAGAGGCACCCCATCCTGTCCCCTCTTTATTAACTGGTTGAGAGGATCATGACCCTATGGAACGCTTGCCTGGAGTTCGTGGTTGTTGTAACTTTTATTTCGACTTCTCTCAACTACCCAGTTTCTCAAAATGCCTCTCAGGGTATCTCAGGTGGCTTCATTCCTGTCTTTGCTCAGGTAAGGTTGATAATCTAATTTACGTGTGAGCCTTAGGCACCTATTTAGGTTTGCAGTTCTGCTTACAGTAGAAGCACTAAGCGTTAATAAGTTTCAGGCAAGAAGGAGGAGGGGGGTAGGGAAGAGAAGGAACGGAGTTTGGGAGTGAAAGTCGCTCAGTTGTGTCCAACTATTTGTGACCCCACAGACTTATACAGTCCATGGAATTCTCCAGGCCAGAATACTGGAGTGGTTAGCCTTTCCCTTCTCCAGGGGATCTTGCCAACCCAGGGACTGAACCCAGGTCTCCTGCATTGTGGGCAGATTCTTTACCAGCTGAGCCACAAGGGAAGCCCTAGGATTAGCAGGTGCAAACTATTATATATAGAATGGATAAACAACAAGGTCCTATTGTAGAGCGCAGGGAACTAACTATATTCAATATTCTATGATAAACCATACTGAAACAGAATATGAGAGAATATATATATGTATAAGTCACTTTTCTGTACAGAAGAAACTACCACAACATTGTAAATCAACTGTACTTCAACAAATCCTTTTTTAACGTTTCAGGCAAAAACTCATACCTAAAGGGGGAAGTTGTACACATGGAGTTTCTTTTAATGTGAACCTGGAAATTCTTAAGATATGCTGAAGATGACCATTTTAATGACTAAATTCAGTAGTGTGAAAAGAAAGCTGGGGTAGTAGGGGAACAAAATGGTTTTCCAAAGAATTTAAAACTGACGGCCGCACGGTAGACAAAGTCCAGCAGCGCAAGCAATCTAAGCAAGAGTGACCGACACAGAAGAAACCCAATATTAAGCGAATGATGATAATTCACAAAATACTGCACAAAATACACCATACACAAAGTGCTGCAACACCCAGTAAGGAGGGATATTCAAATGTGACAGCAATTCCAGTGTGGGGGTGTTTCCCCACTCCACCGAGCACTTCTCTGAGAACCAGCGGAGAGTCCTACTATTTACCTCAAGTCTGAACCCACAGCTCAAGGGCTCAGTCCTACAAGACCCCCACCCCAACCCCCACTCCCTGCAACCCCACAGACACTTCAGATGCCAACCATAAACCCCAACGGTCACCTGGGGTTTTAACCAACTGGCTATAGTTGAGTGGTTCCCAGGACCCCCTCCTTGAGGTTTATTAAACTGCTAGAGCAACTCACAGAACTTAGAGAAATATTCTGCTTACCTTATCTTTGTTATAAAGAGGAACAGTCGAATGGAAGCAATACCCACGGCGAGGTCTGGGGTAAGTGTGCAGGACTCCCGTGCTCTCCGACTTGACCCTTCTCCCCCAGTCTCCAAGTTGGCCTCAAGATGGAGGCTCCTGTTTGGGGTGGGGGGGAGGGGGTTTAATAGATGCTTTATCACATGATCATGATTGATGATGTCATTGGCTAACAGTGATTGAACTCCAATTTTCTATTGATGGGCAAGCTGTGTCCCCAGCTGGAAAGAATGATGCTGAAGCTGAAGCTCCAGTATTTTGATCACCTGTTGTGAAGAGCCAACTCATTGGAAAAGTCCCTGATGCTAGGAAAGATTGAGGGCAGAAGGAGAAGAGGGCATCAGAGGATGAAATGGCTGGCTGGCATCACCGATGCAATGGACATGAACTTGGGCAAACTTCAGGAGGTGGTGAGGGACAGGGAGGCCTGGCGTGCTACAGTCCATAGGGTTGCAAAGAGTCAGACACGACTGGGCAACTGAGCAATGACAACAAGGACTGAGTATTAGTAATATATTTTTGAAAAGATCTGAAAACACATGGGCTACTGAGCGCAGCTGTAAGCATTGATACTAGGATGATATAGACAAAAATAAATAAATACACTTTATGGAAAGTCTACTGTATATCAGATACTATGAAAAACATTTAGGGACATCATTGGTACCCCCATCCTCACTGATGTAACAGAACACTAACAGGATCTGAGACAACCATATAATACACACAGAAGTTAATTTCCGTTTACTAGAAGAAATGTAGTATATATATAACACATGATAATTTAAAGAAGGAACTCTACAGACCTCATAAAACAGAATCATTTACACAGTATATTGTGTTTGGATTTCTCTGTCTTCAGGAAAATGTCATTCTTCTGTTCCAGATGGTTGGTGATGCCTGAAATCTGATTTTCTGATAAGAGAGGCATTACACCATCGTTTTTATGATTAATACTGATACTTAATAAGTTGAATTATAACGAGGTGAATTTCTTAGATATCTTCAATGTTAAGTATTATTTTATATTTGGACAGTTTCGGTCTATCAGGCTGTCTGTCTCCATCTGTCTATTTTATTTCAACCTGTGTTGTCAGAGCTTTTAACAACTTGAAAACTATCCAAGTAGTTCTGGAAAAAACAGAAGCAGATTACAGATCCCTATTCCAGGGCTTCAGTGCACACACAATTAAAAGAACAGGAAGGAAATTCCTCAACATGCTGATACCATTAATAGTGTCTTCTCTGGGTGGTGGGATCCTAGTGATCTGTATACACTTCCTGATACTCTCCAATATTTTCCAAAATGTTTACAATAAATATGCATTATTACTCACTCTTGAGCCTGTTATCAAAATTCTATTTTACATCTAGTAACCATCAAGCATACCTTCAAAGTTAGCACCCACTGGTTACACTGAGTCTCTGAAAGGTGGCTTTCACAAGGACCACACAGCAGTTGCTCCACAGCATGTGAGATGTTAGTTGCCTGACCAGGGATTGAACCTACAGTGAATTCTTAACTACTGGACCAGCAGGGAAATCCCTTACCATAGAATTCTTTGGTTTTTGAAGCACCAACCAAAGGAGAGAGCATTAGTCAGGTTTGAGACAGTAACATTTATGGCACCTCATTCCCTGAAAGGCACAATAAAATGGATTTTGATTTTAAAGAGCACAATTATTAGTCTCATCTCTCTTTGAAGATTTATCTTCATGGTTGAATGTTGATGACTCATGCGCAGAGGCGCACACACACAACAAATACACTCGTATATGCACACGCAAACATAACTCCACACACACACAGCCACACAGAAGAGAGTTTAAATAAACAAAGGGTCTTGATTTCGGTTGTTAAGTAAGAACTCGTTCTGTATCCTGTCTTTCCCCTCCTATGAGAGTGTTGTTTCCAGTAGTGATGGAATAGAATGAAAAACCCGAAAGTCTAACATTAAAACGGTTTTGTTTTCCTGGCATCCACATAGGTATTTACCTTTAGACACATAAAACAAAGTTGGAACTGCAGGTGAAAAGAAACAACTTGTATTTCCTTTGGTCACTTTTTTGTTGTTGTTGTTGTTAAATTTGACAAATTTGAGAATACAACATTTCCATGGTTGATATTGACATGATCATTAGGTTAAGGTTTAAAATTGCACAGCTGACTTGACCACATTTCCCCTTGTTCAGCTTGGATCTTAATATATCATTTAGTGACTGTCCAGATAAAACATTTAATTTCAGGGCTAGCTACTTCTAGTCTCACTTGCTCTGTTTGCTTTGCCTTTAGGCGTTCTCCTCATCTAGTAATGGTTCCAGCTGGACACAGCTCAATCTAGAATATGCAAGAATGTGGATTTAAGAAAACATTAACCTCTACCCCTAAGAATGGGCTCCCTGGTGGCCTGCAATATGGGAGACCTGGGTTCGATCCCTGGGTCCGGAAGATCCCCGGGAGAAGGAAATGGCAACCCACTCCAGTATTCTTGCCTGGAGAATTCTATGGACAGAGGACCCTGGGGCCTGGCAGGCTACAGTCCATGGGGTTGCAAAGAGTCGGACATGACTGAGAACTAACATACACACCCCCCCCTAAGAATAACCCAATACGTGATTTGCTGGAATCAAAGAACAAATGGGTAAGAATGTAAACCCTGGGACTTCCCTGGCAGTCCAGTGGCTAAGACTCTGTGCTCCCAATACAGGGGGCCTAGCTTCAATCCCTGGTCAGGGAACTAGATTCTATATGCCACAGTTAAGATCCAGCACAGCCAAGTAAATTTAGAGAAAAAAAGGAAGAATATAAACACTACAAGTGGGATTCAGTATAGTATAGATAGTTATGAGGAATTCAATAGAACCTGATAGAAATCAGATTTCAGGGAGGAACTACAGGACTTGGAGGAAAAAAAATCCACATAAAGAAGGAATGAGCCTGGCCCCATAATAGGGGACACAACTTGGAGGGAAGAGTATTTCTGAGTACACTACATTGGAAAGCATCTCAATTCAGCCCCTTGAAGGTGACTCAGCTCCCTTGGAAGGGGAGGTCTATGTGTTGAACTTCTGATTGCATCCTTTATGGATGCTGGCAAGCACCTGTGCTAGAAGATCCCCTACTGCCATAACCGTCTCTCTACCTCTTCAGTAAAAAATGATGGTGCTAGAAAAGAAAGAAGTTGCTTCTATAAGGGAGGTGAACATCAGATGTATAGCAAAAAGAGGTGAACATTCCAAAGAGTAAACAGGTCACCACAGAAAGCCAGAGTCTGTGAAAAGGATGTGTAAAGAGGAATGGGAGGATGGAAAACCAGAAGATTGACATCACCCATTTTGAGCTGATGTAGGTGGTATCAGGCTTCCCCGGCGGCTCAGTGACAAAGAATCCACCTGCAGATGCAGGAGACGCACGTTCGATCCCTGGGTCGGGAAGATCTCCTGGAGGAGGAAATGACCACCCACTTCAGTATTCTTGCCTGGGAAATCCACGGGACAGAAGAGCCCGGCAGGCTACAGTCCATGGCGTTGCAAAGAGTGGGACACAACTTACTGACTCAACAACAACAAGGTGGTATCACCTGGGCCAAGCGCTAAAGCATAGTTGACTGATGAGAAGAGCCAAGGTACAGTCCAGGGCCCAGATAAATGTGAAACAAATTCCACATCCTGTTTACAACTTTGTCTTTAACACTCGGAGAAATACAACAAACAGCTACTCAGCAGAAGGAGATTATCAATATTATGAATATAGGGTCTGGTGACTACGGGAATCTGATTTAGGACTAATAAGCTGGTGAGCTTAGGGGGCATTAAACAGTTTTATATATTACTTATACCTACACACAAACAAATAAATACATTACATAAATATCATTTACAATAAAAGCTGCACAACTTTATATATGAGCCTCATCTAAAACAAAGGTGAAAGTTGCTCTACAACTAAAAAACCATAGAAATTTGAGAAATGGTACTTAATATGTACACACAAATGTCAAATATATTACCTTTCTTTGACAAATGAATTATGTTCAAGAGGAAACCAAATGCATGTACAATAGAAAATGGCAGTGATACTTGTTCTCTGATAGCTTTCATATCGTATGGTTTTTAAAAAAGATTTATTTATTTGTATTTATTTATTTTGACTGCACTGGGTCTTAGCTGACCAGGGATAGTACCCAAGGCCCCTGCATTGGAAGCGCAGAGTCTTAGCCACTGGACTTCCAGGGAAGCCCCATATCATGATTTTCAGAGTTAATACTGAAATGGAGAATCTTGTCAAACCCCCTCCTTGTGACTCCCCTCAGGCCAGACTGGCTTTAGGCCTCTTTGACAAAGAGTTCCTGCCATATGCTGCTAGGGAAATGGTGTTATTTCCATTTCAATGAAGTGAATACAAAGAACCGACAAATACTGTGAAAGCCTCCAGTTCATTAGCTTCCTATGATATTTGGGTCACATGCTTGAACTCTGGGGTCCCCTCCCAGTTGCGGCCTTGAGATCTGAGGCTTGCTAATTGTTCCCCCAGGGCTGTGTTCTGGTGACAACGCCACCCAGAACCAGGAAGAGCCTGGCATCCTTGTCTTCTGCATCTCCTCTTTGTGTTAATAATTGGGTGCATCTTGAGGAAAGCTGGAAACCCTTGGTGACAGCTACCCCCTTCCCTTTTGGTGAGATAACCAGCTCATTAAATCTAAATGTGAAAGGCATTTTATTCTGAAGAGTCACATCCAAAGATTTACTCGCCCATTTTTCACCTGAGTCCTTCCTCCTGCTTGTGCCTTTGTATTCACTAATGGCCTTTCTCTAAGTTATATAATCCTGTCACGGGTGTAAAAATATCACTCAGAGGCTGCTCTTTGGGGCTAAATCACTCAGCCGTTAGCGGTGACAGGGCGGGTGTCTGAGCCACACCAGAGGCAGGAGGACAGCTGTCCCCTCTCTCTCCGATGTCACTGGGCCGAGGAACGGTGAGGTTTTAATAAGATCATAAAGCAGAGTGACACGGACGGGCAGGATAGGTAGATTTCATTAGCATTCAGAATGTCTGGGATAATAAACTACAGCAATTGAGCAGAAATGGGCCATTTGATCATTTTTCAACACCAGCCCAAGCAGCTGGACCTGGAGAGGTTCCGCTGACTTCGCAGGCGATCCGGCTGGTGACGCACAGGTGAACGCAGAGCCATCCTTTGCTCCCACCCACACTCCGGGCGTGAGAGTGTTGATGGCGACTTCCGGGCTGGGTGAGTGTAAATTGATGATCAGGAGGAGGGACTCTTCATATATCTCTGCAGCGGAGGTAGCCGCCTTTGGCTGGCTGACTTTCTTTTATGGCAAAGGGCCAATGGTGATTGAACGAGCCCTGGTGCAAGGAAAGGAACCCCCAACACACAGTACTCGCTCCATGCACGCGGTTTACTCTCTCCATGCACGCGGTTTACTCGCTCCATGCACGCGGTTTTCCTGTAGAAGCTCTAATCCAGTGTGAGACTAGCCTTTAATGAAGTTATTCTGACTAACGGGCTGAGGAACAACTTTTCCAGAACTGTTATCAAAACAAACATTATTTTAATAATATAAAAACATAATATATAAAATTGATATTGTATGAATTCAAACCTTGTGTATAAATTGACGAGATAGGACACTATCATAAACAATCATGGAACTTTATATTTAATAAGACACCGAGTCTTTTGAACTACTATATAATTTTTTTGTCTTTGCTTTTTTGTTTGTTTTTTTATCTCTGTTTTGTTTTTTATTTTGAATGCCCTGGGTCTTGCTTGCTTTTTTGAGTTGTAGTGTGAAGATATCTCTTGTTGCAACCCTCAGACATACTTGCCCCACAGCATGTGGGATTTTAGTTCCCTGACCAGGGATCAAACCCACACCCCCTGCATTGGAAGGTAGATTCTTAACCCCTGGACCACCAGGGAAGTCCTGAACCACTACACAGTTCTTACTATTCATTTGTACTTATTTTTTAAATTGATAGTCCAATAAAAATAATTTTAAATTTAAACTGCTTCTTAATAAGGTGAATGAAGACTTTATCAGAGCTGATAAATGGAGAATGGCTTACTTAGATATTTATCCAGGTGTTTTTGAGGAAGTTTGATGCTGTATTCAGAGCCACATCACAGCCTTATGAGCATCTGACTGACCAAGTTCTGTTTTGAGATCTTACTGTCTTTCTACTTTATTGTATCCTGCAGCAAAACCATGTATTAGACATCATGTTGGTTCTCCTGCTTTTGAACAGAATGCCCTTCAGTTTTCTTGATTTGTCATCTCATTTATGGTAGATTCTTGGCCTCCCACCTTGTTTCATGGAGGAATCTCATGTGTGTGTGCACATGCTTGCGTGCTCAGTCATGTCCAACTGTGTGACACCATGGACTGCAACCTGCCAGGCTCCTCTGTTCATGAGATTCTCCAGGCAAGAAGACTGGGGTGGGTTGCCATTTCCTTCTCCAGGGGATCTTCCAAACCCAGGGATCGAACCCACATCTCCTGTGTCTCCTGCTTTGGCAAGTGATTCTTTACCACTGAGCCACCTGGGAAGCCTGATTGGTATCATATTTTCAGCTTAAATAGTAAAAAAAAAAATCCCAACTATTCACTGCTGAAATTGATTCTGATATCATAACTTTAAAAACTTATCAGTTCAACCATAGAGACTTTATGTATTGATGTATAATGGGGGATTAACATCATCCTTCAGTGTCTTTGGGGGTAAGGCATGAGTATATATTTGTATATAGGGGTGTGTATACATATATATATAACCCATCCTTGCTCCAGTGGATCTTCCCAATCCAGGAATCGAACCAGGGTCTCCTGCATTGCAGGTGGATTCTTTACCAACTGAACTACCAGAGAAGCCCATAAATACATAAACATACATATATATGCATTTACCTACAAACTGATTTCACCTTTCATGCAGCTTAATCGAGAAACTACCCACTCATCCAATGACCATGTACACACATTTTGGAACCGGTCTTCACAGATGTCTTAATAGTCATACTATTAAAATGAGCATTATTACTGTAAGGTAAAGAGTATTCGATTGCAAACAAATAGTTGTTTTCTATTTTTCTCCTCCTCTCCTTATTTCTTTTCCTTAATTCTGCTTCCTTCCATTCTCAGTTCTTCAGTCAATGGCCTTAAGAACTCACAGAATATATGTATTGGAGTAGAACGAAAACCAAAAGAGACTCGAGAAGAACCTAAGAAATGAGGGCTGGGGAGTGGCAGACCCTGAGGGTCCTGGGGTTGTGAAATGAAGAAACTTAAGGGCAACCGATGGGCTCTGAAATTCAGAATCAAGTTCAGATTCTAATTGGAATACTCGTAGTAGTTTGACCCTTGACTAGCTTGACCTCTGAACAATAGTTGACTGATCTGTAAAGTAGGGTTAAAAATTTAGTGATATTAGTTGATTATTTATGAGGATGAACTGTGGGTGAAGCTCTGAAAGTGACTAGACCCGGTACTTTATGACAATCTAAGGGGTGGGATGGAGTGGGGGATGGGAGGAAGGTTCAAGAAGGAGAGGACATATGTATACCTATGGCTGATTCATGTTAATATATGGCAGAAACCAACAAAACATTGTAAACCAATTATCCTCCAATTGAAAAATAAAATATAAAAGTGGCTAGGGTACAATGTTTAGATCTGTTCTCTCCTCTATCTACCGTAAGTCCCTTCATGGTCTTGGATAGGCTCAAGACTTCAAATATCATCCATATGCCAATAACTCCCAATTTACCTCCTAATACAGGGCTCACCCTGAACTTCAGATCTGTATACTGAACTACTAGACATTTCTTGGATGTTCAACAAGCAAGCAACAAGCATGTACAATTTAATGTATCGAAAGTTGAGTTCTTTATCTTTATCCTTCATCAACCTCTTTTCTCTTGTGGTCAACCTCATTTGGGACAAGTCTACCGTCCCATTCCTCAGGCCAACATCCTTGGAGGCATCTTGGCTTCCTCACTTTCCCTCAAACAGATCCAACTCATCTGTAATTATGTGGGGTCTAACTTCAAAATAATTCCAGAATCCCATTACTTCTCAGTATCTCCTCTGCTAACAATCAACTTGTTATGGTTGACATTTATAGAATACTCCCCCAAACAATAGAAGATGCTTTTCCATTGCTCCTGAAGCATTTACCAAAGTAGACCATATATTGGGACATAAAACACATCTCAACCATCATTAACTCATGCCTAAGGCACCAGCTAGCTTGTCTTCACCCCTTCTGATCCACTACCTATGACACTTTCTGTCGTGTTACCCTGAAGGCAAATTGGTGGGGATGATCAATGGTCAACAAACCTTGTCTTTAAAGGGCTGGATGGTAAATGTTTAAGGCTTTGCAGGCTGCAATCATGCTGTGAAAGCAGTTGTAGATATTAATAAGAAGAATGTGCATGGCTGTGCTTCAATAAAACTTCCTTTGTGAAAATCAGTGCTAGGCCAGATTGGGACAATGCTTGGACATAACAGGGATTCCCCCTGGACTACAACAATGGATTCCACTGGGTTTGGTCAGTGGGGAAACATTGGCAAGAAATGAGAGGGAGTGGAGAGAAGGTTACCATCTGTGTTCTGCAGGCACCTGCAGGGTCATATTATCCAGGCTACATCCCTCAATCTAAGGCTCAGCTGACATCAAGCATCTCTCTCCAGACACCACTCTCTTGTCTCTGGATCCTTTTGACAACTTTCTCCCTCATCCCTCCAAGTCGAGGGTGGCAACAAAAAATGCTCTGTCCCTTGCGGTCTCCCCACATCCAGCCCATTGTTCTGTAATAGTCCCTTTACTAGACTGTTCAAATAGCCCCCTTCATTGTGCGCCACGGTGTCCTCTGGGTGCTACACGTAGATGATAGCAGTAGCCCTATGTGCCCCCTGCCTCCCTCTCTCAGTCTGCTTTTAGCAGAGCAGCTACAGTGATCCTGCTAAGTCAGGCGGCATCTGCTCATGTCATTCATCTGCTCCAACCTCCAGGGGCTCCCACACCCTCAGAGTCAACCCCAGAGGCCCTGTGGTGGTCTGCGGGTTCTGCGAGACCTGCCCTCTGCTAGCCATTCTCTCTCCCCTCACTTCCTTCCATCCTCCCCTTACTCAGTCTCAGACTCCTGACTGCTTCATGGATACTGCAGCCCATCAGGCTTACTCCTGCCACAGGCCCCTTGCACTCGCTGTGCCTCCTGTCAGATACTCTCCTAAATATTCAGAGGGTTCCCTCCCTCACACCTTGGCTTACTCCTTCACCTTTGCTCAAAAACAAGTGAGATTCCCACTTAGGGCTTTATATCTCCCTTCTTCCTTTACTCCCAAGCCTGCTTTCCCAGCTATTTTATCTTACAGAACACCAGGTTCTGACTTTACTATATAACTCACTATTGCTTATTATCTCTTTCCCCATTATACTTAAGCCCCAGGAGGGCAGAGATTTTGGTCTCTGGATACCTACAACAACATAGACATTTAGTGCATACTTATTGAATGAATACTGGTTATTTGTAAACAGCATTTTGGACTAAACAGTTGGCGAACCTGGTCTGGAATCCAATTTCAGCTTAATTTTTCCATCATTCCTTTCTCCCTCCCCTCACCCCCCACTTACTTCTTCCATGCTTTCTCTGATAGCCCTTGAAAAAAGCATTTGTTTTTATAATTGCACAGAACAATTAAGAGAAATCTGCGTGTAACAAAATCAAATACAATTCTCACTTCCTCAAACTTTCTATATTGATCTCAATAGCCAACGTTCCTTTCTAACTGTTATTGATATGCGAATACAATCGTAAAATCATGAACATAACATAGGCATTATTTTTATGTTTCACTTTTTGGCTTAATTTTTCCAAAATGAAACTGGCTCCCCCTCTCCCATAACCACTATGCTTCTCGAAAACTAAATGCTGCTGCTGCTAAGTCGCTTCAGTCGTGTCCGACTCTGTGCGACCCCATAGACGGCAGCCCACCAGGCTCCGATGTCCCTGGGATTCTCCAGGCAAGAATACTGGAGTGGGTTGCCATTTCCTTCTCCAGTGCATGAAAGGGAAAAGTGAAAGTGAAGTCGCTCAGTCGTGTCCGACTCTCAGTGACCCCATGGACTGCAGCCCACCAGGCTCCTCCGTCCATGGGATTTTCCAGGCAAGAGTACTGGAGTGGGGTGCCATTGCCTTCTCCAGAAAACTAAATGAACAGCACATATAATATGAAAAGAAAAATAAGAGATATTAAAATCTCACCACCTGAAGTACCACCATCAGCATTTTAATGATCACCCTTATGTGTATATCATTATGCATTTGTATATGTATGTATGTGTCTGTGTTAATGTTGCTCAGTCATGTCTCACTCTTTGCAATCCTATGGACTGGAGCCCTCTAGGCTCCTCTGTCCTTGGGATTCTCCAGGCAAGAGTACTAGAGTGGGTTGCCATGCCCTACTCCAGGAGATCTTCCTGACCCAGGGATTGAACCCAAGTCTCCCACATTGCAGGCAAATTCTTTACCATCTGAGCCAACAGGTTAGCCCAAGAATACTGTGGTGGGTAGCCTATCCTTTTTCCAGGGGAACTTCCCGACCCAGGAATTGAACTGGGATTTCCTGCATTGCAGACAAATTCCTTATCAGCTGAGCTACCCGGGAAGCCCACTGGAGTGAGTCTCCCGCATTGCAGGCAGATTCTTTATCATCTGAGCCACCAGGGAAGCCCATGTGTGTGCATAACACATATTATATCATTTTTTACAGAAAGAGGATGGCATGATAAATGTTATCTTTATTACTCAATATATTTAAAAATATAAATAAAAATGTGACTTCTCTAAGCAGGGGATTAATATATATATATTATACTCATATATATAAAATATATAATATCAGGGGATTAATAGATATTACATATAAAGTATGTAATACCAGGGTATTAATATATATATATTAAACATGTGTGTGCTAAGTCACTTCAGTCATGTCCGACTGTTTGTCACCTTATGGACTATAGCCCGCCAGGCTCCTCTGTCCAGGGATTCTCCAGGCAAGAATACTGGAGTGGGTTGCCATGCCCTCCTTCAGGTTATCTTCCTGACCCAGAGCCCGAACCCATGTCACTTATGTATCCTGCATTGGCAGGCAGGTTCTTTACCAATAGTGCCACCTGGGAAGCCCCATATTATATAAGTTCAGTTCAGTTCAGTGGCTCAGTCGTGTCCGACTCTTTGGGACCCCATGAACCACAGCCCACCAGGCCTCCCTGTCCATCACCAACTCCCGGAGTTTACCCAAACTCATGTCCATTGAGTTGGTGATGCCATCCAACCATCCCATCCTCTGCCGTCCCCTTCTCCTCCTGCCTTCAATCTTTCCCAACATCAGGGTCTTTCCAAATGACTCAGCTCTTCTCATCAGGTGGCCAAAATATTGGAGTTTCAGCTTCAACATCAGTCCTTCCAATGAACACCCAGGACAGATTTCCTTTAGGATGGACTGGTTGGATCTCCTTGCAGTTCAAGGGACTCTCAAGAGTCTTCTCCAACACCACAGTTCAAAAGCATCAATTCTTCGGCGCTCAGCTTTCTTTATTGTCCAACTCTCACATCCATACATGACTACTGGAAAAACCATAGCCTTGACTAGACAGACGTTTGTTGGCAAAGTAATGTCTCTGCTTTTTAATATGCTATCTAGGTTGGTCATAAATTTCCTTCCAAAACTGGTGTATAATGTAAGTTTATCCATAACGTTCTTCAGTTTGCTTCATTTTCAAATTGAGATTCCAGTGCTTTTTTTCCCCCAAAATAAAGAAATGCAGTCTCTCTCAAACTTGAGTATCATCAACCTATTTTAAAGTAAAATACAATTATTGTAAATCCTGAGTACTGACTTTAGTGATTTTGTTAAAATGTGACTTAATATATACGAACGTACAACTTAATAGGTTTCTTATGTTTATGCTTTTCATGTAAAACCAAAGAAAGCTGATAAATTAAATACAGAAACAACACTGTAAAATTAATAATATTCAAATTAATAACATTAATTTGATATAATTCATGGTGCTGTTTTGATGAAACTGAATTGCTAACATTTGGTTTAATGATTGAATGATATAGCCTCAAGTTGGAGCCTAAATTTAATTTCTCTTGGTGTTTTTACTTCAATAATACAAAAATGTTCATTTGTAATTGTGTTTTACAAATGAGTATTAATACCTTTAAGGCATTGTTGGCTAGCTCAACTTAATCAGACCACATACTTAATCAAAACTGCTACCAATCAATTCACGATTGCAAATTTTAATGGAATTTCATTCTGTAGAGTTGTCTTATTCAATTACAGATCCTGGTAATCTTAGCATTGCCGCCTTATTGAAATCTACTTTCAAAGAATCAATTTTTGCAAGGATTAGACAAAGAAATAGTCACCATTTCATTTTTACTACTACCTTACCATTACTGTGCTGGTGCACACAGATGAGCATGTTTGCACAATGTTTGCTGACCATTTGCCTGCGGTCTGGACAGGTTTGGAACAGTTTCGAGTGTGTGATTTTGTAAGGCTTGAGATGGCTGCATTTGTTACTCATTTTCCTATCTAAATCAAAGTAAAATACTGATTTGTAAGGTGTTCCCTGACACTATTTGGTTATCACTTGGCAGGAATAGGCTCACAAACTCAGCTTTGATGTTACATGATAACATTTGGTTAGAAGATGGTCAACATGATGAGAGAAAGTGCTATGTTTCATCACATAGATGATCGCTACAACTAGGGGCTTCCCTGGTGGCTCGGCGGTAAAGTATCTGCTAACTAAACCCCAACTTAATGAACTTTATTAAAGATCACACTGACCTGAGGGAATAGGAGTTCTGCATCTTAGATTAGAAAGCACAGATATAAGGAGGTTTTAGAGTCTACATGGGCTTCTCTGGTGGCTCAGACAGTAAAGAATCTGCCTGCAATGCAGGAGACACAGGTTTGATCCCTGGGACAGGAAGATCCCCTGGAGAAGGGGATGGCTACCCGCTCCAGTATTCCTGCTGGAGAATTCCATGGACAGAGGAGCCTGGTGGGCTACAGTTCATGGGGTTGCAAAGAGATGGACACAACTGAGTGACTAACACTTTCTAGACCTTACATAGTTCTGGCTCAAACAATAGTTTCACAGGCTCTGCAAACATGGGTAATTTACTCAATTTACCCATTACTGGTCGCTCAGTGGTAAAGTATCTGCTATCTAAACCCCAACTTAATGAATTTTATTACAGATCTCACTGACCTGAAGGAATAGGAGTTCTGCACCTTTTTTAAAAAACGTCATTTACCTTTCTGAACCTCTTTTTTCTTATTTGTAAAATGATCATTCTCACTGTTCACGGGAGAAAATCTGCACTGTGGAGTTTGTGGTGAGGACTTAATGAATGGAAACAGACCGAGTCCCTGGCCAGATATAAGTGCTATGAAACTCTCAGTTGCCTTTACAAGCAGTGAATGGTGCAGCCTCTCACCCCAAGGACAAAGCCTCAACAGTTAGGTTTACCAAGTTCCTAAATCACTGCACTGAGTGGGCGATTATAGACTTAAGCACCAGCCAGGTATTAAGACCCAATTTCACAACCACAACATTATATAACTTTCCAACAAGCAAGGGGATAATCTTTTTGCATAGGATCAGTCCCTGATCTAATAAAAGCATTTCTCTTCTCTAAGGTTAAGACCCACACTCAGTCCAGAGACAGCAGGCCAGTTAAATACACATTCAAATGAGCTGGAACTCTCTTAAGGAGCATTATTCAGGGCAAAGGGGGATACAAGGCAATTAAAAAACTTTTGTGGATGATTAAGTATTCACACACATGCTGTGAGCAGCTTTCCATATCCAAAGGTAGTAAAAATAAGGACTAGGGTTGATTGGGATGGCTTATACATATACACACACAGACATCTAAAGAAATTTTTCAATTAAAAAAAATTTATTGGTGTATAGTTGCTTTACAGTGTTGTGTTACTTTCTGCTGGACAGCAAAGGGAATCAGCTATATGTATAAATGTATCCCCTCTTTTCTGGATTTCCTTCCCATTTAGGTCATCATACAGCATTGAGCAGAACTCCCTGTGCTATACAATAGGGTCTTGTTAGTCACATATTTTATACATAGTAATGTATATATGTCATCCCCAGCCTCTCAATCTATCCCACCCCCACTACCCCTCCTTGGTGTCCATTCATTTGTTCTCTACATCTGTGTCTCTATTTCTGCTTTGCAAATAGGTTCATCTATACCATTTTTCTAGATTCCACATATATGCATTAATATACGATATTTTTCTCTTTCTGACTTACTTCATTCTACATGATACATATCAATATGCACAATGGAATATCAGACATAAAAAGGAATGAAATTGTGCCATTTACAGGAATGTGGATGGGCCTAGACACTGTCATAAAAAGATTCTTTTAAAGCATTCAGTAGATATTTATTCAGACCTATTTTTTAAAAAAATCCCAAGTGCTTGGAACTCCCTGGAGGAGATGGTAACATGGGAGAAAGAAACATGCATAGATGCTGCTGCTGCTGCTGCTGCTAAGTCGCTTCAGTCGTGTCCGACTGTGCGACCCCATAGATGGCAGCCCACCAGGCTCCCTGGTCTCTGGGATTCTCCAGGCAAGAATACTGGATTGGGTTGCCATTTCCTTCTCCAGTGCATGAAAGTGAAAAGTGAAAGTGAAGTCGCTCAGTCGTGTCCGACTCTTAGCGACCCCATGGGCTGTAGTCTACCAGGCTCTTCCATCCATGGGATTCTCCAGGCAAGAGTACTGGAGTCAGGTGCCATTGCCTTCTCCAATGCATACATACGTTAGTACAATACAATAGGAGATGTGCTAGCTTATGGATATTTACTAAATGCTGTGGAGAGGTTGAGACTTAAAATACATTTAAAACTTTTATTTGTTTATTTTTGGCAGCACTGGGTCTTCATTGCTGCAAGAGGACTTTCTCTAGTTGCGGTGAGTGAGGGCCCCTCTGCAGTGGCAGTGCCCCGACTTTTCATTGTAGTGGCTTCTCTTGTTGCAGATCATAGGCTCTAGGGCATGTGAGCTTCAGTACTTGTGGTACACGGGCTTAGTCACTCTGCGGCATGTGGAATCTTCCAGGAGCAGGGATCAACCTGTGTCCCCTTAATTGGCAGGTGGATTCTTAACCACTGGGCCACCAGGGAAGTCGCTTAAAATGCATCTTGATAGATGAAGCAGGCTTTCTTTCATTTTAATTTTTCCCCTGTATACTTTGGGAAATATACCGCATTTACTGCCTTCCTAGAGTACTTGTGTTTTCTCTAGGGTCACAAATAAGGTGAATAATTGCTTAATGTTCAAGTCCTTCTAGACATCCAGTAACATTTCCATGGGGCCCAGGGGATGCTAAGTGGCCTGGATGTAACAAGGAGCTAGGAGAGCACCCGCTCTCTTGCCTACAAGTCACCTGCAAGGTCATTTTTTCTTTGAACATATATTTCCTGAGTCAGTGCAGGGAATGAGCCAGCTTTAAAAAAGCACTGAGTTGGTGGATTAAAGAAACAAACAACAACAAAAAAAAATAGGAGGGTGAGAGAGCTGAATATAAATTGCCAAGGGAAGCCGGAAACCAAGAACTGACACTGACTATGTTATCCGTGTAGTAACAGGGCCTATAAGCCTGGCACCAACTGCCAGCAGCATGCTGTAAGCCAGGGATTAGATCCAGTGCCAGGGCAAAAACGTATTCCTTTTTCTCCCCACTGGAGCTCTGGCCACCTACAGTCCTTATTTCCATTATCTCTTCTTCTATGGAGCCACCTGGCCACTGCCAAGCTCTTCTCGGCTGACTGTCGATTGTGTTTATTCAAAGTCCTCTGCGTGTCTCGCTCTCCCTCAGCGTTCCCCCACACTGGGCTGTGCAGGGCTGTGGAGCTTTATAAACCTTCTTTTCAACAGCTGGCAGCTACAAATTAACTTTTTGACTTTATTAGGCTAATATGCTGAATTAGTCCCCAATTTGGAGCACCTGATGCCCTCCCTGCCACTTCCCTCTCCCCCGCCCACCTCCAACCACCTCCTCTCATCAATCAGGGCCTGAGGAGCAGGCAAGGAGCATGCGGAACAGCCGGCAGGCTCGGTCAGAGCCCTGAGTGTGTTTGTCCAGCCCTGCAGGACCACGGGGGGCTTGGACCGTTCTGACCAACACAGCAATCAGGGCTGGTGTGAATGCAAGATGCCACCGCAGTCATGAGAAGAGTGAACATGATCGGAGAGTTCAATCACCCTCCGTCTTTGGACCACTTGCCTCCTCTGCCAGCAGTTTCCACCCTGGACAGTCTGATGCAGAGCTGCCTTTGGGTACCACTGCCTTTGATTTTCTCCAGCATTTCTGGGAAATCAGACTAAGTGAGATAGCATCACTTACAACCCCTCCTCATTTTCCCGTCAACCAGAAGAACAAAAGCTTTCACTTCACTCATGCAGTCAGTGAGAAGAGAAAAAAAAAAAATCCGCCTACCCCCATGTTTTATTATCTTTGTGGTTTTTTTTTTTTTTTTTTTTTTTTTGGCTGAACCACATGGCATAATGAGATCTTAGTTCCCTGACCAGGGATTGAACCCATGTCCCCACATTGGAAGCACAGAATTTTAACCACTGGACCACCAGGGAAGTCCTTTATCATCTTTCCTTGAATCACACCTGATAGGGGCTCCCTTCCAGCTAGATTTCCTTAAAGCCCCCAAATAGTTCAACACAATCTATAAAGTTGAACAAAGATCTTCCCACTATCCTGTCAGGTTCAAGTACTAATTTTCTTCCCAGAGAGTTTTCCCCAGAGGGCACTGAAGGAAAGCTAGCACAAACACAACTCTTAAAAAATCTCTTTCAGATCCGTGGTGCCTGCTTCCTGCAGCTTCCGTGGATAAAGTTCTTTTTATCCCGTGGTTCTCCTGGAATCTCCGCTCCCTAAAAGCCTGGAGAATCAGGCTGGGGAGACAGGAGAGGCAGATAAACAGGATTTGCAGAAACAAAAACGCTAAAACATCCTTGGCTTAAATCTTATAAGGGGCGTTATACTTTGTAAAAGCAATTCAAATGCACTTTGTACATGGAGAGGTAGTGGAAATAGTTTCTTAGAGATAGAATTGGAGAATGTGAACATTCATGCCAGAACCTTCAATAGGATATTTCTTGATTTTGTCCCCCATAGGTTTTGTTTTCTGTAAGTTTTTATTTTTATAGTTTAGTTCTGGCAGCCATATGTCCTTATTTTCCTAGGATAATGCTTGCTCACACCTGTTATCCAGATATAATTTAGTAAAGTGCTTTCTTCTATTTTCAAATATATTCTAATCAAATCACACTAAGCGAAGCAAGTCAGAAAGACAAATACCATATGATATCACTTATGGGTAGAATCTAAAATATGACACAAATGAACTTATCTATGAAACAGAAAAAGACTCACAACAGAGAGAACAGGCTTGTAATTGCCAAGGGGGAGGAGAAATGGGGGAGGGATGGATAGGGAGTTTCCAGATGCAAACTATTATCTATAGAGTGGATAAACACCAAGGTCCTACTGTGTAGCACAGGAAGCAAGGACCTGCTGTACAGCACAGGGAACTCTGCTCAACGTTATGTGGCAACCTGGGTGGGAGAGGAGCTTGGGGGAGAATGGATACATGGATATGTATGGCTTTGGCTGAGTGGCTTTGCTCTTCACCTGAAACTATCACATTGTTAATTGACTATATTCCAAAATGAAATAAAAGATAAAAAGAATCAAGATTGAAATGAGGACTCTGTTTATATAATGAGTGATTTTTGTCAAGATATATATGTCTGTAAAATCTATTATATATATATATATAAGCTACTGCCTTGATGACAAATTATATGTTACTGACTTGCAAAATTTTAAGATTTACTGAATTATCTTTTATTTCCACTTCAGAAAAAAAGATAAGAGAAATTAAAAACAAGTTACTATTTCCATTAAAAACAAAAAGGAACACAGAAAATAATGTGTGTTTTTATATATATATATATATGTATATGTGTGTATATGTGTGTGTGTATATATATATATAACTGAAACACTTTGCTGTACAGCAGAAATTCATACATTGTAAATCAACTATACTTCAATAAAATAAAAAATCTGACCAGAATTAACACAGCATTCTAAGTCAACTATAGTTGAATAAAATAAATTGTAATATATTCTAATCAGGACAATAAGTCATAAGGTCATCCTATTTGCTGTGAAGTCTCCAGTGACTATATGTTCAATCTCTCAACCTCAAAACAATAGGCATTTCAAGTGCTCTTTCCTTCCTGTTACCTTTTCCCCACATTTGGAGCAAAAAGTGATGGAGAAATTGTGTGTTCAAAAGAGTATACAATTTGGAATGATACAGATTTGGGTTTTAATTCCCTTGCTAACTCTTACTCTAACCTCGGTCCAGTTAATTTAACTCTTGCTGTTCCTCACTGTCTTCTTCTAAAACCAAGAAGCTAATTAGAACTATCTTAACAGGTGACTGAAAGGATTACATAGAGACTCTATGAGTGGATGCTAGCATGGTGGCTGGGAGTGGCATCTGGAGGAGGCTGCAAGAGCTACAGCAGTAGGTCAGCTGCATTTGTACTAGTCACAGGCGGAGCAGGGTCTGGGTAGTGGAGAAAACAGCCCTGGATTTGTGTTCAGCTACTCCTCTGTAACAAAACAGCTCTGTAACCTTGGACAAGCAAGCCAATTTCCTCCCCTGAGTTTAGGTCTTACCTAAATTGCAATTTCTTTCCTCTAATTGTAAAATGAAATGATTCTCATGAAAAACTTTATAGACAATAAGTTGATAGGGACCTCAATCATTCTCTGGATGCTCTGTCAGTCCTGTTTGGGAGAGGATTCCTACATGTTCTAAG
This sequence comes from Okapia johnstoni, assembly GCA_024291935.2. Classification (NCBI taxonomy): domain Eukaryota; kingdom Metazoa; phylum Chordata; class Mammalia; order Artiodactyla; family Giraffidae; genus Okapia; species Okapia johnstoni. The sequence continues at coordinate 26,745,978 of CM044327.1, forward strand.
AAGGTGTTTGATGTTATAGTTTAAGGAACAGAAGTGTGCAAGATAGACTGGAGGGTGAGGGTCCTGTTTCCTGAAGCTCCAGTGTCTGCCAGGAGCAAACTGTGAGCTCAAGTTAATGGGTGAAGGCATACAGAGGTAAACCAGTTGTCCGTGGAGGAAAGAAGGTCCTAGCAATCCAAGTGGTTGAAGAGGAAATGTCAGCACTATGTGGCTGACACAATGATTTATCCAAGTGCCCCCTTCTCTTATTTTCTCCTGACAAACTCCTGATTTTAAGGTAGAAGAAGCCCCCTATCCCATGGAGGCAGCCCTGTTCCCTAGTCCTGGGAATGAACCGTTCTTGGTCTAAGTCAAGCATGGCAATCCCATTCCCTGGTGTCAGTGATCATCCGAGGTGTGGGCTCAAAGTCCAGTTCTGGCCAAGGAGACTTAAAGTGTGGTGTGGAAGAATGGATGGAGGAGGGAAACTGAACTTCCAGGATAAAAAGACAGACCCTTCCCAGGAGTATGCCTTTCCTATTTCCTATGTCCTGCCTTGACTTCACTGTGGAAGGTGTTTGGTAGATGTCATGCAGTCAAGAGATGACATACATGAGTCTGAGTAGCCAGAATGGCAAAGACAATTCCATTGTCCCTAGTGAACTATTGGTCAACCGAGGCGTGTCTACCACTCTCAACGTAAAGGAGATCGTATAGTATATAAATTGCTTATTCCACTCTTAGATATATGGACAGAAGCATTCCCAAGTGACATATCTCCATAAGTTGGAATTAGATCAATGAATCCAAAGACAATTTTTGTTGCTGTTGTTGTTGCTAAGTCATGTCTGACTCATTTGCAACCCATGGACTGTAGCCTGCCAGGCTCCTCTGTCCATGGGATTTCCCAGCCAAGAATACTCAAGTGGGTTGCCATGTCCTCTCCAAGGGACCTTCCCGACCCAGGGATCAAACATGTCTCCTGCATTGTAGGCAGTTTTGTGTTGTTTTTTTTTACCGCTGAACCACTTGGAAAGCTCAAAGACTATTTTAGAGTTTCTTTTTTTCAGTGTTTTCTTTCAATGTCTTTTGTAATAGTTTGACTAAATATCATGCTTGGGCCATACAAAGAAGAAAAAATATCAGCTGGAAATGGGTCTCATATCTTTGTGTATTTCTCTTTCTTTTTTATTTCAAGAATAAATAAGAAAATTATGGGGCAGCAAAAGCATGTTGTTCTCTAAAAGGAAGGAATTTTTAGACTCTCCATCAGTGCATAAAATCCCGCTGTGATTAAACCGTGAAATGTAACTCACTCTATTGGTGTGAACATTTCTAATTTGGATTTTTGGATTCTGGCATCCTTCATGTCTCCAGATCACATGATATGCTTATAAAAACTAAGAGTTAAAAATAATAAAAATATGATTTGGAAAACCACACTGGGCTTCCCTGTCAGCAGTGGTTCCATTTTTATGTGTCAGGATTAATATTTCTCACATACCAGCTCATTAAAAAAAAGTAACCTTGGAACACAGTGTCAGGTGGAGATTTTTTTTAAAAAAGATGTGCTGGAAATTATGCAGCCATAAAGAGCATTCCCACTAATTATCTTGGCACTCATGTTATGCTGACCGGTTTGTCACCAAGTTGGGGGTGGCAGAGTAGAGAACCCCTTCCAGGCTGTCTCATGCATTGCTTTGCTGTGTTTTCTCTCAAACTCATTTCCTTGATGCTCATATTTATGCAGAAGAGGGTAATGAGGTAGCCAAAGGTTATAGGGGGTGCAAAGGGCTTTGGGATGATGAGAGTGTTGGAAACTAGGGAGGCTAGCCTCAGGCCGTCTGAAATTGAGATCTGGGGTTAAATTAATAACTCAAACTGAGCCCATGCCATTTTACAGTAAGTCTGTCTCCTCTAGGGTTGAAACTATGTAGTTGGGCATTAAAGCATCTCCAGACATGACACAAAAAATGTCTGAGACTATTCCACCACAAGTAGCACCACTTGGTAGGGAGCAAAAATAAGGGGTTGGTGAGATACCCACTATTCAAACTTGCCCTAGAATGTGTTTTCATATTTCAGTCCATAGAATGTGTGTGCCTGTGTGTTGTCTTAAAGATTAATAATTGATCTTGCACATATTTGTACGTGCAAACAGGCATTTGTTCTATAGTTATGACCTCATAATTCCCTGGAAAGTCAATGTCAGCTGGGGTCTGAGAAAGCTCAGGAGCAGAGCAAGATGCTCATTGGACTTGTGACTGTGTTTTCCTTTTACTTTATTTCTCTGCATTTTGGGACCAGGAACATTGAGATAACCTCCCAAAGTCAAGTTAAAGATATGGTTGACTCTTTATCTGTATTTTTCAGTGTAGGTGTGTTAAAGGAATGTTCCCAGGGGGAAAAATGTCAAAGAACAACAGTGAGAATGATACCTGGGAGACATAACAGATTTGCCCCTTGTAAACACTAGCCTGTAACTGTTGTGTAAACCAAAAGATGATGAGATAGGTTAGCCTGAAAAGAGAAACACAATCCTACATTTCTCCCAAGCCATGCTTGCTTTGATGGACAAGAAAGCCTGGCATGCTGCAGTCCATGGGTCGAAAAGAGTAGGACAGGACTGAGTGGCTGAACTGACTGACTGATGCTTGCCTTTCCAGGATTGGATGATGTGCTGATTATGTTTCAAACTAGATATAACCTCTTAATAGGGTTAAGAGAAGGACCCTGAATTGATTAGAAGAATTAAAAGTTGCTCTATCATGGCAAGCAAATCTTCTTTGAACTGTGTATTTTAGAAAGTCATGGCTAAAACATGACTGACTGGAGGTGGCACTAGGGATAAAAGCAGTGATTTAGCAACATTTGCAATTTAAAGTACTCAAAATTAGACAAATCAAAGGATTCATTTGCACAAATGAAGAAGACAGGATTTAAGTGATCTTTTTTCAGGCCCTACAGAAGGTACTCCAAAACCCTGGTCCAGTGATACAGGTTGCAGTGCATTTTCACTTCCCAGCAGAGCCTTGTGAGCTGGGATATGAAGTCAATGAGTGAAATGGTCTCTAAGTTCTGTCCCAGCTGTTGTTGATGGTACCATCCGATCATCTGTGATGATGGACCATGGATAATGGCCCGCTAACGATGCAGAGATTGTGAAGTGTACTTTTTCAACAAGAGGTACTTGTGATTTCCTTCCTTCCAAGAACTTCTCTCTAGTCTGAAGGTAGCATAGAGTGAAAGACAAGAACTTTTGCTCTCCCTTAGCACAATGAAGATGAATAAAGGAGATAAGGGGGGGAAGAAAAGAATCTCCTTTATTTAAATTTAAAAAATAAAATGTAGCTTTTTGTGAGAGGCTCCTTTCATGATTCTTCTCCAATAAGGTAATCAGAAGCTGCAGAGCAGGCTTGCTGAGACTTGTAAACACTGCCCCTACAATTTGGCCCTGATTTCTCCTCCCAATTTGATTTCCTACAACTCAAACCCTGAGCCAAGCTGAACTGCATTTTTCTTTCCACAAATGCCCACCGTCATGCTCTTCAGTCCTCTGACAGCTTTCCCTTTCTCTAATGTTCAGTTTTACCATCAGGAAATGATCTCGTCTCTAAGTTCCCAGAGAGAAAAACCAAAGGTGCCACCTCAACTTACTGCTGGCGAAACCTCCAAACCTTATGCCCAGGCTCATCTTCTTAAACTCTTCTGTTTTTGTTTGTTTTTTGGTTTTTTAATCTAAGGTCATCCACATTCTTCAGACAGCAAACCCTTCTATGTTTTTTGGGACATTATCCTGTAGTTGCTTGCTCTTTTGTTTGTATCTTAACTTGATCTTCTAGATTCTTGCTATCAGGATTAGAACCACTTACATTTCATCCATTATAAAATATTCCTTCTCTCAATCTCACTCTCCTGGTAAGCATAACATTTCTCTTATGTACAATATTGAGTACCTTTACAATTATAGGTAGATAATAGGCTTCCCAGGTGGCGCTAGTGGTAAAGAAGCCACCAGCCAGTGCCAGAGACACAGGAGATGGGCATTTGATACCTGGGAGGATCCCCTGCAGGAGAAAATGGCAACCCACTCCAGTAAGTATTCTTGCCTGGAGAATCCCATGGACAGAGGAGCCTGGTGGGCTATAGTCCTTAGGGTTGCAAAGGATCAGACACAACTGAAGCAACTTAGTATGCAATAATTATAAAATTTCTTAAATAATGTTTTTCTTTTCTTTTAGTAAAAGTCTTACAGAGCAAGAACTGAGTTTATTTAACTCATTACTGAATGTCTAGTGCCTGGCACAGTGTATTACTCATTGTAGGGAGGTATTCAATATTTTTTTATTGAAGTTCATTTATAATGTATTAATTTCTGCTGTAGAGCAAAGAGGTTCAGTTATGAATATATATGTATATACATACATTATTTTTCATTTTCTTTTCCATTAAGGTTCATCACAGGATATTGAATAACATTCCCTGTGCTACACTGTAGGACCTTGTTGTGTATCCATCCTATATACAATAGTTTGCATTTGCTAACCCCCAAATCCCAGTCTTTCCCTCCCTGTACCCATTTCCTCCTTGGCAACTACAAATCTGTTCTCTATGTCTGTGACTCTATTTTTTGTTTTGCAGATAATTTCATTTGCGTCATATTTTAGATTCCACATATAAGTGACATCATATGGTATTTGTCCTTCTGACTTACTTCACTTAGCATAATAATTTCTAGGTCCACCCATGTTGCTGTAAATAGCATTATTTCATTTCTTTTTAGGACTGAGTAGTATTCTATTGTGTATATCAACTGGAAAACAAGGCTTAAAAAATGGAAATAAATATATAGCTATCTAGCAAACACATGAAAAGATGCACAACATCACTCATATTAGAGAAATGCAAATCAAAACTACAATGAGATATCACCTCATACTAGTCAGAATGGCTGTCATCAAAAAATCTACAAACAATGAATGCTGGATAGGATGTGGAGAAAAGGGAACCCTCTTGCATTGCTGGTGGGAATGTAAATTGATACAGCCACTATGGAAGACGGTGTGTCAAATCCTTAAAAAACTAGGAATAAAACCATCATATGACCCATCAATCCCACTCCTAGGCATATACCCTGAGGAAATCAAAACTGAAAAAGACACACGTATGCCAATGTTCATTGTAGGACTATTTACAATAGCTAGAACATGGAAGCAAGCTAGATATCCATCAACAGATAAATGGATAAAGCAGCTGTAGTACATATATACAATAGAATACTACTCAGCCATAAAAAGGAGCACATTTGAGTCAGTTCTAATGAGGTGAATGAACCTAGAGCCTATTATACAAAGTGAAGTAAGTCAAAAAGAGAAATATAAATACTGTATACTGACACATATATATGGAATCTAGAAAGATGGCACTGAAGAATTTATTTTCAGGACAGCAGTGGAGAAACAGACGTAGAAAACAGACCTAAGGACATGGGGGAGGGGAGGATGGAGAGGGTGATATGTATGGAGAGAGTAACATGGAAATTTAGAACACCATATAAATAGATAAATAGATATAAATAGATACCCAATGGGAATTTGCCGTGTGATGCAGGGAACTCAAACAGGGCCTCTGTGACAATCTAGAAGGGTGGGATGGGAAGGGAGATGGAGGGGAGTTTTGGGAGGGAGGGGACATGGGTGTACCTATGGCTGATTCTTGTTGATGTATGACAGAAAACCACAAAATTCTGTAAAGCAAATATCCTTCAATTAAAAAAATTAAGTGGCAAATAAGCCCCACATAGCTGTCAATAATTACCTTAAACGTTAATGGACTAAATGTTCCAATCAAAAGACACAAGAGTGGCAGATTGGATTAAAAAAAAAAAAGAACCTTCAACAATTTTTTGATGACAGATTATTAAGAATAATATTTGCATATTATGAATGAATGAATGGATGTTTGAATAATATTCTTCCTTTGGCTCTTTGTTTCTATCATTCCTTCTCTGTAATCAGAAAGCCCTTTCCAGCCTCCTCCTTTTCTTATCCAAATCAGTTGGATAATATCATCAGCTGATATTCAAATGAACTGTATCACATCACCCACTTTCTCCCACACCAAAACACTCCTCAGTGTCTCCAAGTGAAAATCATTGCTCCCTCCTCAGAGCTCTCATCATTAGAAACTTTTGGTGTCTTACACTCTAGCAGCTCGAGTGCATGACTATTCGCCAGGAAAATGCTGAGTGTTTATTGAGGATTGTGCAAGGAGAATAATGCACGAGTCCTCCGCAAGAACACAGCTTTCTATAGAGACAGAGTTCAAGTGCCAAGCTAATCCAATCACTCATTCATTCATTCACTTAACTCTTTACTGAACCTCCACTAAGGCCCAGGCAGCTCTTCTAGGAATAAAATCGTGTACAGGACACAGTCTCTGTCTTTACAAAACCTACAGTAAATGACACAGAAGAATTAACCAGCAATCACGTTAGGGTGATAGGTATTCCGGTAACGTGCAGCAAAGGGGCACCTATGGCAGGCTTGCTGAATTCAGGAAGGGCTTCTAAGACAAAGCGGGTACTTAAGTGGAGTCCTAAAGATGACCCAGAGCTGACTGTGGCTCAGATCATCAGCTTCTCATAGCAAAATTCAGGCTTAAACTAGAGAAAGTGGGGGAAACCACTAGGCCAGCCGGGTACAACTTAGATCAAATCTCCTAAGAATATACAGTGGGGGTGACAAATAGATTCAAGGCATTATTAGATCTAGTAAACAGAGTGCCTGAAGAACTATGGACAGAGGTCTGTAGCACTGTACAGCAGGTAGCAAACAAAACCATCCCAAAGCAACAAGACAAAGCGGTTGTCTGAGGAGGCTTTACAAATAGCTGAAGAAAGAAGAGAAGCTGAAGCTCCAATACTCTGGCTGCCTGATGCAGACAACTGACTCACTGGAAGAGACCCTGATGCTGGGAAAGATTGAAGACAGAAGATGAGGGCAACAGACCATGAGATGGTTGGATGGCATCACCAATGCAGTGAACATGAACTTGGGCAAACCCTGGGAGATGGTGAGGGGCAGGGAAGCCTGGCATTCTGCAGCCCATGGGGTCGCGATGAGTAGGACATGACTAGGCAACTGAACAACAACAACAAAGATGAGTAGAAATTAACCTAGGCTAAGGAAGCAGAGGAAAAGCTTGAAAAATTCTCAAAGGTGATCCAGAGAATAGCAGACTCGGGGAACAGAAAGGGTTAGGTGTGCTGGAGAGTAACTGGCAGGTGGAGGGGAGACCAGAGCTAGATTTTCACTTTAAAGGCAAAGTGGGGAACTTCCCTGGTAGTCCAGTGGGTAACACTCTGTGCCCCCAGGGACCTGGGTTCGATTCCTGGTCAGAGAACTAGATCTCACATGCTGCAACTAAAGATCCTGTTGTTGCAACTAAAACCTGGCACAGCCAAATAAAGAAGTATATATTTCAAAAAAATAAGGGTGAAGGGAAACCGCTGGAGAATTACATGACTGGATTTGTATTTTAGAAAGTTCTATTTTGTAGATAAGTTCATTTGTACCATATTTTTTAGGTTGCTCATATAAGCAATGTCACGTAATATTTGTCTTTCTCTGTCTGACTTATTTCACTTAGTATGATAATCTCGAGGTCGATCCATATTGACGCAAATAGAAATAGACTCCCATACATAAAAAACAAACTTATGATTACCAAAGGGGAAGGGTGGGGGGCAGGGATACACTGGATGTTTGGGACTGACATATACACACTACTATACGTAAAATATATCACAAAGAAGGGCCTACTGTATAGCACAGGGTACACTGCTCAATATTCTGTAACAATCTAAATGGGAAAAGAATTTGAAAAAGAATAGATACATGTAAAAATAAAAGTAAAAATAAAGTCAATTAGACCATTTTAAAAAAAGGAAGTTCCATCTGGCTAGAAAAATGACAGCACAAATAAACAAAAATAGAAGAGGATTTCCATGTAGAATGTGCAAGTTAAACTCCCTCACCTTGCATTTCTCCCTCTGTGTATATATTTCCTGAGATTTACCATTTGTCCCCAGGGCAAAGTGTATTGAAAATCTTGTCCTTTGGTCAGTCTTTTTCTATGAGACTTTAATAGTCTTCTCAGGTTGTTTAGAATTAATGAGGCGAATGTCCTCAATCAAGAAGCAATTTAAGAACATGCTGCTAATTTCAATGAGTTCTGTAAATGAACTAATTTAATACCAGTTGACCTTTTTATTTAGGGAGAATGATTTGTGGCTGTATTTTCCTGATCTGTGCCTATAAGCCTTGGCAGTCTGAATGAGCATGTTGAGCCCAGGGGTAAACATTAATCATGGTACAAGGATGGTATATTTTCAAGTGGAGCATGGAGCATTCACTTCAGTGAGTGGAGGCTTGTATTTTAAAAGGAAGGTCTTGACTGCTTTTATTAAAATGGAAAGCTTTAATAGAATAAAGTATACTACGTAACTGTCTCTGGATATCCTCAGGGGATTGGTTCCAGGGCCCCTGTGGATACCAAAATCCATGGGATGCTCAAGTCTCTTATACAAAATGGCATAGTATTTGCACGTAGCCTATGCACATCCTCTCATATTTTAAACCATCTGTAGATTACTTATAATGCCTCACACAATGTAAATGCTATCTAAATAGTTACTAGTGTGTGGCAAATTCAAGTTTTGCTTTTTGAAAGTTTCTGGATTTATCCTCCTCTCCTTCCCCTCCCCCCCCACCCCAAGAATTTTTGATCCCAGGTTTGGTTGAATCCACTGTACTTCTTTGGTGATAACGAACAGGTAGACAAATGCTGAATCAGAGTATGAGATTTTAAACGTATCCTAGAGATTTTGCTACCCTATCTTAAAAAAAAAATTTTTTTTAACCCCTTTAGAGCTGGGATGGTACCAATTTCTTTTTTAATTCATTAGCATAAGTGAAAATCTCACTTCCTGAATAAGACTCAAGCACACTGAATGATACTTTAAGGACCCTGTCATTTCTTCTTTTACCACTTTGTCTAGCAAAGAGCCAATGGTTCTGCAGAATTTTCTCTAAGATTAAGCTATCAGTAGGAATGTATCTTTTACTGATGAGTTTTGTATGAAGGGCTTTGCCTTAAGCCAGCAAATCTGCAGATCTATAAGCAATGAGAACATTTGACAATACTATCATACCAATAAAAGGAGAAAATACTATTTCTGCCACTGAAGCAGTTCCCATTTAATGGGAAGTATTGTTATAAGTGTGGTTCAGTGCTGTGGAATTCAGGCTGAATCAGCAGCTTTCAGACCCCTGGTAGACTCAGTCTCTTGCGAGGGGAAGCAGAATTGAACTGAAAAAATCAGGATGCGGTAGAATTTCTTTGAAAAGAGGTAAAAAGCACTAATGAAAAGGGTTAATAAAATGACCACATTAACATTATGAACTTCCGTTCATAAAAGGATACCATCAATATAGCAAAAAACAAGACTCAGAGTGGGAAAAAAAGAACATTGGTGAGGGGAACAAGATGGTAGAAGAGTAGGTGGATGTGGAGTGCATCTCTCGCAAAGGATATATCGGAATACACCTTCAGACACAGAAGTGCATGCAGAACACGAGCTGAGAGCAGACAGGAGTGTCTGACCAGTGGAAAAGAATATATAGACCCACGCAAAACTCGGCAGGACAAAGAACTAGAGGGAAAAACAGCAGTGTTAGTAGGACTGGACCTGCCCTCGGAGGGTGGGGGAACTGAACCAGGGGTCCAGTCCCCACATGAAGGCAATTGTCTGAGCCAGAGGAGAAACATTTAGGGCTGGGAGTGAAACAGCTGATCTGTGTCAGCCTAAAAGAATGAGCATCAGGCAGTCCTTGCCATAACCATACATATCCTGGACAGGGATGCAGGTCCCCTGGAAGGCGCAGCAGCTGGGAGCTGGAGTTTAGGGATTGTGGAGCAATCCCAGGGCGAGGACTCGTGTTGATTGTGGAGAGACAGATCGAGGGGATGTGAGGGAGGAGACTGTGGTGCAAAATGCCTGTGGAGGAAAGCCAGGCAGCCATGGAAGCAAGGCGATACTGCTGTCACGTGTAGCGGGTGGAGCCATCACCATAGCCTCTCTCTCCCCACACACCAGCATCTGCAGCTGAACAATAGAGAGGCTGGCCCGTCAAACGCCTGACGCGCTGAACTACAGAGTAGGACTCCACCCAGGGTGCTCCTTTAAGTGCCTGACGCACCAATCTACAGAGTAGACCCCAGGCAAGGGAGCCCTCTAAGTGCCTGAACGGTATAGCTATGGAGAAAGCCAAAGATGCCTTCTGATGGCCAGCTACAAGAGGCTCGGAAAAAGACTCCGATAGCGCCATAACTCCTGGGGCAGAGGCAGTCCATGTCCCCGCACACTTTGCGCCGCCACAAGCCAAGCAGCTGCACCGCACTCACACTCAACCCTCACTGGGGCAGAGCTGCCACAGGCAAAAAAAATTCTTGCATCTATGCGTGCAGGGTTGCTTCGATTGTGTCCAACTCTTTCCAACCCTGTAGACTGTGGCCTGCCAGGCTTCTCTGCCAGGGGGGTTCTCCAGGCAAGAATACCGGACCACACTGGCCAATACTGGTTGTCATACCCTTCTAGAGTACTATATTTCCTGCTGCCCTAGCTGCCAACTCCCCTGAGTACCTGGTGCTGCCGGAACCCCTGTGACCCAAGCAGCTACGCCACCTCCACACTTGGCCCTCACAGGGCGAACCCACGTCCTCCAGGGCAGCCTCAGGAGCAAACTCCAGTGGACGACCCACATGCAGAGGTGGAAATAAAACCACAACTGAAACCCAGGGGCAGTGTGGCTAAGGAAGAAGACCCAAAACCCTCCCACCAGCTGTACAAGCTGCAGATTAAATCCGCATGATCAACTAGGCAGACTCGTTGTCTATGGAACATAAATAAAAGGACATTGAGCGCTCCACAAAAAAAAAAAAAACACACTAGTTCTGACAGCTGTGGACATTGGAGGCAAGAACACACAGGGGTAGGAGCAGATTAGAATCTGAGCTGCCCCCACAGCAGGTCCAGAGACCAGCACAGTGTTGGAGGGCATCCTCGGGAGGTGAGGTGGACTGTGACTCCCAGCGAGGGAAAGGACTCTGACAGCAGTGACTCAAGAAAAACATTTATTATTCTTATGTTTTGACTTGTTCTGTAGATTCTTTTGGATTTGTTTTTTCTTTTTCTTTTTTCCCCTCTGTTGTAGTTGTCAATTTTATTTGCGCTATGAAATCTAATTAAGCTTTTGAAACCTTTTTTTTTCCTCAGTCACATTTTTTATTGTTGTTATAAACCTCTGCCTCTACAATGGGCTTTTGCAGTTCTGCAGAGTTTCCCCCCTCCTTTTTTTTTCTCTTTTTTTATTTAATTTTTTAAACCTATTATTATGTTTTCTACATTTATTCCTTTGTTTGCTTTTCCTTCTATTCTTTTACCCTTGTAGTTAAACCTAAATGTATATAAATCTTCTTTATCTACCTCTATTTAACTTTGCATATCTATTCTTTCTTTCCTTTCCTCCTAACATATTTGTTAGTTTTATTTTCATTGCATTATTTCCCAGCTGGCACCTGCTTTAGTTCTGTTTTCCAGTTCGTGCTTTAGTTACTTTTGTTCTTAACTGGTAGATACAATTTTTGGTTTCCTTGGTTCGGCGGATCAATCTATTGTACTTTATTTTTGTTGGACTGTTTTGATTTTGCTTACGGTTGTATATTATGTATATGTGTATATTCAGTCACACGTTTTATTGTTGTTATAAACATCTGCCTCTATGTTGGGCTTTTGCAGTTCTGTAGAGTTTTCATTTTTTCTTTCTTCTTCCTCTTTTTTTTTCTTTTCTGTTTTTTATAATTTTAATTTTTAATCTTTTAAAATCTGTTATATTTTTTTCTAGATTTATTCCTTTGATTGCCTTTCCTACTGTTCTTTCCCCCTTGCAGTTAATCTTTAATGTATATAATATACAGATATATATATATGTGTATATTCCACTTTTTCGATTATTTTTTCCCTGACTTTGTAACTGCCATTTGTCTGGGGTTCATCTTTGGTTTCTCGTTTTTGGATATTTGTTTTGATCTCACTTAATGCCATAACAAACCACTTGTGGAATCTTTGTTCCTGACTAGAGATCAAGACCTGAACCTTTGGAGTGGAGCACTCATCCTAGACTGCTAAGATCCTAGGATCCAAGATCCTAGACCCCAGAGAACTAACCCCAGGGAGTATCAAATAGTGAGAACTCTCACAGAGGAAACCACTCAAATATAAGACCCGTCATCACCCAACCACCAGTAAACAACAAATAAAACAGAAACACAAAACCCAGTCATCAGCAGCCAGGATTAGCACCTCACTCAGCCTTGCCCATCAGAGGAAAAACAAGCAAGCCAACAAACAAAAACTCAGCACAAATATCACCTTATACGAAGCCTACACAAACCACTGGACCAACATTAAGAGGGCAGAAACCAAAAGGAAGAAAAAATTCAACCTTGAAGCCTGGGGAAAGGAGACCTCAAACACAATAAGTTAAAAAAAAAAATGAAAAGGCAGAGAAATACTGCACAAATGAAGGAACAAACTAGAGGTGCAGAAGACCAAATAAATGAAGAGGAAATAGGCATATTACCTGAGAAAGAATTCAGAATAAGGATAGTAAATATGATCAAAAACCTTGAAAACAAAATGGAGAAAATGCAAGAATAGATTAACAAAGCCCTAGAAGAATTAAAGAATAAACATTCAGAGACAAACAACACAATTACTGAAATTAAAGATACTCTGGAAGGAATCAATAGCAGAATATCTGAAGCAGAAGAATCAATCAGTGAGTTGGAAGATAAAATGGTGGAAATAACTTCTGAAGAGCAGAATAAAGTAAGAAGAATGAAAAGAACTGAGGATAGTCTCAGAGACATCGGGGACAGTATCAAATGCACCAATATTCAAATTATAGGGGTCCCAGAAGAAGAAGAGAAAAAGAAAGGGCATGAGAAAATTTTTGAAGAGATTATAGTTTTGAAGAGAAAATTTCCCCAACATGGAAAAGGAAAGTCAATCAAGTCCAAGAGGCACAAAGAGTCCCATACAGGATAAACCCAAGGAGAAACATGCCAAACCACATACTAATCAAACTAACAAAGACTAAACACAAAGAAAGAATATTAAAAGCAGCAAGGGAAAAGCAACAAATAGCATACAAGGGAAACCCCATACATTTAACAGCTGCTCTTTCAGCAGAAACTCTGCAGGCCAGAGGGAATGGTAGGATATATTTAAAGAAGTACTAAAAGGGAAAAATCTGCAACCAAGATTACTGTGAGGATTTCATTCAAAACTGATGTAGAAATAAAAAGCTTTTCAGACAAGCAAAAGTTAAGAGAATTCAGTACCACCAAGCCAGCTTTGCAACAAATGTTAAAGGGACTTATATAGCCAAGAAATACAAGAGAAGGAAAAAGATCTACAAAATCAACTCCAAATAATTAAGAAAATGGCAACAGGAACATACATATCAATAATTACCTTAATGTAAATGGATTAAATGCTCCAACCAAAAAAACAGACTTCCTGAATGGATACAAAAATAAGACCCATATATATGCTGTCGACAAGAAACCCACTTCAGACCTCAAGACACATACAGATTGAAAGTGAGAGGATGGAAAAATATATTCCATGCAAATAGGAAGCAAAAGAAATCTGGTGTAGCAATCCTCATATCAGACAAAATAGATCTTAAAATAAAGAAGATTAGAAGAGATAAGGAAGGACACTACACAATGATTAGGGTATCAATCCAAGAGGAAGACATAACAATTGTAAATATCTATGCATCCATCATTGGAGCACCTCAATACATAAGACAAACATGAACAGACATAAAAGAAGAAATTGACAGTAACACAATAATAGTAGAGACTTTAACACCTCACTCACACCAATGGAAAGATCATCAAAACAGAAAATAAGGAAACACAAGCCTTAAGTGATACATTAGATTAAATGGATCTCATTGATATCTTCAGGACATTCCATTCAAATGCAGAACACACCTTCTTCTCAAGTGCACATGGAATATTCACCAGGATAGATTACATCTTGGGTCACAGATGAAACCTCAGTAAATTTAAGAAGACTGAAATTGTATCAAGCATCTTCTCCAACCACAGCACTATGAGACTAGACACCAACTACAAGAAAAAAAAACTGTAAGAAACACAAACACATGGAGATTAAACAATACATTTCTAAATAACTGACAGGTTACTGAAGAAATCAAAAGGGAAATAAAAAAAATTATAGAAACAAATGACAATGAACACACAACTCAAAACCTGTGGGATGCAGCAAAAGCAGTTCTAAGAGGGGAGTTTATAGCAATACAATCCTACCTCAAGAAACAAGAAAACCCCATCGAGTGAATGACCTAACTTTACACCTAAAGCAACTGGAAAAAGAAGAACAATAAAACCCCGAAATTAGTAGAAGGAAAGAAATCATAAAGATCCAAGCAGAAATAAATGAAAAATAAATGAAAGAAACAATAGTAAAGATTAATAAAACTAAAATCTGGTTCTTTGAGAAGATAAATAAAATTGACAAGTCTTTGGCCAGACTCATCAAGAAAAAAAGAAAGAATGGAATCAACAAAATTAGAAGTGAAAAAGGAGAGGTTACAACAGACAATGCAAAAATTCAAAGGATTATAAGAGACTATTATGAACAACTATATTGCAATAAAATGGATAACCTGGAAGAAATGGACAGATTCTTAGAAAAGATCAGTCTTCCAAGACTGAACCAGGAAGAAATACAAATTATGAACAACCCAAATACAAGCACTGAAATTGAAGCTGTGATCAAAAATATCCCAAAAGACAAAAGCCCAGAACCAGATGGCTTCACAGGAGCATTCTATCAAACATTAAGAGAGGAGCTAATGCCTATCCTTCTAAAACTCTTTGAAAAAATTGCAGAGGAAGGAACACTGCCACCATCACCCTGATACCAAAATCAGACAAAGATAACACACAAAAAAGAAAACTACCAGCCAATATCATTGATGAACATAGGTGCAAAAATCCTTAACAACATTTTAGGAAGCAGAATTCAGCAACACATCAAAACGCTCATAACATGATCAAGTTGGGTTTATTCCAGGGATGCAAGGATTCTTCAGTATATGCAAATCAACCAACGTGATACACCATATTAACAAATTGAAAGATAAAAACCATATGATTCATCTCAATAGATGCAGAAAAAGCCTTTGACAAAATTCAGCACCCATTTATGATTCAGTTCAGTTCAGTTGCTCGGTCGTGTCCGACTCTTTGCGACCCCATGAACTGCAGCACGCCAGGCCTCTCTGTCCATCACCAACTCCCGGAGTCTACCCAAACCCATGTCCATTTATGATTAAAACTCTTCAAAAAATGGGCATAGAAGGAACCTACCTCAACATAGTAAAGGCCATATATGATAAGCCTACAGCAAACATCATTCTCAATGGTGAAAAAATGAAAGCATTCCCCCTAAGATCAGGAACAAGACAAGGGTGTCCACTTTCACCACTGTTATTCAGCATAGTTCTTGAAGTCCTATCTACAGCAAACAGAAAAGAAATAAAAGGAATCCAGATCAGAAATGAAGAAGTAAATCTCTCACTGTTTGTAGATGACATGAAACTGTACGTAGGAAACCCTAAAGATAGTATCAGAAAATTACTACAACTAACAAGTGAATTTAGCAAAGTTACAGGATACAAAATCAAAACACAGAAATCACTTGCATTTCTATATACTAACAACAAAAAATCAGAAAGAGGAATTAAGGAATCAATCCCACTCACCAATGCAACAAAAGAATTAAGTATCTAGGAATAAACTTACCTAAGGAGACAAAAAAACTGTACACA
The DNA here is from genome assembly GCA_024291935.2 of Okapia johnstoni. Classification (NCBI taxonomy): domain Eukaryota; kingdom Metazoa; phylum Chordata; class Mammalia; order Artiodactyla; family Giraffidae; genus Okapia; species Okapia johnstoni. The sequence continues at coordinate 26,761,952 of CM044327.1, forward strand.
GAAAATTATAAGACACTAATGAAAGAAATCAAAGACAATATAAAGAGATGGAGAGATACTCCATGTTCCTGGGAAGGAAGAATCAATATTGTGAAAAAGACTATACTACCAAATGCAATCTACAGAGTCAATGCAATCCCTATCAAATTACCAATGGCATTTTTCACAGAACTAGAAAAAAAAATTTCACAATTCATATGGAGACACAAAAGACCCCAAATAGTCAAAGCAGTCTTGTGAAAGAACTCTTGTGAAGAAAGCTGGAGGAATCAACCTTCCTGACTTCAGATTATACTACAAAGCTACAGTCATCAAGACGGTATGGTACTGGCCCCCAAACAGAAATACAGATCAATGGAACAAGATAGAAAGCCCAGAAATAAACCCATGCATCTATGGGTAACTTATTTTTGACAAAGGAGGCAAGAATATACAATGGAGCAAAGACAGCCTCTTCAGTAAATGGTGCTGGGAAAACTGGACAGCTACATGTAAAAGAATGAAATTAGAACACTGCCTAACACCACACACAAAGATAAATTCGAAATGGATTAAAGACATAAATGTAAGACCAGAAACTATAAAACTCTTAGAGGAAAACATAGGCAGAACACTCGATGGTATAAAGTAAGATCCTCTATGACCCACCTCCTAAAGTAATGGAAATAAAAACAAAAGTAAACAAGTGGGACCTGATTAAATCTAAAAGCTTTTGCATAGCAAAGGAAACTATAAGCAAGGTGAAAAGACAACCCTCAGAATGGGAGAAAATAATAACAAATGAAACAACTGACAAATGATTAATTTTCAAAATATAAAAGCAGCTCATACAACTCAATACCAGAAACACAAGCAATCCAATCAAAAAGTGGGGAAAAGATCTAAACAGACATTTCTCCAAAGAAGACATACAGATGGCTAACAAACACATGAAAGATGCTCAATGTCATTCATTATTAGAGAAATGCAAATCAAAACTACAATGAGATATCACCTCATACCAGTCAGCATGACCATCATCAAAAAGTCTACAAACAATAAATGATGGAGAGGGTGTGGAGAGAAGGGAATCCTCTTGCACTCTTGGTGGGAATGTAAGTTGATACAGCCACTATGGAAGACGGCATGGAGATTCCTTAAAAAACTAGGAATAAAATCACCATAAGACAAAGCAGTCTCACTCATAGGCATATACCCTGAGGAAACCAAAATTTAAAAAGACACATGTATCCCATTGTTCATTGCAACACTATTTACAATAGCTAGATCCTGGAAGCAACCTAGATGTCCATCAACAGATGAATGGATAAAGAAGTGGTGGTACATATACACAATGGAATATTACTCAGCCATAAAAAGGAACACCTTTGAGTCAGTTCTAATGAGGTGGATAAACCCATAACCTATTATACAGAGTTAAGTAAGTCAGAAAGATAACGATAAATATCATATTCTAACTGGAGAAGGAAATGGCAACCCACTCCAGTGTTCTTGCCTGGAGAATCCCAGGGATGGGTAAGACTGGTGGGCTGCCGTCTATGGGGCCGCACTGAGTTGGACATGACTGAAGCGACTTAGCAGCAGCAGCAGCATAGTCTAATGCATATATACAGAATCTAGAAAAGTGGTACTGAAGAATTTACTTACAGGGCAGCAATGGAGAAACAGACATAGAGAACAGACTTGTGGACATGGGGAGAAGGGAGGAGAGGATGAGATGTATGGAGAGAGTAACATGGAAACTTACATTACTGTATGTAAAATAGATAGTAAATGGGAATTTGCTGTTTGGCTCAGAAAATTCAAACAGGGGCTCTGTATCAACCTAGAGGGTTGGGATGGAGAGGGAGATGGGGGGGAAGTTCAAAAGGAAGGGGATATGTGTATACCTATGGCTGATTCATGTTGAGGCTTGACAGAAAACAACAAAATTCTGTAAAGCAATTATCCTTCAACTTAAAAAAAAAAAACAATTTTGGCCACACTCATAACTACCAAAGGGCTTGTGTCAAGAATATAAACAGAACTTCTGCCATATTGTACAAAAAAGGTCAAAAAGTTTGAGTAAGCATTTTGAGAAAGAAAAAAATCCAGTGGTCAATAATATTTGAAAAGGAGCTCATATCCCTGAGCCATCAAGGCAATGCAAATTAAACTATTAGATGTCATTATGTGCCCACCAGATTGGCAAAAACTAACAAATTGAACAATACCATCTTGTTTGGCCCAAACCAAAAGAAACAGGAACTCGTGCTGCTGGTGGGAGTACAACTGTTAAAACAACGTTGAAAAACAACTTGGCATCACCTAGGAAAGCTGACGATACGTGTAGCCTGTGACTCAGGATTTCCACCCCAAAGTGAGAAAGTCAGGCACATAGATTTGCTCATATGTTGCTTCAGTTAAAAAATCTGGGAGAGAGCTGTGTTTTGTTTCGTTTGGATGTGAGCAAGTCTGAAGCAAATGTAGGGTGGAGGATTAGGGAGGGAATAAAGGGACTTGTGCACAAAGACACAGAGAGGAAGGAGAGAGTGAAGGAAAGAGGACAGGAAAGATGGAGAGAAGGGAAGGAAGGATGGACAGGAGGAGGCAGGAGGGGCTGCGCAGGAAGGGATCTTGTCTGTGAGGCTCTTTGCAAAATGAACTCTCCTTGAAGAAGCTGAAAAATGTTTTGATTTTGATGCTCTGTAAGCCAGATAATTTTCTTTCATTTTTATGAGATACTACCTGGACTAAAGAAACCATTTCTTAAATTAGATGCTGTGGTCTTTTTTTTAAAAAAAAATTGAAGCGTAGTTGATTTACAGTGTTTCAGGTATTCAGAAAAATGATTCAAATATATATATATTTCAGATTATTTTCCATTATAGGTTATTACAAGACATTAAATATAGTTCCCTGTGCTATACTGTAGGTATTCCTTGTTGTTTATCTATTTTATATATAGTAATGTGTATCTCTTAATCTCAAATTCCCAGTTTATCTCTCCCCCACCCTTTCCCCTTTGGTAACCATAAGGTTGTTTTTTTTTTATGTCTGTGAGTCTGTTTTGTGAAAAAGATCATTTTTCAGGGGGCTTCCTAAATGGCGCAGTGGTAAAGAATCCACTTGCCAATGCAGGAAATGAAAGAGACATGGGTTTGATCCCTGGGTCAGGAAGATCCCCTGGAGTTGGAAATGACAACCCACTCCAGTATTCTTGCCTGGAAAATTCCATGCACAGAGGAGCCAGCGGGCTACAGCCCATGGGGTCACAAAAGAGTCAGACTTGACTGTGACACTGAGCGCACACACACACTCACACATCATTTTTTTAGATTCCACATAGAAGATTCTGTAACCTTATAAGCTAATGTTGCCCCAAATCTGGGAAAGAATAGATGGAACCCTCATCCATCTTGGATTATAGGAAAAGAAAGCCATTATTTATCTAACACCTAGGTTCTCTGCATGGTACAAAACCCTCTACATGTGAAAATCTGATTTAATCACCATATTATATTATAGAAATTCTCGACACAACTCCAAATTTAACTCTAAACCTAAACTCTGTAAACTGTTATCCTTATTTTACAAAAACATACAGTTATGAAAGGCAAGTTGTGCAGGATTATAAAATTTGTAGGAGGTAGAGCTGGAATTCAAATTCAGGTTCATGGTTCCTAAATAAAACATACAAGTGTACACAGACTTTCTGCCTTTGAGTTAGAAGCCAAAGCCATATGTTAAAGAGAAACTGAGCTGAAACCCTTTGAAATCCAGCACTGTGCCCTCCCACCCGCCACCCCCTAAAAAATCAGAAAAATGTCTCTTGTTTGTTTCTCGCAAAAATAATATCTCTCAGGCTTTACCACCCCTCCCCTCTCTTCTGTTTACTGATTTTAGGGGAAATGCAATCTTTTTTTCCATGGGGAATAAGGAAAATGAAGGAGCACCTGGTTTTGCCCTGTCTCCCTTTTCTGTGAATCTTTCTTTCATTCTACTACCTTCTGAGGTGGTTCTCCGGGTAGGGCAGGAACACAGGAGGAAGTCATCATTGTCAAGGTGAGACCCTTACCTTCAGGAACTGAGGTTACTTACTGAAAGGTAAAGGTTTCGCAGGTGGTGCTAGTGGTAAAGGACCCACCTGCCAATGCACAAGATGTGAAACACGCTGGCTCAACCCTTGGATCAGGAAGATCCCCTGGAGGAGGGCATGGCAACCCACTCCAGTATTCTTGCCTAGAGAATCCCATGGACAGAGGAGCCTCGCGGGCTACAGTCCACGGGATCACAAGGAGTTGGACACTACATGAGCACACATACATGTATATCTATACCTCCTAAATATGTATAAACATACATCTCCTAAATGTATATAAAGATATACATCCTAGATAGATATACCCTTACCATATATATGTTTGTATATATGAATCTATATCTATGTATCTCTGTTTAGAGCCCTAGAATCTTCTTCACTTATACCTGTGACTTCTGGGTTGGCTTTTTCAATTTTGTTAGTTTCTTCTCGGTCCTACATGCACTTTACACACTGTATAGCCACAGAAAACCCTATATTTGGCCACAGTTCTCTGATACCAGGCTGGAACCCACAGCCCCTGGTGGGGGATGACTTCTGTCTCTGTCAGTTGATGAAATCCTATCCTCACCTGTGTCAAACATCCAGAAGAAAAATATTTTTTTTTCTTGCTTTAATGTAAAAAAATCGACAAACTCATTGGATGCACAAAATTTGCTCTTTTACCCATATTCTCTTATCCCGAACTCGTTCAAAACCCTGTGCTAGGTCTTAGCAAGGTAGAGATACAGGAAAGACAATGGTTTCCGCCTTTTGGAAGCACTCAGAAGGGGAGGTGACTAAGGCATTTTTGACACTTAGGTTAAGCAGATGAACACAGGAAGGAAGATCTTTGCACGCCAAAGGTCAACTTTGGGAAAGATGAAAAATTTACACACTGAGCACCAATTTAATTGCCTCCAAGTTTTTTTCTTTTCCTTCTTCTTTTGCTTTTGGCAATTCATCTGTCTTTAAAGCAACACACGTCACTCAAACTAAAAGTAGTAATGGTCGTCAATGACAGAAAGTTGGTAGCAACGTCATTTTTTTTTTTCTTTTGGCCTCAGTGCACAGCATGAAGTGAAAGTCAAAGTGTTAGTCACTCAGTTGTATCCAACTCTTTGTGACCCCATGGACTGTAGCCTGCCCGGCTTCTCGGTCCATGAGTTTCTCCAGGCAAGAATACTGGAGATGGTTGCCATTTCCTTCTCCAGGAGATCTTCCTGACCCTGGGATTGAACCTGGGTCTCCTGCATTTCAGGCAGATTCTTTACCATCTGAGTCACTGGGGAAGCCCACTGCACAGCATGCAGGATCTTAATTTCCTGAGTAGGGAATCAAACACATGTCTCTGTGCATTGGAAGCACAGAGTCTTAAACACTGGATGGCCAGAAAGTTCCTGTTTATTTGTGGGTTTTTTGTTTGTTTCATTTTCTTGCAACATAATTTTAAGTACTTGATACAACCATGGAAAATGTATATACCAGTGAAATCTAATGCATGCCCTTTATCAAGAAGTGTGTGCCACTTGGGTTATCTGGAGACTTGTTTCACTTCCTCAGTAGCATGAATGGAAACTTCTCAAGATAATCCATCTAGCCCCTCTGTCTTAATAAGCTCCATTTTTTCTCCTACTCAGCAGGAGAAATATCTCAGTTCTTTGTGCTCACCCATTTTAAGCAAAGTGTCACAAGCGCATGTAGCCCAGAGTTCATAACATATAGAACAAAAAGCAAAGGAGAGCATAGGCGTATAAAAATGAAAAGTATAAAGCCAGTTTTGTTCCAGGATCTTCAGGCTTGAGACCTGACACTGAACTTTCTTTGAATGGTGATTTCAAAAACAAGATGGAATATATTGGTGACTTTATTATTTTATTTTAACCCATATTTAAAGTAAAGATTTCCAAGGTTTAAGTGATTTTTATTCCCTCAAATTCTTTTTTTTCTCTTTTCCTGACTACTTCTAGCCCTGAACTTGATCTCTACATGTCTCATTGGTCTACGTTAGCCAGATAGAAAAAGTAATATCCAGCTTTTTATTTCTAAAGGAAATTGTTATGACTATCAATGATGTAATAGAATTACATCAATAAACTAATACACTGAGCTCTTTAGGAAAAAAACAAAACTTTACATGCAGTCTTTGCTTTTCTATAGATTTCAATGTGGATGATACGCTTATCTAAAAATGCTTACAACACACTTATATTTAGTATTTATTGCAGCATTCTGTCCTTTTTTTTTTTTTAAACAAGGGGGATAAACTAAGTGAACACTTGGCTGTGGAAGGCCACCTGGTGTCAATGGAGAGTAACTACGGGCTTATGTGGAAGTTCAGCAAATGTTTCCCGCCTCATTGAATTTCTTGGTGTGTGTTTTGCAAAAGGCTCTACATATCCAGACAACTCTGTTCAGCCTGTCTTATCTCAGCAAACTGGAGGCAGTGATAGTACCCTTTTGGTGCTTTTTTCTTTATATTATGGTAACATTTTTATAGGATTTAAGTTGCCTTCAGAATGCTTGAACGACCGTTTCACTATGGATATATCTGATGATTAGAGATTTTATCAGAAGTTCTGACTCAGAAGACTCTAGTAAGTTGTCCCATTCCCCACCTCCCCACATGCTTGCGTTCTTCCCTTCTGCTCCGCTTTGTGCAGCTCAGAAATGTCTTGACCTCTTCCAACTCCTTTTGAAAAAACGTAAGGCCTCGGTGCTTTAAAAAGAACAAAGTGTCTGCTTTTTCCAGTGATGAAACAAGTATCCTATTGCAGTACTTGCGGGAGATAAGTCACAGGCACCAATATCATAGTTATTTTTCATATTTTAATATGGCCACTGTGGTAGACATACAACAGATAAAAGAAAGTCACCCTTCAACCTTGGTGAAAAGTTTTAAAAATAAAAATTTCAGAAATGGTAATGGTAGAATTTACCATCATCTGTTGTTTAAAGTGGGGGCAAATGGACTCATTCAGTCGCTCGCATCATCTCAATTGTTTGCTTAGAAACCCAACAGGACTCACTCTGGATAGATTTCCATAAAGAAGTGCCTCGGAATTTAAGTGGATCTGAAATGAACGTTGTTCTCTTTGTCCATTTCCTTCTGTCGTGTGGTGTAATGGGTGATGTTGTCAATGCGACACTCGGTTTTGGGAAGTAAGTTTTGTCACCTGACCTATTCTTTACAGTGCTTTTTGGTTCTCAATGATGACTGGTGAAAGGATGATGGAGATGCCTAGTTATAAGGCACTGGGTTTGAGGGCATCCCTCTTCTGCTCTTTGTCCTCCCGTGGAGGGTTCTGGAAAGTTGAGTGGGTCCATTTCCTGTGAATACTCTAAGATACTTAAAACTTTCAATACTCTTTTTAGGGACAGACAACATCCATGAGAATCAAGGGCCTGACCTCTCCCTTTTTGGGTGATCTCATATTTCTTAGTGCCTCAGATTTACCTATGAATCAGAGGAGAAAATGGGAAGTGAGAAAATGATAAAAAAAATATTTTTTTAAAAAATTGTGTCTACTCCCTAATGGCTGATGCTGCTAGAAGTGAAGCATTTTGCTTTGAAAATGGATGGGATGCTTTCCGCCTTGCTGGAATGTGAGGAAGTGTAATTCATTAGTGGTTTGAAAAGTGCTTTGAGCTAATGGAATAAAAGGCACTGAAAAAATTCAGACTAATATTATTAAAAATGAAAAAATTGCAATGAGAAACAGATTTCCCCCAGAACACAGACATCAATATTGCGTCTACTATTACCCAGACAACCAGTTTGAGAAGGGAAAACTCCACTCATCTGGACATTTCATCCACACGTCTTGACCAATTTAACTGATTTTATTTTCCTACTGAATTGTATACATTCAGCTATTCTCTGAGAGCCTAGGTTCTAGCTCCTATTTAGAGAGCAAAAATACAACAGTATTCTTAGGTATTTCAATTGAGTATTAAAATCTATGTATATTATTTGGTGTACTTCCTCACTTACACTACTTGTTTTTATTTTCCTTCAGTGATTCTACCTTAACATTTAAGGTCCCATATATTCCCCCCACCTTCCCCCATCCAACTCTGGAAAATCATATTTCAAATCAATGCCTATCTTCATCTAGAGACTGTTGCCTTTATTATACTGCCACAGTAATTAAGATAGGACATTCCGAAGTAAATTTAATGGATGGCAAGCGTTTGTGCAGGTTTCTGAGAATATGAGGCATCTTATTGCTTTGTTCACATTTAGTTTTCCCACAGTAATGTTGGGCTGGGAATTAATGAACACAATTAGGGCTCTCTTTTGATATGGCAAACCTTTGAAACTCTTCATTATTGTGTTAACAGAACCTTGCTAATTTTCTCCTAAATGAATGCATTCCTGTTGCAATGTAGATTATATTTTATAATGCAATTCATTAGGTTTTCACTTTTCTCCCTTTGTTTGTTGATTTCAGTTTCTTTGTTCATGGTATCATTCAGGTGAGTAATAATCTAGGGAAACTTTCAATACTCTTAGGGAAGAAGTATAATTTATCTTAATGATAATTGTTTACCACTGCATCTTTCTTTTAATGTATCATTCAAATGCAAAGACCAAACAAATTAATAATAGGTATTTTTAAATGCACCTTCTTAGGTCCTTTTGAAGTAGTGAAGATGGTCCTAAGGCTTTCCTTCTTTTGAAACTTCATGTCCTTTGTCAAAACTTTGAACACAACTCATATTTTGTCATTACTTTGTAATGCAATGGAAACTGCCAGCAGCAACCAGAGAAAGTGAACATTAGGGAACAGAGACATATATTATGTTGATGCTTCTAGCCTAATTACTAAGTAACTCTACATGGGGAATGAAAAGGAGCATAGGTTAAGTGTTTGCCTTTCAATAAATTTTAAACTTAGTGAACCACTCCAGGCTTTAATGCAAAAGAAGGGTTGGCTCATGCTAATTCACAAATATGTATGATAACAGTATTATTTTATTATATTTCTCGGCTGCAGAGAGAGGGAATCTCTTTCTCATTAATAGCACTGAAAATCAGATTTGGAGTGAACTCAGGAAATGAATGGCTGCTTATCATTTCCTTTCTAAGGTGATGCATTAAATTTAACCCTTGAAAGAGATATTTCCTTTGCTCTCATCTCACTCTTAATTTTTTTTGCCACATAGCTCAGTAGGCATGTATGATCTTAGTTCCCCAACCAGGGATCAAACCTGTGTCCCCTGCATCAGAAGTGCAGAGTCTTAACCATTGGACACCAGGGAAGTCCCTTCAGTCTTGAATTTTTAAAAAATTCTGTTAAATAAGAGAATTGGTGATTTTCATTCCTTCCTTTGAAGAAGGAATTCATAGGGCCTGGACTCCATCTTAGGCCTGTTCGTGCTGATCATGTTCGGCCACCTCTCTAATGGACTCTGAACTCTGTGCTTAGTGCCTGTGGAAATGACAATAGAAGGATAAGACCCCCTCCGGACAGGGGAACCTTGAAGATCGTATCCAGGTTACTCATCGCCTAAGAGAAAACATACACTAATTACCCCTGTCTCTGGACAGGCGGTAAATTTTTCTGTACCTATCGGAGTGTAACCTCAGGCTTATTGATTATTGGCCAATTGTTTAACTGTTTGAACACATAACACCTAAATGATGAGATTATTGTGATTGTATTTACCCTTCCTTTGTTTATGTAAGTCTCAAGGAATTTGGGGTGGTGAGTTCTGACACGTACACATGGGGTATAAAAGATTTTCACAAATGCTGGTCGGGGTCCTTGGCTAAGAGGAGACTCTGCCTTGGGCCCACCGGTGTAATAAACTGCACTCCACTACCTGCATTGTCCTTCTGAGTGAGTTTGTTTCCCAAAACGCGTGGCTATAACACCTTATTTCTTCTCTCACTTTGTCTTCCTTCCTCTCTCCCTCCCTCCCTCCTTTCTCCCTTCCATCTTTTCTTCTTGGCTGGGGAAAAACAAAACACAACAAAATCTTCTGCCAGATGAGAACCACACAAATGCAGAAGGTCAAAACTACCAAGTTTAAACCTTGACAATGCTTTGCAAGGCTTTCAAACAGCTCAGTTTTGTGTGTGTGTATGTGAGTGTCCATCCATTTTAAACAGCTTTAATGTCTCAGGATCTCTTTTGCCTAATCAAATTGGAGTTTGGTCTAATAGAAAAGTCGCAGAGGACTAAGTTTAATGCACCATAATAGGTAACTGAGATTTTGTCAGTGCACCTTTTATAAATGTGTCTCTTAGTAAGGGCCCAGAAAATTAGGTTTACAAGCATCTTGGAACGTTTCCGATGGCCTTTTTGCATCCTTCTTTTATGTGGTGATCTCCAAAGAGACCATATGAATGTTGGAAATACCAAGTGAAGAGTCAGAGAAAGAAGGAAATGAGAGACCTTGAAGCCTGGTGTTTGGAAACCATTGTTTCAAGAGGCGGATGGCGAGATTAAATTGAATTGATTTACACAACAGTTGGATACAGAGTACCAAGTAAAATGTCAAATGCAAAGGAAGAATTACAAAATCTGTAAGCTCAATAATTATGCAAAAGAGTAGTAATGGTTTTCACAGCAAGGGGCTAAGTGTGTCTGACTTTAGCTTATTTACCTCTGTGGCAGAACAGAAATTAAGGACCAGGAAGGAAGCCTGTCTCCTCATATTGTATTTGAGAACCCAAGAAACAGGCTACTGCCAATGAGGAAAGAAGCCAACAGGTTTATGGAAATACATACAATGACTACCCCAATGTGCTTAGAGTTTTACAGTTTCCAGAGTACTTTCACTTCCATATTTTTAATTAATGTTCCCAATTATTTTGAAATGCAGGTGATGCTGGTATCCCATTTTAAGAGATGAGAATACTAACATCTAGCAAAATCATTGAAACAAGGGCAATTTTCATCCATTTCACTAACACAACTGGGTAACTAACTATCTTACTCAACCTACATTCACTTACTGCTCATGAATTTGAAGTTTATGCCTCAGGCAATGGTAACCACTGATGATTTCAGAGTAGAGAAATCAGATCAGAATTGTGTTTAGGGAAATATCCACAGTGGGTGTATAACAGAGGAAGTGGGGTGGTCCCCAGGAAGGACAGGAGATTGAACTAGTGGGATATTGGATGAAGAGAAAAGAATGGTTTTGATGGTAAATGAGAAATCTCAAAAGTGCTGGAGAAGAACCTACTTGGGACATGGAAGGGCTTGGCCCTGGGGACTGTTGGGTGAACTCCCTCAACGGTGGCAGACACAAGTTGGTTGGTTTTATAGGCATCTTCATTTTTCAAACTCATTTTTCATAAATTTGGAGAGTAATTTACATAAGTAATTGCCATGATGGAATCGGAACTCTTTTCCTCCAGAAACAAATCATCCTGGCAATGGAATAACTACTTTAATAAAGTCTATTTTAACTGATTTGAAGTCTGTGATCATTTGAAGAGGGTCTGCTAGTTAGAAATTTCTGTACCATCTGTAGAAAATAGTTACCCCTTAGGCAAATTACTAATAAAGACAAGCCAGTATTATCTTCAAAAATTATCTCAAGGAAATTAATTGTTTTCACATATTCTGAAGCCACTAGAACACCAGTCACCTGCATATTATTAATTTAAAAAATACAGAAATTTCATTAATATTACAACTGCAGTATTTCACAGCTTCCCATTGGAAATAGTTTAATTATATGTTGTTGTTGCTCTTCAGTTGCTAAGTCATATACGACTCTTTGTGACCCCATGGACTTAAGCATGCCAGGCTCCTCCGTCCTTCACTATCTCCTGGAGTTGACTCAAATTTATGTCCATTGAGTTGGTGATGCCATCTAATCATCTCACCATCTGCCACCCCTTCTCCTTTTGCCTTCCATCTTTTCCAAAATCAGGGTCTTTTTCAATGAGTCAGCTCTTTGCATCAGGTGGGCAAAGTACTTGAGTGTTTGCTTCAGCAACAGTCCTTTCAACGAATATTCAGGGTTGATCTCCTTTAGGACTGGTTTGATCTTGCAGTCCAAGGGATTCTCAAGAGTCTTCTCCAGCACCATAACTGGAAAGCATCAATTCCTTGGCATTCAGCCTTCTTTATGGTCCAAAAAATAACGTGTTAATTATGTAACACATTATGTATATGTGCTTGAAAATGTGAACATTTCTGTATTTTGGATATTTCACTTCTGCCTAATTATTCTAAATTAATGTTAAGAATGTTTAGAGTTTACAGACATTGCAGATCTATAGATCAAATCCATAAAATATTTTTATTTTTTCTAGCATTCCACATACTCAAGAAGTCCTATGTTTAAACAAAGTTAAGCAAGTTTAAACAAGTTCAGACTAATTCCAAAAAGTTTACACTGACTCTAATTTGTTTAGATATGTTTTATATTATGGGATGATATGGAAAGCAAGTAAAGCAAGCCGTTGATTTTCAAGGTTGTTGAATTCATTTAAGCATAGCTAATTCTGCTCCCCAAATAAAAGAGTATTCCTGTTCAATTCTAAGGCCTTGTGATTTGATCCACCATAAGACTGGGTCATAATCAGAACCAGAGGGGCTCAGCAGCCAATCACTGTGACCTCACTCATTTATGAATGACTTGCTCCTGAATTTCTGTTTGTACGCATGTGAAATTAAGCTGAAACAAACATCAACCACCTTTTTGTTTGGTGATGCTGCCAGGGTACAGGGGCTAATTCTATACACATGTTAAAGAAAGGAGCTTGAAAACCAGCTCTTTCTTCCAGTGATTCCCAAAGTTGTGGCCCTAAATCTCTATGCCCATTATATAAACACTCTTAATTGAACTGTCTCTGATCTCTGCTAGTTGTATTGAATATTTGATGCAACTAGTTTCTGTCATAACAATTTGGTTGCAGGAGGGGTGGGCCATTCTATATAAAAATAATCAATTCACTTGATTCTTCATATGCATAACCAGCTTTTTGATGAAATATCATTCTTACACAGTAGAAATATCCAACATCTGCTTTCTAAGACATTGGAGAATGGCTTTATTTTCTCATATATTTATTTTAGGCTTTGCTTTTGGTCTGATTCTGACAACCTATTGCACGTATGAGCATGTGAATGTTCACGTTTGATGCCTGTTGTTCCTTGGAGTGTTAAAAATGGAATTATCCATTTCCTTTGGCTTAGCTTTTGCCTTATTTTAATTGTATTCAGGAATTTCTATGAAACCAAGTCATGATGTCAGCAGTGGCCTCCCTATCGAACTTTGCCTTGTCAAAATAATTTTATCATTCATAAATATTTCAGTGAAAACCAAAGACGGCTCATAAATGATTGATTTTGTAGAGTTCACTGACCTTTCCTGTGAAGCCTTTTATTAAAATTAGAATAACCCATTCTAAATTTGACCATTAATTGTTAATAATGGGCTGACTAAAACCTAGGTTTCTTTAAAACATGAGAAATTAAATAGGTAGTTATAATGATGTATTGAAATTAAGGAGAATCATTATTGTTCAAAGCTCGTTCTCAAACTTAGCAATATAGTAAAGTGTATTCTGATTTCTAATTAAATCAGGCAAGCTTTGCAATTGGAAGTCTTCTAAACTATCTAGTGGGATCCAGAAGCAACAAGGTAAAGAATACTTTAGAGGCTGAAAATGAACATGTATGTTATTTATATGTTCAGTCTAACCATTTCTTTGTTGAAATATGGCATTATTATTTTAGGTAGACATATAAAAATAATTATTACTTAAATAACCAAAGACTACATGGCCTGAGAATTGAAACATTCTGGTATTATACGTATTGGGTCATGGATATAAGGCTAAATTAGATTTTAAGGAGTCTTAAAATAGATAATAAGGACCTACAAGGAACTCTACTTGATATTCTGTAATGACCTATAAGAGAAAAGAATTTTAAAAAGAGTGGAGATATATATATAGACTGAATCACTTTGCTGTATAGCAGAATCTAATACAACATTGTAAATCAACTATCAGTTCAGTTCAGTTCAGTTCAGTCGCTCAGTCGTGTCCGACTCTTTGCGACCCCATGAATTGCAGCACGCCAGGCCTCTCTGTCCATCACCAACTCCCGGAGTCTACCCAAACCCATGTCCATCGAGTCGGTGATGCCATCCAACCATCTCATCCTCTGTTGTCCCCTTCTCCTCCCACCCCCAATCCTACCGAGCATTAGGGTCTTTTCCGATGAGTCAACTCTTCGCATGAGGTGGCCAAAGTATTGGAGCTTCAGCTTCAACATCAGTCCTTCCAATGAACACCCAGGATTGATCTCTTTTAGGATGGATTGATTGGATCTCCTTGCAGTCTGAGGGACTCTCAAGAGTCTTCTCCAGCACCACAGTTCAAAAGCATCAATTCTTCGGCGCTCAGCTTTCTTCACTGCCCAAATCTCACATCTATACATGACCACTGGAAAAACCATAGCCTTGACTAGATGGACTTTTGTTGGCAAAGGAATGTCTCTGCTTTTAAATATGCTATCTAGGTTGGCCATAACCTTCCTTCCAAGGAGTAAGCATCTAAATCAACTATACTCCAATAAAAATTTTTTAAAAAAGAAGGCTGTTTTCTTGCTTTCATCATCATAAGAAAAGGAGATTTAAAAAATGAGTTTTTTCAGGCTTTCCAAATTCTCTAAAAAAGCACACACTGCTTTTATGAAAACAAATGTTAAATTAAAGCAAAAGCAAAAAAAAAGAAAACACTCCACTGGCCATAGGTTCCATTTTAAAGAGCATATTTCCTTTTCAGTTTTTTTAAATACTTAAATTTTTTACAGTATATTCAAGGCAACAAGTATTTGAGGTACAATATTACTATATGCTATGTCTTGAGAATAAAATACACTAGTAAGACAAAGGCCGTGTTTTGTAGAAACTTACAGTATAACTAGGAAGGCCAGTCATTCACTGCCTTACAGGAGCAAAAAGGGTGCCATAAATTCTGAATGGGAAGTAGAGACGATATTGTCATTGGAAGAGTTTGAAGAAGATAAAGATGCTTGACTGTGGTAGTTAGGAGACCCCTGATGGAAACAATAGGTGCCCCCACAACCAGGGTCTCCTAGATTAATACAGCAGACTGCAAGATGGGTACAAAACACATCACAGGGCCTCAAATACCATAAGAGAAATGACTTCCTCTATAGCAAATGCTCTCTGTGTCCCCACACATCCCCTGTTCTCACCATTTCCATGCAGACTGGCTGACTTCTGAGGGTTAGTTTATAACAGTGGTAACTAATCACTAATTAATAGCACCCTATTGATTAGACTGTCCTTCTCCTGTCTCTCCTCCTTGTAACTTTATGATTTTTCCTGGAATAACCTCCCAGCTAAACAACTTCTACTTGAATCTCTGACTACAGCTTAGCTCTGGGGAACCCAAACAAAGACAATTTTACCAACTTCCTGTGCTGTGCTTAGTCACTCAGCTGTGTTCAACTCTTTGTGACCCCATAAACTATAGCCCACTAGGCTCCTCTGTCCATGGGGATTCTCCAGGCGAGAATACTGGAGTGGGTTGCAATGCCTTCCTCCAGGGGATTTTTCCTAACCCAGGGGTAGAACCCAGGTCTCCTGCATTGCAGGCAGATTCTTTACTGTCTGAGTGACCAGGGAAGACCATGAATACTGGAATGGATAGACTATCCCTTCTTCAGGGGATCTTCCTGACCTGGGAATTGAACCAGGGTCTCCTGCATCATGCAGGTGGATTCTTTACCAGCTGAGCTACCATGCTTCTATAACTTACTGTAGAAAATTCTAAAGATGCAGTGCAAGATCATTCAGTAATATTCCTGCCTGCTAAGTAAGCTGTCAGGATTGAAGGCATGTTAGAGGTCGTATAATTCAATTTCCTTCGAGCAGATGCTGTTGGTATCCTGCTGCACCTCCTTGGCCCACTCTAGAGGCAGTTCTCTTATGCTCAGATGATTTCCTGCTGTTCTCTGATGGAAGCACGATTGGTCCACATGGGACAAGACGAAGTGTCCCAGGAGCAAGGAGCAAGCAATAAAGGATGGGTGTTGATGAATAAACACCCTGGTGAAAAATTCTGAAAAGTGACCGTCTCAGAAGGTCTCTAGCAGGATTATTTTTAATTCTTTTTTCCCCCTATTTTATGACCACACCATGTGGCATGCAGGATCTTAGTTTCCCAACCAAGAATCGAACCCCTGCCCTCTGCAATAGAAGCATGGAGTCTTAGCCACTGGACCACCAAGGAAGTCCCTCCCCAGGAGACTTTATTGCTAGTTTTCTGCAGAGTTAACTCACAACTCATTGGTTAGCATGCTTTTTCTTTCCTGAGTCTCACTTTTTCACTCTTCACTGTGTTTCTTGGTGCCACAGCACTAATAAACTACTTGTATTCAAACCCTCGATCAGGGTATGCTCTTGAGGAACTCAAATCTGGACACCTCTTATTACAGAAAATTATAAACTGGTCATACAACTCAATAACAAAAAAACAAACAACTCAATCAAAAAATGGGCCGAAGACTATGATAGACATTTCTCCAAAGAAGAAATACGAATGGACAATAAGCACATGAAAAGATGTCAACATTGTTAATTATTAGAGAAATGTAAATCACAGCTACAATGAAGTAACACCTCAGACAGATCAGAACGGCCATCATTGAAAAGTCTACAAATAGCAAATTCCGGAGAGGGTGTGGAGAAAAGGGAACCCTCTCAGACTGTTGGTGGAAATGTAAGTTGGAGCAGACACTATGGAAAACAGTATGGAGGTTCCTCAAAAATCTAAAACAAGAATTGCCACATGACCCAGCAATCCCACATGTGGGCACATATCTGGAAAAAACCCACTAATTCCAAAAGATACCTGCACCCCTGTTTTCACAGCAGCACTATTTACAGTAGTCAAGACATGGAAGAAACCTAAATGTCCACTGACATGTGAATGGATGAAGATGTGGTACATATAAACAATGGAATACTACTCATTCACAAAAAGGAATGAAACAATGCCACGTGCAGCAACATGGATGGACCCAAGATGATCATACTAACTGAAGTCGAAAAGAGTAAGACAAATACCAAACAACACATGGTATCGCCTATATGCAAAATCTAAAACGTGACACAAATGAACCTATCTATGAAACAAACATAATCATGGACAGAGGGAACAGACTGGTCATTGCTAAGGAGGAGGGGTTTGGGAACAGGATGGAGTGGGAGGTTGGAATTAGCAGATACAAACTGTTATACATAGAAGGGATAAACAACAATGTCTAACCATAGAGGACAGAGAACTATATTTAACATCCTATGATAAACCATATGCAAAAGAATATTAAGTATGTATGTATAGGTATAACTGAATTACTTTGCAGTACAGCAGAAATTAACACATTGCAAATCAACTGTACTTCAATAAAAAATATTAAAGCTTAAAAAAAGAAACTGAGACCAAGAGACTAAAAGTCACTTGCATACAGATCTACGAAGTTTGTTTGAAAGTGAAAGTGAAAGTCACTCAGTCATTTCTGACCCTTTATGACCCCATGGACTGTATATGCCAGAATACTGGAGTGGGTAGACCTTCCCTTCTGCAGGGAATCTTCCCAACCTAGGGATTGAACAATTATGGTACAAATGCAGTTTCTATCATGCTTTCCTATTTATGTAATGCTTGAATTTAAGCATGCATATATATATTAAAATAATAGTCCATGACATAAAAGAATCACAACTTACTTAACTAGTCCATAATGTTGGACATTTGAGTTCAAGCATCTATTTAAGGAATCATGGAAACTCATTGAGGAAAAAGAATTATTTTTTCAGAGAGTCTCCTGGTTCCACCTGAACTGGAGATATTTTCGGTTGCATTTATAAATGTCAGCGTCCACCCTCTTCTGTTTGTATTTATGAATACCAGATGGGCTCTTTTTGAATGATAGCACAGTAAACTAATGGCAACCCATTAAGGTCATTAAGGGAAGATGGTGTGGAATTTATGATCAGTGGGCTGTCATTGACGCAACCAACTAGGATCCATAAACTACAAGACAATCTGACAAGGATTTGATTTCTGATCTGAATGAATGCATAGGAACCCCTACATCTGGAGACACACAGTGTTTTCCAAGCTCTTTTCCAATGCTGTCCATTTTTTTGTCCCATCGATTATCGTTTTCACTGCATTATTCAGGGATAAAATTAATTGCTAACTGCTAGGTTTCCTGAGCACAGTCAGTTAATGCATAAGCTTGTTTACTGTGTGCCAGATGGTCCCACAGTTACTTGGGGATGGATGGTTATTGACAAAACAGAGTCTTTGGTACAAACTGATGCCCCCCAGATAGTTTTATATGATGGACATCTGTAGCTGGGAGACTTGGAAAAAAGACAAGCTTTATGAGTAGCTGCAGGTTCTTCTGTCTTTGAAAAATAATCAGCCTTGCAAATGTCTTATTCTTTAACCCCAAAACTCTGCATAACAAAGGATAGATTTCTTGAAAGTCTTTAAAATGGGCCCTACCCTCATGCTGCTGTTAAGATGGAGAATGAGGAGTAAAGGGATGGTGCAAGGAAGTTTGCAACGTGAAGAAGGGTCAGAAAATGGCAAATGAACTCTTAAGATATATGTTCTTAGCCCTAGAAATATTGAAAATTTTGTTTTAGGACACTCAGAGAATGCTTGCTCTTCTGAATCCTCTTCCCCTGGAATTAATAACTACTGAAGGTGCTTTTCCTCATTCAGGTTGGGGCATCTCCACCCTTCATCAGATGTAGTGACTGAGAGGCACTCTCTTGGCAGGGCTGTCAGAGTGACCAATCCATCCAGACTTTGCCAGTTGCGCTGCCCAGGGACGCTGTGTTGGTCCAGAGGCTGTCACCTGAACAGTTTGCTTCTGCTGCTCCCGGTGGACCCGCCATTGCAGAATCATTTTGAAGAGCTAGGTATTGATTTTTTTTTTAATTTCAGGAAAAAAAAGAGGTGGAATGAAGTTGCTCTCCCAGCAAGTGGCTGGATATGAAATGGTCTGTGAGTCAGCCCTGAACTCTATTAAAATCGGCAAATACCATCTTGAGGATGTTAGGTTTCTCCTTGACATTAAAGCCCCCGAAGCTCAAGAAAACATCCAAGTATGGAAGCCTGTTGCCTGGGAGGGGGACATGTGAAACTCTTGTAAACCATTAACTCGTGTGAGAAATGAGATTATTACAGTCACATGAGCACTGCAGTAAGATATTTGGGGGACAGGAAGAGAAGCAGAGGCATTTGGCAAGCTCATAGGGAACTCTGAGTAGTAGTGGGGGGGGTGGGGGGGGGTGTTGCCCTACACCTGGGGAAGGAGGCACTAACAGGGTGGGGCAAGGGGAGGGGGTCCCCAAGGGCACACTTTACTTTAGTGCCTTTACAGGGACGATTCTTTCTGCATCACCAACAGGGCACTGTTCAGTGTCTTGCAAATTACAGATGTGTCTATGAATATTGATGAAGAATGATGAAGCAGGTATAAAATGTTACAGGGTCTCTGGAGAATTTCAAAGAGCCATTTCTTGATCAGATTAGGAAATACAATGCCCATTAACATTACCACTTTGGAATTACCTCGTAGACAAAACATTAGCATTTACTTCAATTTAAAGTTATATTCTGCCTTTAGAATTTGAATAAACCTGTACAGTTCAGGGAAGAGAAGGAAATTTGTCATCTTTCAGCCACCCAATAAGGAAAAGGTGATAGGTATACCTTATAACATCCTAACAGTCTTCATAATAGTTCTGCTGAACTCAGCACTGGAAATCCATCCATCTATATTCAAAGGGTTGATGGCAGAGCATTAATTTCATCAATATAAGCCCAACGGTTTAAAAAGAGAGTTGGATTAAATGTTGCATGGGGCTTGTCAATTCTGACACTTGACAACCTAATGAAATACAGAAAAGGAATGGTTTTCCCTTTCTTTCCTGTCTCTCTCTCGCTTGCTCTTTTTTCCTTCCCTTACTCTCCTTCCCCATCCTTCCTTCTCTCATCTTTTCTCCCTCCCTCCCTTCCTTCTGAGGCCAGGTTGGTGGAAGGGAAAGCTTGCTTTATTTTGGATGCTGGCGTCAGGGAGGGAAGAGGGGAGAGAAGCACGGATGCCTGTCCAAAGGCCAGACTCCCCCACTGACAATCGGGGGGCAAGAGCTTTTACAAGTGGAGGAAGGGGGCTACATGCAGAAACAGCCATCAGCCCTGACAGTCATCTCGATTGAAATTGGTCACCAGTGATCTGACCAGCATCCTCTTGATTGTTTTAAGTACAGTTAATCTTCAGAGTCAGTCTGTTCCCCATTCCTTGAGGTCAGTTCTCAGAATTGTGGCTGCTTATATCATGGCTACCGTCCGGTCATCATGTAGTTAAATTCTCCACCTGGTGAGGGTTTCAGAATCTACAAGACAGCTCACAGGATATGCTCAGAATATTACCTATATGCTGCTGCTAAGTCGCTTCAGTCGTGTCCGACTCTGTGCGACCCCATAGACGGCAGCCCACCAGGCTCCGCCATCCCTGGGATTCTCCAGGCAAGAACACTGGAGTGGGTTGCCATTTCCTTCTCCAGTGCACGTATAGTCCCTGAGAAAGAACTAAAGGTCCCTGACATCGCTTAATGACTGCATTATTATTATTTGGTCTCCTTTGACTGTTTTCCTTTGCTTCTGTGTGTTCTCAACTTCTCTGATTAAACTTAC
This sequence comes from Okapia johnstoni, assembly GCA_024291935.2. Taxonomy (NCBI): domain Eukaryota; kingdom Metazoa; phylum Chordata; class Mammalia; order Artiodactyla; family Giraffidae; genus Okapia; species Okapia johnstoni. The sequence continues at coordinate 26,782,741 of CM044327.1, forward strand.
TCATTGGGTAAATTTTTCCGCAGACAAAAGGTAGGCAGAGGACATGGAGGGCAAGAACCATAGGTTCTCCTTTCTTTTCCTTCCTTCCTTCTGATGACAAGTTATACCTTTTCATGACGCACAAGCTTTCCTTTCAGCAGAATGATTTTTCCTGCTTCCTCACACATACAGCTTCTTTCTGAAGGAAGATGGTGGACAGAGGATTTGTGTGATAATCAGAAATGACTGTTTAGAAAAACTGGCGACTCTTTTCTTCTGAGCTCAGTCATACATGTAAGTATTGTACCCAACTTGATATTGTTTCAGTGGTATCTTCAAGAAAAAAATTCATTCCAGAAAAAAAAAAAATCACTTAGAAAAATCAGTCTGCTGGGTCCACAGATTTGACTGGAAAACAAAGCTAAACCTTGACGCTTAGGAAGGAAGGTGCTATTCTCCAAGTTTGACTAATGAGAGTTGAACCAGATAAACAGTGTTTATTGCTTTGTGGTTTTTATTGCATTTCAGGATCCCTGAAAATCAGCAAGTTCTGTCTGTTGCAGCTTTGGTTGCAGCGAAGTCCAATTAGTACAAGCTATACGCGATAACCCCAGGCTCCTTTCCACGCTATTCTCTGCGATTTTACAAAGGCTGGTAATTCAGAAGTGGAAGTTTCTCCAATCAGGTGCTTCCCCAAAATGTGCCAGAGTTTTAAGCTTTATATGAATGATCTAATTTAAGTATAGGGCAAAACAGTAGAATAAGAGACTAATTTCTATAAAACTAAGTCAGTAGATTTTATAACCTCTGAGAGCTTCCATTTCTTTTTCTTTTTAAAAAATTTTAGTACATGGTTTCTGTTCTTGAACTTGGAGAAGTAGATTCTTGGTCTTCAGTGTTATACTTACTTCAACTAAATAACTGTCAAAGGTGTGTTAGTTGTAATGTTGAGGAACCTTAACTCAGACAGTCACAAACCATGTCCTGATGATTACATTTACCCTGATGAGCTGGACACAGTATATAAAGGCAGCCTTGTGGATACTCAGAGAAAAGTTCTGGCCTTGAGATTCAAGAATGAAGCACATTTCAGCCCTTAAGTTGGTCAAAAATCAGAGGATAAATATGTTGATGGGGAGTTCAATCTTTGGATTATGAGGTTTAAAAAATTACCTGCAGTTTTAATAGCACTCATCTATAGCACAAGTATTTAATTTCAGTACCAATGATGAAAAATGCAAAATAAGGTTTATAAAGATATCTAGGAGTCAGTAATTTCTTAGAAGAAACTTCAAGTTTAGCAATATTGAAAAGCTTGAACCAAGTAACAAGGATTGGTTGTGAATACAGATCATGTCTCCAGCAGCTAGTTGTTTAATTCTAGGAAGCTTAGAGAGGCAAAAAAGCAGAAACGAACTATTTTCCTAAGAGCTATTAATATATTGTTAAAAACTATTCTACCACTAGAAGAAATTTCATGTTACGCCATTGTTAGTTTCCTTGAGCTCTGGAATTTTGTTACGATGTTTAAGACCCTAAGTCTTAAATATATTTATTAATGGTATATATTTAGGGAGGAAAGGGGAGATAGTATTTATTGAATATGCTGCCTGTAACTTTAAAAATAATAAATGAATTCTGATAGCAGTACCTTAGAATTGGCATCACCCCCAGGATCTTACAGATGAGGAGAAACCAAGGCTCAGAAAGCTTCTATGTGGCAGGGCTAAGATGTGAAGCCCTGATATCATTCCATTCCACTGCAGGGAGAGAGCTAACTGACCATCCAAGATACTGAGGGGAGAACCATCTCTGTAGCTTCATTGCTGTAATGATTGTGTTGAGAGTGAAAAAATGAGGATGTGCTCCACAGCCAATGCGGGGAAGACAGAAACAGATCCAGAGGACAGACATTCCTTGGCAACCTGTGAAACTACTGAAGATTCAGGACATCTGTCCAGGACCCTCTAAGGCAGACAAAGAGATGCTTAAATAACCAGGCGGATGGTAAGGCCAGTCTTCTGGGATAGCAGATCACAACTGGGTTGAATTGTGGGTACCAGGTGGGACATCAAACCCTCCCAATATGGTTCCACTCCCCCCACATGGCTGTTTTAGTCCTTCAGATCTGGAAGGCTCAGAGCCAGAACGAAACTAAAATACATCCCTGGAGTATGTTAAATGTGTTCAGAAGAAAGCAAGGAACTTGCATAGAGCTGAGGCCTCTGAGCATTTCCATGAGGGGACAGTAGACAGACCAGAATGATCTAAGGAAGTGGAAGCAAAGGGATTTCAGATACAAACCAACTTCACATTATGCTCCTTGTTAAATTGGGCTATCAGATTACTGTAGAGAACAAAATAAATGTGTTTGAATGTTATTAACTTTCCCAGTCGATTTACTATATGTCATGGACATGTCTTTTCAGATCTCTGGTCTGAAGGGAGTGAACAAATAAACACACACCATCTTATTATCATGATAAAAATTCTCTGAGTATGAGAAATAATTACCAGAACCTACAAAACGGTGCGGTCTATCAACCTTTTCCAGGCTGACCTGAGAAGCTCGGTGAAAGATCTAAATATTTGTGCTTGGTGCCCGTCTTTCTCTGTTGCCTTAGAAAAGTAAGGAGAGGAAAGGAGATGTGCTGCTCTCCTGTTACAGATCGTGTCTGACATGGAGAAAGCAGTCCCGCGACACAGCCATTAAGCACTGGGGTCAGAGGCAAGATTCATGTATCCTGCAAAATGGCTTAGTTCAGTCATTCAGAGTCAACACATTCCCTTAAGACACAGAACAGTTGGCAGATGAAAGAGGCTCTTCGCTGCTGTCTTTGCCTGTAGCACTCATGGTAATCTTGTCAACATGGTGAGTGTGACAAATTGCATCTGCTTATTTTTGCTGTTTTCTAGAGGTGGGAGAAGAGATTTAACTCGAGATGCATCCTCACATTTTTGCTCAGCCTGCCAGCCCTTTCTGTAGTTCTTAGATCAGGGTACTCATAGAAGGTCTCGAGCATCGCAAAACGTGCTAGGCAAAGAAATCAGTTCTCTTGGAAGAGAGCACTGGTGAAAAACAAACACACTAGCAAACAACATACAAACATAGATTCCTTCAGATGGGCAAAGCAATTCATTTTGGAGTTTCTTTCTTTATATCACCCTTTGCTTTCAGTGTGTATGTGCGCACAAATGGGGCATGTGTGTGTGAGTGAGACAGAGAGAGAGGCTGTGTGTGCGTGAAATGTTAGCATTAAAAAATTAACTCCTCCCTGACCCCCTGCTAAGACCTCCAGTCAATTTTAAATATCATACTGCTTCCCTCAAAATCACAGCTAGCTTCTGGCTCCCAAATTTGAAGATAGATGTGAAGGGAAGGAGAGCTGGGTCAGAAAGAAAGCAGGAGGTAGGAACATGTTAATCTGTCAGCAGGAAGTTTTTGAAAAAAATTCTAGAGTAAGAAATGAAAAATCTTGTGGGAAAAGAAATAGCCACAATAAAAGGTACGAGGAGGTATTTCCAACAGGGACATATCCAAGAATAAGGGGGTGAGAATTTAGGGGCACTCAAGTGCCTTCCTGTATTTTGATGCAAACAGCTGACTCATTTGCAAAGTCCCTGATGCTGGAGAAGACTGAGGGCAGAAGAGGACGACAGAGGATGAGATGGCTGGGTGGCATCACCAATGCAATGGACATGAGCTTGGGCAAACTCTGGCAGATGGTGAGGGACAGAGAAACCTGGTATGCTGCAGTCCATGAGATCGCCAAGAGTCGGACACAACTGGGTGACTGAACACAAGTGCCTTCCCAACTGAAAAGCTGCCTACTGGCCTTTGCCAGAAAGAAATTGGGAGGAAATCGGTGGGACAGCTCTGAACTGTTTTGACTGTATGCGTGGACATCTGAGGAAGAGACAAACTCATAAGTAATGGTGAGTTGTTATGACAGCAATTCAAGTGTGTGTGTTTGCATGTGCATGTGTGTGTGCGTGAGCAAAAGAGAGAAAGAGACAGAAAGAGAGAGTGCAAGCTAAAAAGAGACAAGGAGAGGGTGAGGGAACAAAAGTCAAAAATGGACATTGCAGAATGCCTGTGATCTGGAGGTGCACGATGTGAAGATATTCCCTGGGTACCAACTGATGATTTTCCTTCTCAACCCTTTAGCAATGCAGATGGTCCTTGACTTTTTGACTGAAAATTTTCACCATTATGATGATATGAAAGCTATAGGCATTCAGTAGAAAGTATACTTGGAATTTTGATCCTTATTTGGGTGAGCCACATGCAGTACGATCCTCTCTGGTGTCTCTGGGCAGGACAGCCTCAGCTCCCAGGCAGGCCAATGATCACGAGGGTGAGCAACTGACACACTCACAACCATTCCGCACCCACGGAGCCTCTCTGTTTGTTTTTTCACTTTCAGTACAGTATTCAATCCATTAAATGAGATACCCAAGACTTCCCTACAAAACAAGGTTTGTGTGCAATGATTTTGCCCAACTCTAGGCTAGGAGAAGTGTTCTGAGCACATTTAAGGTAGGTGAGGTCGAATTATGATGTTCAATAACTTAGTCGTATCTAATGTATTTTTGACTTAACGGTATTTTCAACTTGCAATGTGTTTATTGGATTGTAAAGTGAAAGTTAGTCACTCAGTCGTGTCTGATGCTTTGTGACCCCATGGACTGTAGCCCACTCTGCCCATGGAATTCTCCATGCAAGAATACTGGAGTGGGTTGCCATTACTTTCTCCAGGGAATCTTCCCAACCCAGGGATCAAACCCAGGTCTCTCCCATTGCAGGTGAATTCCTTGCCATCTGAGCCACCAGGGAGGCATAATACTTCATCGTAAACTGAGGAAGATCTATGTGATATGCAGTTCTCAATCCCAGCAGGCGTTAGAATCAAGCGGAAGGTTTGCTTAAACACAGATTGCTGGCCTCCTTCTCATGTTCCCAGAGCTTCTGACTCAGGCGGCCTGCAGTGAAGCCAGAAGCTTACATTTCTATCAAGTTCACAGGGAAGGCCGATTCTGCACACTGACCTAACCCCAGTGCAGCAGCATTCTACTGTATGTGTTTATTTTCTCTCACATTTTATAGATGAGGAAACAGCAGCCTCCAAACAACAAGCAGATCCAAGCATTGTGACTGCTATTCCAGGCTACACGATACAAATCAAAGTGGTATTTGGAAAGCAGATCTTTCTCAAGATTGGCCCTTGTTGGCCTGTCAATCATTTACAGCTAACCAGAACTTGGGTCAATTGTATTTCAGTCCAGAGACACCATCATCCCGGGATCTGATGGACAGATCTTTCACACTGATGTTTTTCACCACGCATAGCTCTCTTTAGCGTGCTGAGAAGCTTGTTATATTAGCTAGTTTTTCTCACATTTTAATCATTTAAAATATCAGCTTTTTCTCATTTTAAAAATACCATTTGTGCATGTAGAAAATATAGTAATTGTGTAATGAAGGAAATAACAACTTTTAGGTTTCTCTCACGGAAGTAATCATGGTCAATGTTTTAAAGATTTTGAGGTTAAGTTTTTAATAGAGTTGTATTACCATTTTTTTTTCCTCAAGTCATTTTTTTAAAGCAGATTTATTGACTCATACTTTCAGATGAATATAGACTTCACATACCATATAATTCACCCATTTAAAACGTACAATTCAATGGCTTTTCATGTAGTCACAAAGCTGTGGAAGTATCACGACAATTAATTTGGGAACATTTTAATCACCCTAAAAGAAGCAGTCACTTCCGCCCCCTCTCCCCTCCCACCCAATCTTCCAGCCATGGAAACTACTAATATATTTTCTGTCTCCATGGATTTGCCTATTCTGGTTAACTGGAATCATATGATACGTGTTCTTGTGACTGGCTTCTTTTACTTAACCTATCTTTTTTCAAGGTTCATCTATGTTGTAGCATATATTGGTACTTCAATACTACTTACTGTTGAATAATACTACATTGTATGGATATACTCTGTTTATCTATCCATCAGTGGACTATTTGGGTTGTTTTCACCTCTTGAATACTGTGAATAATGCTTTTGACATTTGTGTACAAGTTTTTGTATAGATGTATGTTTTCTATTCTCTTGGGGGGGGGTGTGTGTGTGTGTAAGAGAGAGAGAGCAAGCAAGGAGTGAAATTCCTGTAGTATACATTTACTCTGTGTTTAACTTTATAAGAAGCTGTCAAACAATTTTCAAAGCCGCACCATTTTACATCATTAAGAGCAATGTATGAGCATTTTAATTTCTCCACATCCTTGCCAACAGTTGTAATCAGACTTTTTAACTGGACACATCCTAGTGGATATGAAGTGGTATCATATGGTGGTTTTGCTTTCCATTTCCTTAATAACTAATGATGTAGAGTATCAGTTCATATACTCATTGATAATTTGTGTAGCTTCTTTGCAGAAACGTCCATTCAGATCCCTTGCCTCTTTTAAAATTTGTTTCTGCATCATTTTGTGAATAAATTGTAGAAGTTCTTTATATATTCTGGATATAATTCCTTTATCAGATAAATGATTTGCAAGTATTCATTCCCATTTTATGGGTTTTTTACTATCTTGAGAGTGGTCTCCACTTCCTCTGAAGCACAAATGATTTTTTTCTTTTGATGAAGTTCAGATAACTTTCTTCTTTTGTCACTTGAGCTTTTAGTGTCACATCTAAGAAGTCTTTGCCTAATCTAGGATCATGAAAAATGACTCCTATATTTCCTTCTTAAAGTTCAAAATTTTAGCTCTTACATTTTGGTCTATAATCTATTTTGAGTTAGCTTTTGCTTATGATGTAAGAAAAGGGCCAACTTATTTTTTTTGTAAGTGAACATCCTGTTGACCCAGCACACATTAAAAAAAAAAACTATTCCTTTCCTCATTTACTTGTGTATAATTCTTCTATCACACATTTATATACATGGGATTTTTCAGGAGATTTCTCTATTGCTTTAAGTATATTCCCCAATCTATTTTAAATGACAAGTTATTATCCTTTGGTAAATGTATCTTCCTACCTGCACACAGGAATTAATTTAGGAAACCGCCTGGCCTGAACTAGGTGTCCTGTATTGACCATGTGACTTCATATCTCTTGATCATATCTAATTCACTGAGGTATTGGGGTTACAGGGAGGTATCCACTCTACAAGTTCAGAATCATTGGAAAGATGGAATCAGGAAAAGGCAGATGTTAGCTTTATTATTGATAAGGAGATTGGAAAATGTGACTCGAGAACATTGGTCAAAATAGTTTTGCTACATTCTCTCACCTTTGTCCAAAATCTAGATCTTGGGGAAGCCAATCTGCATGAAATATTGGTTCAGTAAAGCAAGACATTTCATAGATCCAAAGTGGAAAGAAAAGCAAAGGGGAGAGTCACCTGGTTCTTACTATCCCGCCTGAGAAACAGGAACAAGTGACCATCACCTCCACAGAGAAATATAGCCAGAGGGGAGAAACCAGGACTGTAACTCTATTGCAGGACTGTAACTCTATTGCACTGTCTTTCAAATTTTAGCATGCATTAGAATCCACTGGAGGGATTGCTACAGTCATTTATTATTTTCATTTTGAAATAATTTTAGACAAAGAAAAGTAGGAAAAACAGTTCCCATATACTCTCCACCTAGTTATCCCTAATCAGAGCACAATTATCAACACCCAGAAACTACATTGACACAGTCATATTGCCAACTTATAGACCTTATTTAAATCTCACCAATTTTCCCAGCTATGGTCCTCCCCTCCCACATTCCCAGGATATAATTCAGTGTCTCACATTTCGATTTAATTGGTATATTCCTTAGTACCCTCCAACTCTGTGAGAGTTCTTCATTCATTCCCTAATTTTGTACAACCTTGACGCTTTCGAAGAGTACTGTTAAGATATTTTATTGAATGTCCCTGACTTGCAAATACAGATATTTTCACTTGTTAACCCCCTTCCTTATGCCCCTGATTGGTTTCTCTTGTCTAACTGAATCAGCTAATATCTCAAATACAACTTGAATAACAACAAAAGTAGCCCCCTTGACTCGTTTCTGAATCTAGTGGAAATGCCTCTAGTGTTTGCACATTAAGTAAGATAGTGGCTTTTGAACTGAACTGATGCATACTTTATGATTTTATGAAAGTAGCCTTCAATCTCTATTTTCTTGAATGTTTTTATTATGGGTGGGTATCAAATTTTCTAAAAGGTTTCAGCATATATGGAAATATCATATAATTGTTTCCTTAGATATATTAATAAATGATATTAATGGATTTCCTAATAGTAAACCTAAATTGCATTCCTGGAATACATTCCACTTGGTGATACTGTGATACACTCTCATTGTGATGTTGAATCTGTTTGCTAATATTTTACGCTACTAGTTTTTCCTTAATATTCATAAGTGATATTGGTCTTTGTCTTTTATACTGTTTTATAGGTTTTCTTTTTTACTGTCTATTTTCTACTGCTTTATAGGTTTAGGTATCAATATTATCATTGCTTCATACGAATAACTAGAAAGTTTTTCTTGACTTCAAATGCTCTTGAACTAAAGAACACTGGAACGATCTGTCATCGGGAAAAAGGAAGGAAGTAAAGTAGAGTAGGATCCTACCGGTGGAGAAGTTAACTGTATGACCTAGAGCTTATCATTCTAAGTGAAGTAAGTCAGAAAGAGAAAGACAAGTACCATATGATATTACTTATATGTGGAATCTAAAATATGATACAAATCAATATATTTATGAATCAAAAAAAGAGGCAGAGAACAGGCTTGTGATTTTACCCAAGGAGGAGAGGGAGTAGTGGAGGGAAGGAATTGGAATTAGCAAATGCAAACTATTATATATAGGATGGATTAAACAATAAGATGATACCATACAGCATAAGAACTATATTCAATATTCTGTGACAATCCATGTGGAAAAGAATATGAAAAAGAATACACACTCACACATAACTGAGTCACTTCGCTGTACAGAAGAGTCAACACAACATTGTAAATCAAGTATACTTCAATAAAATTAAACAAAATAAATTATCTTTCTACAGATGTTTAGATAGCAAACAGTCTTAGAAGATAGAGTGTCTGGACCCCTCTGGAGCAAAGGCAGGTTAAGCAAGCATTTTCCTCCAGAACAACAGGAAATACAATTGCGCCCACTGTGGAAGACTGGATTCCTAAAGCTCTGCAACCCACGGCATATGAAGATAGCCATGCTCCTCTTAGGAGCACCTGGTAGGGAGAAAGCCTTAAGTAACTAGAACAAATGCTCTTACTCTGACTAGTGCTATTACTTTGAATAACAAAACATCCTGTGTCTCTGATTAGTGGTCTCTTGTCTTCTGCTAACAACCATGAAGGCAGCAGGCTAGCTTATTTTTAAACTTGCAAGTAAAGTAAAATTTCAGACTGTTCATACTTATAGAGAGGTGCATGTATAAAATTATGACATTTAGAGCCACTACAGTCAGAACGCAAGCATTCTGCTAGCATATGAGCTGATTCACTTGGAAGAAGGTGGGGCAGGCATGTAATACTTGAGATGAAAGAAAGGCAACAGCAAGACCATCTATGGCTCAGCCCTTCTTGCAGCCTATTGCACAAAGCTTAGATCCACTTCAAGATGATGTTAAAGGTCTTAGCTTTTTTAACAAGAGGACTTTGCATGTTTAAGAGCATTCAGCCTCCTCAGGGAGATTCTCCTGAGAGAGACAAAACCCTATGGAACACCATGGACAAGGCAGTGAATGATACTTGGGGTCTTGCTGCCCCAGAATGAGTTTTAATGCAGAAGAAAGTGAGCATTCTCCCATTAGAGAATGAGAAACTGCCCCACCCCGCCACAAAGTCCAGACACATTATTGTAATCAGCCCCATTGCCCTAGAAAGCGCCTTTAATCCTTGTGCTGGAATCAGACAAGAATTTACAAGGAGTCATTATGTCAATGGGGCAGCAAATGCTCTGGATAAAGGTGGACTCCTTAACAAAATGTGCTACTGGGGCACGAGAGTAGATCAATAGGATAGAATCAAAAAGCCAGAAATAAACCTTTCCATTTATGGTCAATTGCTTTTCAAGAGGAATACTGAGACAGTTCAAAGAAAGAAAGCATAGTCTTTTTACAAAGTGCCGGAACCGATATCCATGTGTAAGAGAATGGAATCAGATCCTTTCCTTATACACAAACAAAACTTAACTCAAAGTAGGTCACTATTTAGAATTTTGAAACTTATAGAAGAAATCACAGTAGGCAAAGACTTCTTTTAAAAAGAATCATATAGTTATTTGTTTGCACTTGGTCTTAGCTGAAGTGCTCAGGATCTTTAGTTGCAGCATGTGGGATCTAGTTCCCTGATCAGAAATCAAACCCAGGCCCCCTGCATTGGGAGCTCAGGGTCTTAGCCCCTGGACTACCAGGGAAGTCTCAAAGACTTCTTTAATGTGAGAACAAGAAAAGAAAATAAATTGGACTTAATCGAAATTAAAATCTTTTGAATATCAAAGGACATCAAGAAAATGAAAGAACAGCTCATAGGATGAGGTAAAATATTTGTAAATCAAACACTTGATAAGGGATTTGCATCTAGAATATATAAATAATGCCTGAATCTCAATAATAACAGGATAAACACTTCAGTTACAAAGGATACAAATGGACATTTTTCCAAAGAAGATATAGAATCACATAAATAAGCCCACGAAATAATGATCAATATCATCAGTCATTTGGAAAATGCAAATTAGAACCACAATAAGATATGATTTCACACTCACTAGGATAGCTGTAACCAAAAAGGCAGACAACAACAAGAATTTGGTAAAAATAGAGAAATTAGGACCCTCATGAGCTTCCCTGGTGGCTCAGATGGTAAAGAATCTGCCTGCAATGCAAAAGACCCAGGTTTGATACTTGGGTTGGGAAGATCCCCTAGAGAATGGAATGGCTGCCCACTCCAGCATTCTTGCTTGGAGAATTCCATGGACAAAGGAGCCTGGCAGGCTATGGTCCATGGGGTCACAAAGAATCAGACATGACTGAGTGACCAACACTTTCACTTTTTTCACTTTCACACTGTTGATGGGGTTGTATTTTTACCTAATTTGGAAAATGGCTTGATCGCCCCTTCAAGAGTTAAACATTAAGTTATCATGTGACCCAACAATTCCACACCCAATATTTAACCCAGGAATATTGAAAACATGCGTCCGCACAAAAACTACTACACAAACGTTAAACAGTAGTCTCATTCGTAATAGTTAAACAGTCGAAAGACCTGAAACATCCATTAGCCAATGAAAGGATAAACAAACGGTGGTACTAACAGAATGGGACATTCAGTGATAAAGAGGCACGGAGTGCTGAGACAAGACACGGTGTAACACAGACGAATCTTGTCAAGGCAGGAATGGAATAAGGAATTGGGAGTCTTGCTAACAAGTGTGCAGTTTCCCTTTGGGATGATGGAAATGTTCTGGAGTTAGATAGTAGTGATGGATGCACAACACTGCAATTACACTAAAAACCACTGAATCATAGTTTAAAATGGTGAATTTTATGATGTGTGAATTATATCTTGATAATAAAAAAATGTGTGCAAAAAAATACATGGCTGAACCTTGAAATCATTATGCTAAGTGAAAGATGCCAGACACAAAAGGCCACATATTGTACAATTCTGTTTATATGAAATGTCCAAAACTGTCAAATCCATAAAAACAAAAAGTAGGAGGGTGGTTGGCAGTGCTGGTGCAGATGGTGGTAAATGGGTAGTGACTGCTAATGAGTATGACAGTGCTTTTAGGGGTGAAAAAAAAGTTTTAAAATTGATTGTGCTGATGGCTGCATAACTCTATGACAATAAGAAAAACCACTGAATTGTATACTTTAAAAAGATAAATTTTATGGCATGTGAATTATATCTCAATAAAAGTGTTATAAAAAGGACAACAATTTTACCTACTTAAGAAGTAGAAAGTTATGCAGTACCCATAAATAGTGAAACAATTTAATAAATCTTTATAGCCTATATTTTAAAAAAAAGCTGCTATAATATTGTGCAAGTCAAGCCCAAGTCCACAAAAAACTGTAAACCCTGTGGTCCTAGGCAAACAATAATGTGCCTATGTTTGCTGAGTCAGAGAGTTCCCAAAACTAAAATAGACAGGCTTCGGATAGATGAAAATATATTGGAATTTTATTTGGTTGAGACATAAGAAGACACCACATTGCTCAAAACTGAAAGTAAACATATCTTGTGATTGGTGCCACCTGATTCCTCCCTCCTCTGCTATTCCAACTTTCATTGCTTTAAGAAGATCATGAGAGGTAAGACTGAGGTCTCCCTGTCCCCAGAGACTACCAAAGGCTATAGATAACTGAAAGTAAACATATCTTGTGATTGGTGCCACCTGATTCCTCCCTCCTCTGCTATTCCAACTTTCATTGCTTTAAGAAGATCATGAGAGGTAAGACTGAGGTCTCCCTGTCCCCAGAGACTACCAAAGGCTATATATACCAGAATAAACATGCTGGGAAACTTCTGGGAGGAAAGGGACTTAAACTTTTATGGTTCTGTTGGATACAGTCATCCAATTCTCCATCCTATACAATCTTGTGAAGGGAGGGGCACCTGATTCCACCGATGGGTCTTAGTGGGAAATGAAAGGCAACATGACCTTACGGGTAGGGCCTTGGGCAGATCCCATGTACTGAGGATGTTTCTATACCTGATGTAAAGGAAGTGTTGACGTATTTATGCTTTCAATTCTCTGTCCTGTAAATACAATACATGATTATTCTGATCAGAAATTGTTGCATGTCAAGAAGTCACCATGCCTTTGGGGTCCTTAATTCTGAAGACCACTTTCAACTACAAGTCTCTATGATTAAGGATTTTACCAATTAGAACCTCTGGCAAAGGGAGCCAGCCTCTACCTGGAAGTGTTCTTTGTGATTTTAGATTTCCTATCTCCCATTTGAAAAGCAGCTATTAGCTTGCTATTGGGCTTTTATCAACACTGAACCCTGAACTCAAGGAGGATTTGATAGAACCTGTTGCCTGGTATTTCTATTTTGGAGAGGATTAATTTCTACTCTTTGACTGACAAGGTGGGAGGGACCCAATAAGATGCTTTGCGATTGGAAATGGCATACTCAACAATGCAGAGGGCCTGGCTCCAGCAGTATCTCAGTTTTCTGACAAAGTGATCACTGCAGATGGTGACTGCAACCATGAAATTAAAAGACGCTTACTCCTTGAAAGGAAAGTTATGACCAACCTAGTCAGCATATTAAAAAGCAGAGACATAACTTTGCCAACAAAGGTCCGACTAGTCAAGGCTATGGTTTTTCCAGTAGTCATGTATGGATGTGAGAGTTGGACTATAAAGAAAGCTGAGCGCTGAAGAATTGATGCTTTTGAACTGTGGTGTTGGAGAAGACTCTTGAGAGTCCCTTGGACTGCAAGGAGATCCAAACAGTCCATCCTAAAGGAGATCAGTCCTGAGTGTTCATTGGAAGGACTGATATTGAAGCTGAAACTCCAGTACTTTGGCCATCTGATGCAAAGAGCTGACTCATTGGAAAAGACCCTGATGCTGGGAAAGATTGAGGGCAGGAGGAGAAGGGGACGACAGAGGATGAGATGGTTGGGTAGCATCACCAACTCAATGGACATGAGTTTGGGTAAACTCCAGGAGTTGGTGATCGACAGGGAGGCACGGCATGCTGCAGTCCATGGGGTCGCAAAGAGTTGGACATGACTGAGCTGAACTGAACTGAGTCTACCTGGGGGGAACTTCATCCTAAACTCCAGCCTGTGGCAGAGTCACTGGAACTCTTGATTTCCAGAACATCTCCTGGATGCTGGGACCTGGTTATCAGAGGCTTTGGCCAAATTGCTGTTTGATGACGTGCACTGTGCTGCTGAGTCAGCTACGTAGCTGTGAAAATGGATGTGGTTGTGCCAATCAGCAGACGGATTGTTCTCATAGCTCTGGCCAAAACCAGCCTTCCTAAACTTTGTTTTATTTTTTTACTGATTCTTGAGCTGCTGCCAATAGTCTGGCTGTTTGGTCTGTCAGAAAACCAGAGGCAGGCAGATTAAAAACACACTTTGGGGCAAATTAAAGGTACATTTTGAAGCAGATTAAAGGCACTTTGGCAGTTGCTTATTGAACCATCTGTGTCACTCACAAAGATGTCCACGATAAAGTCTGTTTTCTGATAAGACCAACTGTAATCTAGCTGTTCATGGAGCCTGAACTCCACAGATCCACACATCTGCCTAGGTCCATCATCATACCATATGCAGTCACACACCAGCCTCCAGAGACTGGGCACCAAGGACTTTATGCTCTGATGCTGGTGGCCATGTTGTATGCCAGGCCATTCAGCCAACTCTGACCATACTAGGTGGACTTTAAAAATGTTAGGTTGGTACAAAAGTAACTTCTGTTCTGCATTGTTGAAATTTGCCATTTGGTATTGGAATATATTCTTAAATAAATGCAGTTATGTTATACATCATTATAATGTGCATTTCTTGGTTTATGTTTTCTACTAATGAATTATTACTTGTTGTTTATTTTATATGCATTTTAGACTATGGCTTTCATGTTAGACAAAAAGTAAATTTGAGTGATTTTTTTATTTGAGTTCAAAATGGATCACAAAGCAGCGGAGACAACTTGAAACATCAACAACACATTTGGCCTAGGAATTTCTAGTGAACATACAGTGTAGTGGTGGTTCAAAAAGTTATTCAAAGGAGACGAAAACCTTGAAGATGAGAAGTGTAGTGGCCAGCCACTGGAAGTTGACAATGACCCACTGAGAACATCATTGAAACTGATCTTCTTAACACTATACAAGAAGTTTCCCAAGAACTCAGTATCGATCAGTCTATGGTTGTTTGGCATTTGAAGCAAATTGGAAATGTGAGAAAGCTCAATAAGTGGGTGACTCATAAGTTGACCACAAATCAAAAAAATTGTTTTGAAGTGTTGTCTTCTCTTATTCTATGCAACAATGAACCATTTCTCAATTGGATTGTGACATGAGACAAAAGGTGGATTTTATTTGACAACGAGTGACAACCAACTCAGTGACTGGACTGAGAAGAAGCTCCCAAGCACGTCCGAAAGCCAAACTTGCACCAAAAAATAACTATCATGGTCATTGTTTGATAGTCGGCTGCTAGTCTGATCCACTACAACTTTCTGAATCCCAGTGAAAACATTACATCTGAGAAGTATGCTCAGCAAATCGATGAGATGCACCGAAAACCGCAACACCTGCAGCTGGCACTGGGGAACAGAAAGGATCCAGTCCTTCTCTGCAACTACACACGACTGCATGTTGCACAACCAACACTTCAAAAGTTGAATGAATTAGACTACGAAGCTTTGCCTCATCTGCCACATTCACCTAACCACCAAATACCACTTCTTTAAGCATCTTGACAACTTTTTGCAGGGAAACCACTTTTAACCAGCAGGAGGCAGAAAATGCTTTCCAAGAGTTCGTTGAATCCCAAAGCATGTTTTTTTGTTTGTTTGTTTGTTTGTTTTTTGCTACAGGAATAAACCAACTTATTTCTCATTGGCAAAAATATGTTGATTGTAACGATTCCTATTTTGATTAATAAAGAATTTTTGGAGCCTAGTTATAACGATTTAGATTTCAGGGTCTGAAACCACTATTACTTTTGCATCAACCAACTGTGCCATGTTTTCAGCTTTCCAGATCATTCTCAGACTGAAAATGTGGTGCAGTGTTCCACACTGTATTGCAGCAACCACTCAACAGTGGTACAGAAAGGATGTTTGATGGACTTCCCATATTCCTTGTTATACACATGCACCTGCTATTATCCAGCATGGAATGGCTCCTCACAACTTGCCTGAAAAAGAGTTCTGACTCTATATCCTTAATCTACTCTACACTTTAGTAAGGCAGTTTGGTCCTTGAATGCGTTCTTCCCAGAGAGAGATCATCTTCTCTTAACTGCTTCCTATCCTTAAGATGAAAGGAGCAGAAAATAATGCAGACCTGTTCTGTAAACCTGGAATTCCTCCCTGTTCTTTTTAAATTAATTTTTGGCTGCACTGGGTCTTTGTTGCTGTGCACAGGTTTTCTCTAGTTGCAGTGAGTGGGGGTTACTCTTCATTGCAATGTGTGGGCTTTTCATTGTGGTGGCTTCTCTTGTTGTGGAGCATGGGCTCTAGGGCACGTGGGCTTAGTTGCTCTGGGGCATGTGGAATCTCCCTGGACCAGGGATCGAACTCATGTCCCCTGCATTGGCAGGCAGATTCTTAACCACTGAGCTGCCAAGGAAGTCCCCTCCCTGATTATTCTTGGGCATGATGTTTTTCCTTTTTCCTAATGAAAGCCCCAGGTCAGCCCAGTTGGCACATATGCTGAATGACAGACCAGCCTAAAGGGATCCTAGGAGATTGAAACTTAATTCTGGTTCAGGTTTTGGAGTCTCTTGTTTGACTGACAGGGTTTAAGATCTTTACAGATAATAAATTATCTCTCGATTGGCTGTACTGCTAGCAGAATCCCCTATAGAGGCCCATTTGGGCCAAAATTTGCGGCATAATGAGTCTCTATGAGATTTATAAAAATTCACTTTTCCCTCTTGCATTCGACTCTCCCAGACATAAGTTCTGAGTACAAATCGGGACCAGTCCACATTTGTGGCAGTGGAATGAGAACAACAATCTCAGGGGGAGGGAACATATTAGATCCTGGGAGATACGGTAGCTCTCAGATATTAATGATCTGTCTTCCAGAGTAACCTTTGGAGATTTTCTCCAAAAAATGCCCTGTTGCATCTATCCCAAGCGATTGCAAGTACCTCAAATTTAACCCAGTGTTGGGTCTACCATGCCTGACCAGTCCTAACCATGATTTGATCATATCCCCTCTTAACCCAGAGGAGGAAATGGCAACCCACTCCACTATTCTTGCCTAGGAAATCCCATGGGCCAAGGATCCTGGTGGGCTATAGTCCATGGGGTTACAAAGAGTCAGACATGACTGAGCAACTGACACTTTCTTTTTCTTTCCTCTTAACCTGCTGAAAAATAACAGGGAATGGTCCCAGTGTCTACCTGTCATCACCTTCTGATCTCTTCCCTAACCTATTCTTGGTCATTCTGCGAGGCAGGCAAATACAACCCAGTGAATGGTGTGATAAACATGACAGATTGGATGAATTGTACTTTGGAAGCCCGAGACAATTATTCAAACTGAGCTGGAAAACCTAAGATCTTCCATCTGACTAGGAGGCCATACTAAAGGTTCTGCCAATCTCTGCCATAAGACTGATGTGGGTTCTACTTGGCAGGCCCTAACAATTATAAATTCTTTCAAGCGGTACCATGTGTGTCCTCACAGCTGTATTGTGATAAAGTCTGACATTCATTAACTTGTCTCTCTCTAAAAATATGGTGACTTGTACTTTATAGATGTTCATAAGAGATCCTCAAGTATTTAAGGAAATACCAACCATAAATAACATAGCCCTCACATGACTACAATATGTCTCTGAAATAAAGCTGCTCTTAGATATTGGTGGGGGAGATGTCTTGGATGCATAACAGTCATTATTTATGCTCACTCTGTAGACATTTATCCATATAACATAGAGTCATGCATATGACAGGTGCCATGCAGTTAGAAAAATTGGTAAGAAGTTTGTCTCTCACATGGGCTGATGTCATCAGTGATGCAAACTTTACTCTAGAAAGCAATCAATTAGTTCCAGTTCACTGGCCACTAGTCTTACTTCTTATGGCCCAAGGCACAGAGTCTGGGCAAATGCTAATACATCCTGCTGTGGCTGGATGTCTCAAGTGACCTCCTAAAATAGACCCTGATGGCTCATGTGGTGGGTTCAGCTGCCTGGATCTGGGATCCTGGGAGGAATAGTTGAGATTACTACTACAGGTTGACATTATCCTGCTTGGAGTCCTCTTCATAGTAGATTTTATTAAATGCTATTGAATACAAATTGAATGAACTTTGTTCCAGCGTCTGTTGGTCAGATTAATCAGAGTAGCACTGGCAAGGGATACTAACGGCCAAATTCACCAGAAGCAGGGATGGCATAGAAATGAGGGGTGGACATTGTTGGCAAACAATTCTCTATGGGTCGCTTACATTTCTACACAATTTCGGAAGCAAGCCCCTAATTCTAGACCTGCACAGCAAATATTCTTGGAAGGCAAAGAGGTTGTGTTTCCCTCTCCAGCAAAGGACAGACTGACTTACAGTCTTGGAAGAAGGTGATAGCATCTCTCTCTGGAGCAAAGGGTGTGTATGCCTGCTTCCTGATCATTATCAAAGACTCCAGTGCCCTAAGCTCAAAGTTCTTCTTTTGGAATGGGACCTACTGAATGTGAATGGTTCACTTGGCCCTCTTCCTGTCCCTGTGTGAGAGAACCAGCGTCAATGCTGAAATGCTAATATTCTGGTACTTGCTGTTGCTGTGAGTAGTAAATGTCCTTTGCCTCTGACACAAGAGTCTTATGTTTTCTATCAGCAAATCCATGAAAATGTGGCAGGCTCACTTGTCAGCCTGCAAGTAATGTTTCATAGTTCTTGATACTGTTCGGAGGAGCTACAGGCCAGAACTAGAACTAGCACACCTGAGACTGGTGACACTAAAGAGGCTGAGACCTGGGCAGGTGTTTCTCTTGCTGGGGAGGGAGGGGCAGGAATTTGGAGGGGGCCAGCAGGAAGTCCACTGCGCACGTTGGGCTGGCACCACGGAGACTGGCATTCGGTGACAGTTGGGGGAGCCTTATGAAGATCATGAGGCCAGAAAAGGTTTGAAGAAAGCAGTTTGTTAAGGTGCATTCATCTGTTAGCATTTTGTAAAATGGACCGAGAATCAATGAAACAAAGTCAATTCAATATATTGAATATATTGAACACTTACCAGGTGCAAAGCCACTACACTGAGCCCTACAGACAATGCAGAGATGACTGAGAGGAGACATAAGAGGCAGCTTATAATTTGGGTGGGAAATGTTTTGTATCAGATCATATTGTGAGTGTGGATAAAGTAAGTTAAATACATTGTATAAATGCCATAAAAATAAAGAGGTGCAAGTAATAAGGGATTAGAAATTTGGGAGGAGGGAAGTTATGTGTGTGCATGGTTTTTCCACGGCTCCATCTGTGTTGAGTTCTACATCTCTGATTAGTCTGCATGTTTCATGTCTAGGGAAAAGTTCCTGAAGAAGCCTCTATCTGAAGGAAGGTCAGAGTGGGGACCTTGAGAGAGCATTCATTATGGGATCTAAATACCTCCAAACCTTCATGGCACTGACCTGGATTTACCTAATTTAGGTCTTAGAGTTGGGACCACTCATCATTCATTGAGCTAAATGCTACAGGAGATGGAAAGCAGAAGATGGTGGACTGAAGGGGAAAAGGAGGCATACAAAGAAAAGCATCCTTCATCGTCTATGCAGGGATCTCTTTATGTGCTTATTTATAGACATGGAGAGACCAAAGCCTACATCCCTGCATCCATCTCTGCCATTACTCATAGCAGCACAAAGGTATCTCAGAACAATCCCGTCACTAGCACACACCGTGATGCTTTCTCTCAAGCATCTGTGCACATAGATTATGCAAAGTCAGCCTAGGATACAGTGATTATTTAAAAGGTTTATACTTTTGAATAAAACACTTGAAGAGGGAGCTTTCCCTGCTGGAAAATTTTAAACACACAATTTATAGTTTTACTCCAGCAATAAACTCCTCTGGGACCACTTAAGGGTAGTTGTAAGGATTAACCAGAGTTAATATATGTGAAAAACACTTGGTAAACAGTAAAATGGTAGACACATTTATGAATATATTTATTTATTCATTCTAAGTCTTGATCTAGAGAGAAGTTACGGCCTATTATTTATGTTTCTATTCATAGTGGGTCATCTACCTTTTGGATAGGAGCAAATTAACTGAGATACTATTTTTAAAACATCTATTCTGCTCTATCATCTTTCTCCAGAGTTCCTTGCTGGAAAACTCCTTCCTTCAGAGGACAGACGTGCCTCTGGGAAGGCTGAAAAAAGAACATATATATATGTGTATATATATATATATATTCACTTTCCCTCTGATAAGACACTTCTATATTAGAATATTTAGAAAAGAAAGCTGGAAAAAATGAAAATTACCCTTGTAGATGATCATTGTTGACATTATTATACATATTTCAAATCATTTTTCTAAAGATCATACTTATTATTTGAGAGTCTAAAAGTTTTTTTTTTCAATTAACAATATGTATTGTGATATTTTCTCAAGTTTATAATATTCCTCAGAATCATCACTTTTAACTATAATTTTCACATAGTGGTCCACTTGGAGACAGCATCATTAATTTGCTTAACTATTGTTTTTTGCTTAGATAGTGTGAGAATTTTCTCTTAATGAGTTAAACATACACCATGGACTTCCCAGGTGGTGCTAGTGGTAAAGTACCCACCTGCCAATGCAGGAGATGTAAGAGATGCAGGTTTTATCCTTGGGTCTGGAAGATCCCCTGGAGAAGGGAAGGGCTACCCACTCCAGTATTCTCACCTGGAGAACCCATGGACAGAGGAGCCAGGTGGGCTAGAGTCCATGGGGTTGCAAAGAGTTGGACAAGACTGAAGTGATTTAGCATGCACACACACACACACCACGTAATAAAGCCATTCTACTCCTTAGATATTTACCCAAGATAAATGAAACATCTCTCCATACAAAGACTTACATGTATCAAATATTCATAGCAGCTTTAGTAATACTCCAAACTGAAAATAACCCAAATGTCCATCAACAGGTGAATGAATACACAAACTGCGGTATATACATACACTGAGATATTACTTAGCAATAAAAGGAAAGAACTACTGGAACATACAAGAACATGAATAAATCTCAAAATCATTGTGTGGACTGAAAGAATCCACACACAAAATAATATATGCCATATTATTCCATGTACATAAAATTCTATAAAATACCCTAGGGTGACAGCAATTGCTTGAGGACCAGAATATAGGGAGGAATGGATTTCAAAGGGGCATGAGAGAACTTTTGGAGGTGATGGAAATATTCAGTGTCCTGATTTATCTGATTGATTCACACATGAAAACATTAAAATTCATTTAGCTGCACACTTTAAATATGTACTGTTCAGTGTACATTAATGTGATACTGCAATAAAGTGATTTAAAAACTCTACAGTTTGGGACATAGGGAATGGACAAGTGGACACAGGGTGGAAAGTGCAGGATGGGATGGGTCGAGAGATTAGGACTGACATATATACCCTTCCATGTGTAAAACAGATAGCTAGTAGGGACCTACTGTGCAGCACAGGGAGCTCAACTCAGTGCCCTGTGCTAACCTAGAGGGGTGGGATGGGGGTACTGGGAGGGAGGTGCAAGGAGGCGGGGGTATATGTATACATATAGCTCATTCACGTCGTTGTACAGCAGAAACCGACACGTTGTAAAGCAATTATACTCCAGTTTTAAAAAAAAAAAACCTCCACAATTTGGTATGAACACAGAATGTTGACATGTGATGACCAAGAGAATTCACAAATTGACTCTTCCTTTAACATATTCTTAGAGGCTATTTTCCTGGGGAAAATGATAAGAACTTTTTAGGGAGTTGGGCGCACACTGCATAGATGCCCTTGCAATGATCTTACTATCTACAGTCCCACTAGGGTCTAAACGTGTGCTTGTTTTCTGACAATTGGGAAGCTATGTTTCATTTGTGCATCCTTTATACCAGTATAAATGTACTTAGTAGCCTATACAATTCTTTTCTGTGTGAATTAGTAGATAGAGCACAACTAATTCATTCCCAAGTTAGACAAGTGTCTGCTTCTAGAAATTAGAGCTTATGGGACTGAAGAGCAGAGAACAGATTCATATGCAGAACTATCTATTATTCATCATTGGTCAGATCCTACCCAACAGAATCTTCTTCAAGTTCTCTAAACCATTATCTGACACAAGCTGCCTGGTCTCATGTGGAGGTCAGGAACTTGAACCAATCCACAGAGCACAGGAATTTGGTCATGGAGACTGAGAGGGCCCATGTGGGGTCTCATTGTTAAGATGGCTCGTTATGTTGACCTCACAAACAAACAATAAAATCACGGTGATCCTTGAGACTGACCAAACTGCCCAGACGACATTCTGCTTTCTCACTGGTGCCTACCTTCTCAAAGCTACAAGACCGCCAGATTCCAGGCCTCTGGCTATGTGACCGCAGGACTCAACTACAGGCTGAAAATTAACCATGCCTTCAGAGAATTTTTCATTGGTGGGGTATAAGAAAGACCCCGTCAGAAAGGGAGGACCCTGGTGCTCCTTAAGGCCCAGTCACCCTCTCTTTTCCCTCTAATACATTTCCCTTTTCTTGCCTGACTCCCTGGCTGGCTCTCTTTGTCTCTGCACTTGCCTTACAGAGATCAGGACAGGAATCTCATTTGCACTCGATCATACAATGAAACCAAGAATCAGAGTCTGGGCTAAGGACTCAGCAGTCAGTCCCCACCTGACTCTCCCTAGTGCTGATCTCAGAAAGATCGATAGATGGGAAAAGGGAAAGTGAAGTCACTAAGTCATGTCTGACTCTTGGCGACCCCATGGACTGTAGCCCACCAGGCTCCTCTGTCCATGGGATTCTCCAGGCAAGAATACTGGACTGGGTTGCCGTTTCCTTCTCCAGGGGATCTTCCCAACCCAGAGATAGAATGAACCTGGGTCTCCTGCATTGTAGGCAGACACTTTACTGTCTGAGTCACCAGGGAAGCCCTTGTTACATGGGAGGAAAACTGAAATACCGATATCCTGTGGCAGCAACCCTTGTTTTTTGTTCCTGCAGAAAATATTTGTTACAAATATTAGTTTGCATGATTTAGTGGAGGGAGCACAGGTGTTTGAGCTGGCTTGGACGTGGGATAAGTTATGTCATTTGATTTGATTTTAAGTAAAATTTGTCTTGAAAGGTTGTTGGGAGTAGATATTAGAATATATATACATATACATAAATTTACAATAAATAAATTTATGTATAAACTTATACATATAATAAATACATGTGCATGCATGTGTGCTAAGTTGCTTCAGTCATGTCTGACTCTTTGTAACCCTATGGACTGTAGCCCCCAGGCACCTCTGTCCATGAGATTCTCCAGGCAAGAATACTGGAGTGGATTACCACACCCTCCTGCAGGGGATCTTCCCAACCTAGGGATTGAACCCATGTCTCTTACATCTTCTGCATTGGCAGGAGGGTTCTTTATCACTAGTGCCACCTGGGAAGCCCCAATATATGTGCATATATACATATAATATATATTACATGTATATAATAAACATATTCTTATTGTACATATATAATAAACATATATGTATATATTTATATATATTATGTATATAAATTTACCACAATGCTTAGTGAAAGTGCAATGTTAAATATTAGCTTCCTTCCCTGTTTAAAACAAAGTGAATGGGTGTATGTCCCATCACCCAAAACATATTGTTGCTGTCCTAATACTCTCTAATTTGTGGCTGGAAGGAAAACACAACATCTATACAAATGTCTTATAAGCTTTAGAGTGCTGTGCCTATCTTAAATGCTATCCTTAGGGTTCGTTTGGCATCCTATAACACCTGGATCAAGGTTAGCTCCCTGGAAAATAACAGAAAATCTGTAGTAGTTGATCAATAAAGAGTTAAGAGGGCAAGTACTCAAAACATTTCCATGGACGCCAGGATGCCAAACTACTCATTTTTTTGTTGTTTTTAATAACAAAGAAAAATGCTGTGCTGACTGTGCCCACCAGATAATTACCTTGAGGGTGCCAGTGCTGGCTGTTGGCGGTGGTTTAGCCATTGAGAACATCCTGGAATGGAGCCAGGCAATTTTATATAAGGAAGGAAGGTTGTTGGATAAAATACATTCACAAAAGCAGTGACGGCTGTGGTTGCTAACAAAAGGGAGACTTCAAGAAAACCAGGCTTGAATAAAAGCATTTTCTTACCCTTGATAACAAGGTCTATGTTGATAGCCACTGTGAAGTTGGAACAGCTGACCTGCTGTTAGCAAAATGCTTACATGGACTGCAAGGCTGGGAAGAAAACCAGAGAACCTGTTTCCTAAGAGGGTGATGAGCATGCCGACACGCGCTCTCCAAACCTTCTGACAGCTTGGGAAATCTCCGAAGTTACCTTGTATTTTTGGAAAGTGAGAAGCCAAAAAAAAAAAAAAAATCCTGGGAAGTCATCCAAGTTTTAAAAACATCTTTTCTCTCTGTGGTCCTCCTGCTGTGATTTCAACTCTTTGCAGAGAAGGACAATCAATAGTTATTTTTAGATATTTAACACACCATGAGATTGGTAATTAACCAAGGCAATGTTCCTGAGAACAGTTTGCTTCTATATATGAAGGTAATATTTGCATAAGGGTTTTTCTCCCCTACAGCAAATGTTTGTTAGCTCATTGAAGACTTTAATTCCTGCCATCCACTTACAAAGGTCATGATTATCTGTCTTGCTGCAAATTGTTTTTCTCGCTTTTACCCAACCCCAAATGGCAGAATGAAAGGGAAGGGATCAGAAACCTTCAGCAAATAGAGTGGCTAAGAGAAGGTGTCCGAAAGCACCAGATCATCGTCTTCCTCTTTCAGAATAAAAAGAAAAACGATGTAAACATAAAAAATAAGAAATACATAGAGAGAAAAAGATACTAGTTGGTAAGGCAGTTCTATTAGCAGGTAAAAGAAAAGCCAGAATGTTATGGGCCATTGTGTTTCCGAACAATACAAAAGAAGGAACGCTCAATCAAGAAAATTGTGCTTATTTTATTCTAAACAAGCATACAGGAAATAACAAAGATGATCACCCTCTGTTTAATAAGCAGCAAACTGACTCCTTGTCTCCATCCTCTTTGAAAATACATTTTTTAAAAAATTAGGGTTTTTTTCCAATTGAAAGTGGGAGGCAGGCTCTCTGCAGCTCTCTACATTCTCTGCCGGAGCTACGTCATTTTCTTATAATTGCAAGATGTGCCTTAGAGGCATGAAGAGATGCCAGGACATTAGCACATTGTGAACATCTGACCTCTGATTTGAGGAAATGATGAAAAATTAATGGGTGCAGATGTGCCCATCCGGCAGTGGACAGATGCTCTCTTTACACACCATTTAGAATTCCCCGGTGTGTTTGACTACACGATGATGAATACAGCGGCTAAATGAGATGAGGATCAGCAAGACTGTTAGGAAAACAAAAGTTTATGCTAGAGGATGGCCACGTTGTTCTCCACCAACTGGCACCAACGTAACCAAAGCATCCTGCTGGGAGGGAGATGGTTTCACTTGGGGGCAGATGGCCCACTAACACTGCCTCGAATATTGTGACTCACACCCTGGTCTTTGTGCTTTTATATGTCCAGCCAGAGTCCAGGACAGGTGAGAGTCATGTAGTTATGTATTTAATTTGGTGACCTCTGGTTTCATACCATTGACATTTATCAAATGCTTTTTATCGTCAGACTAGGCTATATTTCTGGTACTACCTGAATTTTTTTTCAGAAGATATAAGAATAAGATACAAATACTAAGTAATATCTTTTTCCAATAAACATGAATGAAAATATATTTTTTTTGTACAATCTTTACAAATGAATTTATGTAAAAATAACTTCCAAGCAGAAAAAAGTCTTCTGTGAAATTTGTATCCATTTATTTAAACCCAAACTAGGGTATCATGTGAGAGTTGGACAAAGCTGAGTGCCAAAGAATTGATGCTTTTGAGCTGTGGTGTTGGAGAAGACTCTTAAGAGTCCCTTGGACTGCAAAGAGATCCAACCAGTCCATCCTAAAGGAAATCAGTCTTGAATATTCATTGGAAGGACTGATGCTGAAGCTGAAACTCCAGTACTTTGGCCACCTGATGCGAAGAACTGACTCATTGGAAAAGATTCTAATGCTGGGAAAGATTGAAGGTTGGAGGAGAAGTGGATGACAGAGGGTGAGATGGTTGGATGGCATCACCCATGTGATGGACATGAGTTTGAGTAGGCTCTGGGAGTTGGTGTTGGACAGGGAGTGCTGGTGTACTGCAGTCCATGGATTCGCAAAGAGTCAGACACAACTGAGTGACTGAACTAAATTGAACTGAGGGTGTCAGAATAAGGTGTAACAGTGTAAATGTATTTTTCTGAAATATAATTGACATACAATATTATTCACCAGTGGCTCAGTGGTAAAGAATCTGTTGCAATGCAGGTTGGGAAGATCCCCTGTAGGAGGAAATGGCAACCTACTCCAGTATTCTTGCACAGAAAATCTCATGGACAGAGGAGTTGGGTGGGTTACCATCCATGGAGTCACAAAGAGTCACACATGACTGAGAGGCTGAGCACGCATGGACAGTATTATTGAGTGTCGGGTGTGCTACATAACGGTTTGACATTTGCATGCTTTATGAAATGATCACTGTTTCTAGTAGCCAGCTGTCCCCATACTAAGTTCTTACAATACTAGTAATCATATATTTAAAAAAAATTATTTATTTGGTTGCACTGGGTCTTAGTTGTGGCATGCAAACTCTTAGTTGCAGCATGTGGGATCTAGTTCCCTGACCAGGGATCGAACCTGGGCCCCCTGCACTGGGAGTTGGAGTCTCAGCCACTGGACCACCAGGGAAGTCCCTGGTCACCCATCTTAATGCTGCATTATATCCCCATGGCTGATTTGCTTTGTAACTGGAACTCTGCACCTCAATCTCCTTCACCTGTTATCGTCCCCTTCCCAACTTCCTCCACTCCGGCAACCACCCGTTTGTCCTCTGCATCTATAAGTCGTTTTTGTTTTATAAATTGAAAATCTTTATTATTCAATAAGTATTTGGTGACTACATATCATAGGCCACAGAATGTACTGAGGAGAATATTAGTTACACATAATGTGCAACATCTCATACATAATGCATCATACAATATATAGTAATATAGTTAAGTATTATTATTTTTTTTAATTAATTAATTTTTATTTTTGGCTGTGTCGGGTCTCAGCTGCAACTTCCTGGTGTGTGGGGGGAGGGCGGGGGGGAAGGCTTAGTTGCCCTGAGGCATGTGGGATCTTAGTTCCCTGACCAGGGATTAAACCCACCTCCCGTGCATTGGAAGCAGATTCTTAATCACTGGACAACCAGGAAAATTCCATGTATTATTATCTAAACTTGGATTTTGCTGTATTTCATATATAGTTATATGCATGGTGTTTGTATTATTATCTGGATCTTCATAAATTCTGTTATGTAACAGAATTTACGTTGTTATACATGAAATGTTCTGAAAGTGAATTTGGATAATAATTACAATAGGATCTCAGAAAAATGGAGGAAATATAGTCTGAAACAAACAAGAGTGACTTTATGGTAGAGCATAGATAGAGAGATATAGGATGAAAAAGGGTCTGAGAAATGACCTTTGGTCTAAGTGGAGACACAGCTCTGTATGTGAAGAAAACTGTAATTAAGAATAGCCTCACGGCCATTTGGAGGTCAGGGGAACATAGTATCTTAGGCAGGAAGAGGCCACTGGACTTTTGAACAGTGACATGAAATGATGAAGCAGGTCTTAGGGACTCACTTCCCCAATTCAAAGTTCAATCTGTTAGTATCATTGTTGTTTAGTTACTAAGTCATATCTGACTCTTTTGCAATCCTGTGGACTGTAGCCCACCAGGCTCTTCTGTCCATGGGATTTCCCAGGCAAGAATCCTGGAGTGGGCTCCATTTGCTTGACCAGGGGATCTTCCCAACCAGGGATTGATATCACATTTCCTGCACTGGCAGGAGGATTCTTTACCACTGAGCCACCAGGGAAGCCTGTTAGTATCATGTACCCCCCTTTTTTGGATTCCCTTTCCATTTAGGTCATCACAGAGCATTGACTAGAGTTCCCTGTGCTATAAAAGAGGGGGTGTGTGTGTGAATACCTGATTCACGTTGCTGTACAGCAGAAACTAACACAACGAGGTAAAGCAGCTATACTCCAAACAAATTAATGTAAAAAAACTCTTAGTGTCGTAGCAAGGGAGGCACACAGATTAAATGAAGCATAGAGAACAGTTCTGTTACAGGTGGCCCTGAATATAATCTATATCCTTGGATGAGGCAGTGATTTGAGTCCATCTCCAAGTTGCTGAGCTATGAGTTTGGATCAAGAACTCTACTATTTTCCCAAATGGAGCACTCACACAGTAAGATGGGGTACTTGAGATGTCTCAAAAGAGGTCACTTGAGCAAAACCAAAGTTTGGAAATCAGTAACAATGTCTAAAGCTGAAATAAATATTTGAAGAAGTCTTGTTACTGAGATAATAGCCGTTTTTAGGTCCCCTACTAAAACTGGTAAACCCAGATAGGTGCTTAAATTAAGGAATGAGGAAATTGGATCAAAGTAAAAACGTCTCGACTAAAGACACTTAGAGCCCTAGAATAGTATAAAATGATATTCGGAATCTGCTTCCTTTAAAATAGAACAGACATCCTTCCACAAGAAAGATTTATGAGCCAAACTTTTACAGAAAGAGAATTAGAATGAATTGAAGGGGACTTCCCTGGTGTTCCAGCGGCTAAAACTCTGCCCTCTCAATGCAGGGGTTTGATCCCTGGTCAGGGAACTAGATACTACATGCTGCAACTAAGACCCAGCACAGTCAAATAAATAAAAATAAAAATACATAAACATAAATATAAATAAAAATAAATAAAGTATTTTAAAATTGATTAGAATAAATTAAAGATGTCTGGAGATTCCTTCCAGAAATGAGATTCTTGACACGAAGGAACCAAGGGCTCCAGCAGAATCCATAATATAGTTACTTCTTACATTGCTTCTCTGATCACACAGTCTAAACTTTTCTCTCCCACTATTCCTTAATATTCTATAAAATCTCCTTTGTTTCTTTCAGAGTTCTTAAATGCTAATCTGAAATCATCTGCTTTATTTGGTTTAGTTAGCATAGAACTTCTTCCCCCATAAGACTGTATTAGAGAACAAACATACGGTTGCTAGGGATAAGGAAGGGGGTAAGGGAGAGTTAAGTAGTTTGGGATAGCCATGTACACACTGCTATATTTAAAATGGATAACCAGCAAGGACCTACTCTTTGTTATAGCACAGGAAACTCTGCTCAATGTTATGTGGCAGCCTGGATGGGAGGGAAATTTGGGGGAGGATACATGTATATGTATGGCTAAGTCCCTTTGCTGTCCACCTGAAATTATCACAACATTGTTAATTGGCTCTACTGCAATACAAAATGAAGTTTTTTTAAAAAAAGAATGTATGATCCATGAGGGCAGAGACCTGGCTATTACCTCCTCAGCACACAATGCCTTGTGTTATATATAGTAGGTGCTCAATAAATATTTGTGGAAAATCAAGTTACATATATAGTTGCTAAAGTGATGGGGCGAATGAGGCAGGGTGAGATAAGGAAATAGGATCCTCTCTCTCTTAGCACCTATTTACTTCAGAAAAGGCTTTCTGGAATGGCTTCAATTTTCTGCTTTTTGTAATGAGTTGGAGGGCAGAGTGGCAGCAAAAGCTCCTCTGATTGAAAACTCAGGCTCCGTGCAACCTTCACCCTTTCCTGGGTTTCTTGAAGATCATTAGGTACCTCCTGGCCTGATCTGTTTTGCTCGAGGACTTGGCCGCCTTTACTGAAATTATTATTTTTTTCTCTTCTATTATGCTTGTCTGATGTGGCACTTATACTTTAATGCCTAATAGATAAAATGGTCTCTGTCAGCCTGTACTTCTCCTGCCTGGAGAAAGTTTTACTGCTTCATAAAATCCTGTAATGCCCCAGTGTTTAAAAAAGATCGATCACTCTATCAGTGGGTCTTTATGGGCTCTGTGTACATTTTTTTTTTGCAATGCAAGGTTGGTTCCTGAAGCAAAAAGGGGACAGAGATAAATGGATCTCTGTGCGTTAACGAATGTCAAGAATTTGGCTCAATTTTATACTGAGGCGGTGTTAAACAGTGAAAGCATAGTGTAGAAAACTCACATGCAATAGCATTAAGCATTATGAAGGAATAGTAATGTAAGATTTTCCCTTAGTAAGTAGCTACAGTAAGAGGATTTTTTTTTTTAACTGATTTGGGAGAGAGAGTCTTGATGGTTGCCATTTCCATTTTTTCCTCCCGATAGATGCTCAGAGGCCTAATGCCTGTGAATGTTCCTGGTGGACAGGGGACATTGGACACAATGCGTCTCTGCCACCTGTTCTGCAGCAGCCATCACTGTATGGCCTGTAAAGTCTTTGAAAGGCATCTTTATTAAGGTATAAGCTGGAGGAGGATTGGTCCCATTTCAGGCACAAAATATATCTCCTGAATCTGTTGTTTGAGGGCTGCCTTAGTCATAAGTTGCCTGGTCTCTGTCAAGCGGATATTCGTGTGTGTGATCACGCACATGGACACTTGGCCCTAGGGCTGTGTCTGTCCCTGTGCAGGTGACCAGAGAGACCTGGAGGAAATGCGTGTCAACCAGGGTGCTGGGAACCCTCAAGCAGCTTCCTTGCTCTGCGGGGCTGCTGAGTCACTTCTGGCTGTGTCATGGGTGCGGGCACTCAGTCATTCCCTCATCATTTCAGCATCTACACGGAGAAGATGAACTCAGCCATCACCTGCCCTGTGGCCAGGTGGCGGGAATGACCTGATTCCCTGTTGGTGGATACTTGGGACAAGGAGGCTTGTAACTCCCCTTCCCAGCCCTCTACCCAATAGCTACTTCTCTCCTCATCCCTCTATCATGGGGCACTGAACCTTATTGCTCAGAAACTCACAGAGGGTAAATGAGCATCTGATTCCACACAGCTGAACAACTTTTGTGTGTGTGTGTGTGTGTCTTAGTTTCAGAAAGCATTTACTAAACAACTTGTTTATGCTCTACACTTTGATAACAACTATGGTGCAAACACATAGCAACAGTAACTGGAAATGAGACCTGATGCAGGGGTACTTAGCTAATTTAAATAATGCAAACAGATTAACACAGAAAGTTAACAAACAGGAAGCAGACAGCTCCTCCATAGATGCGTCTTTTAAATCTGATCCACTGCACAAACTTTTTGCATCTCTGCAGTTGGACAAGCAGATACGGAGCAAATGCACATAGAGTGCCTACTTCTTGTCCTACCCAGGAGAGAGGATCAAAAACACAAAGCCTGCCACCAAAGAGTTTATATTTTATCTTCAAAGATGTGATTTTAAAAAGGAAAGCAAAGGCATGATCTGTTAGTGTTGAGATGGTCAGAAGCACCCCTCCCATTCCCATTACAACAACTTAAAAGCACAGGTGAAAATACTATGAATAAGCTATATGTCGATAAATTGGACAACCTGGAAGAAATGGACACATTTCTAGGAACAGAAAATTTTCCAAGATGGAATCATGAAGAAATAGACAATCTGAACAAACTGATCAGTAGTAGAGAAAATAAATGTATCATAAAAACTAACTCCCAGCAAATGAAAGTCCAGGCTGATACAACTTCACAGAGGAATTCTACCAAACATATAGAGTATAGTTAATACCTATCCTTCTCAAACTATTCCAAAAAAAAATGAAGAGGAAGGAACATTCTCAAATTCATGCTGAGTCCACCATTACTGATACAAAAGCAACAACAACAAAAAAGAAAATTACAGGCCAACATGTCTGATAAATTTATATGCAGAAATCCTCAATAAAATATTAGACAAATGAATTTAATGATATGTAAAAAAGGATCATTCTCCATGATAAATTGGGATTTATTCCAGGGATGCAAGGATGGTTCAATATTTGGAAACCAATCAATATGATACACCACATTAATGAAAGGAAGGATTAAAATCACATGACCATTTTAATAGACACAGAAAAGCACTACATAATATTCAACATCTGGGCTTCCCTGTTGGCTCAGATGGTAAAGAACCTACCTGCAATGCAGGAGACCTGAGTTAATGCCTGGGTTGGGAAGATCTGGAGGAGGGCATGGCAACCCACTCCAGTATTCTTGCCTGGAGAATCCCCATGGACAGAGGAGCCTGGTGGGCTACAGTCCATGGGGTCACAAAGAGTCAGACACGACTGAGCAACTGAGCGCAGCACAGCACAATTCAACATCTACTCATGAGAAAAATGCTGTAATCAAAGTGGGGATAGAGGGAACATTTTTCAACAAAATAAAGGCCATTTATCACAAACTCACAGTTAATGTCATTCTCTGATGCCATATACAAAAATAAACTTAAAATGAATTAAGTACCTAAATGTACAGTTGAATACGATAAAGCTTCTCAAGGAAAACACAGGAAGAACACCCTTTGACATAAATCACAGTAATGTTTTTGGATCCATCCCCTAAAACAAAGGAAATAAAAGCAACCATAAACAAATGGGACCTAATTAAACTTAAAATCACTGGCACAGCAAAGGAAACCATTGACAAAACGAGAAGAAAACCTACTGAATAGGAGAAGATATTTGCAAATGATATGACCTTTATGTGGTTAAAGTCCAACACATATAAACAACTCATGCAGGACATTCCTGGTCCAGTGGTTAAGAACCCACCTGACAATGCAGGGGACATGAGTTTGATTCGTGGTTCAGGAAGATTCCACATGTTGTGGGGCAACTAAGCCCACGGGCCACAAATACTGAGCCCGCACTCCAAAGTCCATGCTTCACAACAAGAAACCAACTGCAATGAGATGTCCATGCCCTGCAACTAGAGAATAATCCCTGCTCACAACTAGAGAAAGCCTGTGCCCATCAATGAAGACCCAGCACAGCAACACACACACACACACACACACACACACACAACCCAACTCATGCAACTCAGTATCAAAATAATAGTAACAGAAACAAGCACAACCTGATTAAAAAATGGGCAGAAGAACTAAATACACATTTTTCCCAAAGAGTAAATGCAGATAGCTAACAGGCACAGAAAAGATACTCAACACAGATAATCAGCAGGGAAATACAAAAAAAAACACAATGAGATTTCACAGCCCACCTGTCAGAATGGCTATCACGAAAAATAACACTAATATCAAATGTTGGCAAGGGTATAGATAAAATGGAAGCCTCCTACACTGTTGGTGGGGATATAAATAACATCCACTCCTGGCTATATATCTGAAAGAAACAAAACCACTAGTTGAAAAGATATGTTCACCCCAATGTTGACAGCGCCATTATTTACCATAACCAAGACAGGGAGGCAACCCAAGTGTCCAGCAACAGGTGACTGGATAAAGACTGTGGTATATATATACAATGTGGTATCACTCATCCATAAAAAAGAATGAAATTCTGCCCTTTGCAACAACATGGGTGGACCCAGAGGATGTTATGCTCAGTGAAATAAGTCAGACAGCGAAAGACAAATTCCTTATATTATCACTTGTATGTGGAATCTAAATGTATGTATATAATACATACATGAATGAATGTATGTATATACATATATAAATTCATATATACAAAGGAATGTATATAACAAGACAAAGCAGAAATAGACTCAAATATAGATACCCTGCTGGTGGTTACCAGTGGAGAGAGGGAAGGGCTGAATCGGTGTAGGGGATTAATGGGTAGAAACTACTATTTACAAAATAAATAAGCAACAGGATGTACTGTACAGATAAGGGGTAATATATCCATGCGGTTTATTTATTTTGTGTGAGTCATTTGTTTCATTACCATCTTGACATAAGAAGTGATAATTTGCCAAATTCTTTATAGAGCTTTTAGCCAGTGTTAGTCTTTGTCACTTTGAAAAGATATTTAAAATTTTTAGGTAATGAATGAGTACAGACCTTTAAGATCTGAGGATATCCTTAAACATCTAAGTTTGATGTCATGGAAGATGATGATTTTCTTTCCACACGGAGCCTGATGCAACTGTCAAAGATGTGATCTTAATTGGATGAACCATAGAAAGAATCAGGGTTGATGTTTACTGTTTTTTAAAGTTTTTTTTTTCAGCACTATTTTAATAACCAGTGAACTTGATCATAATCTTTCAAATGGCAAAAGGGTTAACTTTTTATGAGTAAAATTTGTCACCCTGCTTATTTAACTTATATGCAGAGTATATCATGAGAAATATTGATCTGGAGGAAGTACAAGCTGGAATCAAGATTACCAGGAGAAATATCAATAACTTCAGATACGCAGATAGCACCACCCTTATGGCAAAAGTGAAGAAGAACTAAAGAGCCTTTTGATGAAAGTGAAAGAGGAGAGTGAAAAAGTTGGCTTAAAGCTCAACATTCAGAAAACTAAGATCATGGCATCCGGTCCCATCACTTCATGACAAATAGATGGGGAAATGGCGGAAACAGTGGCTGACTTTGTTTTTTGGGGCCCCAAAATCACTGCTGATGGTGATTGCAGCCATGAAATTAAAAGACGCTTGCTCCTTGGAAGGAAAGCTATGACCGACCTAGACAGCATATTAAAAAGCAGAGACATTATTTTGTCAACAAAGGTCCATCTAGTCAAGGCTATGGTTTTTCCAGTGGTCATTTATGCATGTGAGAGTTGGACTATATAGAAAGCTGAGCACCGAAGAATTGATGCTTTTGAACTGGGGTGTTGGAGAAGACTCTTGAGAGTCCCTTGGACTGCAAGGAGATCCAACCAGTCCATCCTAAAGGAGATCAGTCCTGGGTGTTCATTGGAAAGACTGATGTTGAAGCTGAAACTCCAATACTTTGGCCACCTGATGCAAAGAGCTGACTCATTTGAAGACCCTAATGCTGGGAAAGATTGAGGGCAGGAGGAGGAGGGTATGATGGAGGATGAGATGGTTGTATGGCATCACCGACTCAATGGACATGGGTTTGGGTGGACTCCGGGAGTTGGTGATGGACAGGGAGGCCTGGTGTGCTGCGGTTCATGGGGTCACAAAGAGTTGGACACGAATGAGTGACAGAACTGAACTGAACTGTTAAAATATACTAAAGCCCCATCTTGTTGAGCAAAACCATATTGGTTACGTTAATTCATCCAGTTAGTTCCTCAAATATGCTTCTAAATTTCCTAGAAATAAACATATGCTGTGTGCTATGCTTAGTCGCTCAGTCACGTCTGACTCTTTGTGACCCCATGGACTGCAGCCCGCCAGGCTCCTCTGTCCATGGGGATTCTCCAAGCAAGAATACTGGAGTGGTTTGTTGTGCCCTCCTCCAGGGGATCTTCCCAACCCAGGGATCGAACCCAGGTCTCTTGCATTGCAGGAGGATTTTTTACTGACTGAGTCATCAGGGAAGCCAGAAATAAATATGGTCAGTGAATTTTTTTAGCTCTAAATCTCTAGCATCTGTGTAGACCTGAAGATTCTAGGAGATTAACAGCTGTTTGTTGAGATTAAATTCCAACATTAAAAAAAAAATCACAGAAATAAACGTGGTGAGTTAATATTTTTTAGTGTTGGAATTTCTACCCAACAAATAACTGTTGATCTCCTAGAATCTTCAGGTCTACACAGATGCTAGAGACTTAGAGCTAAATAAGTCAGGACCCCTTTAGACATGTAGAGTCTTAAATCTAGAGAAAATGCTCAGAACTGGTTTTTCTTATGCTGCCACTGAGTGAGCTTTCTGATTTTCTCTAAAGAGATCTGGAAGTACAGAGTCAATGTCACAGGCTCTTGAGGCAATTTTATTAAGTTCCTCATCTCTAGCTCCTAGTCTTCGCTTCCTGAAGACCACCTTAGGAATTCTTTCCAGTCAAAAGACCTGAGTTGCCATAGTTGCTGTTAAAAGCATGTTGGTTGAACTCTATTCCTGTCTGGAGTGAGGTGGGTAGGCGGGTTTGGGATTCAGGAAGCGGACAGGATAAGAACAGTTCTCTGCAAGGGAAAGAAGAAAGGAAGACAGGGAGGGAGGGAGGAGGAGACAGATAAGCTAGATATTCTGTACATTGCACAGATTTTGGGTGCTGGCAATGTTTAATGAGAACAACCTTCAGAACTTTTTGGCAAAAGTCACTGTAGATGATAATCGTAAAATTGAATATCTGTCTAAATTAGAAAAGTAATCTAACGTCAAGAACAAGATATACCAACAGTGTTGGAACAGTTAAATTAGCATCTAAAATGTTGTGACACATAGTGTAAGATCTCAATAACATATGGAATCTTTTAAAACAAAAAATCCCAAACCAAGCCCATAGATATAGACAACAGATTGGTGATTGCCAGGGGCAGGGGGCTTCAGGTGGGCAAATGGGTGAAGGGGGACAAGAGGTACAAATTTCCAGTTACAAAGTAAATAAGTCATGGGGACAATATGAGTACAGCATGGTTGTTGTTTAGTCGCTAAGTTGTATCCAACTCTTTGAGGCCCCATTAACTGCAACATGGCAGCATGGTGGCTGTATTATTGAATATTTAAAAGTTACTGAGAGTAGATTTTAATATCTCATCACAAGAAAAGACATTTTTTGTAACTATGTTTCATGACAAATGTTAACTAGACTTACTGTAACTAGACTTACAATGCATGCAAATATCAAATTATTATGTTGTACACCTGAAACTAATGTAATTAAATTATGCTTTCATTAAAAAAATAAATGCTTAGTGTCAATAAAATAAAATAAAATATTGTGAATGCTTTTCCTAGTTTAAAATATGGTAGCAGGAAATGTATATTTACAACTGAGATTAACTTGCATAAAAGGGAGTTCTGCGAAGTATCTGGTAAAAACTAGCTATACTGAATTTCATTATAAGATTCAGGAGGTCTCAGAATAATATATGTTGGAATTTAGTAAAATGAACTAGATCTTTAAAATTAGGTATGATATGATAAATAGTAAAATTATCATTAACACAAGAGAAAAATGGTGAATGGGGAAGTGATCAAAGATAGGACTGTTGATTAACCATTCCTAGGATCTCTGTGCTAGTTCTGGTACATAAATTATTGATACAATAGCTCAGAATCTGCTTCGTTTCCTAGGGCTGTACTAGACTTAGCCAGGAGATGAAAAAGGAGAATTTCTGCAGGTAGCGCTCTACCTACAACTTGGAAGGAAATTGGAGAGACCTAGAATCTCTTTTCCAGATAGACTGAATGAAGGGGCGTTCATAGTGTTACCTCTAAGAGTAATTCCTAGAGCCACTGCCTGCTCTAAAATTCTA
Organism: Okapia johnstoni; assembly: GCA_024291935.2. Classification (NCBI taxonomy): domain Eukaryota; kingdom Metazoa; phylum Chordata; class Mammalia; order Artiodactyla; family Giraffidae; genus Okapia; species Okapia johnstoni. Next base: position 26,820,026 of record CM044327.1, read on the forward strand.
AGTGGCAATAGCTGATGTTATTTTTTTTTTTTTTTTTTAACACTGAAGAAGTGCACTTTCCTAAAATAAATAGCTGGTTTGGGAAAGAACTACTAGCTTCCAGTTCAGCGCCTTTTGCACTCCACCTGCTGCCATGTGGACATGCAAGATTTACTCACAGATGCTGAAAATTATTTCTTGAGAACCAGTTTAAAGTCCAGGTATAGCTGGTTTAGAAAAGTCGGTTTGGGGTCAGGAATCTCTCAGGAAGAGGAAATGTTGACCTATTTTACATGCACTCTATTTTGTTTCAGAAGAAGGGTGGAGATGAATTCTCTGCAACCTGAGAGTCAGGGTGTTTTATTTTGATGTAAAGTCAGAATCTCTGTTATTGCACCCCCCTCCCCCGGCCACACCAGATGAAAAGTGGTGACAGCCAGCACAGGGGTATGAACGCCAAGGCTTTTGATTTAGAGGGACCTCCACAGATTCAAAACTCCAAACTAAGTGCTAACGCGGGAATGACCTGGAGTGGTTTGCTTAGCTGACTAAGGCCTCTGCTTGCATGTCTCTTAATGAAGTGCATAGTCTCAATCTCATAGGAATATTGCAAAGATGAAATGAAATAGCATATGTGAAGGAAAGCTAATGACAAACCTACATAGTGTATTAAAACACAGAGACAATACTTTGTCAACTAAGGTCCATACAGTCAAAGCTATGATTTTTCCAGTGGTCATGTATGGATGTGAGTTGGACCATAAAGAAGGCTGAGTGCTGAAGAATTGATGCTTTTGAATTGTGGTGTTGGAGAAGACTCTTGAGTGTCCCTTGGACTGCAAGGAGATCCAACCAGCCAATCCTAAAGGAAATCAGCCCTGAATATTCATTGGAAGGACTAGTGCTGAAGCTGAAGCTCCAATATTTTGACCATCTGATGCAAAGAATCAACTCATTGGAAAAGACCCTGATGCTGGGAAAGATTGAAGGCAGGAGGAGAAGGGGGCAGCAGAGGATGAGATGGTTTAATAGCAACACCAACGCAATGGACATGAATTTGAACAAACTCTGGGAGACAGCGAAGGACAGGGAAGCTTGGTGTGCTGCAGTCCATGGGGTCTCAAAGAGTTGAACACAGTTTAGCAAGTGAACAAGTGCGGCACCTTGGGATAAACGGCTGACTCACTGAGGAAATATTTAAAAATGAAAGCTTCTATATCTTATTTTCTAATGTGGAAAAAGATTAATTGCCTGGAGGACTTTTTGTTTTAACAGATTGATGAATTTCTTTTGGTTTTGTGTGAGGTTTATCATAAGGAGGAACCAATTTTAACACATATTTTCTTACACACAACTGTTTGTACCACAAACTAATTTATGAAAAGAACAGGGATGTCGATGGGACCTAGACGACACTTGTATCAGTTTTGTCACTAAAAGTACCAGGGACACAGTCTGTCTCACTCTGCAGGGGCCCAGAGTCAGGCCCCAAAACACCCAAGTGCCAATGCTGGCTGAAGGGGTTCAATCAACATTAATCTTTGAATATTACTTACAGAGTTTATGAGGAAGAAAATGTGATTAATCCACACAAAAAGAAAAACAATAACCCCATTTCTCAGCTGAAGGGGAAAATCCCTTTGAGCATAAACAGATTGCACTATTTATACATGAAATATTTTCTGCATCTACAAAGCTACCATGCTCGAGTATTCTAATTAATCGTGGTAGTTTCCAGGGAAACCAAACTAACTCAGTGATAGGTCTGCAGGAAGGTGCTGTGTATTTGTGACTATGAAGCAGGTACTTCCTGTGCTAAAACTGAGCAGATGCTTAAAGATTTTAAATGTTCTTGAGAACACAGTGTTATCTGGATGGATTTCCTTAAACAATGTCTTGATTTCCTTTCTTTATAACAACTTGGTTTGATACATGGACTAACTATAAATGTGACGGATTAAGAAGTAGTATTTAGGAACACGATCAGCTAAAAACTCCCATGAACAGAGGAGGCTGGCGGACTCCATGCCTGTGGGATTGCAAAAGTCAGCCGTTACTTAGTGACCGAACAAAAGCAAATGATTGAATGAGGAGGCTGTGACTCCCACTGAGAGTCTTAATTCCATATGCAGTTTGTGTTTGGCTACCTTATTATGAAAAGTAAGAGGGAAGCAGCTGGCAGTGAGAACATAATTTTAAAAATCCCATAAAATCAATAAATTTAGCTCAGTGACTGTTAGAGGGAATTATGGGAAGTTGATGGCATTTGGCTAGAGGACAAAGGATTGCCCACATTTTTCCTATCAACAACCCGTTTTCCTATGAAGATACTGAAAAGATATATACAAAGAGCTAGGGGCCAATGAAATAAATAGAAGGTGAGGAGGCAAGTTTAATCAGGCTTGAGGGAGCTCCTAACATGCCATACTCATTAAGTCAAGTTGCTACAATTACTTAAATCTATTGTTTTATTTTTGTAACTCAGGTGCCTCTTGTATTTCTTCACTGAAGTGGTGCATTATTGAATCTATAATTAGAGTTTAAAAGTCTACAACTGTGTAATTATTGTCCAAAAACAGTATAATCTTATTTACTATGTAGACAATAGGTAATGCTTTCCTGACACCCATCCTGACCATTCACCCTTCCATCCCATCTATACACTCATTCAGTTAAAAATTACTTATTGAGTTCCTACTCTGTGCTCAGATCTATCAGTATAAAATAACGAATAGGATTTCTACCCTTAGTAAGACAAATCATGAGCTGATAATGATAGAATCAAATGTTCAATAAATTACAACTTTGTGAACTCTTTAGAAAGCTTGCCGGGAGCTCCAAGTTCAATCTGTTTTCTATCTTCTTAAAAAAAATCCAGCCTTCGGGTAAATTGCCACTCTTACCATTAGTTTCGTGATCTATAGTAACATCCCTTGCTTCAAAGTCGACTTTTTTATACTATTTATCTGCTGTAGTTACTTTTTAGTTACTGTTATAATATTTCTCTCTGTGCATATATATATATATATATATGTATTAAATTTAAGGTATATCTCTGATCAGTAGCATGTGATTAAATGTATTTAAAAAATCTAGCCTGGTAATCGTAGGTTTTAAATTGGAAAGTTTGTTCTATTTAAATTTATTGTAATTACCAATGTATTTGGCTTTAAACCTACTATTTCATGTTTTCTTTTATCTCACCCATTCCTTTCTTATCTCTCTCACATCTTTCTTGGATCAATTATTATTCATTATTTAATTTTTTATTGGAGGATAGTTATTGTTTAATTTTTCTACCTTATTAGTTTGCAAGTTATATATTTTTAAATTTTTCATCTTCTGTTGTTTTAGAGATGACAAAACAAATTCATGGTTTAGTAAATCTGGTACAAATTGGAATATTTAGCAATTCCTAGATGAAGCAGGCACCTAAGAATCCTTACTTCTCTTTGCTCTTCTTACCTCTTGTGCCGTTTTGTCACATTTATATTTCACCTATATTCCACCCCAGAAGACTCACTTCAGATAATTAGTATTTATGCCTATTTATTCACATATCTGTTAACACTCTTCCAGTAGCTCTTCATTTTTCCAGCAATTTTTCTGTTTTCATCTAGGACTATTTTCCTCTGACCTGAAGGATTCAATTTAATAGTTCTTTTCATACGAGTTTACCAGTAAAAAACACTTGGTTTTCGTTTTTCAAAAACATTTTTTTTGGTATTCATTCTTGAAGTATACTTTTCCTGGATATTGGATTCTACATTGGTAGTTTTAATTTCCTCCATCCTTTTAAAAGTACTTCTTTACATTGCCTTACTTCTTTAAAGGCTGTATCTTTTTTACTTTGCTGCTTAGAAGAATTTCCCTTGTTTTCTTTGGTCCTCAGGAGGAGTTTAATTATACTGCGGTTGGGTATGGCTTTTTAAAATTAACACACTTGGGGAGAGTAAAGCACTTTTTGCTTTAGTGGTCTGATTTTTTAAAATCGGTTTTGAAAAAATTTTGGTTGATAAATTGCTTTCTCCCTGCTTTCCTATCTGACTACACATATATCATGGTTTTTCATTTTGTCCATAGTGTCTTACATTCTTTTCTTTTTCCTCGGCGATGCACCTGTTCTCTCAAGTTCATTCTTCTGATGTGTTTAATCTATTTTAAACCCATAAGTTCTACATTTTAATTTTTTTTCAGTTCTAGAATTTCTATGAGTCCTTTTATAGATTCCAGTTTTCTGGTGAAATTCTTCTATTATCCTGAGACTATTAATAACAATTACTTTGTATCTCATATTTGATAACTATAATACCTGGATCACCTAAGATTCTACTTGTATTGAATATTCTTTGACCTTGCTTTCAGTCATTTGGCATTTACTCGGGGCATATCTAATAATTTTTGACTGAATGCCAGATATCATTATGAAAAATTGTATAGATGTCTTGAGACTCTGGCTTTGGCTGTCCTTCTCCTGAGAAGAGTTACTTTTGTTTTGCAACAGGTCAATGGCACCCCACTCCAGTACTCTTGCCTGGAAAATCCCATGGATGGAGGAGCCTGGTAGGCTGCAGTCCATGGGGTCACTAGGAGTCGGAGACGACTGAGCAACTTCACTTTCATGCATTGGAGAAGGAAATGGCAACCCACTCCAGTGTTCTTGCCTGGAGAATCCCAGGGACGGCAGAGCCTGGTGGGCTGCTGTCTATGGGGTCACGCAGAGTTGCACTCGACTGAAGCGACTTAGCAGCAGCAGCAGTTTGAGTTTGGGACTGTGCTTTTTCGAGTTAAGGTTTTAGAATCTGTGATACTGGGTCTGTTTGGTTGCTCCTACTTCTAGGATGTAGCCTTTCTGGGTCTTAACTAGCAGTCTGTGATGTTTACCAGGGCTCATAAAACTGATGTGAAGAGCTGACTCATTGGAAAAGACCCCTGATGCTGAGAAAGATTGAAGGCAGGAGGAGAAGGGGATGACAGAGGGCGAGATGGTTGGATGTCCATCACTCAATGGACGTGAGTTTGAGCAAGCTCTGGGAGATGGTGAAGGACAGGGAAACCTGTCATGCTGCAGTTCATGGGGCTGCAAAGAGTCAAATGCAACTGGACAACATACAACTTGGTATACAATTTTTGATGTTTACCTGGACTCATACAACTTGGGCTTCCCAGGTGTCTCAGTGATAAAGAATCTGCCTGCCAGTGCAGGAGACGCAAGAGAGACGCAAGAAACCCGGGTTCAATCCCTGCGTCAGGAAGATCCCCTGGAGTAGGAAATGGCAACCCACTCCAGTATTCTTGCCTGGAAAATTCCCTGGATGGAGGAACCTGGCAGGCTACAAGCCCATGGGGTCGCAAAGAGTCAGACACGACTGAGCACGCATGCACTCATACAACTTGGAGGGCTCTGAGGTATGTTTTTTGTTCTATTTCCATGAGATTGCCGGAAGTTCTGCTAAGTTTCCTAACCCCTTAACTGTTGGCTGTTTGCTGGTATTTCCTAAACTTCTTTGTCTTTTTGTCCCGGATCCTTGATAAATGCCTGAAGGAAAAATACTTTTCCTTGGACACCCATGCCTTCAGGTCCTGGTGGTCATAGTAATGCCATAATACCTTCAAACACAACTTTAAAATTTTTCCTAGCTTTTCTAGCTTTTATTAGACATGTAGTTGGTTTGCAACAAAGGCCACCACCACCAGAAGGGGGAATTCTTTATCGTGTTATTTTCCTAACTTGCCACATTTATTTAAGCTTCACTGACAGGTCAGGATCATATGCATTTTTTTCCCTAATGTTTTCACTTTCAAGAGAAGCCACAGCCTACTACATTTTTTGGTTTCATCAAGATTCATCATTCATTAATCTGTTGGCAAAAACATTTTTATCTTTATTCAGCATCTACTAAGGTAACTTTTTGATCATCTCCATAGTGAGCTAGGTCACTGAACTGAAAAATAATTTTGGTTCTAGCTTTTACATAAACATCTCAAGTAATTTAATGATTATTTTTCTCTTGACAGTTAAAGCTACCTTTGTGTTGGAGCATGTTAACTATTTCTGCTCTCATGTAAGTAAATCACTGCAGTCGATGGAAGGCCATTCTTGACAAGTACTTGAATCTACCTAGTTGCAGGACAGTTTTCTACGGTGCAGCTGCTTCACCTGAAAAATAAATTATTCGCTCACTAGGGAAAATTTAAAAAAAATGAGTTTTAGCTACTTCTGCAGAGTTTGACTCTCTGTATCTTCCAGAAGAGTTTCTCTAGCGAATTATTTTAAAGGAAGAGAGATAAAAATGAATCCTAGACACTGCTGGTATGCTGGGAGACAATGGAGTCCCTACAAGATGCTCCTTATTTCAGGAGCAGTGTCCAGAGAGGAGGCGATTCTGTGCCATTTGAATAGGCTGGCTTGTCAGCACATCACACAGTGCCCCTGATGGCACCAAGGACTGGAAAATGGAACTGCAACTATCAGGCATCGAGCTATGTTTTAACATTTAGTTATAAAGGCCATGTCATGCCCTCAGAGATGAAGCAGGAATATTAGGCCTGACATTTTGAATTTCACATGCAAATTGGAAAATCCAACCTAAACTAAGAAAGGACAATGAGAGTAAATGGACTAAGTTCAGGATTCTGAAATAGCTCCTGGGTTAGGCTAATCAAGTTTCCCAAAGGCTCCTGTTTTACTCTATCGTTGGCATAATCGAAGAAAAATTTCAAATAATGCATCTGAATAATACCCGGAGTACTACCTGAGTATCTCATTTCATAGAGATTAGCAATAAAATGTATCCAGATGATACAAGTCAATCTTATGCCACAGTAATGTAGCTTGTTTCACAACTAGATTATTACACAGATTTTTAAAAAACTTAATGGTGTTCAAAACCTCCCACTAATGGTACCCATATTGAATAGATTTATATTTTCCAAAGCTCTTAAGTTAGCCTTTCTTCACCATTTTCCAAAGTAGTTGACTGACTTGCCCCAAAGCAAATTTTAAGCAGTAATTGGGGCTGGAAGCTGCCTGATTTTCATTTCACAGATTTTGCTCCCACCTCCACACATCGTAGGCCACCTACAAAATAGTTATGATGAGAAACAGAGAAAACACATAGTTGCGTTGAAATAGGAACCCATTCTTTTTTATTATTCTAAATATTTAAAATAATCTAGTTAATACAATTCTATCAATGATTTTTTGTTACAAAATTTGAATCAATTAATGTCTATAAAATAAAGGGATATATATAAAACAGTTTATACTGCTGTAGTCAAGAACGCAGCTACCCATGTGTGACCCTGGAAAAAACAGGTATCCTAATGAGACATATCAGGACCCTCTAGTCCTTCCCTACCATGTCCTCCACCCGCCTTTTGGCTGTGGAAAAGCTTTAGCCAAAGAATACATTTAATCAGAGAAGTGAAAAAATACAAAAGCAAAGGAAAACAGTCAAACAGGACAAAACAGTAACAGTTTAGTCAGCGAGCAAAGTCAAGGGCCTTTAGCGCCTTCTCAGGGGCTATAGAACATGTTCTGAGCCATATCCTGTGAGCTGTCTTGTAGATACTGAGACTCCCCACGGAGGAAAGAAGTTAACTAGATGATGGGCAGATTGTAGCCATGCATGAGTCCATTCTTTTCCCTTTAATAAGCACAGGTGTGTGTACAGGAGGTAAGAACTGGCTAAGAATGCTTATCTTTCACAGTGGGCCTTAGGCCCTAGAAATGTATTATGTTTCCAGTATTCAAAAACACACATTTGAAGTCCCTTTCCTTAAATGCCTTTTAGCCTTTAAAGCCCTTGAATGGATCCTCTGTGCCTTGAAGAGAGTCTAACTTCCACAGCCCAGCCTATATCTGCCTGCCCACATCTCCCTCCTTGCAATTCCTAGATTCCTCATGTCCTCTTCACATCTGGCCCTAAATCTTGAGAACTCTCCTCCTCTCCTGACCTTTGCCTGTCTATTCCTTCCATTCTTCTGGCTTGCTGTGCTTGCCACTTCCTCTAAGAAACATTTTCCATGTCCCAGATATCAATGAGATTCACCTCCTAGGTTTTCAAGCACCCAATATTTACTTTATCAAAGGCATCACAATGGGCACTGGAATTGCCTATTTGTTGGTCTTTATTATCCACTGTTCTCTATGCATAGGATCTGTGTCTGCCTTGATCCTCGTTTTATTTCAGGCATTTAGCACCCTGCCTGGCATACAGCAGACACTCCATATATCTGAAGAATGAATGAATAAAAAATCATTCTGACTCTCTGAGAAAGGCCTTCAATGGGCAAAGACCTTCACAAGGACAAATATCACACTGATTTATTATCTAATACATACAACCATTTTCTGTACATAATCTCTCAGCTAATCTCTTTTTATGGAAAAAAAAAACAGCAAATATCTTGTGATTGTTTTCTTGGCCAAGATTTCCATGGTCCCTTTTGAGGATATTGCCCTAGTGAACTCACTCATGGCAGTGTGAAATGGGAACAGAAACGGCAAGTATGACTTTGGTGCAGTAGCTTCAAAGCAATGCATGGTGGCTTGCCATGTCATTGATCACTGATATGTTTCAAAAAGCAGTTTCTTTTAACTGAAACCTCAGATACTGTGGAACAAGCCCCAGCTAACTCGAACAGGGTGAGAAATAGAAAAGTTTGTTATTTTAAACCACTGAGATTAACACACTGAATAGCATACGGTAGTCTACCCTGACTGCTGGAGAGCCATTCAGCTGAGTTCAAATGAAGGGGAGTTTAGTGAAAAGATTCAACAGGGAATTTTAGGCACATCAGAAATTAGAACCAAGGACACAGGTTTTGTTGGACCAAGACACTAAAATGCCAGAAACTGGAGCTAATTTGTTCATATCTTAGAAGCAGCCTCACATTTTTACTTCCCAAAGCTTATCTACTATTTTTTCTGCCTCCCTCAATAAATTCTATATATGTAGCAGTTATAAATTCAACCCGAATGAAGATGATCTCAGGCCCTTGTTTCTATACGATCTTCCAGCTTGGGACCCACTACCAACTGCCACCTCTCTCTGAGTCTCTTGGTCTATATTGACAGAGATATTTATGATTTTAGTGAATCTTTTTGAACCAGGTTAAAAGTCAGAACTTGTTGGTTGGTCAGTATTACTGGTCACTAAAGTTTGTCCATCAGTTGTGTGTCTGTGTGAGTATAGTGTGTGAGTGTGAGTGTGTGAGGGTGGTTGTAGTTCAGTAAGAAGCATGTGCTGCAAAACATAGCTATTTGGAACAGCAAAGACTGTGATTGGGTTCTGTGTCTTAAAAGTATATAGGAAGAAGAGATATCTTAAAATATGTCAATTTGCCATGTTGGTTTTTTGAGGAAAGCAGTATTATTACTATTATTATTACAAAATTTCAGATTATAAAACTAAGAACAGGTAGGTAATTTGGCTAAAGTTGCACACTAATAAGTAAAAGGCAGAGTAGATTTAAATTTTAAACTTTGGTATGTTTAGCTGACCCCAAATTTCATACTCTGTAATATAGTAAATCACCTCAAAGACTGGAACTTTCTGCATCAGTGAAACAAGAATGAATAACTTTATTGCAAAAATGAAATACAAATTATTTAAAAGTATAACAAATGGGGTTACGTTTGAGAAGAATGGATAATTGGTATATACCATGGGGGAGAAAAGGTTTCACAGCCCCAAAATTGTTTCACTCCCAACCCATTTTTCCAATATTTCATTGTAAAAAGTTTAAATATGCAGAACTTGGAGTAAATAGCCACCTATCCACCTAGCTCTTAAAACTGAAATCAACAGGTGCACACCACTATATTTAAAATGGATAACCAACAAGGATCTACTGTATGGCACAAGGAACTCTGCTCAATGTTATATGCCAGCCTGGATGGGAGGGGAGTTTCAGGAAGAATAGATACATGTATATGTACCTTTGCTGTCCAACTGAAACTGTCACAACATTTTTAATCAGTTACTCCTATATAAAATAAAAAAATGAAAAATTTTATTTTGCTATATTCTTGCCTCATCACATATTTATGCAGCCATCCATCAAGCTATCTTATTTTTGATGCACTTCCAATTGAGTCACTTGGCACCCTGTCTTCAAAGCCTTCATTAGTTTGTTGGAATCTCTGGCAAAAGTATTCTTAAGAGCACTCTAAGTGTTGCTGCTCAAAGTATGTCCTGCTGGCCAGTAGTGCTGGCATAACCTGAGACCTTGCTAGAAATGCGGACTCTTAGGACCTTCTCTAGATCTACTGAACCCCATAATCTGCATTTCCCTAAGATTCAGGTGATTTGCGTGTGCAGTCAATGTTGAAAGAGACTGATACAGACGACTCCAGTGAACAGCAAGGGTTGAGAAGTACTAAAAGGTAGTTTCATTACATGTTTCCTCCACTTACCACCACTATGGTCTCCATTTGAATCTTGGGGTTTTTAAATCTCTTGTGTGGGGAGAATCCTTCACTTTTAGTCAGAAGGGTCAGATGTGATCATTAATGGAGCAGAGCCTAGACATAGGGTACCTGTTGTTTCCACAGGAACAGACGCCAGCAGTTGCATCCAATTCAATACCTCCCAATAGTGTTCAGTTTTTACTCAGTTTTGTAGATAACAATGGAGAAAATAATCTAGGTAAGATCTAAAGAGAATAAACAGATGGAATAGGTTTTTGAAGTCAGTTAGATACAAACCTATTAAAGGCCTGGATGGTTTGAAGTCGGGGTCAGGGCTGCAGGAAGAAAAGCAGTTTGTGGAGGCTCAAAAGAAGTGAGAAATGATAAGGAGAAGTGAGAAAGAACAATTTCTTACTCATTTATAGTTAAAGATTTACTGGGATGGGGAAGGGCGACACGGTAGACTCACCGATTCAGAGAGGCCAAGAATTCATTAAAAGGATAAAAAGGGACCGAGTAGATTGGCAGTGAGTTTACTGAAAAATAGTAAACATTTATTAACACGTTGTACTCATCACACTGAGCCTAAGCTCTTTGCTGATTAAAAAAATGTTATAGAGAAAAAAATCACACATCCAGAAAGAAGGGGTAAAATTGGCACCCTCCAGTCGTGAGAAAAAACAGGAACAGATCACACAACCCCAGCGCTCAGGACAGAAATAAGAGTGAGCTACCTTGTAGAGCAATGGAATTCAGAAGCAAGACAAAATAGCCTTCTAAGCATTTCCATGGCAAACTATGCGTCTCCGGATCACCAGAGAGTACCACCACATTCAACAGCCCCAAACAAAATCCCTAGAGATCTCAAGTCTTACTACTCAATTCTGTCATGCCGGCATCCTCTATGTCTAAAGAACTCCTATTTCAGCCTCCCTCCAGAAGTGAGCCAGGGTCCTTCCAGTGACGATACTATTACCCAACCTCCAGGTGGAGTCACCAGTTCCCCTTTCTGTGTGAGTATGTGTCTGTATGTCTCTTTAAGTTCCCTAAAGTAAATGTGGCTTCCCAGGTGGCTCAGTGGTAAAGAATCTGCCTGCCAAGCAGGAGATGTGTGTTTGATCCCTGGGTCGGGAAGATCCCCTGGAGAAGGAAATGACAAGCCACTCTGGTATTCTTGCCTGGAAATTTTCATGGACAGAGGAGCCTGGCATGGAGTTGCAAAGAGTTGGGCCTGACTTCGTGACTAAAAAACAAAGTAAATGCACAGTGAAGAAAAGGGAAGCCTTTCATAGATAGAAAGTCCCAACACAGCAGGACAAAAGGTTAAGACCCTTTACAATACACCCTCAGCATCATGAGTGATGCCAAACTTTGTCTGTTTCCTGTTCCATCTTCTTAGGGGTATTGTATATCGGTACGGTTATGATGTCCTAAATGAATTGAGCACTTTCTCAAAAGTGTCACCTGATAAATGCATTCTCTCCACCAGATGTTTCTCTTTCTCATCAGCAGTTATGGATGCTATTTTTAGCCAGGGCTGTGAGTTTTATCTTTCCAAGTAGGGCTGTTGCTTCAGCTCCTTTTATTTTACTTTGCTTCCATTTTTTTTTTTAAGGCTCATTTCAAAAAATTTCTAAAGCAGCTTTCAGCAAATTTCAATGCTTTTTCTTCCTAGTCACTTAAATAGAACAGGCCAAAGAATGTCGCCTTTAGACATTCTCTTATAGGTCAGCACTTGATTTGCTGAAAACAATGTCAACTGTAGTGACTTAAAGTAAAATGATCCAAATCATCCCAGGATTGAATATTTTTATTTTAAAAGGGAACAAACAAGTGATCTACAAGCAAAAGTCTGAAATACTAAGTTTCTGATGTAGATGAAGTTTACCTTCCATAGCAAAGGTGTACTAACTTCAAAGAATAGTTTGTTTTATCCCATCCCATAAGATATTGTAAGTGACAGAGGGTGACAGCAGGTGTGCAGGACATTTTCCATTGTCCTCTCCAGATTCACCTTCCAACATTTCCCATCTGCTCTGTGCTCGGGCCCTGGCTGTTCGGGGCTGTGTTAAGAGCCTTCCTGGTCCATGACCTGCAGTTGGGTTTGGCCAACGGAAGGCACCAGCAGGATACATGAGGCAACAGGAGACCGAGTTCTGGGTGTTTATCTTCCAGGTGCCTTTCCTACTGGGTCTCTTCTGATTGGCTGCATCCCAAATGAAGTCCATAACTGCTCGTCTTACAGGTTCTCTCTTCTTATTCCTGCATCTGATTCCTGCCCTTGCTCTGTGAGGTGTAGAGATAACACCACCCACAACAACACCCACTGTCTTTGGCTCTTGGGTATTTCACCATCCTTATTGTTCCCTTCCATTTTGTAAATACCTCCTTCTTTAAACTTACCTAAATTTCCCCATTTGAATTTTCCACATGCTTCCTGCTGGTGCCCTGACTGATACTAACAAAGTGGACCTTAGTTATACTAATTCACTCATCCATTTACTCATTCATCTAATCCTTTATTGATTTATTTATTCAACACATACAGAGTATCTACTCTGGGCTCTGTGCACTATGCTATTCTGTGCCTTAGGGAGACACTGTGACAATATCTGGAGCTTAAAGAAGCAACTAAAAGAAGCAACTGAATTAGAATATGTTAGAAAGTGAAAAGTGTTATGAAGATTTATGGAGGGAAAAGAGTAGGAAGCGTGTGTGTGGGAAGGGACAGGGTGTGATTTTAGATAATGTGGTTAGGAAAGGTTTCACTGAGAAGGTGGCATTTGGTTAAAGATTTAGGAGAAGGGAAAAAAAAAACAAAGTAGACATATGAGGGAAGCATTCTAGGCTGAGGAAATTGCAGCTGCAAAGGCCTGAAGGCAGGGAATTCATGGATGTTTGAGGACAGTGTGGCTTGAATAAAACCAGAGAGCAGGAGCATCCCGGGAGATGAGTTCAGGGAGAGGAGGGGATGTCGGAATGCACAGGGCAGATAAACCAGAAGAGGGACTGGCCTCCATTGGAGTAAGTCAGGGAGCCTTTGGAAATTACTGAGCAGAAGAATAATATATGAAACTTGTTTTAAGATGATTATTCTGGAACTTGTACTGAGAACAGGTGCTAAAAGAGTGAGTATGGAATCAGGGAAGCCAATTAGGATACTGTTGCAATAATTAAGTGGAGAGGTTTTGGCAGCTTGGAGCAGGGAGGTAGCAGAGGAGAGAAGAGAAGTGGTCAGCTTCTGAATACACCCTGAAAAAAATGACTGATAGATTTACTGATTGGATACCACGTGTTGTCCAGGCTAAACATTTGTGTCTCCCTGAAATGCATATATTTTGAAATCCTAACCCCAATGTAATGGTGTTGGTAGGTGATTAAGTATGGAGGGTGGAGGCTTCATGAACGGGATTAGTGCCCTTATAGAAGATACCCCTGAGAGCTCCCTGACCCCTTCTACCATATGAGGACACAGGCAGAAGATGGACATCTGTGAACCAGGAAGCACGCTCTCACCAGACACCGAATCTACCACAATGTCAAAATTCTGAGTGACCAGAACTGTAAGAAATAAATTTCTGTTGTGTATAAGCCATTCAATCTATGGTAGTTTCTTGCAGCAGCCAGAGTGAACTAAGACAGTGTATAAATGAGTACATTCCAGAATAACCCCAGGGGTTTTAGATTAGGAACAGGAAGAGAGAGTAGTGGTTAACTGAGATGGAAGACTGTAGAAGGGGAAGATTTGGGAATGAAGAACTGGATTTTAAGTTTGGGCCTAGTAAGCTTGAGACGTCTATTAGACATTCATGTGCAAATTTTGCAAAGGTAATTGGAAATATGTCTGGAATCCAGAGGAAATTCCTGGGTAAAAAGTATAGATATGGCTGTCATTAGCTTTTCTATTGTTCTTGGGACCATACAAGTGAATTTATCAGAGGAATCCTCAATAGAGAAGTCTAAACAATGAATTTTGGGGTATTCCAACAACAAGATATTATGAAGATGGGGAGGAATTGGTAGAAGAGACTGAGAAAGAGAGTCCAGTGAAGCAAAAGGAAAACTGGATAGTATGAAATCTTAGAAACCAAGAGAACACAGTGTTTCAAGAAAGAGAATGTTTAACTGTGTCAATGGTTTCTTACATTACAAGACAAAGAATGAGAATTGTCTGTTGGATTTAGTAACATGGTAGTCACTGGAATGAGCTCCAGACTATCACAATGTGTAAGACTCTCTATTGCCAGTAGAGATTCTTGCTCTTCTGCTAGTCTTGACAATCTAAGAGACTATATTGTGAACCACCTGTGGGAGGGAACTATACATGATCTCTAGCAGTTGAGGGTGGCCTCTAGCTGATAACAACAAAGCTGAAGCTCTCACTCCTACAGTTTCAAGGAGATAAATCCTGCCAACAACCTCAGTGTAGCCTGGAAGCTGATTCTTCTCCAGTCAAGCCAGGGGCAAGCTAACCTTTAACAGAAAGCCATGGGTCATGTCTGCAATCCCAGAATGTTCAGAAAAATCTGGACATTCGAAATTTTCAAATGCCCATATGTTCCCATCTCACCTCAGAGTCACCTTACTTACCAATCAAGGCCTTAACCTTGGCATAACAGACTTGTCAGGTTTCAGAATTAAATCTTATATGATACTCCACTACCAATTAAGTCCTGGACCTGATCTTTAGCTTTCTTTTTTCTCCTGCTGCAGCAGATGAGCCTCTTTGCATGCTGCCAAAGAAGCTTTCACTGTTTGTCTTAAGTTGATGATTTATTACCCTTGGCCTTTCATTACCTTTCTACCATGCTTAACAATCTCCAGTAACAGCTCTTCAATTCTATATTCTTATAATTAGTATTTCCCATAGCTCTGAATGCTTGAGACACTGGGTCTTTTGGGGTACTCTCTTCCATGGGTATACCCCGTCAAAGGCAGTTTAACAATCGCAGCATGGCAACATGCTCAGGACCCGTCATAACTCCATTTCCCACCTGCGATGCTGTCCTTCATGCCAACTTGGAGACTGATGCTGCAGTTCCAAAAGCTGGCTGTAGAATCTGCCCTCTAGCGTCACTTATCATACTGTTTACATTTCCTTCTCCGCTAAGCAGACTCTGAGATAAAGATGTGTACACGTGTTTTCTGTGGTAGGAATGGAGGTAAGGGGAGTAAGGCAAAGAAAGAAGTTGAAATGCAAAGCGTTTTTAACAGAGCAGAATCCTTAGATGATCTCACTGGGACAACAGAGTTGGGATGGCCATTCAGAGATGTCTCTGACTGAGGAAAAAAAAAAAATCCTGGATCTTTGTACCCCTACATCAATCAGTCATTGGATGCAAAACCCTGGGGACAAAGTATAATCTTGGTCAAGTCAGCTGTCTTTGGTGGAGGGCAATTCCTGTGAGGAGCAACTCAACTGTGAGCCAAGAACAGCCAGCCAGGATAACAGCTAGGTGACTAGATGCCTGTGCCCTGAAGCAGAGATCTGGACACGGCACTAGGGCAAGAAACGGTAATGCTGGAGAGAGCGAGGTAGCTCAGAGACGATGAAATTCAGACAGGTGATGAGTTGGTAGATCAGTGGGTCATAGATCCTAATGATGTCTGTGGATTGTTGGAGTCAGCAAACCAGAGGTAACAAACTGCAATAACAAGAGGTGGCATTTGGAGTGTGGGATGATTGTAATTGAGATTTTGAAAAGCTTCGTGCTCATAACCTTACATGACCATTTATTCTAAAGATTGAATCACTCGATCAGAAAGTCTGGTCATATATCAAACTACTTGCCAAATGAAAGCTTACCTATATATACCAGTGTACAGTTCTATTAGAACTGTATGCATTTAAACACACCCACATATACAATCTTAAGGGTGTGGAAGGCTACAATCATCTTTGTTCCAGTGCTGGTGACAAATTACATTGAAAAGTTTGGTGATAACTAGTTTGGCAGTTTTCAAATTATCTCAGTGGAAATAAATGGTGTTTTTGCATCAGAAGCAACTATCACTGTTTTTTCCCCAAATCTAGTTAAAAAGTGGATATTAAAACACAAGTAACCAAATATTCTTATTCTTATTCTTATTTGTCTATACTACTTCCTAGTCTCTGAAACTCTTTATCACAATTGAAATGTAGAGGTTCTTTGGCAAGGAAAGTTTGCTGTTTTTTTAATGGAAATTTAGCTGATTTGCAATGTTGTATTAATTTCAGGTGTACAGCAAAGTGATTCAGATACACACATATACATGCATACTTTGAGATTTTTTTCAGAAATATATATACGTATAGTATGTATACATACACACACACACATACTTCTTCAGATTATTTTATAGGTTATCACAAAACATTGAATACAGTCCATTGTGTTATATAGTAGGTCCTTGTTGGTTATATTTTTTATACAGTAGTGTGTATAGTTAATCCCAAACTCCTAATTTATCCTCTCCCCTTTCTCCTTTGGTAACCATAAGTTTGATTTCTATGTCTGTGGGTCTGTTTTTTTTTTTTTAATATTAAGCTCATTTGTAATATTTTTTAATTTTTAGATGCTACATGTAAACAATATTATATATTTTGTCTTTCTCTGTCTAGCTTACCTTACTCAGTATGATAATCTCTAGGTTCACGGAAAGGAAATCTCTGCACAAGAAATAGAAGTTTGTAGACTTCACGTGCCAAAGAAAAGTCTGCAAACTTTTAAATTCCAATTAGAATATGCTTCATTGGGAACTTCAATTTTTCATCCATTTCCAGCAGAAACTCACCATCCTCCACTAAATTTTTAAGGCTGCCAGAATAATTCAGGATGAAATGGCTACCTGCACACAGACATGAGGCAATGATGTGAACTTAATCAAAATTAGAGACTGAAAAGGATATTTGATCTATTCCTTCCTAAGGGGTAGATATTTCCTACAATCCAATAAACTTTTATTTAAAAAATTCTACCTCTGATTCTGTAGCTGTACTTATACATGCAGGCATATATTCGTATATGAACAGCTCTATTCTGGATAAAATCAGGTAACCAGCGGTCCCCAACCTTTTTGGGCACCAGGGACCGGTTTTGTGGAAGACAGCTTTTCCATGGATGGGAGGATGGTTGAGGGGTGATTCAAGAGCATTACATTTACTGGATATTTTACTGCTGTTATTATATCAGCACCACCTCAGATCATTAGGCATTAGATCCCGGAGGTTAGGGGGGACCCCTGAGGTAAACTCCCACTGCTTGACTTTTTTCAGAGCACCATGAATGCTTTCCCTTAATATTCGTGATTGATTTTTCCATTTGTGTTGAGAAAGTATTGTGTATCCTAAAGCCAAGATCCCAAATGGCATGAACAAGAAGGGCAGATAATCTTACAAATGTGTGTAGAATACTGAGTAGACAAGAAGGATAAAAAGAGAATTTATATAAAGTCAAGAGTGAGAAAATAGAATTAATGATTTGACATCTATGTTATCATCTACTTTTCTGAAAATGCTGTTCTCCTTCCTTTTTTTTTTTTTTTTCATTCTAATCTTAATCTTTCTTTCAGAGTTTTTGAGACTACTTGACAGAAGATGGTTGAGTGGTTTGGCCAGTATGAATATTCAATCAGATCACTTTTGGGCAGCCTTCAGGATTATCTTTGCTCCTTATCTCCATCACAGATGATAGAATGTTCTAATGCTATTCAGTAATTTGAACGGAATCTGACTAAACCAGCATATGAAAGATATTTTTCATGAAAAAAACTTATGCACAATGGACAAAAAGAAACTATAAACCGATCTTGCTTTCATGGAAGAAAGATAAAATTACATACAGTTAGGAAGCTATAAAATCCTAATGAATATTTCCTGTAGCTCCTCCAGAGAGTCCAGGATTGGGAAAAGGGCACAACTGCATCATTCTAGTTATTGAAAAACTTCAAAAGGAAATACACTACATTATTGATACAATACTTGATAGTATTAGTGGTGGCCACATGGATTTCCATGTATATCTTGGAATACCTGTATATTATTCCATGTATATTATAATCTTCCTTTTTCTGTATGTTTGCAGTATTTCATAGTAAAATACTGTAGAAGAAACTTAGGGAAAAATGATAATATTAAAGTTGAACTGTATGGAATTTGTTGTCTTCAATTGTGTTTGCCCCAGGAAAATAGCAGTTTTCTATGGTTCTAGATAATAGCATAGGCACTTGAAATAGCTTCTTCCTAAAACCACTCATGGAACACATTTTTTTTGAAATTTAGTATTTTAGTCAGTGTGGTCCAAAGAAGAAAAACATGCTTACAAGGTACAGTAATAGATAATTATTTCAGAAATACAGTTTCTCTAGAGTCAATGTTTATTTTGTAACCAGTGATGTTACTAGTGCATCCATATTACAGAAAATCTCATAAAATGTTAACTCTATTCCTGAACATCAATGTAAAATATCAATGCAAAACAAGAAGGGTGGCTTTAATATGATTGCTTTCTTGGGTGAAATTAGGAATCTTTAGGCTATTCTAAACAGAGCAAATGAAAATTATTTGAAGTGTTTGAGAAATTGAATATTGGGTTTCTAAATGTCCGAATTTTCTGAACCTGTGACTATGCCACCTTACATAGCAAGAGAAATTTTGCAGATGTGACTAAGTATCTTGAGATGGGGCAATTAGCTGGATTATCTGGATGAGTCCAAGGTAATCACAAGGGTCTTAATAAGAGGGAGGCAGGAGGGTGAGAGTCAGAGACACCATTTGGATGGAAGCAGAGAGAGAAAAGGAGATGTGATGATGAAAGCAGTGGTCAGAGTCATGTGGACCCATGAGATTCTAGAATCTGGAAATGGCAAGGAAATAGATTCTCCTCTAGAATCGCCAGGAAGAACACATTCCTGCTGACTCATTTCAGGTTTCTGGCCTCCAAAATTGTAAGAAAATAAGTTTGTATTGTTTCAAACCCCTAGACTTATGACAACATGTTATAGTGGCAAGAGAGAATTAATGCAAAGCATTTTTTAAAAGGAAGTATTTCTGGGTTCCCCTGGTGGCTCAGTGGTAAAGAATCTGCTGCCAATGCAGGAGATATAGGTTTGGTCCCTATTCCAAGAGGACGCCACTTGCTGTGCAGCAATTAAGCCCATGCACCACAACTGATGAGCCTGTGCTGTAGAGTCTGGGAACCACAGCTACTGAAGCCTGCAGGCCCTAGAGCCTGTGCTCTGCAACAAGAGAAGCCTGAGCACCACAGCCAGAGAGGCTCCCCCACTTGCTAAAACGAGAGAAAAGCCCGTGTAGCAATGAAGACCCAACATGCCAGAAACAAAGAAATTAAATTATTTTAAAAAAGGAAGAATTTCCTTTACCTTTTTAGTTCTCATGCGCTCAGTGGCATATGCACATATTAAAAATATTTGTTAGATTCATTTCTGAAAGTAGAGGTTTAAAGTTATCTCAAAGGCCTTTTGAATTAACAAACCTTTCAGTGCTTGTAGCAACCCACTCCAGTATTCTTGCCTGAACAAAATCCCATGGACAGAGGAACCTGGCAGGCATGGGGTTCCAAAGAGTTGGACTCAACTGAGCACTTTTTTTTTTTTTCAGTGCTTGAATTGAATTTCTTCATCCTTATATACCGCTGGGGATAGCAAATCCAAATATTTGGGTGAGTTTGCTCAGATGTATGAAAAATATCTTTCTCTCTATGGGTTTCTCCCATTGATATTAGTTCTACACTAAATAAGACCAACACCTATCTTACAGTGTATTTCACTAAAATGATGGAAGACAACTACTGGGCCCTTCTTCTCTGTCACATCACAAAAAGTGCTTCGATTTACTGGCTCAAAAATCATTTCCCCCAGTGTTATTTAGATATTGGAGTGCATCATCATCAAGAATTTCTCAGTTTCTGGAAACAAATCATGATTGTTTCAAACTTGTCATGGGTTGCTTTATTCTCTTGTACCACAGATTAGTCCTAGGTAGTTATCTAGGCCCGTTCTAACAATGGCACAATACGGTATTCTGCTATTTTTTCTCAGTCGAAAAAAAAAATAAAAGCAAATGAAGAGAAAGTCACCTTTTTTATTTGGACATCAGTTTGTTTAAAGATAACATAGCAGGCATCTTGCAACCTTGAGGGGTCAAACCACAGAATAAAAGGCAGAACGTTGAGAATAATGGAGCAGAATGATAGAATGAACTTAGGCCCTTGATAACTTGATAACATCATTTAAGAACTGAACTGATGCTTGAAGCACCAACTTTTAGACTTCTTGGCTTTGGAGATAATAAAATAACATACCATTGTTTTAGTCAGCCAGGTCTGCTATAATGAAATACCACAGACAGGGTGGCTTAACCATAGAAGCTCATTGTCTGAAACTCATAGTTCTGAAGGGTGGAAGTATGAAATTGGGGGGCCAGCAATGTTTGGCTCTGGTGAGGTTCCTCTTCCTAGTTTGCAGAATACACTTCTCGCTGTTTCCGTAACATGGTAAACAGAGAGTAAGTGAGCTCTAGGCTCTTCCTTTTCTTACAAGGACACCAATTCCATCATGAAGCCTCCATCCTTATGACCTCATCCAAATCTAATTACTTCCCAAAGGCCCAACCCCAAGGACCATCACAGTGGGGAATGGGGCGGATGGTTAGGACTCCAACTTATGAATTTGGGGGATACAAACATTTAGTCTGTGACAATTCTTTAAGCCACTTTTGGTTGAGTGTTCTGTTACTGTCAGGCAAAAGAACCCTAACTCTGACATTTCTACTCCAGGTCCTTCAATACTCTATTTAAATTGGGGGCAAAATTTTTCAGAGCTTTGGTTAATGTACACTGTTCCTCTTACATGTATCTTTATCTGTTTACAAGAGTGAGGGAAAGGCCAGAGGCCTTGGCCCAGGTTTAGTCTGACAAGACAGAAAGTGAGATTATGTTATCAGTGATTTTAGATTTTATGGTTCTATTACAGCTTCCCAGTGGCACTAGTGGTAGAGAATCCACCTGCCAATGCAGGAGACATAGGAGTCTCAGGTTTGATCCCTGTGTTGGGGAGATCCCCTGGAGAAGGAAATGGCAACCCACTCCAGTATTCTTGCCTGGAGAATTCCATGGACAGAGGAACCCGGTGGGCAGCAGTCTCTGGGACCACAGAGAGTCAGACAAGACTGAGTGACTGAGCATGCACACATAGTTCTATTAGATTGATTTCACAATTTCTTCATAAGCCTCAGTCTTTTGTTGACTCCAAATGAGTTCACCAGTGATTCTCTAGCATTTGCTAAACTATGTCTCATCTGTGATGTAATTAATTATGCAGTTGACTTTAGGCACCCACGTAGATGATCTTAGTCCTGTTGATTTTAGGCCTTTTGGATCTTTTGAAGAAGTCTTATATTCTATTGGGTTATAGTATTCTTGAATTTTGATTTAAATTATTCCAAATATACAAACTCCTAGCCAGTCTCAGATGATCCACAGATTTGTGAATGTTGTTGTTGTCTGTTTTTAAATCAGCTCATTGTAGAAGACAGAGGTTTGTGTGATTCCATTTGAATTTCCCTTCAAGTCCATGAGGGCTCAGTCATCCAGTTGGTTACAAATGTCAATAGCTGCTCAAGAATCCCTTTTAGACTGTGATTCCCTTTAAAGCAAGGACCAGAACTTGTTCATCTTTTCCAGGTGTTGGGGATGCAGAGCATCTGGTTCTCAGTAGGAATCAACAGGATGTTTAATGAACTGGTCCTCTGCTCTTGCCTGCCTATTAGCAGAGCCTTCGAAGACTTTATAACATACCCGTGCCTCACCTTACTCCAGCAGAATCAGATACTTTGTTAGGCCCAGGTACTGATAATTCCAAAAAGCTCCTCATGTAATTACAATGTTTTCTTATTGTTCCAAACTACTGATATATTGAATCACTCTTCTGTGACTCTGACTCAAATTCTTTTATTATGTCTGTAAATTTATCATACGCTAAGTATACTTTTTGTAATTTTTTTTCTCCATCACCTTTTGTTTTGATTTATAATGCATGTAACTATCTGCCTGTCTTCTTAGATGGTAAATTACTTAGGATCTCAGACCCTAGTTTGCTTTCTGTTACAAAGAGTACAGTATCTTTCATGCAGTAGCTATTCAAGAGGCTTAAATAGAAATAAAGAATGATGTTTACGAACAAACATTGGAAGTGATTTGCCTGTTCTTGGAAGAGGTCGCTGAATGCTGTACTGTTTTTATTTTGTTTTCAGTGATTACTCTCCTTTTGGAATTTATTTCCTTGGTGGTTTTTTAGATGGCCTTCTATTAGAGTTTTTTGTTTTGTTTTTGGCCTGTTTGTTAGCTTGTGTTCCCAGGCTCTTGCTAAAATAATGGGAGAGAACAGAGACTAACCAGTATTTGGCAGAGGTATTTTGAAGACAGAAAATTTCACCATGTGTCTGTCATATGCATGTTTGATGTTTATGTAGTGGATATTTGATGTAAGGACCAAGATTATGTACTTGCTGTGAACCCTTCTTGGCCATGGAAGTTGTGAATATCAGTGTATTTGAAGCATACAGGAAAGTAAGAAGTGCTACAGGAATGTATCAGGATGCTACAGTGACTTAGAATCGGGCAAGTCCAGAGTGAAATTTTTTCAGTATTTGAGTCATACGTATTAGAAACCCTCATTGCTTTCTCTATTTTGTTTTTACTGACTCAAGCATCTGATTATTATGCTTAGATGCTCTTGGATAATCTGACCACGAAATAGAAAGTAAGAAAACTCTACATATTGTATTTCTGACAACCAGTTTAAAATTATCCTCATGTAGGAACCAAATAAGTTTTCTATATAAAGGGCTTGCTTTATATCTATTGAAGAATGTGATGTCATCAAACTTGATTTCCTGGATTCATGCACTGAGCGATTTTTATTTTACCTTAAAAGACCAAAATAATAATGTTGAAATCTCTCTTATCCTAATTTTCCTGATTAAAATGAAGGAATTCAGCTAGGTGAGTGACTTTCCAAGGTCATAAAAAGCACTGTTAGTGTTGAATCTGGGTTCTTATACTTTCTTTCCATCCACATGATTTGGTTGCTTTAGAAAAGGAAACAGACATTAAAAGGACATATATAATGCTCTGTTAGTTTATGAAATCCTCTTACAATGCTGTATTGAACATCTATCTTTCCTACTTTCCCAGATTTGACATTTGATTAACTTTTGAAATTATTGAAAATATCCCTATCCCCAGCATGAAAAATTATATCATACCATCACTCACATGGACAAGATTTTGTTTCTTCTATTGCTCGGGATTCTATCAAAATTAAATGGCAGTGGTTTTTTGAATGGCATGTTTTGGGATCATAAAGTCATGACAACCTTTGTTTTTCATAAGGTTCACAGACAGAATAAACAGCCAAACAAATTTTTAAAATTCACTATCAGATGATATTTGAGCTTTAATCAATCATAATAAGAAAAGTTGTAATTATTTAGTACAAAGCACATATGCTGGCTGAAAGTTTCATGCCTCTTCCAAATGATATTTTAGAAATGAAACAGTGAAAATCTGATTTGAACCAAAGTTATGTTTATCTTGGAGGCAGCATGATTCATTAGAAAGACTAAGAAATTTGAAGCCAAACTGGGCTTCAGGAATCCAATCTGAATTCTGTCACTTTCCAGCTATGTGACTTTGGAATAGTTCCCTAACTTTTCCAAGACCACTTACCTCATCTGCTAGATGAGAATAACACTGTCAGGGTTATATTTAAAGTTAAAAGAATATATGTAAAAATACCATGCATGTAGAAGTCACATGTTTCCCCAGAGAGAGTTGAGAGATTCATATTGATTATAAACAACTTCCAGGAAAACGGCTAACATCAGATTCTGATAAGATCTATGCAGTTTCCATGAATGTCTTACATTCAGCAGGCCCAAGAATTAATTTTCTCAGCAAAACAATGGTTTCTTCTTGCCCGCTCAAAAGTTGAAAGAATGAGTTGTCTAATTGCAACCTTACTTATCTTTTGCACATGCTCATCTTATGTCATACTAAGGCTTGCTGCCACAACAAACTTCTGTGACTGAGAGAAGGCAAGGAAAGGGTTGGCTAATGCTTTCTAAAGCTTAATCCTCTTTCTATGAAACTAGGCTAACTGAAAATGTATTTTACTTTTAAGAAAGTAGAGAAGAAAGCACCTTAAGAATTACTGACATTTCCATAGTGACACCTAATTCAAACAATATATTCACTAATTATGATACCACTACTTATGATGGAGTTACTTAAGTAATCTGAAAATGTACCAAGAGAGAATATCTGGATTTCCTAAGTGTTGGCTTAGTATATAAGAAAGTGAAGTGTTAGTCATTCAGTCGTGTCCAACTCTTTGTGACCCCATGGACTGCAACCCGCCAGGCTCCTCTGCCCATGAATTTCCAGGCAAGAATACTGGAGTGGGTTTCCATTTCCTTCTCCAGAGGATCTTCCTGATCCAAGAATCAAACCAGTGTCTCCTGCATATGAGCCACATAGACACTGACCCTAGAGTCATTTATGCTGGTGAAGAGAGACAGGACTCTAGGAAAGTTCAAGCCATGGACAAAACTTAAAGTTGTATATGCAGTAGAGGAAACCTTCATCTTCATTTTCTGAACTATTTTTTTCACTATGAAGAATAAAATAAATATATATTATTAAAAAGGCCACAAGCCAAAGATTTCTGCTTCTGGCCAAGATGGAGCCACAGGAGCCAGGTTTACCCTCCTGCCTGAATCAGTCAGGAAATGAACAAAATGTATGATGAGATGAACATTACAATTGCTGAGGTCATTACTTGGAAAATGTTTCCAGGCCAAGGTGCTGTAGGAAGAATCCAGATGGAGCCTGGGAGAATCCCTGAGTTGAGGAAAGAGACCTGCAAGTATGGAAAGACCAAAGCAACTGAGGTCCACAGGACCGAGTTCCAGAGAGGTGAAAACTGCATAGGAAAATAATTTCAAAGAGCTGTAAAGGGTTCATCTCAAGTATTCAGTGGAATACTAATAAAAATTTGCTTGACAAAACTACTTAAGTTTGGGGAAAGACCCACCTGAAATGATTAGAAATAATAGAATCTCAGAGTGAAATTGAAGTCACTCAGTCATGCCTGACTCTTTGTGACCCTGTGGACTGTAGCCCACCAGGCTCCTCCGTCCATGGGATTCTCCAGGCAAGAATACTGAAGTGGGTTGCCATTTCCTTCTCCAGGGGATCTTCCCAACCCAGGGATCGAAACCAGGTCTCCTGCATTGTAGGCAGACGCTTTAACCTCTGAGCCACCAGAATCTCAAACAGAACCAGAAATAATGCTTACTTTCAGAAGCCAGTTTGGAAAACATCTTCATAATCCCTGAGGCAGTGAAGAAAATAAACACGAGTCTATCCTCAGTCATGGAGCATAAATTGCCCTGTATTAAGCACTGCTCTTAGTCTTATAAATCTTAAAATCAAGACTGAAAGTATCACATCGATTCCAAGGATATTAAATGCATTTTAGAATAAAGCTTTAAAATATTTGTAGAAATACAAAAACATTCAGCATAAAAAATATATGATGTGGCTTCTGATAAAAATTCAAGGCTTGCAAAGAAGCAGGAAAATATAGAGATAAAAATCAAAATCAACTCCATGCAAACACAAATGTTAGAATTAACAAAAAAGAACATTAAAAGAGTCATTATAATTTTATTCCATATGTTCAAACAGTTCAGTAGAGTCATGGAAAATACATTTAAGTCCCATAATGGATTTCTAAAGACTGAAAACTTTCATGCATAAGATAAAAAATATGCAAGATAGGATTAATGGCCAATTAGACGTTATAGAAGAAAATATTAGTAAATACATAGTGATAGAATTGTTAACATTGAAACACAGAAAAGAGAATAATAAAATAAAAAAAGAAACAGAGCATCAGTTAGCTGTGAGACAACTTCAAGCAGCCTAATGGGCAGGTAATGAAAGTTCCCTAAAGAGAGACAGGTGGGTTGGTGGATAAGCAAAGAAAAAATAATTGAATAATGAATACAATTTTCAAAATTTTATAAAAGCTATAGACTTACAAATCCAAGAAGCTTAATTAATGCCCAGATAAGAAACATGAATAAAACTATACCCAGACTATTAATAGCAAAAACCAGTGAGGAAGATGAATTTATAAAACAAATCCGAGTAAAAATATGTTGCATACAAAGTAATAAAGATATTCACTTGCAAACAGTGTAAGACAACAGTGAATCAATAAATCATATATCTGATAAGAGATTAAAATCCACAATATATAAAGAATTCATACAACTCAATAACAAAAATCCCCAAACTGATTTTTAAAAAATGGGTAAGTACCTGAATAACCATTTTCCCAAAGAAGACATAATGATGGTCAACAGGCACGAGCAGGTGCTCAGCATCTAATCATGAGGGAAATGCAAATAAAAACTACAATGAGATATTACCTCACACCTATTAGAGTGGCTACTTTCAAAAAGACAGGAACAAAAAAGTGTTGGTGAGGATGTGGGATAAAGGGAACTGGTCACACACCGGTGATGGGGATGTAAATTGGTGCAGCAATAATGAAAGACAGTACGGAAGCTCCTCCAAAGATTAAAGATAGAGTCACCGCATCATCTAGGGGTCTCACTCTCGGGTATATATTAGAATTACCACATGGTCCAGGGGTCTCACTCTCGGGCATATATTAGAATTACCACATGGTCTAGGAGTCTCACTCTCGGGCATATATCAAAACAAAATGAAAGCAGTGTATTGAAGAGATATCTGCACTCCCATGTTCACTGAAGCACGATTCACCATAACCAAGATATGAAAGCAACCTGTCTGTCAATGGATGAATGGCTAAAGGAGAAGTGGTACATATACACAGTGAAATATTATTCAGCCATGAGAAATAAGGAATTCCTACTATTTGCGGCCATGTGGATGATCTTGAGGGCATTATGCTAAGTGAAATAACTCAGACAGAGGATGAGAAATACTGCACGAAATCACTTATATATGTTTAACAAGTCAAACTCACAGAAGCAGAGTAGAAGCGTAGGTGCAGGAGGTTGGGGCGGGAGTGGTTAGGAGAGGGTGGTAAAAGGACGCAAAAGTTCAGCTATGAGATGAGCTAGGTCTGAGGATCTAATGCAAGAATGGTGACTATAAATGATACCATTGTATTGAATAAATGAAACTTGCTAAGAGAGTAGAACTTGAATGTTCTCACCAAAAAACAAACAAAAAAATGTGAGGTCCTCGATGTGCTAATTAGACAGAAGGAATCCTTTCCCGATACATATGTATGTCAAGTCACCGTGATGGACACTTAAAGCATCTTACAATTTTATATGTCAGTTAAACCTCAGTAAAGCTGAAATGAATAACATATACTATAAGCCCTATAAAATCACTAAAAATGATTTATAATAAGCCAACAATGGAGATAAAATGAAAAAAAATCCAAAAGGAGACAGGAACAAAAGGAAAAAGGGAGACAAATAACAGAGAGGATAAGCAGAAAACAGCAGGATACTAGTTTTAAACTCATGCGTAAAATCACGTTAAACGTAAGTGGTCAAGTTAAAGGGCAGAGATTATCACATGGAACTTAGAAATGCAAGATCCAACTACATGCTGTCTAGAAGAAACGCACTTCAAATATAAAGACACAAATAACAATAAAGGATAGAAAAAATATTTACCATTTAAACAGTAATAAAAAAACTGGAGTGGCCACACTTATACAAAACAAGATTTCAGAGCATATAATACTTCGAAGGACAAAGTTTATTTCATAATAATAAAGACGTCAATTCTCAAGAAGATATAGTCTTAAATGTTTATTCATTGAATAACTTAGCTCCAAAATATGTAAAGCAAAACCTGACACAACCTTAAGGAGAAAGAGAAGAATTCACAATTACAGTGGGAGATTTTAATACCTCTCTTGATAAATTATCAACCAAGTAGACAAAAAAAAAACCCATAGAGATGTAGATTTGAACAACTCCATCCACAACTTTATCACATCAACATATATTTTTCCAGTGTCCAGAAAACATTTATCAAAGTAAACCATAAACTTGTCAATAAAACAAATCTCAACAAATTTAAAATAATTCAAGTCAAACATATTATGCACTTTTATCAAAACAGAGTTAAATCGCAAATCACAGAAGAAAATTTGTGGACTCTAAAATTCATATGGAATGGCAAAAGATTTAGAGTTGCCAGAATAACTGAGAGAAAGTAAAGGTGGAAAACTAATACTGGATGCTTTTAAGACCTATGGTAATCATAAAAAAGTGATATTGGTGTAAAGATAGACACATAACAATAGAACAGAATAGACATTTGAAAAGAAGACCCACGCATATATGGATAGCTAATTTTCAACAAGTGTTACTCACTCAGTCGTGTCCGACTCTTTGTGACCCCGTGGACTGTAGCCCACCAGACTCCTCTGTCCATGGGATTCTCCAGACAAAATATTGGAGTGGGTTGCCATTTCCTTCTCCAGGGGATCTTCCCAACCCTGGATTCGAACCTGTGTCTCCCACATTCCAGGCAGATTCTTTACCATCTGAGCCACCAGAGAAGGCACACAAATGATCTAGTAGAGAAACTATTTTCAACACATGATGCTGACGCTACTGATATCTATGTGAAAGAAAGGAGAAAAGGAAGAAAGAAAGGTAATGGAGAACACTGAATCATACTCCCATTGTGTACAAAAAGTAACTAAAAAAGAATCATAAATCTCGACATAATACCTAAATGACAGAATTTTTAGGAAAAAACAGAGGAAAAATTTTATGACCTAGGACTAGGCAAATATTTTTCAGATATGATACCAAAGCCTGACTCATAAAATAATAAGTTTATATAATGGATTGTTTATATACAATTTATAAACTTGACTTTATATACAGGGCTTCCCTGGTGGCAGTAAATTATCTGCCTTCAATACAGGAGACCTGGTTCAGTCCCTGGGTTTGGAAGATTCCCTGGAGATGGAAATGGCTACGCACTTTAGTATTCTTGCCTGGAGAATTCCAATGACAGAGGAGCCTGGCAGGCTATAGTCCATGCGTTGCAAAGAGTCGGACACAGCTGAGCAACTAACATTTTATACTATACTTTTTATGCTGAAGTGCATCAAAATTTAAAGCTTCTGCCCTGTGAAAGTCATTGTTTAGAGAATGCAAAGACAAGCCACAAACTGGGAGAAATATTTGCAAACCACATTTGATGAAGGACCTGTATCCAAAATATAATGCATAAAGAACTCTTAAAACTTAATAATATAAACCTGATTACAGAATCAGGGAAAGACATGAACAAATGTTTCGAAGACCACATAGAGCTTGCGAATAATCATGTGAAAACTCACTAGTGTTTGGGGAAATGCAAATTAGAACCACAATGATATTTCACTCCTAGAATGGCTAAAAGCATAGACTGGCTACAGCAAATGCTGGCAATAATGTGGAAGGGTTAGAATTACTATTCATCACTGGTGGTAATGTGAAACAGGATAGCCACTTTGGAAAAGTTAGGTATTTTCTTCAGAAAGGTAGGCATATACTTATCATTAATTCAGCCATTCCACTCCTAATTATTTCCCTGAGACAAATGAAAGCATATGTTCATAGAAACTTTATTTGTAATAGACAAAAAAATGGACATAATTCTGATGTTCATCAACATGTAGCTGGATAAACTGTGGTATCTACATATAACGAAATGATAAACGATAAAGAAGACCCACTGATAACACAAAACATGGGTGAGTCTCAAAAGTAATTATGCTGAAAGAAGCCAAAGAACATATATAGTATTATTCTATTTATATAAAATTCTAGAAAATTCAAACTCATCTATAGTGGTTGTCATCCTCCCATTTTTGCTTGGGGGAAAGCAAGACAGGAAGGGGTAAAGGGAAAGGAAACTTTGTTGGTGGTGGGTATATGCTCATTATCTTGATATGATAATTATTTCAGGGATTTATACAAAGGTCAAAATTGACCAAATTGTATACTTTAAACATATGCAGGTCATCTCCAATTAAACAAACAAACAAACAAAATTAGAAACAACCCACTAAGCTACACATGATTCTCTAACCAAAGAACAAATGCCTACACACTACAACAGCATTATCAAGTTTTATTTCTACAGTTATATTTCTCTAGCTTTCATTATAGAAAGCACATAGAAGCTCACTACTGTTCCATATGCTTCATTAAATCTTCAAAATAGATCAATGAGATTCTGTACGTCTTGTTTCCAACTCCTTCCCCTACCCTAAATCCCACAAATGTATGCCAAACTTGGAAATAAGGTATTCCTCTGAGGTGCATCTTTAAAAATCAGCATACAATCAAAGCAAAGGTCTGCAAAATCTCTACTCAGGGTCAAGAATGTTTCTAGATAGAAACATTTGATTACACTTTAAATGTCAACCTGATTGAATTTCCTAAGGAAAGAATATACCAATTGTGAAGAGATTTGCCACCAACAATAGAAGCCTAGGTAAAGAAGCATTTTTCAGGCCTTCTTTTCCATGACCACTAAACAGTATCCAGCCCAAGAACTTGACCAATCCAATTCTGGGGGCAACTATATCCTTGGTATGAGGCTAGGTTCATGGATCTAAGTGTATGAACTCAAATATCTAGACTTGAGATAGTTAAATATTTTGTATCTTCAGAAAGCATCCTCTGAATAACAATTCAGCTTCTAAAAGACTGCCTTCAAGGAGATAGTGGGCTGGCCAGAGAACCCCAGTGTCCCGTGGTAGTTATAGTTTCAACTTAAATGAAACACGGGCTTTCAGAAATTATTCCCTCATCTCTGTGTGCATGGCTAATATGCAGCTTCACTGGGAAGACTGTCCTTCTGTCCTTCTCTTTGTCACTGAGCCTGCAAGATGGAGATGGAGAACGAGGCTTTGTAACACTCATCATGACAATGCAAGTTCATGGGGACCTGGCTGCAGCTGTCTATTGTCTATGAAAATTTCTTTGATTATATTCCCATTTTGGGATTTCTCCAATTAGATATTGTAATTAGCCATTTCATAGATGAAAAAACTGAAGCTGGTGTTATTTTTCTCCTTCTAGTTCACCCAGTAGTAAAGGAAGAAGTTTAGGATCCTACTCAGTACTTCTGACCTTGCCTGCAAACTCCCTTTGCTGCTTCCTGCTAATAAAATTTGGTCACTGTTAAGAGATTTAACTTTGTGATACCTGTAGGTGCTGGTTGAAGGCCTGAGATGGAGAGCTGATGATTGGTTGATGGAGGTGGAACAGAGAGGAACCATTTCTTAAAAGGCATCTACAAAACACATAAAGGCGCTAATGTCTTAAACTGTCAGCCTAAACCCTGCCTTTCTGATAGCAAGAGCAGACATTGCCAAGATCAGCTTCATAGCATCTATTGACTTGTTCAACCTCTGTGGGTCTCTGCTTTGACTCAGGAATAATGTGTGTGCATGTGTGTGCTCCATCTGTTTCATGAATGCAAATAGGCATGACTAGGTGAGTGTTGGTGGTTCTCTTTAGACACGGTTGGTAATTGGAAATGATTCTGCTTCAGCATCAGATGCTGAGCTGGGATCTGATTGGGAATTAGTCCATGCTTCACCACAAGATAAACCTCAAGGGCTGGGATTATCAGCCTTAGTTTAGCGGCGA
Source organism: Okapia johnstoni (assembly GCA_024291935.2). Lineage (NCBI taxonomy): Eukaryota > Metazoa > Chordata > Mammalia > Artiodactyla > Giraffidae > Okapia > Okapia johnstoni. The sequence goes on from CM044327.1 coordinate 26,852,167, forward strand.
GCTCCATTACAGTTCATCATATGTGACCGGATGTCTTGGGGGACCTGGAGGGCCCTGCTAACACATTCAGGATATATCAGCCTGAGTGGCTTATATGTAAAAAGAGAGGAGTGAGGCAACTTTTTCCCCCCACTGGGCGAAAGTTGAGGTGATTAAAGTTGACAGAGCTAATCTGTTGTTGGGATCAGTATGACAGTTGGTTATCTCTGCATATTTAAGGATGACAGCCTCACCTCAGACTGTCTGCTTCCCAAATGGAAGCGTCAGCATTTACCTGTCGTGCTTAGTAAACTGCAGTGCACAGATCTACCATCGACCCATCATCCAAGGGGGAGGTGAGGGGCTGGTATCTCGTAAGGAATGAGAACTAGAATGTTAAAGCCTTTAGTGAAAAGAATTCAACTCAAAGTAATTGGTGAAAAATGGTACAGATGAATTTATTTGCAACACAGAAATAGAGACACAGACACAGAGAACAAACATATGGATACCAAGGGGGCAAGGGGTAGGTGAGATGGATTGCGGGGGGTGGGATTGACATAGACAGACTACTATGTATAAACCAGATAACTAACGAGAACCAACTATAAACGTTTTTAAAATCTAGCAGCAATAAAAAATGTGGCCTTTACTATGGAATTAGGGTCAACATTCCTTGAGGGCAAGAACTGTATTCTTCTTTTCAGTTTTTGTACCACGGAAGAGTAACTGGCTTATAGTAAGTATTCAATAAACATTTACAGTATTTCACTGAATCATGATTTGGGAAAGAAAGCCAAATCACAATTCAGAGTTGTAAGAATTTTGTTGCATTGATTTGGTTCAATATTTTCCAATTCAGTCCCACCTCCCTGTGATTCATTACCCACAGGGTTGAATTTACAATGGAAAGCTTGTTCTGGGTGGCTCTCTCTACTTATACACATTTATTTGTAATATATTTTATTTATGCATTTTAAATATTTTATTTATATAAATTTATGTATATTAATTCATACATATTTATTTACATTGCATTTATTAATATAAAGGATGAGGGAAGCAGTGCCAGGCAGAAAGGAAGTCTGTCTTAGGAGGATATTACGGTGGAGATAATCTCTAGTTTCTCAAGAAGCCTGCAGACTATGCAACAATGACATGTTGGCTGTGTTAGTTTTAATTTTACTTATTTAGTTTTGGCTGTACTGGGTTTTCATTGCTGCGCAGGCTTTCCTCTGGTTGCAGCAAGCAGGCGCTACTCTCTAGTTGAGGTGCGTGGGCTCCTAATTGTGGTAGCTCAGCTGGTAAGGAATCCATGCGCAATGAGGGAGACCTGGGTTCGATCCCTGGGTTGGGAAGATCCCCTGGAGAAGGGAATGGCAACCCACTCCAGTATTCTGGCCTGGAGAATTCCACGGATGGTATAGTACATGGGGTCACAAAGAGTCGGACACGACTGAGCCACTTTCACTTTCACTCTCGTTGCAGAGCACAGGCTCTAACGTGCACAGGCTTCAGTAGCTGTAGCACATGGGCTTGGTAGTTGTGGCTCTCAGGCTCTAGAGCACAGAGGCTCAGTAGCTGTGGCACATGGGTTTTGTCTGCGGCATGTGAGATCTTCCCAGATCAGGGATGAAATCCATGTCTCCTGCATTGGCAGGTGGATCCTTATCCACCGAGCCACGAGGGAAGACCTGAATTGTTTTAAATCTTTAAGACCATACCGCTGAGTCTCTAGACTTTGGCTTTATTTCAAAATTCTGTAAAATATATAAATAAAATGTAGTGTCCTAGCCTTAACTATTTGGTTTAGATCTTGTACATACCTATTAGTTTTCTACAGATTTTTTATTCTTATATTTTATAGCATTTTGGTATCACAGTTAAATTGATACTTTAACAATTCTTACAAGGTGAGTTATTTTACTTGACCATTTACCTTATATTTTTATATTCTTGAACTGATTATAACTATTATAATTATATATGTTATATAATTACATTATAATTATGTTGAATCTGTGACTCTAGTATTTCGTCATACTTTAAAGTATTCAAATTAAGTCACTTGTGATGCCTTAAATAATTATATTATATGTGACATATGTGCACAAGTGTATGTAATACATAAGTATATTCAAACTTTAAAAATTTAATCTGTGAGAACTAATGACATGAGCATTGTTATAAAACTTTGAATATGGGATTTCATGGGCAAAGAATACTAACAAAAAGTAAAGTATATGACAAAACATTTGCCTGATACTTCAGAGATAGAGAAGGCTAGTTCATTTTTGATTCTGTGCTGATAGTAGCTAATAGCTTTGACTCTAAGTTTGAATTGTTGAAAAGTGAAAGGAATGTATCAGGTGTTTCTATACACATATTTTCACCTGGAAGCAACACAAATGATCTCTGAAAAGTGAATGTATTAATTTTTCTCCAAATTAATTCATCCATCAATACATTTATCAATGCCAACTATGTATTCAATAGAATTCATTATGGTAGGCAGAAAGGAAAACACAAAAATAAATGGCATATTACCCATCCTTACAGAGCTAATAGTTCATTTGAGGAAAAAAAAGTTCAAGTATGTACTTTTTTTGTTCTGTTTTACACTACCATGTAGAATGTGTTGATGGCTATAAATAAGATTAAAACACAAACCTTAACTCCAGAGACTTATAGTATAGTAGGAAAGATAAAGCAAGCATATAAATACATTTAGTGATGGAGTATGAAATTTATTATTAAAAAGATCTAAATAAAGTGCTATGGAATTTGAAAAGAAAAGTGAACATATGTAATATCAGCGGTTTCATTGAGCAGATGGCCTTTCAAATAAAGTTTGACTGACATGAAGTACCAATTGCTTTCTAGTTATGTTCAATATTTTTAAGACACCTAGCAAAGTTTGACAGTCTGTCAATTTCTCTTAATGGTTGTAATTTCAGATAGCTCAGGAGAGAAGTCATGACAGAATGTGACGTGAGTGTCTGTGTGTGTGACATGGAGAAATGTGATGTTATAGGATATTGATAGATGATGTCTACTTTTTCAATCTCTTCCAAGTCCATGAATTTAAATAAGCACATATTTATCATTGACTATCTGACCTATCTTTAGGCCAGAACTTTCCTCTGAGTTTCTAGTCTCACAAACCAAATGCCAATTTAACACATTAGATATTTTAACACCCACTCCAGTATTTTTGCCTAGAAAATTCCATGGACAGAGGAGCCTGAATGGCATCAGTCTGTGTGGTAGCAAAGAGTTGAACATGACTGAGTATGCACACACAAACACACACAAACTCAACATGTGTACAATTATACTCTTGATCTTCCCTTTAGTCCTGGCAGTGGTGGTTCAGTAGTTAAGTCATGTTGATTCTTTGCCACCCCATGGACTGTAGCCCACCAGGCTCCTCTGTCCATGGGATTTCCCAGGCAAGAATACTGGAGTGGGTTGCCTTTTTTCTGACTATGTTCTTTCTGGTATATTGTAATTTTTTTTTTAGTTGGGAGGATGGTGGTTAAAGAATGGGCTGTATTGAAGAAAATTAAAATTTACAGAGCCATGATAGTCAGAAAAAAGGCACAGAGCCTCCACTCTCTCATCATCTCATGAAGAGGTGAGCTAAATGCCAGAGTGTAAGTGGGTCTCAGTAAAGAGAACATACCCTTGACAATTCCTCTCTTTACAGGGTAGACATAAAGGAACAGTCTTGTCAGTGGGGGCTACACAAGCTGTGGAGCAATAGGCCAGTTGGATTTGGAGTGCCATTGGTTCACAGGAGTTGTCTAGGATGGCCAGCTGCCCAAGGAATGTTACAAAGACACCAGTCTCATGAGAACCTAGTTTGGGTGCAGCTCCCTATCTTCCAAGAGACGGGGAGCCCTCAGCCCCAGCTAGCTCATTCTCCATGCAAACCTCAGACATGTCCAACTCTTTTGTGACCCCACAGACTACAGCTGCCAGGCTCTTTTGCCCATGGAATTCTCCAGACAAGAATACTGGAGTGAGTTGTCATTCCCTTCTCCAGGAGATCTTCCCAATCCAGGGATCAAACCTGGATTTCCTTCATTGCAGGCAAATACTCTGAGCCACCAGAGAAGCCCTCCAGGCAACCCAGAACGAACTATTAAGGTCATAATCTGACAGTTCTGCTCATTTTGTGCAGGGGCTACTGCAGTGGTCTAGACTGGGTGTTGGAAAACTTTTTCTGCAAAGGGCCATATGGAAAAGAATTTTGACTTCATGAAGCTGTATAGTTTCTGTCACAATGAAATAGTTCTGCTCTTGTAGCAGCCAAAGACAGTATGTAAACAGTATATAAACAAATGGGTGTATTTGTGTTCAATGAAACTGCACTTACAAAAATAGGAGGTGGGCCAGGGTTAGCCCATGGGGTGGAGTTCTCTGATCTATGGTCCAGGGAGAGTAGATTATACCTTTTTTTGCCCTTGAAGTTTGGTGTGGTCACATAACATTGCTTTGGTCAATGGCGTATGAGAAGAAGTGACATGTGCCACTTCCAACAATCAGTCCTTAAGAGCTACTGTAAAACTTGTTGCATTCCTTTCCATCCTACCAAAGAAATCACCATTTCAGGTGGTGGACGAGTCATCAACTTCGTTTCCTACATGAATATGCCGTGCAACAGAGCCGCTATCCCACCTGGAATGGACATGTGGTGTCAGTGAGAACTGAATCAGTCTTTTAATTTTTTTGAGATACACTTCACACACCATAAAATTAATTCAGTGGTTTTTAGTAGATTCAGGGTTGTACAACTGGCACCACAGTACACTGTCAGAACATTTTCAATACCTGCAAAACAAACTCCATATACATCAGCAGTGATTTCCTGTTTCCCCTTACCTGAATCCCCACCTCGAACTCCAGGTGACCAGTAACCTATTTTCTATCTTAGAACCTCTGTTATCCACATCGTTAATAAATGGAAAATGCTTGTGTTGGAAGCATCACTCAGCTGATAGATTCATTGGTCGTCTTCTAGTGTTATCTTTATAAATGGCACCCATCACCACAAAAATCAGAAACAGAGAAGTTACTCATGATACTACTTAACCTCATTCCCCAGTCCAGCTTAACTATAGCTCCTACGAACTTTATTTTCTGGATATTTCCTGAATTTGTCTATTTCTCTCCCTCTCCATTGCTACCACTACGGTTCAAGATACTACCTTCACTTTCTTGTACTTTTGCTAGTGTTTTAAAATTTGTGACAGATATTAAACTTCAGGATTTGGAATGAGAAATCAGAATTCTTGGGAATTCTTTGGAAATCTTGACGTCAAAAATTACTCTTTATTTTTCATAACAATTTATGTGTTTTTTTGGTAAGGAGGTTGTAATGATGTATTTTAATAACATTCACATCTACTTAAAAGTAATGAATGGTTATAATAAAGCATGCATCATTTTTCTTTGATAGGATTGTACTAAAAGTTTCAGAGATGTCCTACAAAAAGTAATAATAAATGCATCATTTTTATAAATGTCACAACATATTGTGACAAGATCGTACATTTCAATAATATATAAAATTAATCTGTTTGATAAAAGACATTTAGTAACAGAAAACATTAAATAAAGGGAATATTATTACAAATTAAATGCCAAATAAAAATCATTTAGAAGTTGAAATATGAAATAATTAAGTTATTCTTAAAGTGAAATTTAAAAGTAACAAAAGCATTAATTGCCCTACTAGCCTAGATATTTGTCTTATGACAAATATTGCAGATGTAGAAAATTTTCTTACATTGTTCACTGGTAGTCAAATTTTTAAAAGTTTGCTCAGAAGAATTTTAATGTAGGTATTGAGGTACATGTTACTTCATATGACCTAATTTTCTTTAATCAACATTCTATTGCTTTCCCCAGTTTTGGTTTTGCCATGAAATCCATATTGTTTTTGCTGGTTCAGATTTTAGATTAGTTTCTAATTTTGTACTGAAGTACCTACAACAATATTCTCTTCTCTTTACATAGGCTCTGTTAAAGAGCTTACACTGAACTGTAACCCACAGGAAACTTCAAACACTAGAAAACACTAGTGAATAATTTATTGCAAAGTGTTAAAATAACATGACTTTAGACCTCCTAGCAAGCTTAATACTACTACTTGTAATCATGTGTCAAAATTGCCAAGTTAAGGATTTTGCATCAAAAACTTGTTATTTTTTCGGAACATCAAACATAGGATTTGCATGAAGTATACTATATGAATAAATGTATTAACTGTTTTTATTTGTAAGAACAACTCCCTCTTCTCAGCATACAGGGCCACAGATACCTGGTTGCAATGTGACAAGAGCTACAAGCCATGAACGGTGGATTATATCTCTCCTATGTTTTCCTGTCTCAGTTCCTTCCACTCTGCCTGTCCCTGTCAGCATTTCCTGCACTGGCTTTATCACTTGATGTCAGTGCATTTCTTCAACTCAGCAGTCCCTAGGTGGATCATGGAGCTTTAATTCTATCAGTAGGATTGTGTTACTTTTTCCTGTTTTCTGAACACTTGACTGATTATTCTTGGGATTCAGAAAAAACAAATGTCCTGAGAAATTCCCATATGGAGATCCTAACTCTTACAATAGTCTCTCTGTATCCTTTCTCTCACCTTTCATCCTTTATCATATTCAGATTTTTTAAAAACACAAACCTGGTCAGGGCATTCTCGTGCTAAAATGTCTTTAATGGCTTCTCCATTGCTCTTAGGCTAAAAAAACCCAAACCCTTAAAATGGTCTGAATGGCACCTACAAACCTTGCTAGGCTCTTCTAACACCATTCTTCATTTCATCATCTGTGTTACACTTGAACTACCAAGGGCTCCTTTTAATTCTGTGTTCTTCCCATCGCAGGACTTTTGCATGTACTGTTTCTTGCATCTGAAAATCCTTCTCCATACTCATCCTTCTAATCTCAGTTCAAATGACATTTCTTTAATTAAGTTTTCTCTATATCAAGTTATGTCCAGTTTCTTTTTTAAGTGTTCTCTAACGCTAATTTCTTTCCTACAAAACACCTGGCTCAATTTATAATTATTCTGCAATCTGTGTGGGGTTATCTGTCAAAGAGCATTCATAGAACATAGAAGGCACTCGGAAGCATATGTTGAATGAATGCTGAATGAGTAAAATCATGGTTCAGGAAGAAGCAGGATAGTATATGCAAACTTTATAGTCTCTGGCAGATCACAGATTTTTTAAAAAGTTGCCCATAATCACCTTTCAACAGTATAATGGAATAGCGATTATATACCAAGCACTATGTTAATTTCTGGAATACAAGAGTGAACAAACCAACAACAAAAATCCCCATCCCCATTGGAGCTTATGTATTCTCATGGGAGGAAACAAGGTGCAAAACAAGTACGTTCACATAATCTGCTCGATAGTGACAGATACTATGGAGAGAAATAAATGATGGAGGTGGACACATTTTCAGGGGGTGGGAATTACACAGTTATAACGGATGTCAAGTAAAGCCTCACTGAAACTGACAAGTGTGCAAAGACCTGACAAAGAAGGACAAAAATAACTAACTATATGTCAATAAAAATTAAAATAAAAATAGAAAGGGACCAAAAGAGTGAAAGGGATATTAAATTCTGTGATTTCACAGCCAGTCACTTCCTGGAGTGTCAGGAGAGCACAGGTACTCAGTAAGGGAGGAACACTGGATAGGGGACTGTTCAGTGCAGTGGCTCAGTTGTATCTGACGCTTTGTGACCCCATGAACTGCAGCATGCCAGACTCCCTGTCCGTCACCAACTCCCGGAGTTTACTCAAACTCATGTCCATCATGTCGGTGATGCCAACCAACCATCTCATCCTCTGTCACCCCCTTCTCCTCCTGCCCTCAATCTTTCCCAGCATCAGGGTCTTTTCCAGGGAGTCAGTTCTTCACATCAGATGGCCAAAGTATTGGAGTTTCATCTTCAGCATCAATCCTTCTAATGAATATTCAGGACTGATTTCCTTTAGGATGGACCAGTTGGATCTCCTTGCAGTCCAGGGGACTTTTAAGAGTCTTCTCCAACACCACAGTTCAAAAGCATCAATTCTTTGGTGCTCAGCTTTCTTTCTAGTCCAACTGTCACATCCATACATGACCACTGGAAAAACCATAGCTTTGACTAGACAGACCTTTGTTGGCAAAGTAATGTCTCTGCTTTTTAATATGCTGTCTGGGTTGGTCACTTGGCAGCGGGTTTATGGAGAAAGGTCATTCCACAGTAAATATATCTTGTTGTTTGGTCACTCAGTTGTGTCTGACTCTTTGAGACCCCATGGACTGCAGCACGCCAGGCTTCCCTGTGCTTCACTATCTCCTGGATAGTGAGTGGACAAATTCATGTCCATTTAGTAGATGATGGCATCCAACCATCTCATCCTCTGTTGCCCCCTTCTCCTCCTGCCCTCAATCTTTCCCAGAAACAGGGTCCTTTCCAACTGGCCATTAGAACTACTAGGGATGACAATTAACAGTTACATATGCAGCCTACCTGCGATCTACAATTACCCCATTTTGTTTGTGTTACTGATCTCATTTTAAGGAGAAGGAAAGTCAAACATAGCGTTTTAGTAACTGATCAAGTTCACTCAGGGGAAAAAAAAAAGAGTTGGTTATAGACTCTAGGAAAGGCTTACACTTTTTCTTTCAGAGCCAATTTTTTTTAAAAGAATAATATTAAAAGAAAAAATGCAAACTTGATGCTTGACAACTGAATAAGCACAGTAGTTTAGGAATATATAAACATTTCTTGTAGAACAGTCACTGAAAATATGTTGCCAGTGCAAGGCCAGCTTTAGCTGGCAGCAAAACAACAGTACAAGTCATTTAGAAAAAGAGTATAGTGCCATCAAGGCCTTTCTGATATTTAACACTTATTTGACTGCTTCAGGAGAACAGAGCAGTGAGAGACCTTAGAGTGAATGAAAATGTTTTATTCACAAGCAAATGAAATGTCTTGGGCTTAGAGCCCAAAGGAAAAAAAAAATTCTGATGAATTTTTTCAGATGCCTAAAATTAACTTGCTCAATTTTCTTTCCACCCCCTGTACTCTGCGTCATCTACAAAATGAAATCTTTTGACAAAATAATCTCTGTTTCTTTCCAGCTCTTAAATTTCATGACTCTATTCAATTTGTTAGTTAAGGGGGGGGAAGAGAGACTGTAAATTTAGTAGAAAAATCCTATTTCATCCAAAAGATAAAATAACGTGCCCTTAACTTAGTAATTCTTCACATAAAATAGCTTCCTTATTGTACTTTATCCTTAACACATCAGTAAAAAGAGATTGAAAAAAAAATTCATTTCAAGCATGATAGAGGTGGAAGGATCATAACTATGAAACATAAAACGTTTATTCTCAGAATTCTAATCCCAGATTGGAAGGATTCTCAAACATATTTAAAAATTCAGAACCAATGAAAATTTCTACATAATGAAAATAATCAAAATGAAATAATGAGAATAATCTTGAACGATTACTTAATTTGGATATTCTAGTAGTGAATTTAATGTGTGAATGGCTAGTTGTGCTGCAGAATTAAGAGACTGATAATGTCAAATCTATAAGCACACTTCAGAGACGTTTTGAGTAGAGGTTTAAAATCATGTAAATATTTTAATAACAATATGTACTAGTATCTAGGGGCTTCCCTGGTGGCTCAGATGGTAAGGAGTCCGCCAGAAATGTGGGAGACCTGGGTTCAATCCCTGGGTTGGGAAAATACCCTGGAGAAGGGAAAGGCTACCCACTCCAGTATTCTGGCCTGGAGAATTCCATGGACTGCATAGTTCATGGGGTCGCAAAGAGTTGGACACGACTGAGCGACTTTCACTTCACTTGGGAAGATCTCCTGGAGGAGGGCATGGCAACCCACTTCAGTATTCTTGCCTGGAAAATCCCCATGGACAGAGGAGCCTGGTGAGCTACAGTCTATGGGGTCACAAAGAGTCGGACATGACTGAGCAACTAAGCGTACATGCACGCGCACACACGCGCACACACGCACACACACTTACTAGTATCTAGCTATGACAAGCCAAAGACAAGCTCATCACGTAAAATGTGAGGCCTTGGGGTCTCTCAAATTCTTGAGTTTGTCAAAATATCTTATCCTTTACAGGAGGTAATATAACCCCTATTAAGCTACAAAAAATTGAGAGAGGTATGTTCATAGGACTCCATTACTAGAGCAAAGTGAAGTGTGTTGTTGATAATATCGTCAGGTTAATCAAGATTAGTAATAAGAAAATAGGTACTTTTAAAATTCTGACACCACTCAAAACAGACGTATCATACTCTGCTTCAACAATACAAAATAATCTTGATGTGACAAGATTTAAAATCTAATGCTGCTACATTGCATAAATCAGGTAAGTTCTTCGGGACTTAATTTCTTCATTTGTAAAAGAAGCTTGGGTTGGATAAATCCTTTCAGAGCATGAGAGCACATGATAAAAGTAAATGTTTATTGGACATTAACTGTGTGTCAGGAATTTTTCTAAGTGCATTTACATATGTGAATTCATCTAGTTCGAAAAAAAACAGTATGAAATGTTTACTATTGTCAACTTGGTTTTATAGAGTAAAAAATAGAGAGTTTCAATCATTTGCTTAAGATATGATAGCTACTGAGTGGCAAGTCAGAGACCTGAAGTCAGGTCATCTGGCACCAGAGTTCATAGTCTTAACCACAGTGCAATATTGTTGGTTTTTCAAATAGCATGTGCTACTAGGCTCTCCCCTCTCTTACTTGAGAACATTATCATTAGAAGGCAGAATAATCTCTTCCTTCTTCAAAAAGTATCTAATTCCTAATCCCTGAAACAATTGGAAATGTTAGCTAATGTTGAAAAAGGGACTTTACAGATATGACTAAGATTTTTAAATGGGCAGATTATCCTGGGTTATCTAGGTGAGCCAACGTAAACTTAGGGTCTTTACAAGAGGGAAGCAAGAGTGTCAGAGTCAGAAAAAGGGGAGGTCCAACGGATGTCATTACTGGAAGCCCAGGAATGCAGGCTGGGTAGCCTCTAGAAGCTGGAAGAAGGAACAGATTCTCCCTCTGGAGTCTCCAGGAGGAATGCAGTACTGTCAACATCTTGATTTTTATCTCTGTGAGACTCATTTCAGGCTCTGATGTATGAACTGTAATATAATAGGTGTGTGCTATTTTCAGACACTAAACTTGTGGTAATTTGTCATAGCAGCAATAGGCAACTAATACACTACCATGGTGAGTTTCTGTTGATGGTCAGTGTGCTTATCAGGTATGGTGAGTGGCATAAACACCATAAACCCATGGACTAGACAATCTCTAAAGTCTGTTTAGTTCTAAGATTGTATACATGTGTATGATACCTGTGTAGCTACATGAGGTAAATCCCTGTCTTAACAGTTAGCCATTTAAGAATATAGAGTGGGAAAAGAACAGTTTCCTCATCAAGTGATGTTGGGAAAGTTGGACAGCCAATGTAAATCAATGAAGTTAGAACATACCTTGGTAAAGAATCTGCTGGCAATGCAGGAGACCCAGGTTCAGTCTCTGGGTCAGGAAGATCCTCTGGAGAAGGAAATGGCAACCCATTCCAGTAATCTTGCCTGAAGAATTCCAGGGACAGAGGAGCCTTGCAGGCTGCAGTCCAAGGGGTCACAAAAATTCATACATGACTGAGCCACTAACACTTTCACATCATACACAAAAATAAACTCAAAATGGCCTAAAGATTTAAACGTAAGACATGAGACCGTAAAACTAGAAGAGATCATAGGCAAAACATTCTCTGACATAACTTGTACCAGTGTTTTCTTAGGTAAGTCTTCCAAGGCAATAGAAATAAAAATAAAAGCAAACGGGACCTAATCAAACTTACAGGGTTTTACACAACAAAGGAAATCAGAAGCAAAATGAAAAGCCTACAGAATGGGAGAAAATATTTGCAAATGATGTGACTGACAAGGGCTAAATTTCCAAAATATTCAAGTAGCTCATACAACTCAAGAAAAAAACCAAACAACTCAATTGAATAATGGGCAGAAGACCTAGCAAACATTGCTCCAAAGAAGAAAAACAGATGGCCAATAGGCACATGAAAAGATACTCAATATTTTTAATTATTAGACAAATGCAAATCAAAATAACAATGAAGTACCACTTTACACCAGTCAGAATGCCCATCATTAAAAAGTCTACAAAAAACAAATACTGGAGAGGGTGTGGAGAAAGGGAACCCTCCTACACTGTTTGTGGGAATGTAAACTGGTACAGTCACTATGTAAAACAGTATGGAGGTTACTCAGAAGACTAAAAATAAGGTTACCATACTATCCAGCAATCCTACTCCTGAGCATATATCCAGATAAAAATATATTTCAGAAAGATACATATACCCCCATGTTCATAACAGCATTATTCCCAATAGCCAAGACATGGAAAGAACCTAAATGTCCACCAATAGATGAATGGATAAAGGAGACGTGGTATACATGAACAATGGAATACTACTCAGCCACAAAAACGCGTGAAATAGTGTCCTCTTCAACAACATGGATGCAACTAGAGAGTATTATACTAAGTGAAGTAGGTCAGAAAGGGAAAGACAAATACTATATGATACCACTTATCTGTGTGTGTGTCACTCAGTCATGTCCAACTCTTGGTGACCCCACGGACTGTAGCCTGCCAGGGTCCTCCATCCAAGGAATTCTCCAGGCAAGAATACTGGAGTTGGTAGCCATTCCATTCTCCAGGGGATCTTCCCAAGCCTGGAACTGAACCCGAGCCTCCCACATGCAGGCAGATTCTTTACCATCTGAATCACCAGGGAAGCCCCAATACCACTTATATGTGGAATCTAAAATATGACACAAATTATCCTATCTAGAAACAGAAACAGAGTCATGGACATAGAGAACAGGCTTGTGGCTGCCAAGGGGAAGGAGGATGGGGGATGGATGGGTGGGGTTTGGGGCTAGTAGATGTAAGATATCATGGACAGTGCCTTCCCTGATGACTAGGCAGGTGAAGAATCCACCTGCAAGGCAGGAGACACAGGAGACAAGGACTTACTGTATAGCACAGGGAACTGTATTCAATATCCTGAGATAAACTATAATGGAAAAGAATATTTAAAAATGAAATATACATATATATATATGTATAACTGAATCGTTTTGCTGTATAGCAGGCATTAGCACAACATTGTAAATCAACTATACTTCAATTAAAAAACACCCCCCAAAACAAACAACCCCCGTCCAGAAAAAGAGTAAGCTTTTAAGATGGTGCTTTAGTAATGACTTTGATAAAAATAGTAGTAACAGATTCCAACTCTACGTATGGGTCAATACCAGGAACTTACAGTAAAATTAAGATGATATATAGATTCAATATTTTTCATATCACTTCATATATTCACCCAAATTATTTAAAACACTAAATAAATCTTTCAACATAAAGTAACATATTAATGTGTTTCTTTAATTAATTTCTTTATGGTGAAAAGAAATATCTAGCTGAGTTTATTTATGAGTAAACTCAATAAAAGAGTTTAATGAACTCTGAGTTAGAATCAGATGATTAAAGGACAGTCCTAATTCAACATATGAATGCAGTCAAGAAACCTTTTGCTCTCATTTGATATACTAACATTTTTACTCCAAGAAGAGTTAGTCACAAGCTCTAATATTCATAACTCACTATTTAGACTTTTTGTGTGCAGGAGTATATTAATCTAAGAAGACTGACTGCAACTAAAGCAGCCATAATGGTATCAAAGGTAAGGTGAGAGAGATGAAGATGAGCTGATTAAGATAGGTTCAATCTATCACAATCCTAAGCAAAATCTGAATCATGCTATTATAAGAAGATTAATTTTAAAAAAAAGAGGATTATGTAAAATTCACAGAAGGAAAATCTATGTGCATAATTCTTCATACAATCATTTGATGAACCTAACATTGCAAAATATCAGAAAATTCAGATCTGCTCTGAAGACGATATTTAGCTGACACAACTAATTTTAATATTGTTTTATACTCAGGGTACATAGGAAAGGATTTTTCTCAGTTACCTTCAGGGATATCAGAAGCAGGTTCTGAGATGAACTAATTGGTGAACATTTTAAGAGGCACTTGCTCAGGAGCATATAAATTACAATGTTTTATAACGCCTTACACAACACTGAAATAATTTAGAGCATCATGGCAAGAAGCTAAATCTCAGTGGAGCTTTAAAACAAAATTTTTTTTTAACATCTAAGGATTTCCAGTCCATGTAGAAAAGTGGATTCTATTTCCTAAAGAGAAAGTAATAAGTATGTGAGTATCAGAACAGAGTTGCTTGTGTAAGCTCAGCTGGTTTTACCTGGAAGTTATTACTGAATAAATTGAAAATGATTGTATGCATTTTACAAAAACATTGTGTTGTCCTGATATAGCATCTTCCATCAGCTGTGCGGGGTTAGGGAGGTCATCTGGGTTCGCAGTTGTTTCCGAAGCAGAGATTTATCAAGTACATGTTGCATAATTACAAAGGGACAAAAGAACGGTTCAAAAAGAGGAAAGAATATGGGTTCTCAAGGATCTATTTACACAGAAATGACACAAATATATGAGCAAGGTGGAGAAAAACAGAACACACAAACAACTACACAGTGATGTAACATGGACTATGACCAGGAGTGCCAAGGAAAGTGAAAAGGAGGAAGGTCAATGTAAGTTGCAATCAGTGAGGAAAGGCTCCTGGAGGAGACTAGTCTTGATCAGGTAAGTGCAGTTAACTCAGGATTTAGATGGTCTGAGACAGTAAAACAGGAGAATTCCATGAAGATGAGGATGAAGAAAATAATGCACAGTTCATTCATTCGTTAAAAAAAAACCAACAACAACACAGAATGATGCCTATGTGGCAAGAGCTAATAATGCAGTGAATAAAGCAATAAAGAAATCACTTCCCTTGTAGTTCACAATCCACAAAAATAAGTAAAATGAATGGTTTGTTAGATAAGTGCTATGGAGAAAATAAAGCAGAAGAGATGACTTGGGACTACTGTGAAGTCACAGTTAGGGTAGGTCTCACTTAGATTGATATTTGAGTAAGATCTGAAGGAGGTGAGAGAGCAAATCCTATGGCAAATCTAAGCACAGAGTATTGAGGCAGGGGAGTCAGGCTCTGGGGTAAAGCTCTGCCTGGCATGTGGGAGCAAGATTTGGCAGGGTATGCGCTGAAGCAAAATGACAAACGGGAGAACTATAGCAGATGAGACAGACCGGTGTAAGCTCATGGGGTCATTTTAAGGCATTTGGCTTTTACTCTGTGCGAGATGAGATAAGGAGTCATTGGAAGATTAAAATACAAGAATTGTATGAACTTGTTTCTGTTTGACAGTATTTCTCTGGATGATGCGCTGAGAAGAGACTTCAGAGGGCAGGAGTGGAAGGAAACCACTGCTGTGTAGTTAGCTGCTTCGAGGACCTAGAAGACAGCAAGGGGTGGCTTGAACCACGGCAGTAGCTGTGAAGTTTGTAAAAAGTGGTCAAATTCTGAATGTAGTTGATGGGCTGTTTTTGTTGTTCAGTTACTAAGTCATGTCCAACTCTTTGCAACCCCAGGAGCTACAGCACACCAGGCTTGCAGCACATCTACATTTTGCCAACAGATTAAGAATGTGGGAAGGAGGAGGAAGGAAATGAGGGGGGAGAGGGAGAGAGAATATGAATGAGAACGAGTTCTGAGCGACCAGAAGGATGGAGTTGCCATGAAATGGGGAAGATTGGGAAAAGAGTATGTTTGAGGTAGAAGATCCAATGCTCTGTTTAGCACAAGCTTAGATGATTCTTGCCAGATACTGAATGCAGATGGGTTGTGTATGAGTCTAGAGTTGAGGAGGAATTGCTTGAGGCGGTTGCATGTTGTATTTCAAGACTTGGAGTTGCATGTTTCCAAAGCACGGAATGGATTAAAACAAACAAAAAAAAAGAGCTACAAAACAAGAACTCTAGGGCTCCAATGTTATCAGGTTGGAGAGATGAAGAGGAAGGGGTACATGGGGTTGAAAGCAAGGAGCTAGAGATAGGAAGGAAGAAAAGCAGAAGGGTAAGATGTCCTGCAAGCCCAAAGAAGAAACTGAAGGAGTAAGGAGAGCGATCCACTGTGCCCAAGGTCACTGAAAGGTTAAGTAAGGTAAAGACAGAGATTTGTTCATTAGATTTAGTTATGTAGAGCTTACTGGTAGCTGAAAGCCTTGGCAAATTCTGATTATGTTAATGTAGTCATCATATTCCTATGCCATGTCTCCCTAGGGATACAATATAGTTTCAATATCAATTATAAAACAGTTTCCAGCTTCTGGTGGTTTAAAGATATGACGAACAATTCTTTGATACATTCTCCTTCAAAATATGGGGCTTAATACCCTTCCTCTTGAGTGGGGGCCTGTACTTAATGATGTTAAATATTCTGGCTTCCTCCTGGACCTGGGGGCTTCCCTGGTGGCTCAGAGGGTAAAGCATCTGCCCGCAATGCAGGAGACCCAGGTTCGATCCCTGGGTTGGGAAGATCTCCTGGAGAAGGAAATGGCAATCCACTCCAGTATTCTTGCCTGGAGAATCCCATGGATGGAGGAGCCTGGTGGGCTACAGTCCATGGGGTCGCAAAGAGTCGGACATGACTGAGCGACTTCACTTTCTTTCTTTCCTGGACTTTACTGCAATCTCGTGAGATATCATGAGTGAGATCACATAGCTAATTCCATTTCTGAATTTACCATTCACAGAAACTGTGAAATAAGGAGTGTTTATTAAGATTTGGGATAACGTGTTACGGTGAAATAGATAACAAACACAGTTTTTAGTACCTGGAAGTGAGCTGCAATCACAAATGCCCAAAAATGTGAAGTGACTTT
Source organism: Okapia johnstoni (assembly GCA_024291935.2). Taxonomy (NCBI): domain Eukaryota; kingdom Metazoa; phylum Chordata; class Mammalia; order Artiodactyla; family Giraffidae; genus Okapia; species Okapia johnstoni. The sequence goes on from CM044327.1 coordinate 26,869,100, forward strand.
GCAACTAAGTCCAGAAGCTAGAAAAAACTTTGAGGAGAATATTCATGAAAGCTTATGTACCTTAAACAGACAGTTGTAGAAGTTGAGACTGTCAAAGAGGCTCAAAGGAAAGCAAGAACTATCTTTTCGGAAACTGAAAGGAAGGGATCCTTGTTAAGTAGTGTCAGAGAGGTTAGCGATACTGTCACCAACAATAACACGGAAAGTAGAAAATGACTTAATGAACTGAGTGAACAAGCGAAAGTAGTTTCTAGAGGGAATATTGAAGGTGCTACTTGCTTTCTTTCTACTTAGAGTAAAATGTGAGAGGAGAGACATAAATTTATGCAAGGTCTGCCAAACCAAAAGAAGCTAGGGTTTTGGCTTAAAAACTTCCCAGCCTCTCCAGATGGTGAAAGATGCTAAAATGAAGAAATAGTTTCTGCATGAATACGAAACCAAGGGCTCAGCCAGGTCTGTTGTTGGAGCTGAGGATGTGGCTATAAAATCTCCTATTAAGATTTCAGGAGGATCAATGGTGCTGCCTCAGAATACCATTTATTCAGAAAAAAGGGCCCCCTGCAGACCCGTATATCTCATAACTTCCCTCAGTCAAATAATATGACTTCTAAGAACCTTAAGGGCTTTGTCCCTCAGCAGAAGCCCTAGATAGAGAAGAGTTTATTTCAATTTATAGGTGTAGATTTATCTAACGAATTGGAGCCCAAAAACATTCACAGGAGACCCACAAATTTTAAAGAATTACATCAGCAGAAATACTGTCAGCTTGGACTGAGACAGAGATAGTGCTAAATAAAAAGAGATCTTTGAACACCTCCCCACCCCCTAGTTCAACTGACAGGAATTGGACTTAGAAAGCTACTCAGCTACAAACACATGTTGCCTTTTATTAAAAAAAGGAAAGATGACTTAAAAGGCAAAAACAATACTTCTCTATGACTCCTGGGGCCAAGAACCATGGAGAATTATTCCCAGGCTTTGAGTCCCAGTCAAGAAATTGCCAACCTCTGCTAAACTAGATTTCAGAATGGTATGGACCAGTGACTCCTGGGTATCTTCCATGTCTATAGGGTTTATCCTGTTTCTATCTCAAAATTGAGTATAGGGCAAAGGGTGGTGCAGTGGTAAAGAAACGGCCTACCAATGCAGGAAATGCAAGAGATGTGGGTTTGATCCCTGGGTTGGGAAGATCCCCTGAAGTAGGAAATGGCAACCCGCTCCAGCATTCTTGCCTGGAAAATCCCATGAACAGAGGAACCTACAGTTCATGGGGTCACAAAGCATCAGACACAACTGAATGACTGAGCACGAGGGGGGAGAGTGACAACTTGTTTCTTTAGTTTGCAGGTCTTCAGTCAAAAGGAACTGGACTCAAGGGTCTACACTTACAGAATGGTATCTGTGAACATGGCTTTGTGCCTCAATCTCACTTCTATGACATCACCTTGGATTTTAAAGTAACACTCCATTGGGGTTCTTGGGAGGGGATTGGTAAATGTATTCTGCATGTGGGACAAATAATACACAAGTTATGGCCAGAGTACAAAGAGTGGTGGTTTTAAAAACCTATCTATAGATTCTTAATATGCCTCTCGTTAAGATGTAGAGCTTCATACTCTTCCCCCTTGAGTGTGGCTGGACCTAGTGACTCATTTCTAACGAACTGAGTTAGGGGTGAGTGACAGAGCATGACTACCATGATGAGGATATAAAAGGCAATGGGATGACCCAGAGGGATGGGATGGAGAGGGAGGTGGGAGGGGGGTTCAGGATGGGGAACACATGTAAACCCATGGCTGATTCATGTCAATATATGGCAAAAACCACTACCATATTGTAAAGTAATGAGCCCCCAACTAAAACAAATAAATTTATAAAAAAAAGAAAAAAAAGAAAAGGCATTGTGGCTTTCTCCTTTTTCTCTCTCTTGGATTGCTTGCCTGGGGAAAGGCAACTGCCATCCATTAGGACACTCAAGCAGCTTTATGAAGTGAGAACTGAGGCCTCCAGGCAAATACCACTGAGTGAGCTTGGAAGCAGGTCACTCAGCTCTAGTCAAGATTTCAGATGTCTGGAGTCCCAAGGGACATTTCCATTTCCACCTCATGAGAGACCTTGAGCCAGAACCACTCAAATTCACGATCCACAGAAACTGTGGAACAATAAATGTTTGCTGTTTTATGTCACAAAGTTTTAGGGCAAATACACAGCAACAGATAACCAAGATGAGACTCATTACCCTCTAGAAGGATTCCTGGAAACTTGACCTCTGAATTCTGCTTTAGGGGTATGTGAGTGTGTGGGAGGGGACAGGGCAGGATTACGCTGCTCATAAATGATACCTTATTCTCTCATCTGGCTTTCGTCTCATGGTTGCAGGAGGCCTCATTCTCCGCCATTCCCCATATGCTGTTGTCATAGTCATTATTCTATTTTGTTCCAGTACTCATCACGCTGAGAAGGAGAAATTTCCTCATTCCCACATGTGTTATAGTCTATCACTAAAGCCATACAAGATAAATTTTTAATGTATTTAATTTCTAGCCTGGGCTCTAAGAATGTTACTTTTACTTGCCCTGCTTTTGGCTTCAGCCCCTTCTATCCTAGGAAGCTGCTAACAGTTTGTTCCTGAAGGGTGAGGCTGGAACAGTCTGAGAGACAACACACCCTAAGGAATTCATATCCTCTTTACCCTCTGCTTACAGACCACTTATCAAGTCAGGTGACTGTATATCATCTCCCTGTGAATAGTCCAGTTAAGTGTGTGTTATCCACAAGCTTAATACATGTACAACAATATGACTATGATGGGAAAGGTTTTTTTTTTTTTTTTTAATGTTTAAGAACTTAATAAATGGGTAGTGTGATATGATCTAAAATATCTTACCAGATGACTACTTTGTAAGGTTCGTAAAGTTTAGGATTGCCATAAATGGTTATTTATAAGGATATAAAATGTATTTCCTCACTAGAAACTGTCCTGAAGGGACCAGTAGGCTGATAGGCGCTCGGAGTTGCATAGACAGCTGTTTAATACAATCTCTGAGCCATGAGAGCAAAATGACAACTCAGATCTCCTTGGCAAAATGACTGAAGTTAACTGCTCCCATATATGTTGTTTAACTTTGAGCCACTTGACTCTGCCACGCTGACCACCAAGGGTTATGTGCTGGGTTGAAATTCTGCCATAAGAGATCATTTCCAGTAGTCTGTGAGGTGGCTGGATATGAAAAGTCTACTCAGTAGGGCTGGTCTATCTAGACAATGACAGTCTTTTCTAAGAGAAGATTGAATTTTATCAGTTATATCCGAGACATATAGGAAGATCGTAATAAGCTAAAAGAAAGGCACAGATTTGGAAAGAGTGGAAAGAGTGGAAAGAGGAATGTTGGATTCTTTAGACAAGCACTTGGGCACCGCAGAGTAAAAGCAGAGCAGAGTCCAGAGCTGGGCAAAAAGGGATGGTGAGACTCTGTGGGGATCCTGGGGCTAGAGTCCAGAGCTGGGCAAAAAGGGATGGTGAGACCCTGTGGGGATCCTGGGGCCAGAGTACAGAGCTGGGCAAAAAGGGACGGTGAGGCTCTGTGGGGATCCTGGGGCCAGAGTACAGAGCTGGGCAAAAAGGGACGGTGAGGCTCTGTGGGGATCCTGGGGCCAGAGTACAGAGCTGGGCAAAAAGGGACGGTGAGACTCTGTGGGGATCCTGGGGCCAGAGTACGGAGCTGGGCAAAAAGGGATGGTGAGACTCTGTGGGGAATCTGGGGCCCCAGGGGTGTCTGAAAATCCCGAGTCTCTATGAGACCCTACTGCACCACCAGTGAGACTGGGCACCATCCTTTTTTACTTCCAGTGTGACTTTATGCTACATTCCTTTCACTAGAGAAAGCCTGATTATTTGGTTCTTTACATCAGGGGTCCCCCAGCCTCTTGGAGAAGGAAATGGCAACCCACTCCAGTATTTTTGCCTGGAGAATCCCATGGACAGAGGAGTCTGGTGGGCTGCAGTCTATGGGGTCCCAAAGAGTAGGACAACACTGAGCGACTAAACCACTCACTACCACCCCCAGCGTCTGGGATCTAATGCCTGATGATCTGAGGTAGAGCTGATGTGATAATAATTGAAATAAATTGCCCAATAAGTGTAATGCACTTGAAAAACCCTGAAATCATCCCCTCAACCCTTGGTTCAGGAAAAAAATGTCTCCTATGAAACTGATCCCAAGTGCCAAAAGAGATGGGGATTGCTGCTTTAGAGGACCATTACCAGACACAGCAGTCTGAGTTTTTAGGGCCAGCTGTCAACCTCTTCGAGCTTCCTAGGTGGCTCAGTGGTAGAGAATCCACCCACCAACACAAGAGATGCAGAGTCAGTCCCTGGGTTGGAATGTTCCCCTAGAGAAGAAATGGCAACCCAGTCCAGTATTCTTGCCTGGGAAATCCCACGGACAGAGGAGACTGGCAGGCTGCACAGTCCATGGGGTCACAAAGAGTCAGACGCAACCAAGCACATACATCAACAAATGATTAACCTCATTATGTCCAGTTTGTCTTCCCATGAGCTTCCTCACGTCAACATAAAAATGACCTTTGACTGTCCAGTCCTCTCTACCTCCACATCCAGATAACACTAAGTGTTGCCCTTTATTAAGTGAGGCATTGTCTGTAACATATACTGTTCCCAGTCCTTATACTGACCTGGGAGTTTCACTCCCTGAGTCAACAAATATTTATTTTAGGATTTATGATTCCCATTTTAAAATGAGTAACTTGAACCTCAAAATATTGAAGACTAGCCCACGATCACACAGGTAATCATTGTCAGAACCGGGATTCAAATCAAGCACTCTCTGGCTTCCAAGTTTCATCCACCAATCCAACAGTTTCCAAATCTGGCTCCTGACGAGAGTTTATTCATTCAACTAGTAAATATTGAGCAACCAATGTATGTCAGTCACTGGTCAGGACACTTTCGATTTAGCAGTAAACAAAAGAGACAAAAACAATCTATATCCTAAGAGATGGGAACAAATAAAATGGTTAACTGAAGGGCTTAAAAAACAAAGATTCCCAGGTGTTAGCCCCCCAAAATCACGCTTTCTTAGGTTAGGAGGTAGAGCTTCAGTATGTATATTTTTAACATGGATCCCAGATCACATTTTGGTACTTTAGTCTTGACTACACTCCACAAGGGAACACTGATTCCTTCTAACCATGTTTTAATTTATTTTGGTTATTCTGTTCAAGTCCTTAATATTCAAGAATATTAAGAAGTGTTCTTGAATATATCTTACATAGTGTTTTCTTAAAGGTAAATTTTAGGAGAAATGATAGGATTTTCTTTAAACTAGAGATTAACTTTGGGTAGTGCAATGTTTGCCAACTGATTATAGGGATCCTATAATTCATATATTTGTAAATGTCTGATTAGGACTGGAGAGAGATTTAGAGAGCCTTATGAATCCACTAGCAAAGAAAGCACTGATTTTATAGGTATAATCACAGGGCTTTTTAAAATTATTTTTAAAACAAAAATGTATCTCTGTTGAGGTTATTGATGATTACTTTAGAAGCTAGAGGGGTTTTTCCAACTTTTTTTTTATTAATTTATATTACAGTACAGTTGCTTTAAAATGCTGTGTTGGATTTTACTGTGTAGCAAAATGAATCAGTCATACATATACATATATCTCCTGCCTTTTGGATTTCCCTTCATTTGAGGATACCACCATACATTAAGCAGAGTTCCCTGTGCTTGCAGTGTGTTCCCATAACTGTCTATTTTATACATAGTATCAATAGTATATATGTGTTAACCCCAATCTCAGTTTTTCACACTCTACCTGAGAGTTTGCCTCTTACAGATGCAGTACCTAAACAAAAAATAACGAAATTCAGAGGCCTGACCCTGGAAATTCTGTCTCTAGATAAGGCATGAGATGGGGGGAGAGAGGCTTGAATCCTTCAACCAGGGTGGAAGGCATGTGGGAGCGGGGCAGGCAGGACAAGTGGGAACATTTGTTCCAGGCCTCAAGATGCTGACACGTGCTTTGATTTCATATGGGAAGTGATGGGGGAGGTATTTCATTCCAAGCCAGGAAGGAGGAAATAGGCAATTAGAGCAATGTCTGGTCTGGGGAGAGGAAGAGCAACTGCCAAATTAATTCATTTTCTCAGGGAACAAGGGACTGCTGGTGAGTCACCAGCCCTAAGAAGGGCTCCCTTTGTGGTCAAGAGATAATTCTAAAGCCCAGTATTGAAGGCACGAGACTTTAAAAATGACTTCACCCATTCTCTCATATTGTTCTTTAAACTTCTGCATCTCCGGCCTTCCCTGAGTGGCCTGATGTTATGGGAAATGAGCTCAGCCTGTTCTAACCGTGGCCTGCCTATGAGGTGTAGCACTGCCCTGCTCAATTAGGTTAGCGCCACGGAGAGAACGTTCTCAAACCCAGATACCAAAAGACAAGCTGTATTTCTCACTTGTTTCCCTCTCCTTCAGCCAGGACTCTAGAGCACATGTTGAATAATCACCATGCAAGAAATTACCAGCATGAGTCAGCCTTATTACAGATGAACAGTTCATCGCTAATGTATTTAACTCAAGCTCTTGTTCTAATGAATTAACTGCACTTAAGTGGCCTCTTGCAGCTGAGAACTTGTTTGGGGATAACAGCTCAGATGCAAATCCCATCTGTAAACACCCATTTAAAACATATAATACTTGTACAACATTTGAATCAAGGATTCTTTCCAGATCTATTGTCAGAACATCTTAAAAGAAATGTAAACATCTTGTGATTAAAAAAAAAAATTCCAGCAATATGCAATGCATGCAGATGACCATTAGGGAGAAGTAAAAACAAATACAGGAGGCCCTATAATTGAGATCTCTTTTCCCCTTGTGGCTGTGAATGTATATTCCCGTGAATGTTATTTCAGGGCAGCTTAACTATTTTACCAGAGAAAATTCCAGCTGATGACTATATCAACAAGGCACAAAATCCTATTGTGGATCAGCTGTAAATCCTGTGAAGTCAAACAACCATTATTTGATTTATCCACAGTTTTGAGAAAGAAGATACACATGTCTAAAGTGATTCTTGGGAGTTAATATCATAAGTGCCATAAGATCATCTAACCTGCAGTTCATCATGCAGTGATTTTAACACCATTTGGGAGCCTCATGTCACTTCATTGAAGAAGAGTCTATAAATAAACACTGCTTAAAGTCCTTTGCCGATGAGCTAACAATGTCAGTGATACCTAGAGAGCCTGAGTTTCTCTAAGAACCCATAGCAACTTCCTTAGTCAGCGACCATAGACAAAGTTCTCACTTGCAGTATTCAGGTTTGAAGAGGGCTAAGCCAGGCTATACTGACCGTGAGCATGAGAAGGACTCATCGGCAATGACTCTGAAGTTTTAATAAAGACACAGAAACTGAGATGCTATTCAAAGTTGGCCAAGACCTTAACAGAACATTGCACCAATTTAATGTCTGGAAACTGGATGGAGTCCAGAGGCGAAAACAAGAGCAATGATTAGATGGTAGGGAAAATAATAGTTCCTGGAAAAGCCTGAAGTCTAAAAAGATTGGGATCTTTTTTTTCTTTTTTTATTCTGGGGGAGCTGGGAGCTGAAAAGCTTTTTTTAAAAATCATCTTCTTTTTAATGACAAAATATTGTAAAGGTAGATTGAGAAGTTGTACATGGAGATAGTACACAATATATATGAGTTTAGATAGAGTGTAAGGAAAACGTATTCTCTGGTTTGAAAGTTTTTCAAATGCCTTATTGCTGAGGGTGATAAGGATGTCCTTTCTGCCCCAGAGTGTTTGCAAATCAGTGGTCTCAGAGGCAGGACTGGCACTCCCTGGGTCATTTCCACAATTAACTTTTGGACTCTTTCAGTCTTGGTATAATTTCCTACAGATACTTATTCATGGTTCTTACCAGACTCTTAGGGCTTCCCTGGTGGCTCAGATGGGAAAGAATCTGCCTGCAATACAGGAGACCCTGGTTCGATCCCTGGGTCAGGAAGATTCCCTGAAGAAGGGAATGGCAACTCACTCCAGTATTCTTGCCTGGGAAATCCCATGGACAGAGGAGCCTGATGGGCTACTGTCCATTGGATCACAAAGCTTTGGACATTACTGAGTGACTAACATCAGACTCTTATTGATCATAATTTTTCTCTATTCTGGCATAAGGGTATATTATTTTTACTAATTTTTAAACTACTTATCTAGTTAGGTTTAAAATATTTGATGGAGCTTTATAAAGAATGGGGTCTGACGTCTATTTTTGCTCCATCCAAAACATACATTTATACACAACGAGCTCCCTCATTTTATATACTGCAGATAAGTAACAGAAGTATCTTTAACTTACTGGCCAACTACATTCCCTTTCTGACTATTCTTGCTAAGGAGATGGCTGCAGACTGTGAAAGTATTAGTGATTAATTCTGCGTATCCTACCTAATTGAATTCTCACATAGGTAAAGGTCTTTTGACAAAACCATTATATATTGTAATTAGTAAAATAGCTTTATAAATGGAGAATGAAAGAGATTAATGTATCTCTTTGGCCGAATGAAAGATGTGTCTAGATCACTCTGAATAAAGGATATATATGTACTTATAAAACATGTTTTGAATGAATGAATGGATTGTGTTTTAAAGGTAGTATCTTAAATATACAAATTACTCTCAAATTATGTACTGGTGAAAAATTCATACTGGCCATTGTCCTGATATCTATCTTTCCTCAGGTAGATCATTTTGAGTTCAATAAAGATATTTTTTTCATTCTTAAATTGATAATCAGCTCCACCTTCCCTCTATCCATAACCATGAGCCATAGCAGTCAAGAGTATATATCTACCATTGAAAAATCACTGCATAGTCATAGCTCGAGTGATTCCATAAATAATAAATCTAAGACTCTCACCATATCTCCTGTACCTTATTGAATCATTGCACACTTTAAACTGCTCCGTGGTGTGTTTAACAAATCTTTCAGCATGTCTCAAAGTATTACTCATCATTTAGTCTGAAACACTTAGCAATTTCATAAAGTTTTGTATTCTGGATCTAATGCGAGCCTTTAGAACAGAACTGAAATGTTAAATGTGTTTTATGTAAGTAGAAGTGATGTGAATTCATACATTACTAACTGTTTTTACACTTCTTTCCATTTCACCATTAATGCTTTCCTCCTGCACGGCCATTAATTTTTGTTGTGGCCAACAGATTTTAAGCCTCTTCCTGCTCACTTATAATGGAGCCCATAGACACGACAGAAAATAGGAGGTTTTAGACAGGCCTATTGGGTGTCCCGAAATGGCTGACTGTTACTGTGAATCATTTTGCCGGGCAGGACTCATCGTGAAGGACACTGCAGGTCACGGCCTGCTCCTAGACGGGCTCTCCCATGCTGGCTCGAGGAGGGCAAATGGCAGAAGCCATCATGAGCTCAGGGTCTAGCAAGCAGCCATGAAGCTTACTCTTTCCTCTCTTTCCTTTGTTTCCCTTTCTACCCCTTTCTTCTCATTCTCAGCATCCTCCACACACTTCACTTAGTCTTTTACCCCACTCCCTCCTTGCCCAGCTTCCTTTCCTGAAGGGTTGATTGTCAGCAAATCCAGTCCCTCTGACTGGACACACCTGTTCCCTTTGTTTCTCCACAGCAGACAAGTTGGCTAAAGAGGAGAAGTGATGAGAATTATGACCGAGATGAGTTCCATTGCTCTACAGCCATCTACAGCACAGCTTACTTCTGGCACCCTAGAGACTTACCTTAGAAAGCATTTAGTGTTTGTGAATACAAGTTTAAGGCAAAAAGAAATATTTGAAAGCTTAAAAAAAAAAAAAGAACCTTAGGAGACTTCCCTGGTTGTCCAGTGACTAAGACTCCACACTCCCAATGCAGGCGGCCGAGTTAAATTCCAGGCTCCAGAACTATTAATAGATTTTGCATGCTGCAAACAAGAGTTCTCATACCACAACTAAAGATCCCGCATGCCGCATAAATATTTTTCAAAACAAATAAAAATAGAATCTCATATTAAGTTTAGAAAACCACTTTAGCCTCTTAACATAATATACTAAATGCGGTACATTACCAATATTTTCTATTGCTGTGAAACAACTTATGTTTCTCTGTTTCCACAGGTAAGGAGTCTGGGTCTCCCATCCTCTGCTCAGGATGCCACAGGGCTCAGTTAAGGCCCGCAGCCTACAGGCAGCTTGAGGCCTCTTCTTAGCGCCATGGTGACTAGCAGAATTCATGTCCTCCTGTTCGTGGGAAGGTGGTCCCTACCTGCTAAATTAGACTATGGTCACACCCCCTGCCTCACTCACTGGCTGATCAGAAAGTCATCACGAGGCTCCTGGCTGCTCAATGGCCAGCAGGAGACCATTTCCCTGACTTCTCCCGCACCTGATCTTTAGAGCCTCGTTTAATGGCTCACCTGAAAAGTCAGGCTCACCCAGAATAATCTTCTTCTTAATTAGCTTGAAGTCAACTAATTAGGGGTATTAATTACATCTGTAAAATCCCTCATCTGTGCCATATGACTTAACAGAATCACCATAGTGATATCCCAACACCTTTGTGTGTTTTTTCTGTTTTTGGTTAGAAGCAATTGTAAGTCCCAACCACACTCAAGCGAAGGATTGTCTCCCTGGGAAAGAGGGAGAGTGAGTGAAATTAGCATACAAAAGGGAAAAAAGTAAATATTTGTGATCAAGACACAGATGGTTTACTTATTTGAAATATGGCCAAGGAAATACGAGAGAAAATGAATTCTGTGATTTTCACAAGAAGCTTTAGGAGCCGTTGTGTCATGTGCCTACTTCTCCCTTATGACAGGTTATGTCTTATGCGAGGGTTGCTTTTTCAGCCTGGGGCTTGGAATGAAGAAATCTAGGAGAGATGTAGCCAAGTGCACTGAACATTAATGTGAGTAAAACAGAACCTGTGTTGAGATTTTGCTGTTTGTCATAGCATCCTCTAATGAAACCTGACTTTACTATACTCCCCGTGTGTCTTAGCTGTGATCCTTTCTTTTTCTGAGACTCTGTTCTTATCATTTTTTGTGTCCTTATTTCATACATATTATGTAAGATTTAGTTTAGAAAGTTTTCTATGGCTTCCCACGCTGGGAGAAAAGCTTCTATAGGCCTTGAAGCACAAGTGTATGCCTTGACTGTAAAACTTACCACGTGATATGAAAATTGTCCAGTATGCCAAGATAGGAAGGATGGTCTGAATCTTCACAGTGTGCCCACAAATAGCACAATAGTGATGGTTATGGGCTGTGTCAACTTGGCTAGACTGAACCACCTTTTCCAGAATTTGCTTTCTTGTGTATTTCTTGTTAGAATGGGCCACAAGGGAGAGAGATTCTTGGGAGGTTTGGAAGGCAGAAGAGAAGCAGCACCCAATTTGTAGCTTACACACATTGCTTATCTGCTGGCCTGCCTTCTTGGCAGGAAGCAGCGGATGGGCCTGTGATCGGTCTGTCTTCCCCTGGATCCTCCTACAGCTGCTTAGACTCCAGGCCAGGTGGGTATGTGTGTGTGTGTGTCTCCACAACATGCTTAACTTCTCTCCTTTCTTACAAAATCAGGCAAATCACCACTTTTGATTGTTAGATGGGCAACTTATTAAATTTTGGAACAGATGAGAAATTTATGTTACTGTCCCCCAACACACATTGACATTACAAAATTATTCTTCATGAAATTTTCTAGGAAGCACCTCTCCTGGATTTAAATTCAGGTCATTGACTGGATTCTTAGATTTAAATTCAATTAATTCCTCTCTTGGGTTTAAATTCAGATTTGCATGCAACTCTTTTAAAATTTAGCTATTGTTTATTACCACATTCTCATATATGAACTTTTTGTGGAGGAGAATATAAGGAATTGAGCTTAGGGTTTGTTGTTATTGTTCAGTCGCTAAGTCATGTCTGACTCTTTGTGACCCCATGGACCACAGCACACCAGGCTCCCCTGTCCTTCAATATCTCCTGGAGTTTGCTCAGATTCATGTCCATTGAGTCGGTGATGCTATCTACCCATTTCATCCTCTGTCATCCCCTTCTGCTTTTGCCTTTAATCTTTCCCAGCATCAGGGTCTTTCCCAATCAGTCAGCTCTTCACATCAGGTGGCCAAAGTACTGGAGCTTCAGCTTCAGCAACAGTCCTTCCAGTGGGTATTTAGGGTTGATTTCCTTTAGGATTGACTGGTTTGATATTTTTACTGTCCAAGGGACTCTTAAGAGTTTTCTCCAAGTACCACAATTCAAAAGCATCTATTCTTTGGTACTCAGCCTTCTTTAAGGTCCAGTTCTCACAAACCACATACATGACAATATGTAAAATCCTTTGACACGAACAAAGTGATTAGTGATTTGCATTTCCCTACACTTTTGTATGCCTTTTGAGGAGAGGATGATGATTTTGTTATTCATTACTGTGTTCTGAAAGCATACAGTGATGTTCATTGTTCACTGTTTTGCACATGATAGATATTCAATAAATCCTTGGCATACTCAGTTTATTTCCACTGTAGTATACCTTACAGTTTCTGTTGGTCTTTATTTGCTTCTTGTTCACTTTTTGCCTCCCACAAATAGAAGGAAATATCCATGAAGAAAGCAAGCTTATCTGACTTGTTTATAGCTATATAATTTTTTAAAAAGTTTTTTTGATGTGGATCATTTTTAAAGTCTTCATTGAAATTGTTTCAGCATTGCTTCTGGTTTATGTTTTGGTTTTTTGGCTTCAAGGCAAGTGGGATTTTAACTCCCTGACCAGGGATTGAACCTGTACTCGCTGCAATGGAAGATGAAGTCTTAACCACTGGACCACTGCTGGAGTCCTTGGATATTTATTAAATGAATAAATAGCATGTGTAAAAATATCTGTCATTTAGTAGGTGCTCAAGAATTAAAAAAATACATTGGATATGGGCTAGTTCGAAATGAAACAAATTCTATTTCCCTGCAAATCAGCTTCTCTTCCATGCATAGAGAAGAAAGTTCTATGCAAGAAAAATATATTTCAGGAGTTGAGAAGCATCCTTCAGAAAAGTTGCATAGACATTGCTATTTCTCTGGCTTTTTACAAAATCTAATGCAGCAAGAAAAAATGTCTTGCTGAATGATACAAAGCATTACCCAAAGCACAGGGGGTGTCTTAGAAGGTAGGTTTAGACATACCGTAATATGATTACATTGTTTTGAAGTTTCATTACTTTTTCATCTGAATGAATATGAAACCTAGAATATTAATACAATGAAGATTGGCAGTTGATGACCCTGCAGAGGCTGCTACAAGTTGCTGATCAAACATGGATGGTGGTACCTTCAAATCTCAGAGTCATTTGTAGGTGTCTTGTCTGTAATTAGGATTTGCGAGTGATGGTGCATGAACTATTCTCTGGTCATTGTTATTCAATACCATCACCTACCCATGTCTGAGATCTTAAACGGGCTGTCTCATCTATCAAACCTCTCCCGGTCCTATCCCCGCAGTATCTGAGATCAACAAAGCAAGTAAAATCAGCACTTCACTCAGTCCTTGAGAGGGTGCTGCTTCTGACACGTGAGCCTTCTTCCTTTCCCCACCAATCTACAGCCCATTCTGCATTTGACTTTTACAAATACCTTCCCCCAGATATAATGAGGCCCCCCGGGGTTGAGGTGAAAGGGGTTCTGAGTGATGCCATTTCCTTTTCTGATGCCTTCGTGCCTGAGTGCCATGTGGAAGGTTTAATACCAACTCTATTCCTCTGATGCATATGACAATATAATATCCTCTAATTGCATCTGTTTTGTCTTTGTACAAGGAGGAAAAATATTCTTTATGGTGGGACTACAAAATTACACACATTACAGCTGAATATTCAGGTATTAAAATAGGTTTTCCTGCTTGTTAGGGAAAAGAAGAAGCTGGAAATTGGTTTTATTTTTATTTTGCATTTCATGTACCAAGGGCCTGACGGAGCTGCACTGGGTCATTTTACAGGTGTTTTAAAATGCACAGCTCCTGTATATTTCATAGGAATGCCTCTGGATGATGATGCAAATGTTTCATAGGTAAACAAGAAGTAAATACAAGTTATATCATTTTTTTAGTGCTCTTAAGGGGAAAATTAAAGGGTGATTGATTGCCTTTTCCTAAAACAAAGTCTATTTTGTTTTCTACTGCTTTTATTCATCCAGAATTGACCAGCTGACCAATCCAGGTACTATTTGGTTAAGTGCATGTTCTAAGTATATGAAACTCTCTAGCTGCTTATGTGTCCAAATGTGACCATTTGCATGAACAAAAGAGTCCACACATTCTTTTCTTTTCTCAAACATGTGCCTAGCATTTTGCACCTGATTATACCAAAAAAAATCTATTAACTTGTATTTCTGAATAAACACACAAATGCACACACATAAATAATAACTTAGAAAAAGTTGCTTTCTCACTAGCTTTGCTATTGTGTTTACTCTCACTCTTTAGATCTACACAGAAACAAAATGCTTGAGAAGGAATACAGTTGTTCTTGTTTGTATCTTCTTGGTCCTGACAGTGCTTATCAGTAACAGTGTATGGAGCTCTGAATAGATTTCTCTTGGTCTTGAGATGAAGCCTTAGGATATAACTAAGTGACAGAAAAGAATGTCAAATGTAACAAATTTTTTTGTTGTTTAGTTGATAAGTTACCTCCGACTCTTTTTGACCCCATGGGCTGTAGCCCACCAGGCTCCTTGCGTGGAATTCTCCAGACAAGAATACTGGAGAGGGTTGCCATGCCATCCTCTGTGTGATCTTCCTCAACCAGGGATCAAACCAGGGTCTGTTGTGTCTCCTGCATTGGCAGGCAGATTCTTTACCGATGAGCCACCTGGGAAGCCCAAAGGGAAGGATAATAGCCCTCTTTTAAAGATGAAGAAACTGAAGCCATAAAGTTCATCCTATAAGCACTTACTCTGATTAGGGTAAATGAAGCAATCTGTGCTAATAGACTGCCTACACCCAAGTAGCTTAACAAATAAAATGTTCACACTCACACAGAGTTCACTGGACATGTCTGCCATCAGGGAGAGGTATTCCATGTGGCCCTTCAGGGACCCAGCATCCTTCCGTCGTGCGGTGGCACCTTCTCCAGGTGATCCGCACTGTGTCTCCTTCATTTGGCCAGTAGATAGGCAGAGAGAAAGTTCATTTTTATGGGCCAGGCATGGAAATGACAAATATCACTTTGACTCACATTCCATGATTCTGTGGGCCAGTGCTCAGTAATATGGCCACATTAAACAACAAAGGAATATGGTAAATGTAGTCTATTTTGTGCCCAAGAGGAAAAAAGAGGCCAGTTTCTGTAAGCACATGGCAGTTTCTGCCACAATCAGTAACGAATCACGGAGCATGCCACTGTTCGCATGCTCTTTACATTGGACTATTCACTCTTGACAGTAATCACTCCTTGCCCCAATTTTAGATTTAGTTTGTTCAATTCTTCAGCATAGGGAACATCCCGTGAAGAAAGGGCATGTTCATAAATTCCATTTATTTCACCATCCACCAAGTCACTCAAAAGTCACAGCTTCTCTCTAGCAGAGTTCAGAAACAGCCAGATAACAGAGAAGCAAAAAATGAGCTTTGACCATATCTGGGAATTTGAGTTCTGATGGGGACACCTCAATGCCATAGTTTGTCATTCCTGTTTTAGGTTTTGTGATAATAGTTTAATACAAACTCTAGCAAGGTGTTTTGCCCAGTTCTGTGATTTTTGTAGTTAGGAGCTCTAGCAGGTGAAGGGGGAAAAAGCTCCCCCCACCTTTTGCTATTTTAATTCCAATACTAACTTGCTGCCAGGAAACTTCAGAGAACCCACAAAGGGAGCCCTGGAGCATCTGGGTCACTGTGTTTCTCACTTTCTTTGGTTTTCTGTGTTCCCTGCGCTTCCCCCAGACTGGAGTGTTTCCTCCTTATGGTCGTTCACCTGCTTTCCAATTTCAGGTCTCATGCAGGTGTGTGTAATTTTACCCAAGGTTTTCTCCAAACAGAATCTGCTCCTAATTTGCGACTTGGCCAACTTTGTGTTTCCTTTTCACTGGCTTTTGAAGAACCCTGGGACTCAAAGAATGACAGTAGGGTATTCAGATGAGGAACAGGGTAGCCAGCCACAAGGAGAGAGTTCACATGTATATTTTAGGTGTTTTTCAGAAGGAACCATATTGTTTTTACCATTGGTGAGGACCATTTCAATTACCACTCACCTTGGGCATCTGGGCAAGTGATTATCTGCAAAGTCAGGTATGATTTAAGGAATCTGGCCTTTTTTCTCTCTCTCTTTCTCTTTTTTTGCTGCAGAGCCACAAGCCCTGCTCTCACGCTAATTTTCCGATATAAAGGCAAAGGAGGAGAGAAGCTTCCCCCAGTCACCGTGTACAAAGCAAAAGAAGTCTCCATCTGCCCCTGAAACTCCGCTTTTTATGGGGTCTGTCAGGCTGCTTCAGTTTTGATGGGCTTAAATGATAACCTTCTTCCTTTTTTATTATTATTAGAAACAACAACACTCTCAAATCTTTCTCATTATTTTTTCATAAGGTCTAGGATTTAGTCGTATTGCCACAGCCTCTGATGTTAAAATAACATTTACCCTGAAGCTTTCATCATACTTTCAGAGCATCTTTATTATTTTTAACCCATCACCAGCGTCATCTCCTCTGGCTCGCCATGTTGAGGCTGGAGCAGGAAAATTATCAGTACTTACAGGTGGGGTGCAATCTTACCATCTACCCTTTCACCCCAAATTAGGAAGAATGGACTGCTGGACACTGGGAGCTAAAGAAGCAACCTTGACACCTTCACACTTAAAGTGATGCTTTTCTGCTTGCTGTCCATTTCTAACTGGCTAGGGACAGATTTGCGAAGTAGAGAAGATTCGTCTTTGGTTTCTTGGTCTTTGTCCTCGGCATGTTAAGGGGCCCCTAGGCGGTCTTTGTGTTGTTCACACTTCTCCCTACAATCCATTTCTCAGTTCCTTCAAACTCAGCCTGGCCTCTGCCTGAAGCATCAGTTTTCATCCATTCAGTGGCCTGTATTGATCCCTCACTGTAAGCCAGGCAGGCTTTTTTGTACTCGAGATATAAAGATGTGATCTCTATGAACCCCTAAATTTCAAGACTTGGAAGTCTAGGAAGAGGCAAGGCAAACTTTGCAAGGATTTTGTGCAAGGCATCAAAAGTTAACTTCAAGGTTTGAGGAGAACACAGAAGCTGGTACAAATGCTTGGGAGCCTGGAGCCGGCATCCCGGAGTGAGGACAACTGAGCCAGGCCCTTAAAGGTGATTCAGAAAAGTTGAAAAGGAAATCCCGGATGAGGATAGCGCGTGTACACAAAGAGGATGAGATACTCAGGGGAAAAATCTAAGACTCTGTTTTCTAACAACCCCCACTCAACCCAGAATGCATGTTCTTCACTAGACCGGTGGTTTTTAATATTACTTTATAGCCCTGACCTACCTGAGAGATATGACGGCTGTCATTGGTAAAAGTAACTCTGAGACTCATAGCATATCAGAGGACCTGCATCTCTGCAGGGAGACAACTCAAGGGCTAAGGTTTAGAAAAATATTCAACAGTGATTTTGAGAGACTCTGGTTAAGACTCATGGGCACAGATGCTCCCATGCCAGGGAGAACAGTCTACATCTCTCTGTGGTAAACTGATAATTAAAAAAAAAAAAACCTGTAATAAAATAGAAATTAAAGTGTCAAAACAATAAAAAAGAAATATTTTCCAGAGGTAAAGGAATAGGCTAGGTAGTTTTCATGGAGTATTTAAAACACACCCTTATAGGGATTTCTCTGAGGGTCCAGTGGTTAAGAATCTGCCTGCCAATGGAGGAGACGTGAGTTTGATCCCTGGTCCGGGAAGATCCCACATGCCTCAGGGCAACTAAGCTGGTGGCCAATTACTGAGCCTGCACTCTGGAGCACCCGAGCTGCAGCTACTGAGGCCTGTGCTCCCCAGAGCCTGTGCTCTGCAACAAGAGAAGTTATCACAATGAGAAACCCGTCCACCTCAACTACAGCATAGCCCCCGTGCGGCAACAAAGACCCAGTGCAGCCAAAACTGAATAAACAAACCAGTAAAATTCACGCATATAGACTTAGCATATAGCACAGGGAACTATACGTCATATCTTGCAATAACCTATAAGGGAAAAGAATCTGAAAAAGAATATATATGTACACATAATTCAGATATATACATATACATATCTGATATATCAGATATATATATACATACATATACATATAATTCAGATATATATACTCAGGGGAAAAATCTAAAACTGTTGTTTTCTAACAAGGATCACTTTGCTGTACACCCAAAACTAACACAACATGGTAAATCAACTATGATTCAATAAAATAAAATACACCCTTATAAATAAACAATGCCTCTATTGGCAGGCCCTATAAAGATTTATTTATTTAGAGATCTGTCTCCAAAATTCAGTTTGGGAGAGCACCCTTAAGAAACTATAGTATAAACAGTTGGGGATTAGAAATATTTTAAGGTAAACATTATTGCCTAATAAACTAACAGATAAAGCAGAACATTTATACCAGAGGATTCTGCTTGGTATCAGTCTCAATTGGCATGAAGGTTTTTCTCTTATTTGTTTCAAATCTGTATTTTAAAAAATGATGCCTTCCCCAGGAGATTCATTACCATATGGAAGAGTTGGAGCAGAGGGAATAGTCAGAGTTGGATAGATAAAGATGTTCCAAAATATGAAGGTCTCTGGAACAGGCCATTTTATGTTGTCTCATGGTGTGATGAGCGTAGGAACTACAAAGTGATCAGATAGTAAATTTAGAGCCAATAAAAAGGAGACACTTCACAGGGCACGTTGTAGCTTGCTTGTAAGAATCGCTGACATGGAAGGTCAAGGAATTAAATACTGGAGTTGGATTTATACTACAGCTGACTGTTTTTATGGCCAATACAACATTTATTGGTATGCTAAGATAAAGTTAATCAAGTCTTGTGCTTCAAGGTGGGGAAGTAAAGATTACCTCTTGAGAGTTCGGAATGAAGCTCTCCCAGAACCCTTAAGCATACACACTCGCACAGTCATTTAGTTTTTTCTCTCCTTGCTGGAACTATTGGTTTTTTTTTTTTGTTGTTGTTTGTTGTTGTTTGTTTTGTTTTTTCTTTTATTTATTTATTTATTTATTTATTTAATTTATTTATTTAATTTAATTTATTTATTTTTAGTTGGGGGCTAATTACTTTACAATATTGTAGTAGTTTTTGCCATACATCGACATGAATCAAGCCATGGGATTCAACATGTGCTCCCCCTCCAAAACCATCCTCCACCCCCCCTTCCCTTCCCCTCCCATCCCTCTCTGTCATCCACCAACGCTCCATCCCTGAGCAATTCCGTACCATGCATAGACATGGAATGGTGTTCTGCTTTCCATTATGTCAATATCATGTTTCAATGTTATCGTGTCCCAGACGTCCCACCCTCACCTTCTCCTCAGAGTCCACAGGACTGGTTCTATGCATCTGTGTCTCTTATTCTGTCTCACTATAGGGTTACTATTACCATATTTTCAAATTCCATATACATGCATTAGTATACTGTATTGGTGCTTTTCTTTCTGGCTCACTTCACTCTGTATAATGGGCTCCAGTTTCATCCATCTCAATAGAACGGATTCAAATGTATTCTTTTTAATGGCTGAGTAATATTCCATTGTGTATATGTACCTCATAGGCTCCTTATTCATTCGATTCTGCGGATGGACATCTAGGTTGCTTTCCTGTCTGGCTATTGTAAAACAGTGCTGGATGAAACAATTGGGGTTCACGCGTCTCTTTCATTGGTTTTCATCGGTGTATATGCTAGCCAGTGGGATTGTGGGTCATATGGAGTTCTATTCCAGTTTTTTAAGGAAATCTCCACACTGTTCTCCATTGTGGCTTGTAATGTTTGCATTCCACCAACAGTGGAAGAGGGTTTCCCTTTTCTTCCACACCCTCTCCAGCATTTATTGCTTGTAGACTTGTTGGATTGCGGCCATTCTGGATGGTCGTGTAATGGTACCTCATTGTGGTTTTGATTTGCATTTCTCTAATGATAAGTGATGTTGAGCATCTTTTCATTGTTTGTTGCTCCGTATGGTCTTCTTTGGAGAAATGTTTTTTTTGTTAGTTTCTTTGCCATTTTTGATTGGGTCGTTTTATATTTTAATGGAATTCAGCTGCAGGAGTTGCTTGTATATTTTTGATATTAATTGTTTTGTCTGTTGCTTCGTTTGCTATTATTTCTCCATTTGAAAGGCTGTCTTTTCACTTGCTTTAGTTTCCTTTTGTGTGCAAAAGCTTTTTAGTTTGATTAGGTCCCATTGTTTATTTTTGCTTTTATTTCCCAATATTCTGGTGGGTGGGTTCATGGAGGATCCTGCTGTGGATTTATGTCCAAGAGTGTTCTGTCTGGGTTTTCTTCTAGGAGTTTTATGGTATTTTGTCTTAAATACATTTAGGTCTCTAACCCACTTTGATTTGGTTTTTGTATATGGACTGAGAAAATGTTCTAATTTCATTTTTTTACAAGTGGTCTTTGACCAGTTTTCCGCACCACTTGTTAAGAGATTGTCTTTTCTCCATTGTATACTCTTGCACTCCTTTGGTCGAAGATAAGGTGACCATAGGGTGCGTGGGTTTATCTCTGGGCTTTCTATTTTTGTTCCATTGATCTTATTTCTATCCTTGTGCCAGTACCACCACTGTCATGATGGATGATGGCTTTGTAGTAGAGCTTTGAAGTCAGGCAGGTTTATTCCTCCAGTTCCATTCTTCTTTCTCAAGAATGCTTTTGGCTATTCTGAGGTTTCTTATACTTCCATACAAATTGTGAACTGATTTGTTCTAGTTCTGTGGAAAAATATATGGTTGCATTGAATCTGTAGATTGGCTGTTGGTTAGTATACTCCTTTTAAACTATTGGCTTCCAATCCATGAAATCGGTTATATTTCTCATGGATTTGTGTCCACTTTGATTTCTTATCATTCAGTGTATTATTAGTTTTTTTATATATAAGTCTTTGTTTCTTTAGGTTAGAAATTATTCCTAAGTATTTTATTCTTTTTGTATTGCAATGGTGTATGTACTGTTTCTTAATTTCTCTTTCTGTTTTCTCAATTTTGGTTGTATAGGAATGCAAGGGATTATCTGTGTGGTAATTTTGTATCCTGCAACATTTCTATATTCATTGATTAGCTCTAGTAGTTTTCTGGTAGAATCTTTGGGTTTTATATGTAGAGGATCTATGTCATCTGCAAACAGTGAGAGTTTTACTTCTGTCTTTTTCCTATCTGTATTCCTTTTATGTCTTTTTCCGCTCTGATTGCTGTGGCAAAACTTCCAGAAACTATGTTGAAATAGTAGTGGTGAAAAGTGGGCATCCTTGCCATTGTTCCTGACTTTAGGGGGAAAATTGCTTTCTGTTTTCCACCAATTGAGGATATGTTGCTGTGGGTTTGTTCATAGAAAGTTTTATGTATGTTGAGGTATGATCGTTCCTTCTATTCATGCTTTCTGGAGAGTTTTTTATCACTAAAATGGATGTTGAAATTTTGTCAAAAGGCTTTTTCTGCATCTATTGATGATAATCTTATTTGTTCTTATCTTTCAATTTCGTTAAAGTTGTAGAATTACATTGATTTGATTTGAGGGATGTTTAAAGTAACCTTGCATTCTGGGATAAAGCCCACTTGGTCATTGATGTATGATCTTTTTTTATATGATGTTGGATTCTGTTTGCTAGAAGTTTATTAAGGATTTTTGCATCTATGGTTCTTCAGTGATATTGGCTGTAGTTTTCTTTTTTTGTGACATTATGGTCTGGTTTTGGAATTAAGGGTTGATGGTGGCCTCATAGAATGAGTTTGGAAGTTTACATCTTCTGCAATATTCTCTGGAAGAGTTTGAGTAGGATAGGTGTTAGCTCTTTCTCTAAATTTTTGTAGAATTCCGCAGCTGTGATGCCTGTCTGGTTCCTGGGCTTTTGTTGTGCTGGAAGATTCTGCATTACAGTTTCGATTCAGTGCTTGTGATGGTCAGTTAAGATCTTCTATTTCTTCCTGGTTCATTTTGGAAAGTTATACTTTTCTAAGAATTTGTCCAATTCTTCACAGGTTGACCTATTTTATTTGGCATATAGCTGTTGGTAGTAGGGTATTTATGATCCTTTGTATTCTGTGTAGTCTGTTGTGATCTCTACATTTTCATTTTATAATTTTTGTTGATCTGATTTCTTCCCTTTGTGTCCTTGATGAGTTGGGCTATATGGCATGTTCCAATTTTGTTTATATTCTCGAAAAACCAACTTTTAGTTTTGTTGATTTTGCTATGGTTTCTTTTGTTTCTTTTGCATTATTTCTGCCCTAATTTTAAGATTTCTTCTTCTACTAAACCCTGGGTTTCTTCATTTCTTCCTCTCTAGTTGCTTTAGGTCGTAGAGTTAGTTTATTTATTTGTGTTTTTTCTTGTTTCTTGA
Source organism: Okapia johnstoni (assembly GCA_024291935.2). Taxonomy (NCBI): domain Eukaryota; kingdom Metazoa; phylum Chordata; class Mammalia; order Artiodactyla; family Giraffidae; genus Okapia; species Okapia johnstoni. Next base: position 26,891,695 of record CM044327.1, read on the forward strand.
GGTACGCCTGTATTGCTATGATCCTTCCCCTTAGCATTGCTTTTTACAGTGTCCATAGTTTTGGTGTGTTGTGTATTCATTTTCATTCGTTTCGATTGCATATTTTGATTCTTTTTTGATTTCTTTCTGTGATTTGTTGGTTATTCAGAAGCGTGTTGGTTTAGCCTCCATTTGTTGGAAATTTTTACTTGATTTTTTCCTGTAATTTGAGGTCTAATCTTACTGCATTTGTGGTAGAGAAGATGGCTGGGATGATTTCAATTTTTTTGGAATTTCCAAAAGGTGTTTTTGGCCCAGGATTGTGATCTATCCTGGAGGAAAGTTCATGATGCACTTGAGAAAAAGGTGAATTGTGCTTCGTTTCGGGGTGGGAAAGTCCTGAAAATATCGATTAAATCTAATTTGTCTATAGTATCAATTTAAGTTTGTGTTTCTTGTTATTTATTCTGTTTTGTTGATCTATCCATAGGTGTGAGTGGAGTGTTAAAGTCTACACTTTATTGTGTTATTGTTAACATTCCCCTTGCATACTGTTAGTATTTGCCTCGTATTATATTGTGGTGCTCCTATGTTGGGTTGAATATATATATAATTGTTACATCTTCTACTTGGATTGACCCCTTTGATCATTAGGTAGTGTCTTCTTTGTCCCTTTTTCACTGACTTTTTTTAAAGTCTATTTTATCTGAAATGAGGTATTGCGACTCCTGCATTTCTTTTGGTCTCCATTTCGCATGAATATATTTTTCCATCCCTTCACTTTCAGGTCTGTCATGTGTCCATAGTTTTGAGGTGGGTCTTTGATGTAGACTGCATTTGTAGGGCGTATTGTTTTTTGTATACTCTCAGCACTCTTTGTCTTTTGGTTGGGGCTTCAAAAATTTTACACTTTAAGGTTTTATTGATATGTATGGTACGTTGCCATTTACTTTGTAGTTTTTAAGTTCGTGTTTAAAATATATTTCTGTGTTTCATGTTTAGAGAAGTCTTTTCGCATTTGTTGGAGAGCTGTTTGGTGGTGCTGAATGCCCTCCTGTTCTTGCTTGTCTTGTAATGCTTTTGAATTCTCCTTCATATCTGAATGTGATCATTGAGGGGTACAGTAATCATGGCGTTGTAGATTTTTTCTATCGTAATTACTTTTAAGTATGTCTGCCATTCCTTCTAGACTGAAGAGTTTCTATTGAAGATCTGCTGTTATCCTTATGTGGATCCCCTTGTGTGTTATATTTGTGGTTTTTCCCTTGTGCTTGGAATATTTGTTCTTTGTGTTGTTCTTTGTTAATTTGATTAATATGTGTCTTGGGGTGTTTCGCATGGGTTTATATGTTTGGGACTCTTGGGTTTCTGACTTCTGTGTCTATTTCCATCTCATTTTAGGGAACTTTTCATACTATTATCTCCTCGGAGTAGTATTTCATTGGCCTTTCCTTTTTATCTTTTCTTCTGGGCGCCTTGATTCGAATGTTGGGGGTTTCATATTGTCCAGAGGGTCACTGAGGTTTTACTCATTTCTTTTGATTCTATTTTTCTTTTTTCCTTCTGCTTGTTTTATTCAACCATTTTTCGTCTACCTCACTTATTCCTATCTTCATCGCTCTGTTATTCTACTGTTGGTTCCCTCCAGCGTGTCTTTTATCTCCTTTATTTTCATTATTCAAAATATATTGACTCCTTTTTATTTCTTCTAGGTCCTTGGTAACTTTTTTTGCATCTTCTCAATCCTTGTCTCCAGGGCTGATTTATCTGTAATCATTTTATTTTCATATTTTGGATATTTTTACTATCATTATTTAAATTCTTTTTCAGATAGATTCCTATCTCCTCTCTTTTGCTCTATGGTTTGGTGGGCATTTCTCATTTTCATTTTACTTGTTGAGTATTTCTCTGCCTTTTCATCTTGTTTAGATATGCTGTGTTAGGCGTGGCCTTTCTGTATTTGGTAGTTTGTAGTTCGTCTTTATTGTGTGGGGCAGGTTCCTCACTGTGGGTTGGGGTTGGATGGGTGGCTTGTCAAGGTTTCTGTTGGAGAGCTTGTGTCGGTGTTTGGTGGGTGGAGTGGATTTCTTCTCTTTAGAGTGCAATGGAGTGTCCAATATTGAGTTTTGAGATGTCTATGGTTTTGGTGTGCCTCGGGGCAGCCTGTATATTGATGCTCAGGGCTATGTTCTGCGTTGATTGGAGTGTTTGCGTGGTATGTCTTGTCTGGAACTTATTGGCTCTTGGGTGAGTTGTGAGCTTGGTTTCAGTGTATATGTGGAGGCTTTTTGGACGATCTCTTATTAATTAAGTTTCCTCTCTGGCTTTCAGTCTTATTCTTGCAGTAGCCCTACAGGACTACTCCATCACATACAGCATCATTAATAAAACTTTTAGGTTAATGGTGAAAGATTCTCCACAGTGAGGGATACCAGAGAGGCTTCACTGAGTTACATGGAGAGAGTGAAGGGGAGGGAGGTTGAGGTGAACAGGAGGAGAGGAGGGGGGGGGGACTCAACTGTGGGGAGAGCAGTCTATCAGTAAGCACTTTCCCTTGTGCTTTCACAGTTGGAGCCCTCAAGAGAGGTTCACAGAGATAAATAGAGAGGGGTGGAGGAGGCAGTATAGGTGAGGATGAGTAGAAAGGGAGGAATCATGAGGGGAGAGAGAGATTGGGCAGTATTCTGTTCCAAAGTGTTTCCGAGTACCAGAAACACCCTCAGAGATTCACAGAATTGGGTTGAGAGAGAAGGAGGAGGGTGGGAGATAGAGGTTCCCTGGGGGAGAAGAAGAAAGAGCATCAATAGAGGGAGAGAGAGTAATCAGGCAGTAAATCACACTCTTGAGTTAAAAATGGGTACTAAGATTGTATTCTTAAATGCAACAAAATTGATATCAAATATGTTAAAACAAAATTAAAAATCTGGAGTAGAGGTTAAGGGACTCTTATAAATCATACAATATTAAAAAAAAAAGAACAAAGAAAACAGGTATATAAAAGAAAAAAAGACAGTTAAAAACAGTGTATAACAGTAAAAAAAAAGAAAAACAGAAAAAACAGTAAAAAAAATAATAATAAAATAAAATAAAAAAATGGAAAACGCAAAAAGTAATAAGATATATGTACGCGTTTGTTTTAAAATAGGGTTTGATTTTTTTTTTTTTCAAGGTAGTGTTTGGGTTATGAAAATAAAAATTAAGGTTGTAATAGAGGTCTTAAAGAAAAAAAGAAAGAAAAAAATAAAAAATAATAAATAAAAAAAAATAAAATAAAATGATATTAGTAAAAATATTATCCGGACTTTCTCTGGAGCAGTTGTGAGCCGTTTTGGAGGTCTCTTCAGTTTTCAGATAGTCTTGTTCTGCTTATACTTTTCAAGATCTTTAGGACCCTTTTCAATGCTGTCCGTGTTAAACTACAGGGATTTTAATCTGTGGCCTGTCCCTTCAACGCGCTTCCCTTGTTTATTTGGCTTTTGTTGGAGGTCTCTTCAGTTGTTAATTTCCGCCATGGCCACAAAGAGGCGGAAGGTGGTCTCACTTTAGGTTCACTTGCTCAGGTCGATGTGGGGAGAGAGGACCACTGCAACCAGTATCCACTGGCGTGTGTGTGGAGAGCTCACAGTTGTCTCGGCCACCTGGGTTCACCCCGCTCACGGCGGGTGTGCTTTCCACCGTTTACCCCGCTCAGGCTTCAGGTTATCTGCGGGGAGTGGCGCCCAGATATGCGCGCCCAACTTACAGGTCTAAACTCTGATCAGGTTCAGGTATCCCGGGTACTCCACAAAGGCGCAGACCTCGGCTTGGCCGGCGGTTTGCGCCGTTTTCGGACCGGAGAGGTAGCAGCTCAGGCCAGCCGAGTGTTTGGTGTGTGGAGCGCACACTCCCCTGTTGGGGCGACGATTGCGGTTATCACTCCCTGGTCCCGCCTCAGTTTTACAGCGCGATTACTGAGTACTCCACGCGGCGCTGACCTCGGTTAGCGGTTCCGCGTTTGCAGCCGTTCCGGTCGGAACTGGTCAGGCAGACGGGAGTTTGGCGAGCTCGCTCACTCCCTGTTGGGGCGGTGTGGTCTTATAACCTCCCTAGGTACCCGCATCGGTTTCGCGGGCGCGATTCACGCGGGTATCTCCACTAAAGGCGCAGACTCCGGTTGGGCCAGGGCGGTTGTGGGCGGCGGTTTGCGCCGTTCCGGTCCAGAGCACGCTCAGGCAGCAGGGTTTGGCGAGCGAACCGACCAGGTGTGCTTAATCACATCCCTGGTCCCCGCCTCGGTTCTCTACGGTTTACGGGCGTGCACGGCTTCCGTCCTGTGTGCTTTTGTGTCAGTTACTGGGGAGCTGGTCTCTGGCTGCGACCCTCCCGGCGGTGTAGACCCTCCGGGATCTCAGGCCTGTCTTTGCTTAGAAATGGGTGCTGTTTGCCGTTGGTAGGGGGTGCCCTCTTGGAGCCGAGTTCGCCACTTCCGGCTCTGGCTGGTCCCCGCTGCCGAGTGTCTGGATGGGGGATGGGCGGTCCGCTGGGGTAGCTCTTCCCCTGTATCGCTCAGTTCCTTTGTTCTGTGAGCGGGGCCGGCAGTGCCTTAGCTTGGGTTTTCGCAGGTTAGTTTCTCTCTCTCTGGCTGTCCACAGTTTAGGTTATATCTCCGTTAGCGGACCTGGTCCTTACCCTAAGCAGGCCACCGCTCCTCTCCCGCCCAGCCCCCTCTTTGCTGGTGGCGGCATGCGGGCGTTCTGGGGTTCTTTACTGGAAGTTGGCCTTTAGGCAGTAATCAGTGGGTTTTATTTATTGATTTACCTGTTATGTTACCCTCCGAGATTCGAAATTGCCCAAACCCGCGGTGTGAAGATGGTTACCTGGTGCTTAGAAAATGTCTTCCTATTTTACGGTGCTTAGAAAAACTCCCTCCCCAGGACGGGTCTCCGTCCCTAACTCTTTTGTCTCTCTTTTTATCTTTTATAATTTCTCCTACCTCCTTCTGAAGATAATGCGCTGACTTGATTAATGTCTGACGTCCTCTGCCAGCATTCAGAAGTAGTCTTGTGAACTTTGCTCAGCTTTCAGATGTTCTTTCGATAAGTTTGTGGGGGAGAGAGTGATCTCTCCGTCCTATTCCTCCGCCATCTTAGCCCCGCCCCCGCTGGAAGCTATTTGAAGTTCAGGAATATTTGATGAACCTATGGGCTTTAAAGAAAAGACAAGCATCACTCTGAAGCTGTTACATTCTCTGGGGTGCACTGCCCAAGCATTTTTCATCCTTAATTCTCACAAGGCAGAACTTAAACCTTAATTCTATACCTATATCTTTGCATAGTCAATGGCCAATATCCTAAATTCTCTGGCTCTTTTAAAATTCTTCTTTAAAATTAGGCTGTCCTACATTTTAGAGGTAGATGGATGGTTGGATTAGGCTGAGGCTTGTCATCTGTTGTTCTTGAGATATATCCTCTAATCCAGTTCTCAGTGATCCATGACCATTTTATCTTTTTATTTTTAAAAAATAGCTTTGATCAAATGATACTTTAATTTTAAAAAAGTTTTTTGGCAGGTCCACCTGGTATGTGGGATATTAGTTCCCTGACCAGGGATCAGCCTGTGCCCTCCACATTGGAAGCCTGAAGTCTTAACCACTGGAAGGCCAGGAAAGACCCCATGACCATTTTGGATGATAGTGTTGGTACTCTGTCAACCTGACAATCTGAAACACTGATAGCTCAGTATTTGGGGAAGGCACAAGAATTTATGGTTTGGATTTTCCTAAAGACAGAAAAAGGTCTCCTCACATGGTTAATTGCTGGTAATTTTGAGCCCTGTGTTTCACACCTCAAGATGTGAACTGGATTAGAAATGGTTGAGAGTTGAAGGCTAGAGAGGAGGAGGGTAGACACTAATGAGTAGATTCATGTTATGGAAAAAATAACTAGGGTTCAAATCCAGACTTTGTCACTTAGCCTCCGTGTGAACTCGACCAGTGATTCTTACTTTGATCTTATCATCTTTCTTTATGAAGTGGGGGTATTAAACATTAATTTGGATTGTTGCATATAGGTTCAATTTAACACATGGTCCTCAGTTATGACCATTTTGTCCCCCAGGGAGGTTTGATGATGTTTGCATATGTTTTTGGTAATCACTACGAAGGACAAGGTAGGCAGATGCTACTGGCATCTAATGGTTGATACTGGCATCACAGGGGATGATTCTTAACATCCTACAATGCTCAGAGAAGCCTCCTATCCAACCCCCACAAAGAATTATCAAGACCAAAACATCACTATTGCTGAGGTGGAGAAACTATGGACTTAATTTTTGTAAAGCAAGTAGAGTCATATCTGGCAGAAATAAAGGCTGGGAACTGTAAATAGCCTGAATTGTATCCCCCCAAATTTACATATTGGAGCCCTAGCCCCTTGTACACAGATACAACTGTACAGCAACTCCCCTATATCCGAATGAGTTCTATTCTGAGAATGTAAGTCCAATTTGTTCATAAGTCCAACAAAGTTAGCCAAGGTACCCATCTGGCTAACACAATTGGCTATACACCGCTGTTTCTATGTTTGCTTCTGGACATCCCCAGCTTGAAACAAAGATACTGCACTGCTGTACTCTATACAGTACTGTACAGGAAAGTACACAAAAGCACAGCCACTTGTGGAGGATGCACACACGTGACACGTGAACTAACTTACGTGACTGGACATGCAAATGCATGTATCCATATTTGAAAGCTTGCAACTTGAAGTTTTGTATGTAGGGGACTTACTGTATTTGGAGAGAAGGTGTTTTAAATGGTGATTAAGTTAAAATAAGGTCTTTAAAGTGAGCCTTAATCCAACATGACTTGATTAGGACACAGAGAGAGACCAGGAGCACTTGCTCACAAAGATCATGTGAGGACTCAGTGAGAAGGTGACTATTAGCAATCTGTGGAGAGAGGCCTTGGAAGAAACCAAATCTGTTGACACCTTGATCTTGGACTTCTAGCCTCCAAAACTGAAAGAAAATAGATTTCTGTGGTTTAACCACATGTTCTGTGATATTTTGTTATGGAGTCCTGGCAGAATAATACACTAATAGCAATTGTTATCCTTATTATTAAAAAGTAAATATTTGATTTGGAAAAAAAATTTACCACAAAACTCAAGACTGATGCCATGAATCTTGTAGGTATCTGCTGTTGTCATGGATCCCTGAGTGAGATCTGTACAGGTTGCAGAGACAGCAAGTGAGTCTTCTAATGAAAAGCTGATTTTCTGGTCCCAAGTGCTATATGGGACCCCAATCTGGAGCCAAACCTGGGCATCTGCTGAGCATGAAGATTCTTTGTGCCTTGCGATGCTCTTCATGATCTTGTCCCCCATTCACACCTTCATTTGGAATGTTAAGGTATTACTGCTCTGATGATAGAAGCCAGAAAAGGCACCAAGGCAAGAGTGTTTCTCCCCAAGCCTAGGGCAGAAGTTGCCCAACCAATGTTTTCTAAACATCCCCATCAAGCCTTCTCTTGACTTGTTCCTCCCAAAGGGGAGTTGATCTCAGGCATCAGGGAGAAGAGGGGAGGATGTCACTAACAATTAGTGAACATTAGGTGATGTTTTTATGAGGATGAAGCATGGCTGCTGTCACATGTGCTTGTACTCAATTAGAAGGAAGTGGTAATTACATGAATCCTCAGTTCAAGAGGAGAACATAAACCATGTACCGGGAGTGAGATACTACAGACAGTGAGCAGAGATCATTAAGGATGGTACAGAGGCTAACCAAACAGAAATTTATGAGACTTAGGAAAAGGCATGCCTTTTTGAAGGCACGTGGAACGCTCATATTTTCTTGAAAGCCTGGCTCTGAAAAGTATGGAAAAGATTTCATTTGATTCTGGCAAGCAGAGCCCAGCAAGGCAGGCTGGTTGAATTGCAGACCTAGAAGTCCCCTCCTCCAGGTGTCCGAAGGCCATGGGTCAGAATGTAGGAATAGTTTGTATCCAAAGTTGCTTACAACTCTTTACATTCTTAGGTCATTACTGGAGAAATTGAGGTCTAGACAATAAAGTGATGCACCAACTTCAAACAGTTAGTTGTGCCAGGGGCCTCAGGATTCAAGTGTTCTGATTTCCAGGACACTCTACCATGTGCAAGGCACTCACCCAAGGCAGAGACAATATATGAGGAAACAGTAAAATTGCACATCTATTCTAGAATGTTCTCTATCTCTTTGTTCTCATCCTCCTAATCATATCTACGTGTCTTTTGGACCCTTCACTCCCACCACCTCCAGACTCTGGTATATTCATGAAGCTTAGATAATAGCCAAAAAATATTTTCAGTATGAAACAAATGCATAGTATAGAAGGCTATTTAGTTTTTACATAAGACTAAAGTGTTTAGTTTCAGTTTTTACCAACTCTAGCAACTCTCAAATTTCCTTTTAAATAAGAGAGCACTGGAATAAATTGTATGGTTGCAGTAACACAGTTAGATGAGATTTTGAAAAGAGACGAGGGAACAAAGATACTAGAATTTGAAGACAGAATTTAACAGAATTTGTTAACTGTGAAACCTGAAAAAAAAATCAAATAGGAATATAAAAAGTAAAGATTTGAGGTTCTACAAATCTTGGACAAACTCAGGGTGGGTTTGTTTATTACGTATGATCTTGGGCAAGCTACTTAGTCTCTTTAAACTGTGTTTTTTCTCAAACTCTAAAATGATGTTTAATTTACTGGGTCCTTGTAAAAATTGGTGACAACATATGCAAGGTACCCTGTGTGTCGTATGTAGTATTGAGCACTGAGGTAGCTTGACAAAAATGCCCCTTTGTATCAGCCTTTGGGAGGTAACTTGACTGTGGTTTTTCAGGGCTTCTCTGGTGGCTCAGCTGGTAAAGAATCTGCATGCAATGCAGGAGACTCAGGTTTGATCTCTGGGTCGAGAAGATCCCTTGGAGAAGTGCATGGCAACCCATTCCAATATTCTTGCCTGGAGAACTCCATGGACAGAGGAGCCTGGTGGGCTACAGACCCACCAGCTGGACACGACTGATCGAGTAACAGTTGCACTTTTCACTTTGCCGTGGTCGTATCAAACCATGAGTTTAATTCTCCACATGGTGAATTGAGCCTCTGCCTCTGATTTGCTTTAGGTTGACAGTTATCACAGCAGTTCTGAATCAAGGCCCCTGTTTGCTTTCTTGAACTCTTGCAACCACATGTAAACATGCCTGGGCTAGTCTTCTGGAAGACAACAGACACATAATTCAGTCACCAGCATCACTCCATCCAACAGCCAGACAACCCCAGTAGCAGCACTGCCTAGCTGACAAGCATTCGACTGCCTGGGGAGGCCCACCAGAAGACCAGGAGATGAAAAGGCTTACATTTTCAACCCGCGGGACTGTGAACTAAATAGAGTGTTGTTGTAACCCACTGTGTTTTGGGATGATCTATCAGACAGCAATAATGAATGAATGCAAAGTAGCATTTTTCTTGGAGTGTTGAAATATTCAAGGACATTACCAACTCCAGATAGTATAAGCGGATCTTCAGAATTTTCTTTTTCAGAGTATAGAAGCACCTTACAAAAATTTTTAATTTTTCTCTGAAAGTATTGTTGTTCTTTAGTTGCTAAGTCAGGTCAAACTTTTTTGTGACCCCCATGGACTGTAGCCAGGCTTCTCTGTCCATGGGATTGCCCAGGCAAGAATACTGGAATGGGGTGCCATTTCTTTCTCCATCTGAAAGTATTATTTTTGTGCAAAATGTCAGGTGGTAGCATCAATAAATAACTATAGCAAAGGGCAGATATTAATGACAGGAATATAGACTGGTAACACATGGTCATTTCTTGCAAAAGTTGCTCTTTAAAAAGGAAGTTAAGGAAGGAAGGACTTGAAAGAGCAGAGGAATTATTGGAGAATGATTTGATGATAGTCTACAGTTAACAGGTATTAATTACTTACTCATATCCTCTGTAACCACCCCCCCCACATACACACACCACAGAATCACTCCCCTTGTAACAGCTTTTCCAAGGGCAGTTGGTAGATCACAGAACCCTTTACCCTCCTTTTCAGAAAACAGTATTAGCCTCAGGCCACCCATTGTCCCCAACTGTTTTCTGTTTATTTCTGGTGTCAGAAACAAGTCCATGTATCCCACTCGACAGTGACCTCTGCATCTTCAGATGCATTCTGACAGGGTACAGCTTGGCCCCTATCTCAGACTGAGGCTCCAGGAGGAAGCTGTGCTGGGTCCCCAAGCCAGATGTCTGCCTAATGGGCAAACAGGGCATGGTTTGCAAACAGATAGAGATGGAGACTCCTGAAAGCAGTTTGCTTTGGCTCTCTCTGGGAAACCAGGGTCCAGACTTCACAGAAGATTGAAAAATCAGGTCACATGTGATAGGAACTTGAACAGAAGCAATTGTTGCTTTTTTAAATCTGTGTTTATAGATGTTTTTTTCTTGTAGAAATATCTGTCAAGAGCAGCAGGCAAGAGAAGTTTGGCAGAGGAGAAAGTTTCTTATTTCTTTTCAGCAAACTGTTCTTGGATACATCTTTGGCTGAACAATGGACCAAAAGCACCTGCCACTTTCACCTTAGGTTTTGACAAAGAAATTGAGTTATGAAAGTGAGCCTGGGATTGTAGATCATCTCAAACTCAAATCCAAGTAATACATATAGCGAGAACAAAGAGAAAAATTCTAACTATTCTACACAGTCATGAAGATTTCACAAAAATTAAATTATATTTATTTTGAGGGGGCAAAAGATCAGAGAATTGGAGCATTTTAGATATTCAACATGCCTTAAAGAGTGCAGTATTTTACAGATTAAGAAACTGAAATTCAAATATTTGAAGCTGCCAAGCAAGTAGTTCCCCAAAAAAAGCAGGTCAAGTTAGAGATCTGGAGATGCACAAAGTTACTTGTGCAAATTAGAACCCAGCAGATTAATTTCTCAAGTATTTTCTTAGAGAAATTAACAAATACAATTTCTGAGTTGTAGAAATTACATCTCAAGTTTTCTGCCCTCACCAACTTTTCACTTCTAGCAACAGTACCTGAATATTCTGAATATTCATTACAAGTTAACTAGTAGTCTATTTATTGCAGAAACCAACCCTCCACTCCATAAACTAAATTCTACCTGGGTGTTTGTACTTGTGTCTCACTAGTCACTGCCCTCAGGCTCCAAAATCAAAATTCTTATCAGAGAGATTAATTCATCTATGACTTTCAATACCATCAGTTCCTTCAATGCTACACAAAGCTAGGCATGGCAGCTTCCTTCTAAGCCCATGGAATGGCTGACACTTAGGATCTTTCCCAGAACTGACATTTGCAGTGGTCTGTGAGATCCTGTGTAATCTAGCCTTGGCCAATGTCTCCAACCTTCCTCCTCACCACTAACAGGAGCACCTCCAGTCTTGTTTCCTTTTCTGGAGTCCAGGAAGCTCAAGACTCAGGGCCTTTTCACTTGCCATTCCTGGAACCTAGAACACTCTTCCCCACCTGCATCAGGGGGCTGGCTTCTCATTCTTCACGTGTCAGCTTGTAAATCTCCTCCTCAGAGTGACTCTCAGGATGGCCCTGTTTAAATCTTCCCTACCTAATATTTTCTACCATAACAAACTGTTATTTTACCATTGAGCCCTGACACAGCCAGTTCTCAAGTGGGAGTGATCTTGCCCTCCAGAATACACTTGGCTATTTCTGGCGACAGTTTTTGTTGGGAGGGGAGGGCTTCCTACTGGTATCTAGTGGGTGGAGGGTAGGGATGTTGCTAAACATCCCACCATGCACAGAACAGCCCACAACAAAGCCATCAATACCAGTAGCAGCGCCAATGATAAGAAACCCTGGCGGCGGAGCAGGTTATTGACTGGACGTGACCGCAGGTTGACCTGTGAGCTGGATCCAGGCAACTGGAGGTTCCTTGGCTCCTCCCCGTCCTTGAAATTTACCATCTGCCCTCCCTTGCCACGGTGGGAGCCATTTCTTAGGAGGCAGTCATTAAAGAGCGACGTGTGTGGGTCCGTCCGGATGGTGGACGTGACTGAACCCTGTTAAAGCCTCTGCTGCTGCTGCTGCTAAGTCGCGTCAGTCGTGTCCGACTCTGTGCGACCCCACAGACGGCCGCCCACCAGGCTCCGCCGTCCCTGGGATTCTCCAGGCAAGAACACTGGAGGGGGTTGCCATTTCCTCCTCCAGTGCATGAAAGGGGAAAGTGAAAGTGAAGTTGCTCAGTCGTGTCCGACTCTTCCCGACCCCATGGACTGCAGCCTACCAGGCTCTTCCGTCCATGGGATTTTCTAGAGGCAAGAGTACCGGAGTGGGGTGCCATTGCCCTCTCCGTTAAAGCCTCTAAAGATACTTAAAAGACTCTGGCCAGCGGTTTCGGAAATCTGGCGGTACCCAAACAAGCCGCGTATGTAAGTTCCCTGCCGAGTGAAGCTGCCGCCCACCTGTCCGAGCGGCTGCTTCTTTCTTCGGTCTCTCCCTGCTCTTATGTTCCGGGGACCGAATTCAGATTTCACGGGGAAGGTACCTAGGAGGTTGGGGACCAGCAGTATATGCACCAGCCAGGAGACAGAAGAAACGGGCTTTAGGAAAGAGGCATCCATGGAGGGAAATCCCTGGTTGACCATGCCCTCTGTGCGGACAGGGGTGACCCTTTGTGAGATGTCTGCGGTTCAACAGGTGATTTGGGGGACGCCCTGAGGATGCCAGCTGCTTGAATGTGCTTGTTTGAGGGATGGCCCTTGTGCACTGTGACACAGAGGAGACCGTGGCAGGCTGTTAGTAAGTATTTGTTGCAGGAAAGTATGACCCAGTTGTGTTTAAGGACAATGGCTGACAGCCTTTTCAGGCAAAACTAGGAAAAGACCATAGAGAAAAGATACATTGTAAATTTAGCAGGAGGCAGTTTTGTATGGTATTAGTGAAACAATCTTCTCATTAAAATCAAGAGATTTGCTCATGGTTTGATACATAATCTGTTCTGGGTCAGGAGAAGACCTGTGAACAAAGTGTTAAGCAGATCAGTACTAATTCAAGAGACAGATTAGCCAAGGTGGTTCAGTCCCCAGCGCCAGTGAACCTGCTGGTGGTGGTGGTTTAGTTGCTAAGTTGTGTGGGACTCTTGTGACTCCATGGACTGGAGTAGGTTGCCATTTCCTTCTCCAGGGGATCTTCTCAACCCATAGATTCTTTACTGTTGAGCCACCAGTGTACCTGGAGTGCTCACTAAACACAAAAGGAACTACAGCATGATTGCTTGCAGTTGTAGCATCCAAACTTTTTGATCATGGACCCCTGTGAATCCAGTTTTTTTGAATATGCACCATGATAAATATATACATATTTACTCATAAATTATATGCATGTGCATATAATACAGGTGTTAATGTATGTATGAATAAGGAATCTAATTCACTCATGTTGGAATTCATTAGGAAGCACAGCTAATGACATCCATTGGTAGTGGATATAAATCCATAGTTTAAAGGCTTTTCTTAATAATTTCTAAAAAATTTTGGGAGCTCTCATTACATTAAATTGTTTTCTCTTTGTAAAATTTACAAAGAGATTATGCAAAAAAGATAGACTGTCAACTCCATCAATTTTTGTTGTTCCCTTATACTTGTAGTACCGTTTTTAGTCAGCAGTGTTTTCATTCAGGAATATATTAAGCAAGTTGTATATACTTTTTTAAGAATAGGGAATTTAAAAAAATGTTTTATTTTTATTTGGCTGCATTGGGATCTTAGTTGCAACATGCAGGTTATTCATTGTGATGCGTGGACTTAGTGGCCCTGAGGCATGTGGGATCTTAGTTTTGTGACCCACGTCCTATATTGGAAGGCAGATACTTAACACTGGACCACGAGGGAAATCCCTCCAGTTGTATATTTTTAAGGGATGAAACTTTAAGTTGCTCAGTCGTGTCCAACTCTTTGCAACCCCATGGACTATAGAGTCCATGGAATTCTCCAGGCCAGAATACTGGAGTGGGTAGCTGTTCCCTTCTCCAGGGGATCTTCCCAATCCAGGGATTGAACCCAAGGCTCTTGCATTGCAGGCAGCTTCTTTACCAGCTGAGCTAACAGGGAAGCCCAAGAATACTGAAGTGGGTAGCCTATCCCTTCTCCAGTGGATCTTCCTGAGCCAGGCATCGAACCAGGGTCTCCTGCATTGCAAGTGGATTCGTTACCAGCTGAGCTACCAGGGAAGCCCTTTCAAGGGATAGTTTAGTTAAAACTACACAATATCATGCATAAATCCATATGTAGTAAATTAAGTGGACAAATGTAAACTGCACAGTATTGTAAAACGCACAATATTGTGACATTAAAAGCAAAGGGAATGCCATTGTCGAACCATCTGCATGACAGGCTCCTCCTCTTCTGGGCACTTCATACAACATCTGATCCCTTTGAAAGCATGAAAAAAAGTGAGAATGAGCTAATGTGATTTCTTTCCTTTCCCTGGATAAAAAAAATTTTAAGGAAAGTTCTCATATTTTCTTCCCATACTCCAGGCGATCATCTGCCACAGTGGAGGAGCTGTGTGCGCTTTCTTTGGACCTCATTGACTTAGAGGACAAGAAATACATCTGCTGTGTCCTTTGACCAAGAGTGGAGCAAGCAGACCTGAGAAGGCATGGTCTTGGGTTTGTGTGGAGTGCCTTACCCCATCTTCTTTCAGCTCTGGGTAAGGAAACTGATCTGTTTCTTTCTGAGACTGCAAAGTGGCCCCAAAGGAGCTCAATTAATATTCTTTATATGAATGAATACGTAAATGACCACACAGAGAAAATGTGTTGTGAAATAGTCTCACCAACAGAGGAAAAGAAACAAAACTATCTCACTTGGGGGTAGTAAAACCTAGTATGACGATCATTTGGTGTCAAATACAAGCACTGGGATCCATGGCCAGTGACATTTGAGGCTCAGCAAGTAATACACATCCCCTCAAAAGAAAAGTACAGATCATGTAGGAAGAAACAAAGAAGCCCCACAGCTATTCTTTTGCTTTGACATATTTATACCTACCCATCTCTGCTCATATATATATGGCTTCCATAAATCTAATAGACCCACTCACATAGGAAAGGAGGAAAAAAATGGAAAAGTATTATTAATGCCTTTATGAACCGAGAGAACTATGATATAGCAGAATAACAGCAAGCAACAAATTATGTGTTAAATAGCCTTGTTATTTCAAGTAAATTCTGACCCCACAATATTTTTATTTTTAGAATTATTTAACTCTGTCTTCTTACTTAAGATATAACAGTGAACGAATAACTAAGTTCTTGCTCATCTTAAGAGTACATAAATATTCAAGCCTCACTTCTGAGTTTAACACTCTTGGGAAAGATGGGCCAGGGGCCTGGCACACTTGTTTTGGGTGGACAGGTTCAGGGCCAGAAAAACTGAGAACTGAGTGCATGCTCAGTTATTTCAGTTGTGCCCGACTGTTTGCAACTCTAGTGACCATAGCCCACCAGGCTCTGTCCATGGGATTCTCCAGGCAAGAATACTGGAGTGGGTTGCCATGCCCTCTTCCAGGGCATCTTCCCAACCCAAGGATCAAACCTGTATCTCTTACGTCCTGTGCATTGGCAGGCATGTTCTTGACCACTAGCGCTATCTGGGAAGCCGGAGAACTAAATATCAAGTCATAAATGGAACCTCTATGATTAGCATAATCACATTCTTCTTATTCACATAGTAGCTTAGATTATGACTTTTTTTAGGAATGCTCTCCAAAAATACAGCACAATCGTGCAACTGTCAAGATGGATTAGAAAGTCTTCAATCTATCACCAGCCATATCTGCCTTAGAGAAAACATACGATTTCATCAGCAACTTGTCCTAGGGCAGCACTGAAGAAGGAGAATGATGTAGTTGGTAGTACTTCACCTTTGCCACTGCTGTCCTCAAGTAAGGTCCTTTTCCCTGATGGGAGAACCTGGTGTAAAGAGTACTCAGTAGACAGGCCAGTGTTGATGAGGTTGGAGAGATCAGATAAGTAGTTCCCTCTCTCTCCTCACTCATTCAAGGCCATTGGGGCATTATGTAAACTGTTAGGTAGATCAGCATTTGAAGTACCCGAGTAATGCTTTTTCCCCCTCCTTTGTTTAAAAGACAGTTTCTGCTCTTTGCTCAAACCTCACAATCAAGAACTCCTTTATGTATTTTAAGACAGAATTTCCTTGCCAGTAGAGGTCCTACTATCTGAAGGCCCTATAGTGGTGCACATTCAGGGGCTGCTGCAAAACTGTCATCCTGGCAGAGGAATTCTTATTTAGACCCAGAACAGACCTGTCATGGAACTGGATATGTCCCTCGAGAACCTTACTTATGTATAGAAATTGCGCATGATGTATGTGTGTTTCACAGCCTCATGGGAAATGATCAGTCCAGTTGGTAACACCTGTGTTGTACACAAAAGACTTACACTTTTGATCAATGAAGTATCCACAGATGCTCTGAAATTCTATACTCAGTAGGTGATTCCTCATGTCCTCTACAAATAGAATTTGTCAAACACAAGATCATTAAAATATATAAAAGATTTGATTCAGTGAACAACCACCTGGAGGAATCCGAATGTGTGTTTGGGAGGTGGGCGAGAGCGGGGAGACAGTCAGGTAGAAATTCTTAAATATAAGAAAATGACAGCAATTTCTGTCTTAACCTCTTCAGCTCTGGTTGCTAGGTTACCATGGCATACCACTGTGTGTGCTTTTCAGTTTTTGGTTTTGGGCCTGACAGTTTGATTAATTCTCTGGAGTGTAAAATCTGCACAGTGAATATTTAAAAATTACACATGCATGCACACACACACACACACACACACACACCCACTCACCCAGCACCCCATTATTGCTTCTGATTTATAAAAATCTGTTTTATAATTTAAATTGACATATGTAGGTGGAAACCTGAAATGACGCTTCATTTTGGGGAGAGAAAATTCTCTACTGTGTGATGTTTCTTGAGTTTTTTTCTTCAACTGTACCACCCAGTTCATGCTTCCCAAATAGCAGGCATTTTTTTTTCTCCTTTAATGTGCATTTAACCCTTAACTTCATTCCTAAGAAAAATGGAAAAATAAGACAAGTGTTATTTAAGAGTTGCCATTGCTTTTCCTTCTTCTGTCTGTCTTACTTGCTATGTGATTGAGTTCAAAGGTGTCCATAAATATTACTGTAAGCTGACGGACTAGTGGGCTGTGGGTTGTCAGACATAGTCATAAGAAGACATGTCAGTGTCAGCTAGCTAGACCAGCGGTGGCTCAAAATCCCAGGCATTGCATTAATGACAATGTGATGTAGTTCATTGTAAAAAACGTTTTTTAAACAATCAGACCAAACATTGCTTCCAAGCCAGGCTCTTGTCCTGTTCCTCAGCATTTTGTTGCAGGGATTCTATCCTCAAGATATAATGCCTTTCTCTCTCAGTCTGTGTACCTCCCAATTTTTAGAGTTTTGAAGCAAAAGTGACAACTTAAGATCCTTATCACTAAAACACGGTGAGTCTTCATAAAATCAATGAGAGGCTTCATAGCAGCAGGTGTACAATAAATGAGTATATGCAGGTGAAGCTATTCCAGACGCTGAACAAAATTTACCTTTTATGAGCACTGCTGCATTGTTACCCAAATGGACATCTGACCTCCAGAGAGTGGCTAGAAAAGTCAGAATCTCAGACTCTGCCAATCAGGTAGCCAGGAGAAAATCTGATTGGTTTAGTCTTTGACGTTATTATATCAAATTTTTTTGTGTGTGTGGTGAATTGGGACTTGGTTGCTCTTCTGATCAAGGATGAGTTGGTAAAGGCTGGAATTGTTGTATTAACTAGAAACTCACCTGTGCGTATTCTTCTTCTTCTTCTTCCTGCTACAGTTGCTCAAGCAAGATCTGTAAAGGCATCCCTTATTGTGTCTGTACTCAGTATCCTATCTCCAAACTAATGATAAGCCATATTGATTCTACATTTGAAATTTATTTCAAATGTGTTCCCTTCCTTTTTTTTTTTTTGGCTATGATACCAGGCATGTGGGATCTTAGTTCCCCGACCAGGGATGGAACCTGCATCCCTCACCTTGGAAGTGCAGAGTCTTAACCATTGGACTGAAATGTGTCCCCTTCTGGGTAGAGATTGTAATCGTGAAAATGGTCTTACTGCTTCTAGTCTTTTTCTACATCCTCTCCATTTCCCATTCCAGAATCAGGTTTTTAAAATGTATCACATTACACCGCACTTAAAATATCAGGTAAATCTCTATTTAAAATCCTTCAATGGCTTTAGAATTTATCCCATATTCTTTACCTTCAAAATCTGTATATTCTAGTTTATGCCAGAAACTCTCCAAATCTCATGTGATGAATCCATCCACAGTATCCTCTAATTACTCTTATTTCTGCTTCTGGTGCTTCCCACTTAAAATTCTTCCCAGAACTCAGATTGTCATCTTTACACAACTTCACAAAACTGGGCGCTTCTCATTGTTCTCAACTTAAACGGAAAAGGAGTCTGCCGCTGCCTTATTTACAGTACTCCCTTTTGCATTCATTGCCTTGGCTCACTCTTCATCGTAACCTAATTTTTAATAAGTATTCCATTATCTGTTTATTTCCTTGTTTACTGGCTTCTTCTCATTAGACTATATATTCTATGAGAGCAAGGACTATGCTTATCTTCTCCACCACTGTATCTCCAGTGCCTACCTCAAAGCAGGGGAAATAACATTTGTGGAACAAATGAATGAATGAATGTTGTTACAGGTAGACATGGAAAAACACTGGGGAGGTGAAAGGGACATGAAGTGACGGGAATCAGCTTGCAACAGGAATTTTAGTTGAACAGTGAGCCTCTCTTTGATATCTTCTACTGAGGCAACACTTGATCACTTATGATTGTGGATACAGGCCCATTTCTCTAGGAAGAAGACACATTACTAGTGCAAATAGAATCTGTACAAATAGATGTATTTGCTTGACCTGGTCTCTTACACCACTATGTGTGGCAAAGTTAAGGATTTGTCTCAAATAACTTCCCTGGTGACTCAGTTGGTAAATAGTCTGCATGCAATGTGGGAGACCCAGATTCAATCCCTGGGTTGGGAAGATCCCCTGGAGAAGGAAATGGCCACCCACTCCAGTATTCTTGCCTGGAAAATCCCATGGATGGAGGAGTCTGGCAGGGTGTTGCAAAGAGTCAGACACAACTGAGTGACTAACACTGCACTACATTGTGGTTAAGTTGCTAAGTCGTGTCCGACTCTTTGCAACCTCATGACCTGCAGCACACCAGGCTTCCCTGTCCTTCACTGTTTCCCACAGTTTGCTCAGACTCATGTCCATTGAGTCAGTGATGCCACCCAAACATCTCATCTTCTGTCATCCTCTTTTCCTCTTGCCCTCAATCTTTCCCAGCATCAGGGTCTTTTCCAGTGAGTCGGCTCTTCGCGTTCGGAGGCCAGAGTATTGGAGTTTCAGCTTCAGCGGCAGTCCTTCTGTTATCATTGAGAAAAAAAGTGCATGTTTTCAACAGTACAGACTCCTGGTCTGGTCCTAGACTGTAGGACATGCCATATTTAATGGGGAATTTCCATGCACCACAGGTCAGATGAAGTCCTAAGGCAGGATGATGAACCACGTGGAGAAAAAGTTGATCAAGTGTTCAATCCATCACATCCCTGTGTACCCGCTCCTCAGGGAGGAGTGGTCTTCCATTTTCAAAACGAAGAAAACCGACTTCTGTTAGGGCTGCTTCTCGTGTTTTGCAATTATTCTGCCAAACACTTTTTTATATGAGACATAATTGACGTCTGTGATGGGAAGAGCATGATGTGTTACAAGTTAGGTTCAAGTTTTTAAAAGGCTGCAAGTTGCAGAATGATATTCAGAGAGCTGAATTTTTTCACTTAATCATTTTTGATAAGTGAAGAACCACAGATTGCTTCAGACTGTACAGATTAAGCTCTGTTCCTAGTAGAAAGGTAATCAAGCCAAATAGAAACGACTGTTCAGGCCAGCCACTCTCAATAAAAGGCTGAAGAACACATTGGCAATTGGGTCTTATTTAGCTTTCCTGCTTGTGGCTTGAGAGGAGGAGTCAGAAAGCCATGAATAATGAGAACCAACTACAATGTACTCTCTGGCTTAGGTGAATGGATCTGTCTTTCCTCAAGAAGGATGGAAGCAATGAAGAAACAGTAGAAGGAAAACAAACAAGATGAAGTCCTTAAAAATCATTTGCAATACAAATGATAATTTAAGCTGCAGACGAAAACATTCTTTCAAGAATTATTCATCATTGGATATAAAAGTAAATTTCATTAGAGTAGGTGGTTTATGTGCTCAAGAATATTCATAAAAAGAGACTCCAAAATAAGAGATGAGAGTTGACAGAAAATAACAACAGAACACTGGAATTCAACAGATGTTGATTGAGAGTCAGGGAATTGGTGGAGAGGGTGCAGGAAGAGTAAGAAAATGCTGTTTTTCTAATATTTATAGACAGGAAGCAATAAATTATGTCCTCTGTTAACACCAGTGAGTTAAGAAAGTATATGATTCTTGATGTCTGAGAGTACATACTCTTAAAATATGACATATATTTTCTAACTTATTAGGAAAATAGTATAAGCAAATAAAAGATATTTATTAAACACCATATAATAAACAAAAGGAAGCATAAAAACTAAAAGCATAAGACATATTTAGGATATTTCACCTTTTAGAGGCCAAAGGCTCATATTAGTTAAAATAACCAAAACACAGCCTTTATATAGTTTTTATAAGAAGTACAACTATAAAAGAATTTCATTAGTTAAAAATTGGGATAAAGATATATCAGGCAATACCAAGGAAAATAACTCCAGAACTGCTGGATATAATCAAAATAGAATCAATTCCAAAAGCAGTGTGGACAAAGATGCTGATTTTACTTTGATGGAAAATTCCCTAATGAAGATATAACAGTTCTAAATCTTGATACGCCAAATAATGTAGAATGTAAATATATTCGATAAACACCTTTAAATATGCAAGGAACAGGTAACATAAGTATAGTAGAGAGATTTTTAACACATCTTTTAGTTTTTGAGAGATCACTTAGAGAAAAAGAATTAATGAGAATAATTATTTCCTATTTCTTAATATGTTTGGCATTGTGCCAGGTTTTAAAGATGCAGCCGTGAAAAAGAAATATAGTCCTTGCACTTTGGAGCTTAGTGTATACAGCAAATCTTATTCATAAAGATGCATGTATATTGAGAAATATATATTGAGAACGTGTATTAAGTATACATGTATATACTTCTATCTTTTGGAGAATATATTACCTTATAAATTATTCATGGGAAATTATTTAAAATGAAGATAAATGAGAACAATAAGAACTTTTCAGTTAATATATAGGTAAGTTCTATCACTATCATATTCTAAAAATAGAAATTGAGTACAAAAAATTAAAGAGACAAAGCTTTACTGATTGGGAAAAAATCAAATCTCCTAAATAACTAAAGTATGATCATTGCAACCTCAGAGTATTTAGGAATTAAGGACAAGAAGAGCTTTATATTTGTATGATCATGAATAGTTTATGGTCAAATCTGTACTCATAGATATATTCATATTCTGAAATGTCTATCAAAAATACATTAGTCAGGACTTCCTTGGTGGTCCACTGGTTAAGAATCCACTTGCCAGTGCAGGGGACATGGGTTCAATTCCTGTTCCAGGAAGATTCCACGTGCCTCAGGGCAACTAAGCCCATGTGCCACAGCTATTAAAACTCACGTTCTGGAGCCTGCGAGCCATAACTACTGAAGCCCGCACGCCACAACTGCCGAAGCCCACCCCCCCTAGAACCCGTCCTCCACAATGAGAGAAGCCACCACAATGAGACGCCTGTGCACCCCAACTAAAGAGTAGCCTGTGCTTGCGGCAACTGGATAAAGTCTACATGCAGCAGCGAAGACCCAGTGTAACCAAAAAATAAGTAAACAAATAAAGTTTAAAAAATGAAGTTGTCAATCATTTTATTCTTTATACTAGAAAGATATGAAGAAAATATACCAGAGAATTTAAAGTTAAACAGAGATACCAGTGTGCCACATCTTCTCTTTCCATTCATCTGTCAATGGACATTTAGGTTGCTTCCATGTTTTGCCTATCGTAAAGAGTGCTGCAGTGAACACTGGGGTGCATGTAACTTTTTGAATTATGGTTTTCTCTGGTTATATGCCCAGCAGTGGGATTGCTGAATCATATGCTAGTCCCCTATTTAGTTTTTTAAGAAAGCTATTTGCAGGGCAGGAATAGAGATGCAGATGTAGAGAATGGACCTGTGGATATGGGGGGTGGTGGGATGAACTGAGAGACTGGGATTAACGTCAGTGCACTTCCATACCTAGACAGATAGCTAGTGGGATCCTGCTGTATAGCGCAGGGAGTTCAGCTTGGTGCTCCATGGTAACCTAGGTGGGTGGGATGGGAGAAATGGAACGGGAGGTCTAAGAGGGAGGGGATTTTATATATACTTATAACTGATTCACCACGTTTACAGTGTGACGCAACATTGTAAAGCAACTATACTCCCCGCTCACCTCGCAAAAAGCCCTCCTTGTTGTTCTCCATAATGGTTACACCAATTTACATTCCCACCAACAGTATAAGGTTCACTTTTCTCCACATCCTTTCCAACATTTATTGTTTGCGGATTTTTTTGATGGCCCTCCTGACCTTGTGAGGTGATACCTCATTAAAGTTTTGATTTGCATTTCTCTAGTAATTAGTGATGTTGAACATATTCTCATGTGCCTGTTAGCCATCTGTGTGTCTTTGGAGAAATGTCTATTTAGATCTTCCATTTTCTGATTGGGTTGTTTGTTTTTTTGATATTGAGCTGCATGAGCTATTTACATATTTTGGAGATTAATCCCTTCTTGGTTGCGTTGTTTGCAATTTTTTTTCTCATGCTGTGGGCTATCTTTTAGTTTTGTTTATGGTTTCTTTGCTCTGAAAAAGTTTGTAACTTTAAGTTAGTCCCATTTGTTTATTTTGCTTTTATTTTCATTACTCCAGGGAGTGAATCAAAATAGATATTGTTGTAATTTATATAAAAAAGTATTCTGTATAGGTTTTCCTCTAAAAACTTTTACAGTATCCATTCTTACATTTAGGTCTTAATCCATTTTGAGTTTTATTTTTGTGTATGGTGTTAGGGAGAAGATGTGGTACATATATATAGTGAAATATGACTCAGCCGTAAATAGAACAAAATAATGCCTTTTGCAGCAACATGGATCGACCTAGAGAGTATCATACTAAGTGAATTATGTCAGAGAAAGACAAACACCATATGATATCATTTACGTGTGGAATCTGATAAAAAGGATACAAATGAATTTACTTACAAAACAGAAACCAACTCACACATCTCAAAATCAAATTTATGGTTACCAAAGGGGGAAACGTGGGGGGGAAGTGACAAATAATTAGTGATAAATAGATAATTAATAAATACCTACTGTATAGCACAGGGAACTTTACCCAATATTCTGTAATGACCCATATAGGAAAAGAAGCTGAAAAAGAATGGATACATATATATACACACACACATATATAGTTATGTATATATATAATTGATTCAGCTCACTATACACCTGAACCTAACACAACATGGTAAGTCAACTATACTCCAATAAAATTTTAAAAAATTCAGTAAAGGCTCTCTCTGCCCCTACTCCCCCAAAAGATATGCAGTTTACTCTCTGAGTTGTGTCTGACTCTTTGCGACCCCATGGACTGTAGCACGCCAAGCTTCCCTGTCCATCACCAACTCCTGGAGCCTGCTCAAGCTCACATCCACTGAGTCAGTGATGACATCCAACCATCTCATTCTCTGTTATCCCCTTCTCCTCCTGCCTTCAATCTTTTCCATAATCAGGGTCTTTCCCAGTGAGTCAGTTCTTCGCATCAGGTGGCCAAAATATTGGAGCTTCAGCTTCAGCATCAGTCCTTCCAATAAATATTCAGGACTGATTTCCTTTAGGATTGACTGGTTGGATCTCCTTGCAGTCCAAGGGACTCTCAAGAGTCTTCTCCAACACCACAGTTCAAAAGCATCAATTCTTCAAGACTCAGCTTTCTTTATAGCCCAACTCTCACAACCATACATGACTACTGAAAAAAAACCATAGCTTTGATTAGATGGACCTTTGTCAACAAAGTAATATCTCTGCTTTTTATGCTGTCTAGGTTAGTCATAGCTTTTCTTCCAAGGTGCAAGCGTCTTTTAATTTCATGGGTGCATTTACCGTCTGCAGTGATTTTGGAGCCCCCAAAATAAAGTCTGTCTCTGTTTCCATTGTTTCCCAATCTATTTGCCATGAAGTGATGGGACCGGATGCCATGATCTTACTTTTCTGAATGTTGCATTTTAAGCCAACTTTTTCATTCTCCTCTTTCACTTTCATCAAGAGGCTCTTTAGTTCCTCTTCACTTTCTGCCATAAAGGCGGTGTCATCTGCATATCTGAGGTTATTGATATTTCTCCACACTCTTGATTCTAGGTTGTGCTTCATCCAGCCTGCCATTTCAAATGATGTACTCTGTGTATAGGTTAAATAAGTAGGGTGACAATATACAGCTTTGATGTACTCCTTTCCCAATTTGGAACCAGTGTGTTCTAACTGTTGCTTCCTGACCTGCATGCAGATTTCTCAGGAAGCATGTAAGTTGATCTGATAGTCCCATCTCTTTAAGAATTTTCCACAGTTTGTTGTGATCCACCCAGACAAAGGCTTTGGTGTAGTCAAAAAAGCAAAGGTATTAGTGAATTAAAAAACAGAAATTATAATAATGATATATAATAGCAAACAACAAATCATATAGGAATAAATAAGTGCTCAGTTGCTCAATCAGACTGGGCTCTTAACCCCATTGACTATATCCCCTCAGGATCCTCTGTCCATGGAAGTTTCCAGGCAAGGATACTGGAGTGGTTAGTCATTTCCTACTCCAGAGAATCTTCTCAACCTGGGGACTGAACCTGAGTCTGTTATGAGTCCTGCATTGGCAGGAAGATTCTTTACCACTGTACCACCTGAGAAGCTCTAGGAATATACTTAAGGCATATGCCAAAACTATATAAGGAAATATACATAAATATCTGTATAAAATATTGTTACACAAATATCAAGGAATTACTTTTTATATATTACTTATAAATAAAGTTGACAAGTCGTATACAATATCTGTATGAATAAAACTACAGAGAAACCATAAACTGTGATATATATAAATGAAGAGATATGTTTCTGAAAGGGAAAATCGATACTGGAAAACCACCACTTCTTACCATATTATGCTGTATTTTTTAAAAAATGAAAAGTTCCAACAGGTTTTTTTTTTCTTGGCCAGGGTTGGGGGTGTTCAGAAACTATTGGAGTTATGATTTTTTTTATTGGGGTATAGGTGCTTTGCAGTGTGTTTCTGCTGTGCACGTGGATCAGTTATATTTACATGCATATTCCCTCCCTCTTGGATCTCGTCCTACCCATCTAGGTCATCACACCCTGAGTTGAGCTCCCTGGGCTAAATGTCTGCTTCCCACTAGCTCTCTGTGTTACACACAGTAGTGTATAAATGCCAGCCCCAGTTTCCCAATTCATACCACCCTCCTTTCCCCCTTGGTGTCCATACATTTGTTCTCTATGTCTGTGTCTCTATTTCTGCTTTGCAAATAGGTTCATCTGTACCACTTTTCTAGATTCCACGTATATGTATTAATATACAGTTTTTGTTTTTCTCTTGCTGACTTACTTCACTCTGTATGACAGACTCTAGGTTCATGCAGGTCTCTACAAATGACCACAATTTGTTCCTCCTTCTGGCTGAGTAATATTCGTTGTGTATATGTACCACATCTTCTTTATCCATTCATCTGTCGATGGACATCTGGGTTGTTTCCATGTCCTGGCTGTTGTCAATAGTGCTGCAGTGAACACTGGACTGCAAGTGTCTGTCTGAATTTGGTTTTCTCAGGGTACAGGCCCAGGGGTGGGGTTGCTGGTCATGTGGTAGCTCTAATTTTAGTTTTTTAAGAAACCTCCATACTGTTCTGCATATTGGCTGTTTCAATTTACAGTACCACCAACAGTGCAAGAGGGTTCCCATTTATTTACATCCTCTCCAGCATTTATTATTTGTGGATTTTTTATGATGGCCTTTCTGACCTATGTGAGGCGATTATAAACCCAATATTGACTGATGTGTGCATTGCTGGGGTCTTTGGCTGGAGAACACCGATACCTACACCATAATAAAATGGTGCCTTTGTTCTTAGATCTAGGAACAAACTGATGAGAAGAATGCACTGTAATGTCATTTAAATTTTATTCTGTTTGTAGGCGTCAGTGTCCTCCAGCCAAAGGCCCAGCAATGCACACATCAGTTAACACTGGGTTTATAAGCCATTGAATCACGGGAGATTGCAAACCATGGGGGACAAGGAAGTGGGGAGTCAGAAACAGGGTGTTGTAAAGGACCTGTTATTAGATTGGGGCTGTGATTAGGTGGTCTGTGGGAAGGTCTGAGAAAAAGGAGGTTTATTGTGAAATGAATGCTATCAGAAAGTGGGGACAGTTCTATAACTGAGTATCTTAGCAAATCTTAGCTAGAAGGAGGCAGGCGAGAGAGAGACAAAAGCTGTGAGTGGAACGAGAAAAAAGTAGCATTCACTCATATTAGCCAGGAGAGGGGGATGCTCAGTGTTTCGTGGATGTTTCAGTGACAGTGGGTCCGTTTAGACCATATAACAGTGTTCTTCTTTCGACTCTTTTTTATCATTGTCTCACAGCAACTTGGTCTGAAGTTGCTGTTCTGTAAGATTATTTATGTCCAGCAGGAGAATGGCATAGCCCAGCTTTGAGTGGCAGGTTCACTTGTGAAAACTCTCAGGTCTCCTTGTAATTGTCAGGTCAGTTTCTGGATCTCAGAGGCTGCTTTTTCTCACTGTCTTGTGTGCATGCATGCTAAGTCACTTCAGTTGTGTCCGACTCTTTGTGACCCTGTAGACTGTAGCCCACCAGGCTCCTCTGTCCACAGGATTCTCCAGGCAAGAATATTGCAGTGGGTTGCCATGCCCTCCTCCAGGGTATATTCCCAACTCAGGGATCAGACCTGCATCTCTTGTGTATCGTGCATTGGCAGACAGTTTCTTTTCCACTAGCACCACCTGGGAAACCCATCTCACTATCTTATTTGGACTTAATAGAAACATCTTATTTTTCCTATTTTAAAACTATTTTAAAGATTTTCTTGTTTTTCTTTTTTCCTCCTGACTTCTACTTGAAGCTGTGTAACTTGTTTCTATGCCTAGTGGTTACTCTTAAACATTTTAAAACAAATTTTAAAATTTCCCCTAAATTCTAGTTAGCCAGTATCTCTACCCTTTTGTAGAATGGCATATTAGCTTTGGAATTTTTAACTTTGACATACTTCCATTCCCTATGCTACTGCTTCTATTTTAGTTTCATCTCATTTTTAAACAACAAATTGCATTGTTAGTAGTATTGTGAGTAGGCAGCCCATATTTAAATTCTACTAACATGGTGGCTTGGTGGTAAAGAACCTGCCTGCAGTGAAGGAGACCCGGGTTCAATCCCTGGGTCAGGAAGATCTCCTGGAGAAGGGCATGGCAACCCACTCCAGTATGCTTGCTTGGAGAATCCCATGGACAGAGGATCCCATGTACAGAGGATCCTGGCAGGCTGCAGTCCATAGGGTTGCACAGAGTCAGACATGACTGAAGCGACTAAGCAACAACAGCAGCATACAAACAAAACAAAACAAAACCAAAAACATGTTAAAAAAATTCCTTTTCATATTTACTTTTTGTATCCCTCTGCTTTTTTCCTGATTCCATTTTCTTTCCTACTAAATGGAATAGGTTTTCAAAGTTCTTTTACAGTTGTTTGTAATCTATAGATTATCTCAGTTTTTTTGTTTGTCAGAAAATATTTTTTCTTTGTTCCCCACTCTTGTACAAGATTTCAGATTGAAAGCAACTTTGTTTTCTTGGCAAAACATTTCTTGGAGATAGTGTTCTATTGGCTTTGAGAGTCTATTGGTGCTGATGTGAAGTCTGCTGTGCGGAAAAAGTCACATCATCTGGTTGCATTTAAGAATTTTTTTGAAATCGTTGATAATTTATTATTCCTTTATATGAGTGTTTTAACATCTGTAAACCCTGCAGGTTTTATAATATGCTAGCAAACCTGGTGACATGCCCCTTGATTGCTCATTTACTTGTTCACCAAATATTTACTGAAAGCACACTATTTGCCAGGCAGGGTTTCTATGCACTTTGATTGTTGTTGTTGTTGTTCAGTCTGACTCCTGGACTACAGCATGCCAGGCTTCCTTGTCCTTCACTATCTCCTGGAGTTTGCTCAGATTCATGTATTGAGTTGCTGATGCTATCTAACCATCTCATCCTCTGCTGCCCCCTCCTCCTTTTGCCTTCAATCTTTCCCTGAATCAGGGTCTTTTCCAATGAGTCAGTTCTTCACATCAGGTGGCCAAAGTATTGGAGCTCCAGCTTCAGCATCAGTCCTTCCAATGAATATTCAGGATTGATTTTCATTTGGGGTTGACTAGTTTGATCTCCTTGCAGTCTAAGGGACTGTCAAGAGTCTCTTCCAGCACCACAATCCAAAAGCATTGATTCTTCGGCACTCAACCTTCTTTATGGTCGAACTCACATCTGCACATGACTATTGGAAAAACCATAGCTTTGATGATACAGACCTTTGTCGGCAAAGTGATGTCTTTGCTTTTTAATATAATGTCTAGGTTTGTCATAGCACTTTGACTACATGCTAACAAGTGTCTTATGCATAAGATATTGTATATGAAACAGGTTATCCAAAGAGACTTTTCCTACTTTCTAGTTGTTCGGCCTCAAAAAGCTGAGAAAAATAGCTGTCAGATAACCTATGTAAGACATACTGAAAGTTTGGAAGACTGTTTCATGACTACTAGCTTCTTAATTAATTATCTCCAGCTTTTATAAAATAAGGCTATTAATTCATTGGAAGGTTGGAGATAGGCAAAGAGCATATCCTTAGAGAGTTGTCAGAGTTCTTAAGGTCATGGAAGGGGAGCTCACGAAAAGCTCTCAGAGAAATCAACATCTGTCCCCTGAAATCTGAGGGATTCAGAGAATAATGGCTCACACCTATAAAAGTTTTAAAAATTAGCAGCTAGATGGTATAAACTTACTGCATGGCGAGAAGACAGAGGCTACAAGGAAAGTAAGCTGGACTTTCCCTGACAGTAGGGGCAAGGGAGTGTCATGTCTGTGGGCCAGTTGGGAAACCACTGAAAGAATCTGCACTCTACCCTGTAGGGCAGCATTTTCTCCTTTCTTTTACCTTGGCATAGGTTAGTGAAGGTCTAATGACTTGCTGCTGGTTCTAAGTAGTTCCTGGCCAAAATGAAGTAATAGTGCCTCAATTTGCCTTCTATCCTGAAACAGCAAAGAACAGGCAAAATATATAATTTTTGAAGCACAAAATATCATGTAATACAGGACTATGATCCCTGAGAATTAATGAAACAAATGGGATGAGCCTTATAATGGTCCCTGCAGACCGCCTGGAGACAGGCTGTGTGCGGATGGGGGAGGCCCAGGGGTTGGCTCTCTGTTTCTCTGGCTGAATGAGAGAAACATGAGCCCACAGAGGGTGAGGAAGCAGAGTTTACAGGGCAGAGGAGCAGAGAGGAGAAGGAATCAGAGAGAACAAGTTTGGAGAGCTACAGAGGATCTCCTTCTGGTCTTTAGTTGAGATCTGATCATTTCATGCATGTCAGAAGGTGTTGAAGATCAGTGAAACAGATGCCCCCAAGTTTAGAGGAAGTAGTCCCCATAACTCAGTCAGGGTCTGGAATAGTTTCATTGCACCAAAGTGGAAGGCTTCATGTGTGTGCTAAATTGCTTCAGTCATGTCCAACCCTGTGCGACTCTGAGGACTGTAGACCCCCATGGCGCCTTTGTCCATGGGAATTCTCCAGGCAAGAATGCTGGAGTGGGTTGCCATGCCCTCCTCCAGGGAGGGGGTCTTCCCTTGGAGGAAAACTTCATGGTTCATGGGTCATAAATAGACTACTCAGAGGGGTCTTTCCTAAGCAGTGGTGCAAGTTTAGTTTAGAACCCACCCAAATCAAACTGTTTTAGTTTAAATACATCTCTGAATAAAGCTTAAATTATTTATAATAAAATAAATATGTCTAGTACTCAGTAAGGCAAGACTTACAAAGTCTGATATTGAATAATAAATTAACAGGCATGAAAACAAACAGAAAAATATGACACATAATTAAAGTAAAAATTGTTCCATCAAAACAGATCTAGAAATCACATTGATGACAGAATTAATACAAGCGGACATCAAACCAATTATTGTAATTTTCTTCTGTATTTTTAAGAAGCTCTACTTTCAAGTTTCTGCTTTAAGTAGGTTTAAAATTACAAAAATCAAATCAAACTTTCGGAGATGAAAATGATAATATATGAGATTAAAAATATGCTCAATCAAGAGAATCAGAAGACAAGCCATACACTGGGAGAAAGTATTTGCTAAAGACATAAAGGATTGTTACCTGTAATACACAAAAACCTCTTAAAAGTCAAATGGACCAATGACCTTAGCAGGTACCTCACCAAAGAAGATATACATTATGTATCATTAGTAAATTGCCATTTTAACACCAATGAGATTATATACACACCTATTAGAATCACTAAAATCCAAAACACTGGCAACACAATATTGCTCGTGAGGTTGTGGAGCAATGGAAACTCTCCTTCAGTGTTTCTGGGAATGCAGAATAGCACAGCCAGTTTGGAAGACAGTTTGACAGTTTCTTACAAAACTCAACCTACTCTTACCATATGATCCAGCAATAAATGTAAAATTTAAAAACCTCTATTAAATTTTCTTTCTTTTATGAGCTAGTAGAGATAAGTGGATATTTGGTATTCCTATAGTTTTGTGTTCTACAATAAAAAGAATTCAGGTAAATTTTATGCTGCATGATTACCATGCAAAAATTAAAATGTATGGAGCTTTTATAATTTTTATTTGTTGCATTATTGATTATATTCCTGTTTGACTAGAAGTGATGGGAGCTAAATTCCCTGCTTGTAATTTTGCATGTCAGATGATTGAAAGAATTTTTATATAGATGAGCTTCTAGCTACATATTTGCAAATCTTGTTTTTCCTTCACTACTCACAGATTTCTGTGCCAGGTGTTGTAAGGCACTTTCATATTGTGATACAGCCTCTATTTTTGCATCTTAATGCCGCAGTGATGGTTGAGTCAGCACACTGGCCAGGAATAGAATCCCCAAAGCTATTTTTTATGGAATAAATAACAGTAAATTAACTTTACTGAGAAATACTTATAAACAGCTTAAATAAATCCCACTAAACCTAATGAATGCCCAGTCACTCCATTTCTACTCCATTCTAAGAGAAAACATGATAGAAGGGAAGTTGCAGTGGACAGAGACATTTTTCTTACTTTTGCAAATTTACAAACACAAGTGACCTTGTGCATAGATTTCTTGGGCTCCTG
Source organism: Okapia johnstoni (assembly GCA_024291935.2). Classification (NCBI taxonomy): domain Eukaryota; kingdom Metazoa; phylum Chordata; class Mammalia; order Artiodactyla; family Giraffidae; genus Okapia; species Okapia johnstoni. The sequence continues at coordinate 26,923,345 of CM044327.1, forward strand.
CCAGGGTCTTGAAAGGAGCTCAAACAAGTGAGGTTCCCTGCAGTATGAGATTCATGAGTTCATGGTAAATCCATCTTTGTCCTCACTCTTCTGTCTGAACTAGCACTGTGGTTAGGGTCCTCTACATCTTGACACCTGTTGGGTAAGGGACAGTTCATCTTCAGCAAGAAGTAAAATGCTTTTCTTGAGCAGAAACCCAAAGTAACTTTTGGGTTGCTTAGCTTCTCAAGTCAATTATTTTCAAGCTATTTCAACATACTCAACATGGAACAAAGATAGGATTTAGGATGTAAGGAACTGGATTAAGATGCCTTTCTTTTGTTTTCTAGCATGTGGCTACTTGGAGAACCCAGTAGGTCTCCTTGAAGGAAGACCTTACCTTACATATGATCTTCACAAAGATGATTCATTGATTATCCCACTAGCATATGAGCAATTTTGACTTGAAATAAGAGGTATGATTAACCAAAGACAGATTTCATAATAGAAAAAAAAGGAAATGATTTTCATGACAATTACTATCATTTTTTGAGCATTTATTAAAAGCAAGGCAGTGTATTTAACGATGCTGTGTATGATATCAGTTTGAGTCCCTGTAGGAAAGAGATGGCACACTCACATAGGGTAACTCAGAAGAGTTTAATAAAGGAGTGATTTAGGTGAGGATGCGTTTAGGAGAAACTAATGAAAAATGGTGGGGTACCCTGGAACTGCCAATCTTGGAGAGCTATTAGCATACCTAGACTTGAAGGGGCTTAAAGTGTGAGTGGAGCTGAAGCTATAGCTGGTCCTGTAGGAGAAGGCTACCTGAGAAGAGTGATGGAATTCATTGGAGGAATGTAACTGCTGGTCAAACTGTAATCTGGCAGTGAGGATGCTGGGGAATAAATTTCCCAACCAAACCCTTCTCCTGCCCTGTGAGCTATTGCTTGTCCCATTTGAATTAATTGAAGGCCAGATAGCAAGACAGCTGTTTGCATAGCTTTGTCTTTTAGGACACAGAATAGTCTGTCAAAATTTGTAGAGTGGGTCTGGAAGAGCAAATGAATATCAACAAATGTACTAGGCTGAAGTATATGAAACTGCCACCATTTGACAATGCTGAACCTGTAACAGTTTATGTAGATCAGTCTACTATTAATACCATTTGGGCTTCCCTGGTGGCTCAGCTGGTAAAGAGTCTGCCTGCAATGTGGGAGACCTGGATTCGATCCCTGGGTTGGGAAGATCCCCTAGAGAAGGGAACAGCTACCCACTCCAGTATTCTGTCCTGAAGAATTCCATGGACTGTATAGTCTACACGGTCTCAAAGAGTCAGACACGACTGAGTGACTTTCACATTAATACCTTTAAACTTCACAACACACTTGCAAAATCTGTATTGTGATCCTCACTGTCTGGGGACAAAACTGAGGCTCAGAGACGTTGAGTTTGAGATAAGAGGAAAATTCCAAAGAAGAAATTCTCAAACATTATCGAAAATGTTTCGATATCAAAAATGTTAGGTGACGTCTATGCTGTCACCTTATTTATTTTATTTATAAAGGATAGAAATTTCAGAGCTCTTTTCCAAGTATTATCCCACTTAAATTCACACACAAAAGAAAACGGTATGGTAATGTCTCAAAAAATTAAATATAGAATTGTTATAAAATTCAGCAATCCCATTCTGGATATATCAAAAAAAAGGTGAAAACAGGAACTTGAATAGATATTTGTATACCCATGTTCTCAGCAACCTAATTCACAATAGCCACAAGGTGGAATCCAGCTAAGTGTTTGTGAACAGATGAATGGATGAATAAAATAGAGTATATAATATACAATGGAATATTATTCAGACTTTAAAAGGAAGGAAATTTTGACACATGCTATAGCAGGGCTGAGCCTTGACAACACTAGCTAAGTGAAACAAGGCCAGTCACAAAAGGAAAAATATTATATGGTACCTCTTATATGAGGTTCCTAGGGTAGTCAAATTTGTTCAAATAGAGTAGAATGGTGGTTTCTAGGGGCTGGGCTGGGGGACAGTGGGGAGTTATTGTTTTTGAGGACAGAGTTTCAGTTTGGAAAGATGAAAAGTTTCTGAAGATGGATGGTGCTGATGGTTGCACAACAGTGTGAATGTGCTTATTGCCACATATCTGTACAATTAAAAAAAGTTAACATGGTCGATTTTGTTATTTTTTTACCACAATAAAATATACTTTAAAAAAATCACAGAAGTCTGGTCACATTTACAGAGCAGTTAGTCTAAATATGTGGAAGTGCTAAGACACGGAGAAGTTAAATATCTTCTACAGTATTTTACAATTAATGGATCTAGGAGCTCAGATTCAACCCCATGAAAAGTTTTATGATCAAAATCTAGTTTCTTTTCTAGAAATAAACAGACCATTTTATAAACCCACTCCAGGGCCCAGGCTAGTCCCAGGTTTATCATTTCTAAGGTCACTGAATAAGGCAGCTGTTGGTTTGGTGAAGAAAATCAAATCGGTTTCTATGAATAAATAATGTATTTGTCCAGAAGTTGTTAATTAGTAAAATCTGTAATTCTCAAAGGTAACTATTAATGATCTGATGCATAATATTAGGTTCTCATTAAACTGTGTTGTTATTTTCGTGGTTTGATCTTCACAGTGTTTGTTCTCAGGGTCGAGGTCTGCAGTTTTGGATGTCTTGTCCATCACTGCCAAAAGTGCAGAAACATAGAGGAATTTCTTGGTGTTTTCGTTGTTGTTGCTGTTTTTCAACTTTATTTTCTGTTTAAAATAGTGAATGGGATTTAATAAATAAATATTTGTGTGTATGTGTGTGTGTGGGTGTGGGTGAGTGGGTGTGGAGAGAGACAGAAGGAAAGAAAAAAGAGAGGAAGTGTGAGTAATTGGGTCAGTATTGGTTTGAGAGTTTCCTTATGAAAACATAAGCTTTTTACTGGTGGCTCAACGGTAAAGAATCCACCTGCCAGTGCAGGAGATGTGGGTTCACTCCCTGGGTCAGGAAGGTCCACTGGGGAAGGGAATGGCAACCCACTCCAGTATTCTTGCCTGGGAAATCCCGTGGACACAGGAGCCTGGCAGAGCTGTAGTCCATGGAGTCGCAAAGACTTGGACACAACTCAGCGACTAAAACACAACAAAGTTTGAGAAACACTGACAAGCAAGTTCTCAGCAAGAAAGATAAATTAAAAAAAAAAGATTATTTTAATACTTCAATATTGAAGGAATAGAATTCTGATTTTAATTGTAAATTAACATGTCATTAATAAAAAATGAGCTAGATGGTATAGGCTGGATGACTGGGTGAATCTTTACCTTTCAGATACCTGTGTGGAAAACCTCATTTAACAAAGGACACAGCAGAACACAATCGAAGGCAAAGTATTCTTGTTGAAATAAAGAACTATCCTTGTTAGGGATCGAGTTTGTACATCTATTCCCAAAATTACCAAACACCTTTTTTAATGCAGACATTAACGTGTATATAAACTAATTCTGGTATTGTCCAGTCTTATTATGCAAAATAGACAAAAAAGGAAATCAGATCAAGACAAATCAGTTAGCAATATGGAATCATAGGGAGTGGCTATCAATGAAGACTATGGGCTTATCACCTTTAAGTAATAAGTCACCTTTATACTTAGTGTTCTTTTAGGGTCTTAGCCTTAGGTTCCTTAGGTTCTGTGGGGTAGAATAGGACCCAGAGATCAGGACAATCCAAGGACTGAATCTTGATTTTATTCAAATTCAGAATTTTGATGTGGATCCTTCAGTTACTCTTAGGTCAGAGACTTGGTTATTTTCTCTTTCTTACCTAAATAGACAATAATATTTGGAAGGAAAGAAAGAACAGGGGTTTAACTCTAAAGCTGAGAGATTTGTTGGTGTGAGAAGGGAAAATCTAGGCAGGTCAAGATAATGCAGAGCAATAAATAGATACAAGCAAATAAGCTGTGGCATATGTAGGGATTTAGAACACATACTGGGGAAATTAAAGTTCAGGGACAAAATCCAGTCGCTGGCATTCAAGAGTCCAAGGCACCAATTTAATCACTGTGAGGAACATGGCAAGAATTTGTTTTTTGGGAACCTTATTATCGAGAACAAAAAGACTTGATAGTGAGACTGACCTTGAGGTTGAACTAGTGAATTATTGCCACACTTGAGCAATTCTTGTATGTCCCTCACTGGGGGTGAAAATTAGTCCAGGATTTGAGTGGGAGCTGGCTCTCTTGGGAGGACTCCAGGAAGCCCACTGAGGTTATGGTAGAAGTGGGGGGCTGGGTGGAAATAACACAGTCCAGAGAACAGGAGCCCATTCTTAGGTGATCTAAGTAGGTTGTAGCTTGGTTTGTGATTTTTTAATTTCCAAACTTCCAAGTGTGAACTTGAGCCTTTTCAGAGTGCCTGTTTTGGATTTTAGCTGCTATAGGTGAGGGAGTTTTCAGCTTTAGGGAGCCATCTTCGAAGACTGGAGGGGACATTTGTCTAGGGCAAAAAAAAAAAAAAAGATAAACATCTGTTGGTATCAATTTTTAAAACTGAAAATATCTGGATGCCTGTTTCCTTGAGTGACTCTTAATTTTCCCTGGCTTCTCTGAAGTACTTAGTTCTACCCCAAATGCCTCGTATCACATCTTGCAGCTTGGCTGTACATGTTTCAACAGTTCACATAAGCCACTGAACTTGTAGTTATTTATCCAGATCTGGTATTTGGAAGTTTGCTCACAAGTCCCTTTCACTGAAATCTTTTCTGGGCACTGATTTGGGCTGAAAGTGAAAATTGACTCTTGGATCAGAGATGCCGGGCTGAGTCTGATAAAAGATTTACTGCAGAGTGTTTAGAATCACTGAGCTTTGTTATGGAATTATTATAGCCTTTCCCACTGAGATGCAGTGATTTATAACCTACAGATAGACAAAAGTGTTTAACTCTGTTCCCATTAATTGATTGAACAATTTGCTTTCTGCTTTGTGCTCACACCTGCTCTTGATCAAAGCTGGTTCCTATTCTGCTCTTGGCTATTGCATGATGCTGTATTAATGGTTTATTGGTTCCACTGTGCCTATAACATGGCAGTTTATGATGTTTAATAAAATGACAAGTCTAAATAGTCTCTTGGCTTTGGATTGTCTTTTTAACAAATTAGTATTATGATGTGGGTTTTCTTTGTACTTCAGAATTGCCAGTTTCTGCAAAAGTCTGCCACACAACACTTTAAATATTTTAAAAGATTCCTGCAATATATGAGTGGAACACCTCTCTTATAACAAGTATTTTCTTGATAATTGGTGTTCTTAGCCATTTGCTTCTGTCAGCTAGGGGACACCAGTAGGAGCCTCTTGGGAGGGAGGATCTGGATGAATGAAGACAATTTTAAGCATGCTTTGTATCTCCTTCTTGAAATCACATATTTTTGGGAGAATGAAGGATGCCTAAGAAGTACACTGGGGAAGGTGGTGACTTCTTTCTGAACTAGTGGAGGTCAGAAAAGCTGTGATGTATCCAGCAAAATGGAAGTCCCATGATGGCTGAGTTAAGTTGACCTGTTTGATGTGGAGACCTTGGTTAGTTGGAATATCTTCTCTCAGTGTTATTTATTAGAGCTGCAAGGGAGGTAGGAATGTCCACTTATTGAATGTGTACTCTTTACACTATGCTATCCACCTCCAGTAATGAAAATGAAAGTCACTCAATCGTGTCTGACTCTTTGCAACCCCATGGACTGTAACCATGGCTACAGGCTCCTCTGTCCATGGAATTCTCCAGCCAGAGTACTGCGGTGGGTAGCTGTTCCCTTCTCCAGGGGATCTTTCCGACCCAGGGATTGAACGCAGGTCTTCTGCATTGTAGGCAGATTTGTTACTGTATGAGCTACCAGGGAATAACAATCCTTTGGTAATAACAAACCTTATTAAAGTCTTTCTACAGATCATGTGCCACGTTGAGAATTAACAGCATGAGTTCTAGAGTCAGGATACTTAGGGAAAGTTCCTACTCAACAAATCTGAGATAGGCTAAGCCTCAGATTCTTCTGTAAATTGGGTAAAATATTATCTAGTCTATGTTTCAAGATTTAAATGAGCTAAAGTTAGTAAAGCCCTTAGCATGTGTGTGTAAGTTGGTTCAATCATGTCCAACTCTGCGATCCTATGGACTATAGCCTGCCAAGCTCCTTTGTTCATGGGATTTTCCAGGCAGGAATACTGCAGTGGATTGCTATGCCCCACTCCAGGGGATCTTCCCGACCCAGGGATCAAACCCGCATCTCTTATGTCTCTTGCATTGGCAGGTGGGTTCTTTACCACTAGCGCCACCTGGGTATTAAATGAGCTAAAGTTAGTAAAGCTCTTGGCATAGTACTTGGTGTTTAATAAACACCCTACACATATTAGCAGTTATTATTATCATAATAATATTAAGTTATACTTATTTTAACTGTTTTACAGTTAAAAGGCACAGTAGCTGGTATGTAGAAGGAAGGAAAATGGAAGAAATGAATTTATAGCTGTGGTAGTTTTCCTTGACAGTGTCAGTTTAATATATTGCCTTATTTTTAGTTAAATGCTCAACAAATGGTAGTAACTGTCATGAAAAGGACTTAATTTTTTGCAACTGCTATTTTTCTCTGCCCAAGGTTCATAAGAGGTCAGTCAGCCAGGTTATGTGACCAAAGATTACAATCCCAACATCAGTGGAAAGCTCTGGAAATGTGGGCTTGCAAAAGAGAGCAAGGAGGCAAGGTAATTACCACTGGAAAAACAAACCATGCAAAACACAGACTCTGCTAATGAAAATGATGGTCGCCTACAAAGAGCTTCATGATTTTTAATTGTAAGCATGAAATGTCAAAACAAACAAGCCCAAAATAAGAATGAATACGGTCAAGCACATGCTTTTCCTCCTTCCTGGAGTGTTCCTATTCTCCAAATGCCTGGCTCTTCTTTATCCTCAACTTAAATGTCACTTCATCAAAGTGGTCTTATCTGACTTTCTTTTCAAAGTCACCTCTCTTTTTGAGGGCCTCGGCTCATCCACATGGTGTCTTTGGCCAAACTGGCAAATAGCAGTCCTTCCTTAAGACTGTTTACTTACATTGTGAGAAAAGGATCTTAATACACCAGTTTAGTTGAAAAAGACATTTTACTGCCATCTGCCGGGAAATTTTTGCAATAAATACACAAATCTGCTCTGCCCTGACACCGATGGTTCCTCCTAAGGTTGTGTTGTGTAAAACTGTACACAATATTCCTACAACCCTTTATCCTTTATAACAACATCAATTACATTTCTGTAATTCACAGTATATGTTACAGTCTGAAATTATTTGCAGTTTATTTATGTCTTATTCCTCCACTAATTTAAAAGCTCCAGGAAGGCATGGACCATGTTTATCTTATTCACTGCTCTATCATCAGTACATAAAATAGTGCCTATTTTGTTGGTTCTCAAAATATATTTGTTAAGTGAACATGATTAGATGAATGCTTATATCTATTTAATCTATTAGTCCAATTCATCTATTCATATAGCTTAATGCAGAATATAGTATGATGTGTGTGTTTGTGTGTGTGTGTGTACATGTGCACACACGTACTCAGTTATGTCCGACTCTTTGTGGCCCCATGGACTGTAGCCCACCAGTCTCCTCTGTCCATGGGATTTCCCTGGCAAGAATACTGGAGTGGGTTGTCATTTACTTCTCCAGGGGATCTTCCCAACTCAGGGACTGAACTCCTGTCTCCTGCTTTGGCAGGCAGATTTTTTATCATTGTGCCACCTGGGAAGCCATATAGCATGAAATCTGATTTAAATCTTGGTTAGCTATAGAAGTACATAACATGAGCTATCTTGAATATAGTAGAAAATTAATATCTATGCATTGACTGAATTTGAAAGCCTTGTTCTAGGATTTGCAAGGATTATAAATCACATAAAACAAGGATTTTGCCATCATAAAATTAAAATCTAATGTGAATGATCACAACAGTAACTTAATTCTGTTTGGTTTTAGGATAACAAAAGGGATATTGGAGGTAAATAAAAGAGTAGTTGTGAAGTCTTGCTTTGATGGGAGTATGAAGACAAGAGTTACAAGGGTTTTGAGCCAATGCTTTGGCCATAGAGAGGCCTTCTCACCTTTTTGTGTCTCAGTTTATGCTTTTATAAAATTTTAGTATGAGAATTCTCAGCATGTTTTAGATCAAATGCCAAAACAGCATCCACATGTTACCCTGAGTTGAAAATCCTGTTCAAGGTGATCACTTTAAGCTTCTTGGACCAAAAGAGTCTATGAATATGATACCTTGTTGTGACTTGGTTTTTGTATCTGTTATTTTTTTGTATCCATTAAAGGGAAGTGATATGGCATGTTTTTCTCTATCTTGTTATGAGTTTGGTAGATATACGTGATGACATGCTAGTGCATGCTAAGCAGTCTTGAGCTTCTCTGGCTAATTTAACTAACAGAGTCATTTCCAGAGTCACGATCTGTTGACTATGTCAAGTAAGAGCGTTGCCCTCCTACTCCTTGTGACATTAATGAAATAATCAACCTATACTTGTGCCAGTAAAAGAAGCTTGTAAATTTGTAATTTGAAACATGAATAGTTACACTAGTTGAGATCAATTTATCAAACAGTATTTCAGGGATTTAGAGGAGAGAAACTTAAATGCAGTTAATTGGTTAGGTATATGATACCACCAAAAAAAGATGTCCTCTTCATCATGGGGGACTAGAATGCAAAAGTCAGAAGTCAAGAGATGCAGAGAATAACAGGCAGGTTTGGCCTTGGAGTACAAAATGAAGCAGGGCAAAGGCTAACAGAGTTTTGTTAACAGAACACGCTGGTCATAGCAAACATCCTCTTTCAACAGCACAGGACATCAAGGGCATCATGTATACATGGACATCACCAGATGGTCAATACCAAAGTCAGATTTATTCTATTTGCAGCCAAAGATGAAGAAGTTCTGTACAGTCAGCAAAGACAAGACTTGGAGCTGACTGTGGCTCAGATCATGAGCTCCTTATTGTAAAACTCAGACTTAAATTGAAGAAAGTAGGGAAAAACCACTGGGCCATTCAGGTATGACCTAAATCAAATCCATTATGATAATACAGTATAGGTGACAAATAGATTCAAGGGATTAGATCTGATATACAGAGTGCCTGAAAAACTATGGATGGAGGTTCATAACATTGTACAGGAGATGGTGACCAAAATCATCCCAAAGAAAAAGAAATGCAAGAAGGCAAAGTGGTTGTCTGAGGAGGCTTTACAAATAGCTGAGAAAAGAAGAGAAGTGAAAGGCAAGGGAGAAAGGTAAAGATATATCTATCTGAATGCAGAGTTCCAAAAATAGCAGGGAGAGATAAGAAAGCTTTCTTAAGTGAAAAATACAAAGAAATAGAGGAAAACAATAGAAAGGGAAAGTCTAGAGATCTATTCAAGAAAACTGTAATATCAAAGGAACATTTCATGCAAGGATGGGTACTATAAAGGACGGAAATGGTAAGGACCTAATAGAAGCAAAAGAGATTAACAGGTGGCAAGATACACAGAACTATTAAAAAAAAAAAAAGATCTTGATGACCCGGATAACCACGATGGTGTGGTCACTCACTTAGAGAGCTGGATATCCTGGAGTGTGCGGTCAAGAGGGCCTTGCTGCTGCTACTGCTGCTAAGTTGCTTCAGTCGTGTCCGACTCTGTGCGACCCCATGGACTGTAGCCTACCAGGCTCCTCTGTCCATGGGATTTTCCAGGCAAGAGTACTGGAGTGGGGTGACATTGCCTTCCCCCCAAGAGGGCCTTAGGACGCATTATTACGAACAAAGCTAGTGGAGGTGATGGGAATTCTAGCTGAGTTTTAAAAATCCTAAAAAGATGATGCTGTTAAAGGACTGCACTCAGTATGTCAACAAATTTGGAAAACTCAGCAGTGGTCACAGGTCTGAAAAGATCAGTTTTCATTCCAATCCCAAAGAAGGGCAATGCCAAAGAATGCTCAGGCTACCATAGTGGCACTCATTTTGTATGCTGGTAAGGTTATGCTCAAAATCCTTCAAACCAGGCATCAGCAGTATGTGAACTGAGAACTTCAAATGTACAAGCTGGGTTTCAAAGAGGCAGAGGACCCAAAGATCAAATTGCCAACATTTGTTGGATCAAAGAGAAAGCAAAGAAATTCCAGAAAAACATCTACTTCTGCTTCATTGACTATGCTAAAGCCTTTGACTGTGTGGATTACAACAAACTGTGGAAAATTCTTAAAGAGATGCGAATACCAGACTACCTTGTCTGTCTTTTGAGAAACCTGTATGCGGGTTAAGAGGCAACAGTTAGAACCAGACATGGAACAACAAACTGTTTCCAAATTGGGAAAGGAGTACATCAGTTCAGTTCAGTTTAGTTCAGTTCAGTTCAGTCGCTCGTTGTGTCTGACTCTTTGTGACCCCATGAATCACGGCACACCAACTCCCGGAGTTTACCCAAAGCCATGTCTATCGAGTCGGTGATGCCATCCAACGATCTCATCCTCTGTCGTCCCCTTCTCCTCCTGCCTCCAATCCTACCCAGCATTAGGGTCTTTTCCAATGAGTCAACTCTGCATGAGGTGGCCAAAGTATTGGAGTTTCAGTTTCAACATCAGTCCTTCCAATGAACAACCAGGACTGATCTCCTTTAGGATGGACTGATTGAATCTTCTTGCAGTCCAAGGGACTCTCAAGAGTCTTCTCCAACACCACAGTTCAAAAGCATCAATTCTTCGGCACTCAGCTTTCTTCACCATCCAACTCTCACATCCATACATGACCACTGGAAAAACCATAGCCTTGACTAGACGGACCTCTGTTGGCAAAGTAATGTCTCTGCTTTTAAATATGCTATCTAGGTTGGTCATAACCTTCCTTCCAAGGAGTAAACGTCTTTTAATTTCATGGCTGCAATCACCATCTGCAGTGGTTTTGGAGCCCCCCAAAATAAAGTCTGATAGTTTCCACTGTTTCCCTGTCTATTTCCCATGAAGTGATGGGACCAGATGCCATGATCTTAGTTTTCTGAACATTGAGCTTTAAGCCAACTTTTTCACTCTCCTCTTTCACTTTCATCAAGAAGCTCTTTAGTTCTTCTTCACTTTCTGCCATAAGAGTGGTGTCATCTGCATATCTGAGGTTATTGACATTTCTCCTGGCAATCTTGATTCCAGCTTGTGTTTCTTCCAGCCCAGCGTTTCTCGTGATGTACTCTGCATATAAGTTAAATAAGCAGGGTGACAATATACAGCCTTGATGTACTCCTTTTCCTATTTGGAACCAGTCGGTTGTTCCATGTCTAGTTCTAACTGTTGCTTCCTGACCTGCATACAAGTTTCTCAAGAGATAGGTCAGATGATCTGGTATTCCCATCTCTTTCAGAATTTTCCACAGTTTATTGTGATCCACACGGTCAAAGGCTTTGGCATAGTCAATAAAGCAGAAATAGATGTTTTTCTGGAACTTATATGCAGAGTACATCATGTGAAATGCTGGACTGGTTGAAGCACAAACTGGAATCAAGAATGCGGGAAAAATACCAACAACCTCAGATATGCAGATGATACCATTCTAATTGTAGAAAGCAAAGAGGAAATAAAGAGCCTCTTGATGAAAGTGAAAGGGGAGAGTGAAAAGGCTGGCTTAAAACTCAACATTAAAAAAACTAAGATCGTGGCGTCTGATTCCATCACTTCATGGCAAATAGGTGGGGAAATAATGGAAACAGTGGCAGACTAGTTTCTTGGGCTCCAAAATCACTGCAGATGGTGACTGCAGCCATGAAGAAGGAAAGCTGTGACAAACTTAGACAGCATATTAAAAAGCAGAGACATTACTTTTCTGACAAAGGTCCATCTAGTCAAAGCTATGGTTTTTCCAGTAGTCATGTATGGATGTGAGAGTTGGACCATAAAGAAAGCTGAGCACCAAGAATTGATGCTTTTGAACTGTGGTGTTGGAGAAGACTGTTGAGAGTCCCTTGGACTGCAAGGAGATCCAACCAGTCCATCCTAAAGGAGATCAGTCCTGAATATTCATTGGAAGGACTGATGTTGAAGCTGAAGCTCCAATACTTTGGCCACCTGATGTGAAGAACTGACTCCTTGGAAAAGACCCTGATTCTGGGAAGGATTGAATGCAGAAGGAGAAGAGGACAACAGAGGGTGACATGGTTGGATGGCATCACTGACTATATGGACATGAGTTTGAGTGATCTCTGGAAGTTGGTGATGGACAGGGAGACCTGGCATGCTGCAGTTCATGGGGTCGCAAAGAGTCAGACACAACTGAGCGACTGAACTGAACTGAACTTAACCATAGGTTCAAAACTCCAAACTTAGTGCTAATGTGGGAATGACCTATAGCAATTTGCTTAACTGAATAAGGCCTCTGCTTTCATGTCTCTAAAGGGGACAGCAGAGGATGTGAAGGTTAGATAGCATCACTGACTCAATGAACATGAATTTGAACAAACTTGGAGAGAGATTGGAAAACAGAGGAACCTGGCATGCTGCAGTCCATGGGGTCGAAAAGAGTCAGACACAACCTAGCAACTGAACAACAGCAAAAATCATAGAGGAACTGAAAAGACAAAAACTGGCAGGAAGGCCGTTCAGAAGGACACAAGGCGGGGCGGGGTTGGTGGGGGGTGGGGGGGTGGGCGGGTGGGCAGAAGTAGAAGTTGTCATTATTGAAGCCAGGAATCAGGAAGTTCCAGCAGTAGCCACAACCATGAAGAGTAAGTTACGTAGAAGTTAGAACAATGAAAGAAAATGAAGCTCCTTTTATTTTCCCAATTCTATTGAGATATAATTTACATATAACATTGTGTAAGGATAGGTGTAATGTGATGATTTGATACACTTACATAATATGAAATGATTACCCCAATAGGGTTAGTTAACACCTCCATCACATCATATAATTACCATTTTTAAAATGGTGAGAACATTTAAGATCTGCTCTCTTAGAAAGTTTCAAATATCGAATACAGTATTATTAAGTATAGGCACCAGGCTGTACATTAGATTCCTAGAACTTTTTCATCTTACAACTGGAAGTTTGTACCTTTTGGCAAACATCTCCTCCTTTTTCCCATTCTCTAGCCCCTGGAAATCACAATTCTACTATATGTTTCAATGAATTCACCTTTTATAGTTTCCTCACATATAAGTGAGGTCATACAGTATTTGTTTTTCAGTATTTGACTTCCTTCAGTTAGTGTAATGCCCTCAAATTTCATTAATGTTTTCACAAATGGCAAAATCTCCTTGTTTGTTTGGGTGATTAATATTACATTTTATATGGTATCTGTCTGTATAAGGATAAAGATATAGATATATATCACATCTTCTTTATCCATTCTTCTTTTTCCACTTACCTAGGTTATTTCCATATGCTGGCTATTGTGACTAATGCTGCAGTAAACCTGAGAATGTAGATATCTTTTTGAAATTCTGGTTTCATTAGCTTTGGATAAATACCCATTATATGGTAGTTCTATCTAAATTATTTTTTCTCTGAGGAACCTCCATACTGTTTTCCATAGTAGCTGCACCAATTTACATTCCCACCCACAGTGCAGAAGGGTTGTCATTTTTCCACATCCTCACCAACGCTTGTTATGCCTCCTTTATTTTTTGGTGAAAAAAGGAATTTTCTTCATGTTTTCTTCTAGAAGTTTCATCGTTTCAGGTCTTATGTTTAAGTTTTCAGTCCATTTACAATTAGCTTTTGTGAGTGGTGTAAGGGTCCAGTTTAATTCTTCTGCATATGATTATCCAGTTTTTGCAATACCATTTATTAAAAAGACTGTCTTTTCCACATTTGGTATTCTTGACTCCCTTGTCATATATTATATGAGCATATATATGAGGGTTTATTTCTGGGCTATGGCTTTTGTTCCATTGGACTATGTGTCTTTTTTTGCCAGTACCATAATGTTTTGATTACTGCAGCTTTGCAATATACCTTGAAATCAGGAAGTGTGATACCTTAGCTTTTTCTTGTTTCAGGGTTGTTTTGGCTATTCAGGGGGTTCCAAACACATTTTAGGATTTTTTTTCTATTTCTGTAAAAAAATGACATTTGAATTTTGATAAGGATTGCATTGAATCTATATATGGATTTTTTAGTGTGGGCATTTTAACAATTTCATTCTTCTAGTCCATGATCACAGAATATATTTCCATATATTTGTGTTTTCTTCAGTTTCTTTTATCAAAGTCGTTCAGTGTGAAAATCCACCTGCACCTGCTTGGTTACATTTATTCTTGGTTAAATGTATTCTTTTTATACTATTTTATTAATTTATCTTTCTGATAGTTTATTATTAGTGTATAGAATGCAGCTGAGTTTTGTATATTGATTTGTATCCACACAGCTGGGGAAGCTAGACACTGACCAGATGCTCTCTGACTTTCTTCCACAGGAGATATCACTAGAAGGACTGTCTTGGTCCTGAACTCTGCTGCCTTGAGGCGGAGGTTATGCAATTGAAGTCCAGCTGTTCCTTTTACCCTCTTCCTTGAGTCCAAGTTTGGATTTTATTTTTGCTTCAGTGCAATGCTGGAATATTTCTCCTGGACTCCAGGACTCCCATAAAGGTGTTTTTTAATCCATGGTGACTGTTTAAATTAGTGTTCTAGGAGGGCTCCCAGCTGCAGCTGTGAGGGGCTAGAGCCAGTTCATGGGCCACTGCAGGGTCCTCAGCTGGAACTGAGGTCTCTGTGCCTTTTATCTGACATATGAGTGGGTGAGACTCCTCCTGGATCCCTAGACGTAAGATGTTGGGTCACACAAGCCCCTGCAAAGGCAGTTTTGTCCATGGATGGTGTTCAGTTGTTGAGAGGGGACCACAGTGAAGGATGTCTTATTCAGTCATCTTGCTGATGTCACTTGCAGCTGCTCCTAAAGATGCTGCTTGAAGGAGAAAGAGGTCAAGGGGACCTGGTATTCTCTTCTTACCACGTTTCAATCTTTTACCAGGACCTCCTGCTGACAACAAAACAGCTGGAAATAGGCTTTCTGCATTTTTCTGCAATACAGGGTAAAACAGAGGAGGCACATAAAATGGATTTGAGGGCAAATAGCTCTGGGATAGCCATAAATATCTCTCATCACTATCAATAGAGAAATATCCCAGCATGTAGGGAACTCATAAAGAATGAAGTTTGTCTCAAATGCTGCAAAGTTTGTTTCTCTAATTGATCATTTAATTGTGATTACATTTAACACCAAAGCTAACAATCAAAATAGATAAACCTTTATATATGGTCCATTTTGACTCTTAAATGTGATCAATATTACTGAATCTTTACACTTTCAACTCAGTCAATTGCTACATGGACAATCACTGAGAATGTTAAAAATATGAAATTGATCATGCTATAGTTGGTTTATACCATCATATAGTTTATTCAGTTGAGTTTCTCAGTCGTGTCCAACTCTGCTACTCTTTGTGACTCTGCAGCACTCCAGGCCTCCCTGTCCATCACCAACTCCCAGAGTCCACCCAAACCCATGTCCATTGAGTCGGTGATGCCATTCAACCATCTCATCCTCTGTCGTCCCCTTCTCCTTCTGCCCTCAATCTTTCCCAGCATCAGGGTCTTGTCAACTGAGTCAGCTCTTCGCATCAGGTGGCCAAAGTATTGGAGTTTCAGCTTCAGCATCAGTCCTTCCAATGAACACCCGGGACTGATCTCCTTTAGGATGGACTGGTTGGATCTTCTTGCAGTCCAGGGGACTCTCAAGAGTCTTCTCCAACACCACAGTTCAAAAGCATCAATTCTTCTGTGCTCAGCCTTCTTTATAGTCCAACTCTCACATCCATACATGACCACTGGAGAAACCATAGCCTTGACTAGATGGAACTTTGTTGACAAACTAATGTCTCTGCTTTTTAATATGCTGTCTAGGTTGGTCATAACCATCATATAGCCTGGATATAAATTGCAACTAGTGCTAAGAATCTGAATGATAAGAGAAAAAGTCAAAATAACCTTGAAAATACTAAGATGGAGTTTAATGACAAAAAATACAATTCTGAGATAAGCACAAAAAATGAGGCTAGAATGAGAGGCGTTCTAACAACAACAAAATGATATTGTGATGGGGGAGGGGAGTACAAATCACCTGATCTAGAAGGAAATTGAAGCAAAAACAATGTGTCATTTTATGGACTATCATCTCTTTGAATATAAAGTGAAAATGAGAATTGAAACAAACAGCCTTGGAATACTACCTTACCTTGGATTTGTCTTCAGCAGGTGAAATTTTACTTAACTTTCAGGATCTGTTTCAATAGTATCCTACTATGGGATTTCTTTCTTCCAACTTCCAGTTGGATATTATTCTTTGGGAATTTATTTGTGTATATCACATAACACTTATTATATCAGACCTTTTAATAATTCTATTATTATGGGTTTATAATCTTGTATATTGTAAGCCACTAGAGTAGAGATTTTAATAACTTCATTTTGATATCCATCATAGCATTTGTACAGTATGTTTTCCATAAATTTTTGATTATCTAATTGACTACAAAGTTACTCATTCATTTAATAGGTATTTAAACATTTACAAATGCTCCGAACACTCAGTATTCTATACATAGAGTTTTGGAATGGCTTTTAGCTTAAAGTTCTTGAGTCACTTAGTGTACATAGATTGTTTTATTTAACTTTTAATTTAAATATATATGCAGAGAAGAGCCCATATTATGTGTATTCAGTTTTTTAAAAAATTATGGTAGATTTTGAATTTTGTGAGTTTTTCTTCCTTCATTTATCTGGATGATCCTATGATTATCTCATTTTTTCTGTTAATGCAGTAAATTAAATAGATTACTTTTTGAACTTCAAAGCAAACTTGAACTAGAATACACAAGTTGGCCATGGTGTATTGTCTTTTAAAAATATATTTATATATCAATGGATTTAATTTAAATTGCTAGTATCTGTTAATGATTTTTGCCTCCATAATTATATTAGATACTGATTTGTAATTTTTCTTTTGTGTAATATTCTTTAAAAATTTTTAGAATCAACATTATGTTAGCCTTATTAATAGAGGCAGAGTATTCACTCTTTTTTACTTTTTCTGGAAGACTTTGTACAATTTGGTATAATTTATTCCTAAAATGTTTGGAAGAATTCACCAGGGAAGCCATCCTCATAACACCAGAATTTAGCAAGTGTTTCAGAGGGAAAACTGATCAGGCATTTTTGTTCCTTCTAATTCCTCAATTTAGACCACAACACAATCTCTCCAAAATTGTACTGATTTTTCATTCCTCCCCAAAAGTGTCTTATCAAGTGCTATCGCCAGGAAGAAACATGAACAGGTCACCTTGGAAATAGTCCATCCCTCAGAGTTTTATATCCTCATCACTTTCACAGCTCTCTGATCCCCTAAAATGTGGGGTTTGGTAATGTCTATGACTTTTTCTGGTTATCATTGTATAAGTGCCAGCCTGCCAGTATGTACTGGATTCTACCTATATGTATAAGTATAGGCTGCCTTACTTTTTCAGACAGCTGATAGTTTTTCACTTGTCTGGAGAAAAGATTTTGGAAAGCTCAAAAGTGTTCTTTAGTCTTTTTAATGTTTATGAATGTCCCTTACTCATTGTTTGTTTTTATTCACAAAATAGTACCTGCTGACTTTAGCTATGAGATAGTCATTGTGGTCTTACAAATTCCCAAAATGGGTTGGAATAAGAATTGCCTTTGTTCCTGTTTAAAACACATATTAAAGGGCCTCAGTTCTGGAAATTCTCTCAATGATTGGGTCAGAGCCTAGGAATCTGTAATTTTAACATACTTTCCAGGCAATTCTGATTTAGTCCATCCACACAAAGGCGTTTGGAAACCACTGAACTGGGAAAGAAGTGATTAAAAAGTAATGTTCTGAGTCACTATTTTTATGATGGAATGCAGGAAATTTCATGGACTGTGAATAGGGGGGAGGTCAATGTTCAGTTCCCGCTCCTAGTAGGTATGGAAATATAGATCTCTAAAAGAAGCTCAAAACCTCTTCCCAACATCACAGTACATAAAAGAAAGTAGCATTGATGAAAAATTGCAAAGGTCCAAACTAAAAATTCTGATTCTGCAGGTAGAGCAGTGTCTCTCACCTGAGACTGTAGTAAGTTGTCCTGGAGGCTGAAAGCTATTTCTAGGATTATTTAGGAATAACCAAGAACTCTGGATGATTAGTTAATAAGGAACCTGAAATAAGATGCAAAACCTTCTGAGCAGACCAGGTTATGTGAGACAAGAACAATGCATGTCACACAGAAGTGCCCACCCTGGGATAAAACTGCTTTTGTAGCCCTTTTTTGGGAAAAGGAACAAGAATTTGATGTTAAAACCTTAATTGTTTCTTGTAAGTAATTATAAAGTAGAAATCTGTTTATGTGAGATCTCATTTCAGAATAAACAATAGGTTATTTTATACAATAGGTTATTTTCAACACAAATCATTGTGTTGTCTTTTAATAGTTACAAATCTTTTTAAAGTATTATTATAAATAGTACACCTACTTGGTGATGCACCCTACCTATTGAGATCAGGAATTTGGCACGGAGAAACGGAGAAGGAGGTAAGGGCTCTTTAAATGAAGCCAGTCTATATGTGTCATACTTTAGGTCACACTCCAGATCTGTAGTCACTCACTCAGGATGACAAGCATACTTGATATGACATAACAAGTATGACTGTGAATTTATACCTAGGACACTGAGTACAGAAAAGTGAGTGATCTATTGTTTTTTTTTTTTTTTTGGTTGAAGGAAGTTGTGCCAAGGAAGCTCCAGCAAGGTCATCTTTAATGCATTTTAAAGGTTAAGCATGAGTAACATAGGTGGGTAAGTATACATAAAGGACTTTGGGCATGGGAAACAATGTGATTGAGTAGAACATGTCCCCATATAATAATGAGATGTGCTCTGAAGAAGTAGCCACTGGGACAGACATATCGGGTATTAGTTAAAGTACAGATGAGGAAGGGGGTTGGATAGTTCAAGAGATACTTGACTTCAAGTGACATTCTATTCTTTTAAAGAATTTTTTAAATTGCTAGCTTTTACTTTATTTATTTAAGATGTCTTTAAGATCCCACATGCCACACAGCATGTGGGATCTTAGTTCCCTGACCAAGGATTGAAACTGCAGCCTCTGCAGTGGAAGCACAATCTTAAACAATGGACCTCCAGGGAAGTTCCTCAAGTGACATTTAAACAAGGCTAATAAGTTATGACTTTATTCTTAAGGTGAATTATAGTCATTGAAAGATTTTAAATGAAAAAAGTGGCATGAACAACAGATCATTTGGGCAGTGTGTAATATGGTTTAGGAAAGGGAGATCCTAAAATCAGAATAAAAATCACAATTATTTTCCAAGACCACAATTCTGAGTAAGTAGAGGAAGGCATGGATTTGTAGAAACATAGTGAAGACATAATTTATAAAACTTGGTCACAGATTTGCTGAGAAACAGTGCAAAAGTGAACGTTTGAGAATGGCTCTCTGTTCAGATTTCATTAGCATTATGGTAGAAATAACCAAGATGGAAACTACATGAGGAAAAGCATATTTGTAGGAAAAAACTAAACTCAGATATAAACTTGAGATGTTTTGAGTTGTTTGAAATGGAGACCTGATTCCTGGAGATGGAGCAGCCATCTTGGACTACAGGATGGTCCTGTGAATAGAGTCCTGCTGGCAGAGCCTACATCCAGGAAGCCTGTGTCCCCAAAGACTTCATGAGGCAACTCTGCCATACTGTCCCTGAACTGCCCATGTTAAGACTGTATCTTGAGTAAGAGATACGTTTCTGTATGATTTATGCCTTTTAATGCTATTATATGGTGCTACTTACTGAACCTAAGCCTTACCAATGATGTGAGCTCATTGGTGAATTTTGTTCGTGTGCATTTCATGAAATAACAAGGCTTAACTCCATTGTTCTACATCATGAAGTAAGTGATATATGAGTAAGTAATGTAATGTAGTAGGTGACGTCTACCCTTTCAAGAAACTCAATGGTAAGAGTATGGTACAGCTTCTTTAAACTGTGAAGTCATTTCAAATGATGCCTCAGTAGTACAATAACAAGGCAAATTGCTTATGATTACGCATTTTTGGAAAAGCAGAAGGCAAAATTGCATGTACTACATGAATACAATAACCCTATTCAGTGGCGCTGGGGAAGATAACTAAAAGAATACATCAGCCCATTAAAAATGGTGGTTTGTGAAGAAAGGGACTGGTTGTGGTGTTTCTTTTCTTCATAGTATTTTATGCCAGACTTTATTTGATAAAATTATTTTTATTTAAAATGGAATAGCTGTTGAAGGCATTGGGAGAGAGAACACTAAAAAAGACACAAAATAAAGGTTTTCTAATAAAGAGATAATAAAAATTTCTAACCAAGAAAAAGATTGGCTGACAATTGAGGCATGAATGTTTAGTGCCACTGACCTACAAATAGTGGCATCATCTCCAGTATCATTCTGCAGCTCTCATGTAGGAACAGAGAATTTAGGAGGCTGGAATGCCAAGACCCAAGGTTTTGGGGGAGAGAGTAGAAGAGGAAGGGGATGAGGAAGTTGCGACTGAGAGGATGGACCTTTGGTATTTGACCAGGAAAGGAGGGTAGGGAAGCAGGTAGACTGATTACTTCCTGGGGACTCCAGCCCCTCCAAGGAGGCCGAGATCAGGTATAATGTGGGTGAAGAAAGCAAGAGCTGAAAGGATTGACATGATAAGAGGGTGTGTGTGTGCTCAGTCACTCAGTTGTGTCTGACTCTTCTGCGATCCCATGGACTACAGCCTGCCAGGCTCCTCTATCCATGAGATTTTCCAGGCAAGAATACTGGAGTAGGTTGCCATTTCCTCCTCCAGGTGATCTTCTTGACCCAGGGATCGAACCTGTGTCTCCTGCATCAGCAGGCAGATTATTTACCACTGAGCCACTGAGGAAGCCCTTGATAAGAGGGTAGGTATTCAGATTTAAGGTCTTAAAGGTAATACAAGTGATTACACTTTGCGGTCATGACTTTGGACAGTGCTACTGCAGTGGAGTGCTGTGTTCAGGTCCGTGGAGATCTGTGAAGTTCATTAACTCAGTAGTTAGTCATAATGTTTCAATAAGGCTTACCAATTCCTTAAGTTGTAATTGTAAAAAAGAAATTTAAATTGATTTTGTTTCTTCAAATTAAATTATTGATTGAAATGGAAAGAAAACCTGCAATTATGAAAAGTCTTTAAAAAATAAAGCTGAGAAAGTGTTTCTAAGAGGAAATCCAAGATGCATAACAAAGAAGATGTGAAAGTTCCACTTCAGAAATCTCATTTATACCCTTGATCAGCCTAGTTTCACTTCTGAACCTTCCTTGCAACTGTAATTTTGTATGTATTATAAGTGAAATTTATTTATCTCTTAAATTGTGAAATTCTTGACTTCATAAGTTTGTTTTTGTACTGCGCAGTGTTTGGCACATTATGGGAATTTCATGTGTTCTTTTATGTGACTGTTTTTCTCCTGTTGTTGTTTAGTCTCTGAGTCATGTCTGACTCTTTTGTGCCCCATGGAATGTCACCCACCAATCTCCTATGTCCATGGGATTGTCTAGGCAAAAATACTAGAGTGGGTTGCCATTTCCTCCTCCAGGGGGTCTTCTGCATTGGCAGGCAGATTCTTTCCCACTGACCGGTTACCCTTACTGCTAGGAAGCCTATTTTTTTTCCTGATATGATGCTAAAAATCTATATACTTATAGCTGGTAGTATGAGAGTCAGCCATTCAAAATGAATGTTCTTAGATTTCCAATCATGGAATTTTTTTAAGCATGAATAGAGTGCTTACTACATGGGGATCGAAAGGGCACGCTGACAACAGGTGGAGTATTAAATGGTTCTATATGTTCCTTTCAAGCTTATAGATTCTATGAGTCTTAACAATTAGTTGTTTGTTTCTTTTCATGTATTAATATGGTCATGGATCCCATCTCTTCACTGTACATTATAGAGCTGGAAAACTTACCAATTACCAGTAGTACATCTTATAACACAATTAAAGAACCTCAGGGTTCAAAGAGAAATTAAATGTCAACTCACCCAAGAGTCCATCTGTTGGAAAACCTTCTGGTTACCCAAGAGAGAATCTAGACACAAGATAGAGAAAGAAAACTACCTTTCACTTCCCTCAGTTCTTTTTCAGTATCATTAGCTATCTTCCTTACAAATGACTCTTTTTTATCCGTTCCTGTGTTTGCAGGGCATTGAAACATAAAGCAGTACACAAACAGAGATAAAAATGGTAATATTGCCTTAATGGAGAGAGTAATTTTAGATGTGTGGCCATAGTGGACATCTTGTTGTTGTTGTTTAGTTGGTAAGTCCTGTCCTATTCTTTTGCAACCCCATGGACTGTAGGAGATGGTTAGATAGCACCACTGACTCAGTGGACATGAACTTGAGCAAACTCTAGGGGATAGTAGAGGACAGAGAAGCCTGGTGTGCTGCAATCCATGGGGTCACAAAGAGCTGGACATGGCTTAGCAACTGAACAACATCAACAAGGACTGTAGGACATCCTGTTGCTCACCCCTGAATTGAACTGCGTCCCCCCCCAGAAGGAAAGGCTTTGCCTGTTGAAGGCAGAGTCTGAACGTATGAATTCATCCCATGGTGGCAAACACACCAAAAACATTGTCTCTGCAGGAAGGGTGAAGCTAGTATACCCTCGGTCTTCTAAATACACCCATTACATAAGTGACTCCTCTTCTTTGAGGAAGGTGGTGAGAAAAAGCTCTTGTCTTGTTTTCTCTTGTGGAGAGTAGAGTAGAAATCTCCTCCATCTGCAAGTACTATTCTCTCTTTTCACAACACCTGATATCCAGTATGATCCTAAGTAACACAGGGATGTTCACAAGATCACCCTCTTTGCTAAAAATTTCTGATGGTTTCCCCTTTTCCCTCTCTTGTTCCCCATTTCCTATGGCTCTGCTCTACATGCCAACAGAAATAGTTGATCTGTATTTTGGGTAGTGTGTTTCATCCTTCCTAAATAAGGTGTTGAATTGTACCTCTGAAGATCTTCCAAGACTTGACAAAAGACTGTTAGGTGAGACACTTAGGGGGAAGCGATTCATAATAAGTGCCCTCAGCTCACACATTGAGACAGAGAATTGTATTGCAGAGTCAACCACACCGGGTCTTTTGGCCACTGACCTAGCTTAGCTGTGATACGTTATTATGAACACACTTCTTTTCAAAGACGCTTTTCTCCACCACAAACAGAAGATATTCTGTTTGGGAATTGGGATTCCTACAGCCCATTCATACAACCTCATCTCATCAATGATCGCCAGGTTCATCATACTTGCTTCATGTAGCTCGAAATCCCTAAATCTGAGGTTATGCACTCAAATATCTATAGAGGCCAGGTAAACAGGTAAATGAGCAAAGTAGAAAGGTGTAGTTTGTGAGAAAATAGTGGCTAGTGTGGCAAATAGAAAGTACAAGCCCCCATTTAAACACACAGCGGCTCTTCCACATTAAAAGTTTGTCATGATTTTACATGGTAAACTAGCTGCCTTTCTGTCTTGCAATTTTTAAAAGGAAGCTGAGAAACTCAGACTTTTCTGTGAAGTCCTTTGAACGTGAGGTATTTATGTACACATACAGCTGATTCACTTTGCTGCGCAGCAGAAACTAACACTACGTTGTAAAGCAACTATACCCCAATGGGGGAAAAAGGTGATATTGAAAATAAAATCACAACAGCAAAACTAATGCCAAATAAAAACAATGTATATTGCACTAGGACGAAACAAAAACAAACTACAACCACAAATACTCAGACTGGATATGGCCCATAAGCTACACCCTTACAGCTGTGCTTCTGTGTTAAATCATTTGCTACGGACCCACCCACTCTTCTTCATAACAGATGGGGTCTGTGCCTGCCGCCTCCCAGCAGTCTGCTCTGCTTGACCCCCATGTTGTAGCCCCTGCCTCGTTACTGGAATCGTACTCTCAGAGCGAAGCTGAGCATATACATTTTCATAATGTGAGCCATGGGAAGTCATTTTCAGACTGACTTCTTTTTCGTTGGACCTGGCACCGTCAGAGTGGGAAGGATTCAGGTTGGTTTTGGGAATTCCATGATTTAGTGAGCAAATCGTGAGTAACCATCTGATAAACAGAGCTCCTAATTCTGTTCCTGTCATTTCTTAGTAGTGTGCACTTACTCAAGTCCTGCAGCTCTGCTGCATTTTCATTTTCTCGTGTGCAAAGTGGAGATACTAATAAAGGAGTCTTATAAGGATTGAACGGGATAGTTTATAAGAAAGTACCAAGAAAGCCATTAAGTTTATTGAAACATGGGGCCTTATTATGACTGATGCTTTTAATATTTAAATCTGAACTTGCCTTGGATTTCTTTTGTTTTATTGAAATTGTTTCTTTTTCTTTTTTTTCTTATAGAATGGGATTAACAAAAGGTTGTATAAAAAAAAGGGAATAACTAATCTCAAAGCAGGGTTAGGGTTTAATGGAATATATTGATCTGATACAATATTGTCGTCAATATTTCACCCTTAGAACAGATATTTACTGAGTGCCTACTACAGGCCAGACCTCGTTCTGGGCACTGGGTACACAGGGATGAACGAACAGGAAGGGGCCTGCCCTTATGGAACTTCAATTTCTAGTTAGGGAGACTATCATGAAGACTTAAGCAAATAAATACACAGTTGGATGTAGTTTAAGTGTTTTAGGGTAAAATAAAATGGGATATGGAAATAGAAAGTGAGAACAGGAGAAAGAGGAGCTCTTTTAAATCGCATGGTCAGGGAAAGCCTCTCAGAGCAAGCGACAGTTGAGCAGAGATGTCACTGAATTGCAGGAGGAGCCGTGCGAGTATCTCAGGAAAAAGTATTCCTGGCAGAGGAAGTGGCAGATTCAGATCATCAAAGGCAGGAATGAGCTTGGTGTAATCAGTGAGCAGAAGAAGAGACACCGGGGTTAACAGAACAAAGTGAGGGAAGAGAAGGAGTAGGAGTTCAAGTGTGAGCTGGGAAGGGTGGATCGTGCAGAGCCCTGTGGATTCCAGGATGGATAACACTAGAGTCTGTGGATTTTGTTCTGAATGGTATTAAGTTTGAACTGGAGTGAGATCACCTTTCATTGCTAAAGTGAAGGAAAATTGATTTTAAGGGGACAGAAGTGGAAGGGGGAATGCAGTCTAGGAGAGAAGGGATGCTGGCTGTATCTGGAGTTGTATCAGGGGGCGCGGAGTGAAGCAGTAAGATTCAGAGTATGTAGTTGAAGGGGGAACCAAGAGCCCTCGCTGGTGGCTTCTGTGTGAGTGTGAGGAAAGGAGAAGTGTCCCGGGTGAGTCCCGGGTGTGGGCCTGACTTATTCATTGTTGCTGTTTAATAATGAGATGGCAGTGACTAGAGGAAAAGCAGCTAGGGTGGAGATGAGGGATGAAAATATACAAGTCTGTTTCAGATCAGGTATGTTAAGCGTGAGATTCCTAGGAAGCAGCCAGGTGGGGATGTAACAAGTGGGAAGCTGATGTTTGCATCAGGAGCTGAGGAGTCAAGTGCGGGCTGGTGAGGTAGATGACATTAAGAGCGATAGGACTGGAAGGCATTATACAGGGAGATTGCTCAGAGGAGAGCAAAGAGACAAAGAGCATGGCGTCACGAGGTGGTCAGGAAGACCCAGCCAAGGAGACAGGAGAGGAGCAGCCGTGTGGTAGGAAAACAAATGAAAAGGTCGGCTGTCATAGAAGCAAAAAGATAAGTAAGGAGCAATCAAATATGTTTGCCGCTTCTCCCCGGTGAAGTAAGATAGAGCCGGAGAATTAACATTACTTGGGCAGAGTGGAGGTGGTGAGAGCCCTTCACAGAGGCGTTTTCACTAAGTGCTGGGCAAAGTCCTGCGGGGAGAAAGATGGTGACAGTGACTCTACGCCACTTGTTGCCAGCTTTTTTTCCCCGCTGTAAACACAAGCACAGAAATAGGCAGTACTCAGGAGGTTAAGTGGGGTCCATAATTAGTTTCTATAATATAGAGAGTGAATAAAGGAGACAGGACAGGAAACTAAGTCAAGGATAGGATGAAATCGGGGAGCAAGAATTATGACAAATTTCAGAACATATGGGTCACAGTTTCACAGGTTTAAAAGGTATTTTGAATCTGACTGTGTGTATAAGCAAAGTGGTCTATCCTGAAAAACACCTAAATGGAATGTTTGAGTGCTTCCTTCATGATCAGAGGTCTGCATGAGGATCACAGTTATCTGAAGTTTCTTTAAGTCCTTCCTTGTTTCTGAACTTAGAGGAAAAGAACTCGGTCCTTCACCACTAAGCATGATGTTACCTGTAGGTTTTTTGTAGATGGCCTTTTTCAGGTTCTATCACTAGCTTCCTCATAGATTTTTATCTTGAGGATGTGTTGGACTTTGTTAAATGTTTTTCATTCACCTATTGTGATAATTGTATGCTGCTTAATTCTACTCTTTAAATTTTAATATGGTGAATACATCGATTGATTTTTCAAATGTTAAAGCAACCTTGTGTTCCTGAAATAAACCCCATTTGGACATAAATGTGTTATTTTTTTAGTGTCTTGAATTTGATTTGCTTACATTTTGTTAAGCATTTTTTACTTTGTGTTTATGAAGGCTATTGGTAGGCAGTTTTGTATTTTCTTATAATTAGAAACTATTTTTCCTTTAAATTTTTTATGTAGAACTAGTATTACCTATTTCTTAAAACATTTGAGAGAATTCCTAAGTGAAGCTATTTGGGTCTGGAGTTTAGTATGTGAGAAAATTTTTAAGCAATTTGTTTGACAGCTATAGAGTTATTGAAATTATTCATTTCTTCTTCAGTCAACTTTTCTAGTTGATAGCTTTCCGGGCATTTGATATTTCACCTAAATTGTCAGAATAATTGGCATATTATTTATCATATTCTCTTAGTATCCTCTAAATATCTGAAGAATCTGTAGTAATGTCAGCTTTCTCACTACAGATATTGACAACTTGTATCTTTTCTCTTTTTTCTGATCAATTTGGCTTGAAGTTTATCATTTTGATTGATCTTACATAGCCAGCTTTTAGTTCCATACTTTTTCTCTAATATTCTGCTGTGTTCTGTTACACTGGTTTTTGTTCAGACCTGTATTATTTTCCTTTCTTCTGCTTTCTTTAGGTTTAATTTGCTCTTTTCAGTATTTTTATAATTGTGGAAGCTGAGACCTTAGGTTGAAGCATTTCTTCTTTCCTGAAACAGCTGTTCAGTTCAGTTCAGTCACTCAGTCATGTCCAACTCTTTGTGATCCCATGGACTGCAACATGCCAGGCTTCCCTGTCCATCACCAACTCCCGGAGCTTACTCAAACTCATGTTCATCGACCTGGTGATGCCATCCAACAATCTCATCCTTTGTCGTCCCCTTCTCCTCCCACCTTCAATCTTTCCCAGCATCAGGGTCTTTTCTAAGAAGTCAGTTCTTTGCATCAGGTGGCCAAAGTATTGGAGTTTTGGCTTCACCATCAGACCTACCAATGAATATTCAAGACTGATTTCCTTTAGGATGGACTGGTTGGATCTCCTTGCAGTCCAGGGGACTCGCAAGAGTCTTCTCAAGCACCACAGTTTAAAAGCATCAATTCTTTGGCGCCCAGCTTTCTTTATAGTCCAAATCTCACATCCATACATGACTACTTAAAAAACCATAGCTTTGACTAAATGGACTTTTGTTGGCAAAGTAATGTCTCTGCTTTTTAATATGCTTTCTAGGTTGGTCATAACTTTTCTCCCAGGGAGGAAGCATCTTTTAATTTCATGGCTGCAGACACCATCTGCAGTGAGTTTGGAGACCATGAAAATAAAGTCTCTCGCTGTTTCTATTGTTTCCCCATCTATTTGCCATGAAGTGATGGGACCAGATGCCATGATCTTAGTTTTCTGAATGTTGAGTTTTAAGCCAGCTTTTTCACTCTCCTATTTCACTTTTATCAAGAGGCTCTTTAGTTCTTCTTCTCTTTCTGTCATAAGGATGGTGTCATCTGCATATCTGAGGTTATTGATATTTCTCCCGCCAATCTTGATTCCAGCTTTTGTTTTATCCAGCCCAGCATTTCTCATGATGTACTCTGCATGTAAGTAAAATAAGCAGGGTGACAATATACAGCCTTGACGTACTCCTTTGCCTATTTGGAACAACTGTTGTTCCATGTCCACTTCTAACTGCTGCTTCTTGACCTGCATACAGATTTCTCAGGAGGCAGGTCAGGTGGTCTGGTATTCCCATCTCTTTCAGAATTTTCCACAGTTTGTTGTGATCCACACAGTCAAAGGCTTTGGCATAGTCAATAAAGCAGAAGTAGATATTTTTCTGGAACTCTCTGGCTTTTTCGATGTTTCAACAGATGATGGCAATTTGATCTCTGGTTCCTCTGCCTTTTCTAAATCCAGCTTGAAGTTCTTGGTTCATGTACTGTTGAAGCCTGGCTTGGAGAATTTTGAGCATTACTTTGCTAGCGTGTGAGATGAATGCAATTATGTGGTAGTTTGAACATTCCTTGGCATTGCCTTTCTTTGGGATTACAATGAAAATTGACTTTTCCTGTCCTGTGGCCACTGCTGAGTTATCCAAATTTGCTGGCATACTGAGTGCAGCACTTTCACAGCATCATCTTTTAGGATTTGAAATAGCTCAACTGGAATTCCATCACCTCCACTAGCTTTGTTCGAGTGATGGTTCCTAAGGCCCACTTGACTTCACATTCCAGGATCTCTGGCTCTAGGTGAGTGATCACACCATTGTGGTTATCTGGGTCATGAAGATCTTTTTTTGTATAATTCTGTGTATTCTTGCCACCTCTTCTTTATATCTTCTGCTTCTGTAAGGTCCATACCATTTCTTTCCTTTATTGTGCCCATCTTTGCAAGAAATGTTGCCTTGGATCTCTAATTTTCTTGACGAAATCTCTAGTCTTTCCCATTCTGCTATTTTCTTTTATTTTTTTTGCACTGATCACCGAAGGAGGCTTTCTTATCTCTCCTTGCTATTTGGTACTCTGCATTCAAATGGGTATATCTTTCCTTTTCTCCTTAGACTTTAGCTTCTCTTCTTTTCACAGCTATCTGTAAGGCCTCGTCAGGCAACCATTTTGCCTTTTTGCATTTCTTTTGTCAGGGATGGTTTTGATCACTGCCTCCTCTTCAGTGTCACAAACCTCTGTCCATAGTTCTTCAGGCACTCCTTCTATCAGATCTTATCCCTTGAATCTACTTGTCACATCCACTGTATAATGGTAAGGGATTTGATTTAGGTCATACATGAATGGTCTAGTGGTTTTCCCTACTTTCTTCAATTTAAGTCTCAATTTGGAAGTAAGGGGTTCATGATCTGAGCTGCAGTCAGCTCCCAGTCTTGTTTTTGCTAACTGTATAGAGCTTCTCCATCTTCGGCTGCAAAGAATATAATCAATCTGATTTCAGTATTGACCATCTGGTGATGTCCATGTGTAGAGTCTTCTCTTGTGTTGTTGGAAGGGGGTGTTTGCTATAACCTATGCATTTTCTTGGCAAAATTCTGTTAGCCTTTGCCCTGCTTCATTTTGTACTCCAAGGCCAAATTTGCCTGTTATTCCAGGTACCTCTTGACTTCTTACTTTTGCATTCCAGTCCCCTATAATGAAAAGGACATCTTTTGGGGGTGTTAGTTCTAGAAGGTTGTTAGGTCTTCATAGAACTGTTCAACTTCAACTTCTTCAGCATTACTGATTGGGGCATAGACTTGGATTACTGTGATATTGAATGGTTTGCTTTGGAAATGAACAGAGATAATTTGGTCATTTTTGAGATTGCATCCAAGTACTGCATTTTGGACTCTTTGTTTACAATGATGGCTAATCCATTTCTTCTAAGGGATTCTTGCCCACAGTAGTAGATATAATGGTCATCTGTGTTAAATTCACCCATTCCAGTTCCTTTTAGTTCACTGATCTCTAAAATGTCTATGTTCACTCTTGCCATCTCCTGTTTGATCACTTCCAACTTGCCTTGATTCATGGACCTAACATTCCAGGTTCCTATGCAATATTTCTCTTTATAGCATCATACGTCACATCCACATCTGGGCGTTGTTTTTGCTTTGGCTCCATCTCTTCATTCTTTCTGGAGTTATTTCTCCACTGATCTCCCATAGCATACTGGGCGCCTACCAATCTGGGGAGTTCATCTTTAGTGTCCTATCTCTTTGCCTTTTCATGCTGTTCATGGGATTCTCAAAGCAAGAATACTGAAGTGGTTTGCCATTCTCTTCTCCAGTGGACCACATTTTGTCAGAACTCTCCACCATGACCCATCCATCTTGGGTGGCCCTACATGGCATGGCTCAGGGTTTCATTGAGGCTGTGGTCTATGTGATCAGTTTGGTTAGTTTTCTGTGATTGTGGTTTTCATTCTGTCTTCCCTCTGATGGATAAGGATAAGAGGCTTATGGAAGCTTCCTAATGGGAGAGACTGACTGAGGGGGAAGCTGGGTCTTGTTCTGATAGGCAGGGACATGCTCAGTAAATCTCTAATCTAATTTTCTGTTAATGTGTGGGGCTGTGTTCCCTCCCTGTTGTTTGACCTGAGGCCAAACTATGGTGGAGGTAATGAAGATAATGGTGACCTCCTTCAAAAGGTCCCATGGACTGCAGCACTCAGTGCCCCTGACCCTTTAGCAGGCCACTGTCAACCCATGCCTCCACCAGAGACTCCTGGACACTCACGGGCAAGTCTGGGTCAGTCTCTTGTGGGGTCCCTGCTCCTTTCTCCTGAGCCCTGGTGTGCACAAAAGGTTCTGTTTGTGCCCTCCAAGAGTCTGTTTTCCCAGTCCTCTGTAAGTTCTGGTGGCTCTGTGGTGGGGTTAATGGTGACCTCCTTCAAGAGGGCTTATGCCATACCCAGGTCTGCCGCACCCAGAGGCCCTGCCCTTGTGGCAGGCCACTGCTGAACTGTACCTTCGCAGGAGACACTCAAACACAGGTCTAGCTGTCTCTGTGGGGTCTCTGGGTCCTGGTGCTCACAAGGTTTGTTTGAGCCCTCTGTGCATCTCTGGTGGGTAAGGGGTTTGATTCTAAATGTGAATTTGCCCCTCCTACCATCTTGCTGGGGCTTCTCCTTTGCTGTTGGAAACAGCTGTAAAGCTATCAGTTTCCCTCTAAGTACTGTTTTGTATGAACCCCACAGATTTTGATATATTGTGCTATCATTTTGACTCAGGGACAGATACTTTCTAATTCCTCTACTGATTCCTTGTTTGATTAACAGACAACACATCTTCCAAATATTTGTGAATTTTTCAGGTAACTTTCTGTTATTTATTTCATTTATTTCTGATTTAATTCCATTTTGGTTTGCTCCATTTTGTAAGGAAGTTATGCCAGGATGTGCTCTGTGTCTTCCTTTTGTTCCTGCAGATCTGTTCTCTGCTCTCCACTTTGATTTCTTCCTTGGGAGGCTTTCTGTAGGGTTGCAACTATGGGCTCTCTTTTACTTTTGCATTTGTCTTTGCTTTTTTTTTTGCTTCTTTTTCACAGTTTCACAGTTCCTGAGCTCTGTGAGGAACCGGAGGGAAGGAGGTGAGGCATATGTAGGCGGGGTGCTGACTCCTCTACTACTCTATTTGCATGCATGCGTGCTCAGTCACTCAGTTGTGTCTGATTCTTTGCGACCCTCATGGACTGTAGCCCCCCAGGCTCCTCTGTCTTTGAGATTTACCTGGCAAGCATACTGGAGTGGGTTGTCATTTCCTACTCCAGGATCAGGATCTTCCTGATCCAGAGATCAATCCCGAGTCTCCTGCGTCTCCTGCATTGGCAGGTGGATTGGGTGGCTCAGTTGGTAAAGAATCCACCTGCAGTGCAAGAGACCCAGGTTTGATCCCTGGGTTCAGAAGATCTCCTGGAGAGGGAAATGGCAACTCACTTCAGTATTCTTGCCTGGGAAATCCCATGGACTGTAGCCCACCAGGCTGCTCTGTTCATGGGATTCTCCAGGCAAGAATACTGGAGTGGGTTGCTGTGCCCTCCTCTCCTTACAGGGACCCTAATCCTAGATGCTCTCCTTGAAGAAAGATCAGCCAAGATGCACCAAAAAGCTGCTGCTTCTTCTGACTTATGATGACTGCTCTGCATTCTTGCCTTTTAGGATTAGTCAAGGAATAAACACTACAATTAGTAATCTCTGAATACTGCACTATCCCTTAGGGGTTGTAAATATCCCCTTTACTAAATTTCCTCAAATTACCCCAGTTTGAATGTACCATTTGCTTTCTCCAGGATCTGGACTGTTACAGAGAATACTTTGAAGGGTAGAAGAGATGTTCTCAAGAAGCTAGTAGGGGAAACAAGCCATATATTCTACAGCCTGTTGTGAATGGTCTTTAATGGATCTGTAAGTGTCAAATGAGTGACAGATATTATTGGCTACAGGCATTCCAACATGGGAAAAAGAATTCCAAATAACAAGTCCATTCTAAGTTCCTGTCTGAGTTTGGAATACTATTTTTTTCTTTTGCAAACAAAGCTGTAATCCAAATTGTGAACTAAGAAATTTTCCATAATATTGTAAACTTCAGCAAGGCAAGTGAAACATAGGGTGTCTTTGAAAAGGCAGAGATGTGGCATGAAGTCACATGCTAAACTGGATTGTTCTTTAATTATTTAATATATATGCTTTGTTTCTCTACACCTATACTTTTTCTGAAAAGACTTACAATAGCACTGTGTGACTCATTCCTTCCATCAAATAATAAATAAGATTATTGGGAAACCCAGCCACTTAAATTAGTACTAGGGTAAGATGCTTTGTCCCTGATTCTAGGGAAAGAGATCAAAATTTTCCTGAGAAGTTGGATGGGAACAAAGAGAAATGACAATTACAGCTAACACAAAGAGTCAGGTAGTTGAGCAGTGATATCAGCCTTATATTTGAGATGAGCATTTGAGTCATCCGATAAGAAAGACTGTGTTTAGCCAACAGCAGGGAAGATTGGTAATATATTGGGAAGTAGAGTAGAGGGTAGCATGAATGAAAAGAATTCAGGTAATATGTTGTGAGAAAAGAAATACTTTTTGAGTTCTTATTACTACTGAGTACTGTCCAAGAGGCCTTGAAGTGACCCTTAAATAAATATCAGCAAAGTAGGTGAAGGAATAGTTAAGTGGATGCTTCCACAAACAACATGTAAAGCATTTATGGGCTGAAATGAATTAATGTGCTCAGGCTCCCAGATGTTGAGACTACAGAGGGTTAAGGTTCAAGGGTGAAGAGGAAAACACATATATGAATGATAAATGTGTGTTCTGTTTGTTTTTTTTTTTTGAAAATGCATTGAAATGTGGACCCAAGCAAATGAGTCCTGACTTTGTTAACCATTGTGAAGCAAAAGCAGACCAAAACATATGAATACTTTGGTAAGCTAATACTTTTGAATCCTTTAAAACTTAGTTGACTTTTTTTTTTGGAGAAGAAAAGGTGAGTACTGTGAGGGGGAGTGGCCTAGAAAGAGGATGGGTGGAATTAGATTAGCTTTTCCTTTTTGTATCATGAAGTTCACCTTTGGTCTCATATTGCATCTCCCTCTCAACCATCCAAAAGCTTCCAGTTAATCAGCCCCATCCTTCTTGAAAGGGAATTAAGGACTATCTGTTGTTATCCAGTCGTGTCACTTAGAGATCTTAGTATAGACCCCTTATACACTCAGAGTCATTTAAATAAGAAAGATTTCCAGGTGCCTGTTATTGATGAAGATAAGTCTGAGAGCTTTGAAATGCTACTTTAATAAATACCATTGATTGTATAAATTAGACTACTTTCTACTTACAGACATTGTAACAATTTTTCTAGTTCCATTTTAATAACAATCTCCCTTTTCACATTGATCTGCTATGCTACTGGTGTGATCTTTCAAAATTACATGTGTGTTGGTCTTTCTATGGGTTTTCTAACCTTAACATTTGTGAGTTTGTTTACTTTTGCTTTAATACACTCTTATCTTAACTATTGAAGTTTCATCATAAATCCTGATATATGCTGAGATATACTCTCTCTTGGCTGTCTTTAGACATGTCTTGATTATTGTTGACTTTTTATACTCCCATAGAAATTTAAAACTCAGCCTCATCCAAGTCTGGTTAAGTCTTTGATTAGAGTTGCATTGAGTCTATAAGCAGTTTGGGATGAATTGACTTCTTTGTATGTTTCTATCACAAACATGATATCTACAAGTCTTTCTTGAATGTTTCTCAGTGGAATTTTAATTTATTTGTTAATAGTTTTGTCTTGTTTTTTTTAATTATTTGGCTGCACCAGGTCTTAGTTGCAGCATGCGGGATCTAGTTCCTTGACCAAGGATGGAACTTGAGCCCTCTGCATTAGGAGCACAGAGTCTTAGCCTCTGGACCACCTCAGTGGAATTTTGTGATTATTTTTTGCTCTTGGACCTTATACATCTTTGGTTAGATTTATTCCTAAATATTTTACAGTGTTACTTTCTATGTTAATATCTTTATTTAAAAAAATTACGTTTTCTTATTATTTGCTACTATATAGAAAAACAGGCGCTTTCCAGGTGGCGCTAGTGGAAAAGAACCTGCCTGCCAATGCAGGAGACGTAAGAGACACGGGTTTGATCCCTGGGTCAGGAAGATCCCTTGCAGAAGGGCATGGCAACCCATTCCAGTATTCTTGCCTGGAGAATCCCGTGGACAGAGGAACCTGGCAGGCTACAGTCCATAGGGTTGCAAAGAGTCGGACACGACTGAAGCGACTTACCATGCAGGGCATAAAAATACAATAGAATTTTTTATTTTGCCCTTTTAAAACTGTTCAATTCTCTTATTATAATAATTACATTTTATAATTTTATAATATATTTTTACAATAATTGTCTTGATTCTTTAGGATTTTCCATGTGAAAATCATATTTCATTATTTCAATATGATTTCAATATGATTGCAGACAATCATATTGTCTGCAAATAAGAACAGATTTTTTCTTCCTCTCCAACCTAGCCTTACACCTTACTTATTTTTCTGATATTATTCCACTGGGTAGGAAATTGAATATCTGTTTCTCACCATACAAAACAAACAACCTCAGATGCATTGAAGACTCAAATATTAAGTGGTAAAATTTTCTTAGATAATAGAGGTGATACAGAGGTAGGAAACATTTTATTCCACAGGATATCAAAACTACTAACCATAAAGGAAAAGACAGATCAATTTTAAAATGAGAACTTCTGGTAATCAAAAGATAGCTTGATGAAAGTGTAAAAAAAAAGCTATAAATAGGAAAAGAGTATATTGTCATACACACAACTGACAAAAGAGAGTCACTACCTCCTAGTGGATAAAGTGAAAGTGAAGTTGCTCAGTCGTGTATGACTCTTTGCGACCCCATGGACTGTAGCCTGCTAGGCTCCTCCAGCCATGAGATTTTCCAGGCAAGAATACTGGAGTGGGTTGCCAGTTCCTTCTCCAGGGGATCTTCCCAACCCAGGTGCCCTGCACCGCAGGCAGACTCTTTACCGTCTGAGCCACCAGGGAAGCCCTTAGTGGATAAAGAGCTTCTACAATACAATATTAAAATGGGAAAACAATCATTTCACAGAAGAAAAGATATTCATGACCAGTAACCATATTCAGTGATAATCAGTTTCATCAGTGATGAGGGAAATGCAAAATAAGACCATAACGACATAACACATTTTGCTGATTTCATTGATTAAAATTTTACATGTCTAAAGATACCAAGTATTGAGTATGCAGATCAATAAGATTGCCTGTAAGTTGCTGATATGAGTGTAAATTGGTATAACATATTGGGAAAATAAGGTATTGTCTTGGAAAGCTGAACACTTACACGTCTTAATAAATGAGCCATTCAAATTTCTGGTATATACCCAAGAGAAATAGTTGCACAAGATCAGTATAAGATATAAATAAAAACTTTCACATCATTGTAGTTCATAATAGTAAAAATTGAGAGCTGCCTTAAGAGCTATAGTAATTAAATCATAGTATATTCAAGCAATGAATTACAGAGTAGTGAATTGAATTGGGGCTTCCCAAGTGGTGCTAGTGGTGAGGAACCTGCCTGTCAATGCAGGAGACATAAGAGATGTGGGTTCAATCTCTGCGTTGGGAAGATCCCCTGGGGAAGGGCATGGCAATCCACTCCAGTATTCTTGTCTGGAGAATCACATGGACAGAGGAGCCTGGTGGGCCATAGTCCATAGGGATGCAAAGAGTTGGACATGACTGAAATGACTTAGCATGCACACATGTACTGAATCAACCCCATGTATTAACTAAGACATGAATGAATCGTACTAATTTAATGGAAATGAAATTACCAAATCCCAAAACATTGTACTCAGCCTAATATTATACAAAATTCAAAAACAAGTGAAACTAAGTAATATATTGTTTAAGCATACATATGTATTTCTAAAACTATTAAATATTAAAGGGAATAATTAGTACAGAAGTTGGGATTATATTTGAGGTAGAGGAAAGGCAGGAGAGCAAGATTGGGGGGGAGCATATAGATAAAAGCTATTGTCAGAGTTTTACTTTATTGGGTTGTATGGGACACTCTTGAATGTTTTTTATTACTAAAATTTATAAATGGAATAAATTAATGTCATGTGTGGATCACTGAAGATTATCATGACCTGAGGATTATAATTAATCTAATTCTGCACACATGAGGTTCTTTTAAATCATATACAACAAGAACACTTATGAGCTGCACTTAATTACTGTGTATAACCTCTCAGGGAGAAGAGTGTAAGGATAAGAAGGGAAGCACTTGAGTGAAAATTCACTGTTGCCCAGATAAATACACTCTTTCCCAAGAAAACTGTAGATTGTGTCTTTCTTCATCATGTTACGCAGAGATTAGCCAAAATTATCTACTTCCTATTCAGGGGATCACAGAATTTGATATTAATATGGACTGTAGACTTCTTCCGACTCTGATGGTTAAAAAGATTCTCTGATTTTTTTTTTAAATAGCTGCTTGAATTATGTGACCTTTTCCTTTAACCTAGCTATTATAATGCTCTTTTCTTAGACTCATCTTCTCTCTCTCTTTGTTTTTTTCAGAGTTTTAGTCTTATGGAAATATATAATTTACATTTCCACTTAAGAATGTGATGTTACTACCTTATGGTTTCCCTGATTACTTTTATTTGTAAGGCTATAGTGTGTATATTTTAGTGCTTAAAGTATAAGCCTCAACCCCTTTTTTTCTGAAGCATCTGTCAGGGCCCTAGGACAGGGGTTCCCAACCTCAGGGATCTAATACATGATAATCTGAGGTGGAGCTGAAGTAATAATAGAGATGAAGTGCACAGTAAATGTAATGCACTTGAATCATCCCGAAACCATCCCCTCCACCCTGGTCTGTGGAAAAATTGCCTTCCACGCAACTGTTCACTGGTGCCAAAAAGGTTGGGGATGGTTGCCCTAAAGCACTTGTCAAAATCACATTGATGGGTAGGGGAAACGGAAGGTCAGGGGAGGGGACAGGGCATAACAGGGAGAGTAAGGGGTGTTGAGGTGGAAAGTTATTAATGAAAAAATTGAAGAGGAGAGAAAACGGTTGCCTTAACTCACTCAGTTGATTCATCGATTAATTCAAAGGAATAATTGTGGTGACTAGAAATGGGCTAGCCAGAGCCCATTTCTTCGGGAATTGGGTAAAATGCATTTCCTATTTCATCCTACCGCTCTTCACCAGGTACTCGGGCCCAGAGAGGGAGCCAGCTTTTTTTTTTTTTTTTTTTTTCCTGTTTTATTTATAGCTAGAAGTTAAAAGTTTCTAATGCCTCCCCTCTTTATACCTGAGATTCCACTCCACAGGAAGGATGTCGGGTCACTTCTGACAGAGTTGATAAGGAGTTCTGCTCACCACACGAAAGACCAGTATATCAGGAGACAAGTTCCTGGTGCAGGAATAACGACTTTATTCAGAAAGCCATCAGCCAGAGAGGTCAGGGGACTAACGCCTCAAAGAACCAGCTTTCCCTAGTCAGAATTCCAGTTCCTTTTCTACAGAAGATGAGGAAGGGGCGGGTAACCACTGTGATGCTGACCAACCGTTGGCGGAGCCTACTGCTAAAGGCCCCGCCCTAACGGCCACCCTAGTGGCCCCGGCTTAACCGCTGCACTTTAACGGTTCCTGTGCCAGCCCCACCCCTAGGCCAGAGTCTCTTCACAGCAAGAAAGGAAGTGCTATCTGGCTTCTTGTTGCCAATGGACACCAGAAGGATTATCACCGGGTGCTATACTTGGGGTGTTCCCGGAGCTCTCAGAGCCACCAGCATCACTGCCAGTGTTGGAAGGAGGTGGCTGTGGCAGGTGAAATGTGGGGGAGAAGTGGTAGGCAGAAAACAGAACTGTTGAGAAATTGTGTAGACAGAACACAGTTTTTTATCTCCCCCACCAAGCCTTTTTATTTTTTCCCCAAAAGCAGTTTTGGCTAGAGAAAATCATCTGTCCATGGAATTCTCCAGGCAAGAGTACTGGAGTGGGTTGCCATTCTCTTCTCCAGGGGATCTTCCCAACCCAGGGATGGAACCCTGGTCTCCTGCATTGCAAACGGATTCTTTACCATCTGAGCCACCAGGGAAGCCCAGAGAAAAACCCCAGTGCCCCGCATTTGTGACAAAACCATCTCCGAGGACAGATCCCAGGAGAAGACGGTGAGATCCAGAATTCCTACCACCAGTACAGTTTTCTAAAATATAAACAGTTTATTAGATGTAATGCATTTAAAAGAAAAATGCAATTGTTTTAAGAACTTAATTCCAAAAGACTGAAAGAGGCCAAAGTCGGAGCAGAAAACAGTGTCTGCTAACAGCACCAGATCAGGTCAGGAGGGGGCTATGGGCACAAGAGACCCCTTTCACCAGGAGTTGATGGTGGTGGCCCACCCACACTGCTGTGGGTTCCTGGTCACAGTCAGGATGCACTCTCCCAAGAATCCACAATTGTTACCAGTGTGCTACCTCCTCCAAGCATCCTCCCCACCTCTAGTGCTGCCCTCTCCCCAAGACCCCACGACGAGCCTATTCCTTCACCTTTAGCCAAAGATTCATCTAAGAAACTGATTACCTAGAATGTTTCATCTTATCACGTAGTCCCTGGAATTTGTTTTCTTTGAACTGTGTCTGAACCGTTGGTTTCTTTGCAGTCTGCCTTTTAATTAGATTCCTACTGTATCTGTGAAAGTCCTCCCCAGACTGACTAATCAAGCGCACCACGAAACTGAAATTCCATCATAAAACAGTTACTAATGTGCAGGAGTGGGAGGGGGGATGATTCAATTGCTGTTTTATTACCCAAATTGACAAAGATCAGTGATGGAGAGTGTGTGCACTGGAGTCGCGTGGCAACACGCTCATCTAATTAATGAAGTGACAGCCTTATGCTGTGAAGTAGCAAAAGGACTTGACAAGACTCATGGCTTTTCTCATTGACTCGAACAGCTGGAATGGTGTTTCCTAACGTTTTCACAAGATTTGGCAGTAATATATTACCCTTGTCACTCTTGAAGAGGAGGGAGAGGTGATTAAATTCTTTCCTCACTGTCGTGTATCCCAATAGGAAGACAGCGATGAGTGCTGATCACCCCCCGCCCTGCCGCCCCTACCGTCTACCTACCAATGCCCACCCCACCCACCATCCACACTACCTTCAGATATCTCCACTGTCAATCTTGCCTTTTTTGGTATCTTTTCTGGAAGAAAGATGGAGAAATCAACCGGGAACTCACATTAATTTTTCCAGGGAGAAAAAGAAATAAAAACATAAGGCCCTGATGCACAGTTTGCTAATGATTCTGAATTCATAAACCAATGGCATCGAAAACAGAAAACTGGGACTTACTGTGAATTAATCACATATGAATAATATTGATGAATATTTTCAGTGACTAAGGACTGTGTCTTTATCAGAAGAAAAGGCATGTGATTTAATCTTTTTCAGGTTTTTTTTTTTGTAAGTATCTGTTGCCTGGCTACTTCTGTTGTTTGGCCAAATATTTGGGCCTCTGTATGTTTGATTCTGCTCAGATAAGCAAAGGGGACCAGACGGATTTGAGAACCATGTCTCTCTTGAGTCTGGAGAGTCCTCTGGAGATCAGATGAAAAACAGCCTGCTCATTTGTGGAATTGCAAAGTTCCAGAAAAACAGGTCACATGGTACTACAAAGGCAATCATACTTCTGATATTTCAGTTGTTTAATTCTTTTCATATTTCCCCTCCAAATATCCTCTTAAAAAGGGGAGAGGAGATGTCTTTCTCTTATATGGTTCCTTGCTTGACACGGGTGGGTCCAGATTCAGGTCTAAAGCAGGTCTAATCCCAAGGTTACGTGTGTGAAGTTTTAGTCCTGAAAACTAACATTTTGGGGGAAGGTAAATGATTATAAATGTAAATTTCAACTCCCAGTGGAGCTACTTGGTTGGGAAGGATTTCTGGGGTTTGCACAGCTCAGTGGTAATTATCGAGACTTGAACATAGTTTTTGTTTCAAGGGGAAAGACATTTGGCAGCATATCCTGCAGTCTCTGAAAGGCCACATAGTTTTTTTCCCAGGGATGCCAAAACCTCTAATTTCCATACTTAAAATGTTAATGCTCTTCTCTTACCCATAGCCTGGTCCCCACTGGCTTTGTGAAACAGGTATGGCTTTTTCTGGATTGCTCTCATCACGGGAAACCACAGAGCCTTCAACGTGGCAGGATTTCCCTGGGTGCTAAACTGGAAGATACAGGTCTTGACTTTTAAAGGTGTGAGATTCCTTTGGATAATAATACATGTTCAAAACCAGCAGGATGTGATCCCAAGACTCTACCAGAGCTATCAAAATTGTGTGTGTGAATACACACACACACACACACACACACACACACACACACACACACACATATATATATTCAGAGAGAATTATAGTGCATTCATTCCTTCAACAAACACTGTGCTGATATCAAAGGGAAAAGGGGAAGAGGGATAAATTAGGAGTTTGGGATTAACACACTACTATGTAAAATTTAAAAATCTATAAAATCTATAAAATACCATATATAAAATAGGGGGCTTCCCAGGTGGCTCAGTGGTAAAGAATAGCCTGCTAATGCCGGAGACTCAGGAGATGCAGACAGGAGACTCGGGAGATGCAGGCTTGATCCTGGATTGGGAAGAATCCCTTGGAGAAAGAAATAGCAACCCACTGCAACATTCTTGCCTAGGAAATCCCATGGACAGAGGAGCCTGACGGACTACAGTCCATTGAGTCACAAAAGAGTCAGACATGACTTAGTGACTAAAAAAACAACAACAAAGATAACTAATATACTGTCTTCATCCTCACGGAGCACACAGACAATGCAGAAAACATTAAACACAGAGATCATATTTTAGCAAATATTTATTGAGTAATTATTATCAGCCAGGACCTATGCTGTGTGGTGGAGATGGAAGATTATGACACTTATTATGGATCTTGCCTTTTATGGAGTTTGCAGTCATGCAATCATTTATAAGAACAATTAAGAATGTTAAGTACACAGGTAAATTGTAAAATCAACTATGTTCAAATCTTAGTTTCTCAATGTCCAATAAATCTAGACAGGTTTATTTTTTTTTCTCTTTAACGTTTTTGACGTGGACCATTTTTGAAGTCTTGATTGAATTTGCTTCAGTATTGCTTCTGTTTTATGCTCTGGTTTTTTGGCCTTGAGGCATGTGGGCTCTTAACTCCCCTGCCAGGGGTTGAATCCATAACCCCTTCATTGGAAAGTGAAGTCTTCACCACTAGACCACCAGAGAAGTCCCCTAGACACATTTCTAAACCCCTCTAAGCCTTGCTTGCTTCTTCTGGCAAATAGGAGTAACAGTACCAACCACATACATTTTGTAGTGATTAAAATAAGGAAAACAAGTACCACACTTAATTTCAGTGTCTTCAGTATCACAGATGTTCAGTTAATAGTGGTTATTTGTGGATATAAATGGGTTTATTTTTAAAGGCAACTGACAGTAGAATGTAGGTGGGGCAGCCAAGCCAGACGAGGGGTACAGATGACCTGAACTGCACGTGAAGGATGAGAGGAATTAGGGACCCCCCTGGCGTTCCAGTGGTTAAGACTCTGTGCATCCACTACAGGGTCTACAGGTTCAATCCCTGGTCAGGAAACTAAGATCGCATTTCCCTCACGCCATGTAGCACGACCAAAAACAAAAACAAAAAACAAAAGGAGGAGTTAAGGGGAGGAGGAGCAGTTATACAAAAGCACAGAGGTCTGAGGAAGCAGCATATCGCCCTAGGCCTGGGGGATAGAGTGCCCAGGGTGGGGAAAGTAGTGGTGAAGAATTAGGTTGAATAGGAAAGCCAAGATCTGACCATGAGGGCCTAGAATGGCATAGTAAGAAGAGTGGATTTGTATACTGAAGACAATGAGAAATCATTGGATAGTAATTAGGGGACCTTTTCTCAAAGGAAAAGGTGCTTGAACTAAACACTGATTGACGGGTAGGATTCAAACTGATGGAAACAAAGGCTTGAGACACAGGGAGAGGAGAAGCAGGAATACAGACCTC
This sequence comes from Okapia johnstoni, assembly GCA_024291935.2. Taxonomy (NCBI): domain Eukaryota; kingdom Metazoa; phylum Chordata; class Mammalia; order Artiodactyla; family Giraffidae; genus Okapia; species Okapia johnstoni. Next base: position 26,966,093 of record CM044327.1, read on the forward strand.
AGGGGTAGAAGTGAGCTCAACACCTGGAGGACTCATTCAGCTGCCAGGTGCTTCCGAGCAACCTTAGGAGACTATTTTCTTAACTGATGATTCCAGAAGGGGTTTAGGGTTTAGGGCAGCTAAGAGTGTGGCTGGCATAAATCCTAGTACTTTACCTTCTTTAGTTGTTTATAGTCACATGGCCGTCTATCTTTAGGTTCTTTCTCTTATTTTTGGAAATAGGGAATATGATCCCTTTCTCATGATTATCATATAGAGATGTTCCATATTTGCCTGTAGAGTCATTGAGGCTTTTATATGTTACAGTGAGCATGTCTTTTTGACAACTCCTGCCCAGCACTGAGTATAGATACACTGTTTCCTAAGTTCAAAATCTATCACGTGATTTGGTCTTGCAGGCTGGAAATCAGTGTGGATGGTCCAACCATAGATCCCTTGACTGATGTGTGTATGTTTCCACAGGGTGTCACTGTCTGGGGAAGACATGGATGGACTCAGCTGCTCCTGACTTGATTCTTCAAAACCACCATCTCTACAGTGGAACAGTTTCACTTGTGATTTACTCCAAAAGTAAGTGAGTTCTAAAAGAACTTTTAAACTATCATTATTACAGTTGATTTGGTTTATTTTGTGCAAAGTTGTCTCTATCTCTCTAAAGACTGTTATATACCTTAAAAAACGATTCTGCTTTCCATTTGGTTCCTTTTCCTATTTGACTTGGTCTCTATTTTTTGTAATAATGGTGAGATCTTAGATATGAATTGTTAGCATGGTGCTGTCAAGGATGTCAGGATGTCAAAGTTTACGTTTTTCGACTTTCCATTAATTGGCTGTTTTAACCTCACTTCCCACCATGGCCGTTCAAGGTGTTCTCCAGTTCCTGAGCTGTGCCTGTGTTCCCCACATGGGTCTGCTTGCTGCTTTATTTTTCTAATCACCCAGGACCCACCTTTTGCTGCTGTGTGAAGACAGTCACCTCTCAGTCACTCTTTTCCATCTTCTGAATAATCTTTGACCTCCAGCTCTTTGTATTTGCGGGATTATGACTTAGTGGATTCCAGGAGGGAGAAGACATGTGTGCGTTTGTTCAATTTACCTTTTTAAAGTAGAAGGGTGTGATTGTTTTAAAGATTTATAGATGTTTGGATTTAAAATCATAAAATAATTTGTTGATTATGAGTAAAGATAGTCTGAGACTGGTACACTGCGTTTAAACTTTTAAAACCTGGAGGTGAAGAAAATGTGAACATCTGAGATGTGCTGGGAATGTGCTGTCTGTGGTTTGGAAGGCATAATGGAAATTTATCTTTAGAACAGTCTCTTTGTTCTTGGATAGAATCATCTTGGTTGTATTTCTTATTCATACTGTGTTTCATTTTGTTGTGTTTAGGGTTAGTCTAAGTGGTTTTGAAGCAAACAAAAAGGCAAATGCTTTTATTACTTATTCGTTCATTCCAAACTCGGTGATTCATTCATCTGTTGATTTACTTATACAACAAATACTTAATGAACCCTCATTCAGTGCCTTGCCTGAATTAAAGGGAGGGAGGCAGACATCAGAGCTGTGTGCTTGTTATCATGTTTCATAATGTGAAAAGCTGTGTCAAGAGGTTGGAGGGTGAGGAGAGCTGTGAAGCAGTGGTTCTCCTCCAAGTCTGGTATCCCAACCAGGAAGCATCAACCACAGCTTCCAGCATCTGGAGATTTGTTGGAACTGCCAGAACTTAGGGCCCACCCCAAACACACTGCATTTGAGACTGTGTGGCTGAACACAGCAGCCTGATTCAACTTCATGTGAGCTTCATGTGATTTCAGTGCATACTAACATGTAAGAACCACTATTCCAAAAAAAGAAAAACAGCTTTAATTTAAAAAAGGTCAGTATCGATATGTGAACCAGGAAGTAAAGCTGTGTAATATTCTGGGTCCACAAAAAGGGGAGAGAAGATGGTGAAAATGAGCTCTGAGACAATGGGAATTTCAAAAGTCCATTAAAAAAAAATCTATCCTATATTCAGACTAGATTTTTCTGTTTAAATAGGGATATGCTACTATGTGTCTGTTGAAGGTTTCTGGGATTATTTTTCAGTTCATTTTATTGTGCTTTGGCACCCATTTGCTGGTTGAATATGGTAATCGGATCCTTATTTTATGGTATTTATGTTAAAGCTATAGGTACCCCTGAAGTTGATGGAGCCAAGGGATCAGCTGTGAAGGTTGTCCCATCACTGTCTGTCTTGCCGATGCCATGGTCATGGACACTACTACTCTCAGTGTCACTCAGATATTATGCTGACATTCATCTTGTAGCTTTTACTTGTCTGGGGTTGTGAGCGTCGGTTAATAAGAACTGGATTGTCTTAATGATCCTGGGATTTTGCTCCTTTCAATGATGGTTGAACATGGATGAATATTGAATATACCTACACTGTTCTGTCCCTTGGGTCATTTTTTTCCCCCCAGAAGGCTTCTTCTAAGCTCGTGTATGTAGTTACCTAGGGAACTTGTCCTCAGTCCTTCATTCATGTCCAGACATGCCTCTGTGTTTAGGTTACAGCTGTCGCTCTGTTACAGACGTCACTCAGTTGGGGCTGTTAATTGTGTGCAGTGACAGCAGCCATAGTTGACGGTGCTCCTTCCTCTGGTGTCTGGGCAGGCAACATGGCATAAGGCAAAGAGCCCTGGACTTAGTGTCAGAGCTGCATCTAACATCTCCCAATTCCTGCAAAGCCACGTGGCCTAGGAAAAAATGTCCATCTCCCGTTGCCATATTTGCAAAATTTTGTCATCTTATCTCTAAGGATCTTCCCTTTCTAACATCCTATGATTCTAGGTACACGGCTCACAGTCTGTATAAAAACGTAACTTGGGCTTTTAGTCATGAATATCATGCTTATTTAGAAATCAGAAGTATCAGTGGGTTTGGAGTATTGGGAGGATGTTAGAAGTGGGAGATTTAATGTCTGTTCTTTACCCCTCCAAATCCCAGAAACTTTTGTAGAAATCCATTTCCTGGAAACAAACAGGAGGTATCAGGGTCTCAGCATTAAGCTCGTTGTTCTGTGGGTGGGTTTGGGTTGCTCTGTTGCCGCTTCTCTATGGCAAATTCAAATACCTCTTCAACCATTAAGATTTTTGTGATCAGAACAACTCTTTCATTTCCTTTCTCCCATTCTTCAAATGCAAACCACTTCCCATCACTTACGGCTGTAAATATATTCTTAAAAATATTGATTATGTGTGTACTGGTCTTATGTTGCTTATTATACTGGAGATCCGGTCCTAGGAATTGAGCCTTGTTCATGTGGGAGACTGTGTTCAGCACATTGTCTGACATATATGAAGTACATATATGGAAGTTTCACTTAATTAATAAATGTCTGAGTGACATGTGGATAGTGGTCTGTAGACTGGCTCCAGTCCATGAACTTTTTGTTGCCAGTCCATGATGAGAGAAGTACAAAATTTGAGAATAAGTGATAGAAACGTTTATAATAATTTGCATTGCTGCACCAGCAAAATATGTGATCAATACACTTATTTCACGAGTAGAGCACACAATATATTTTGTATATTGACCTTTTATCCTACAAAGTTGATAAAATCACTTATCTTCTCTAGTTTCTTTTTGGTAGGTTCATTGGAATTCTTTGTACTCAGTCATGTCATTGGCAAATAAAGAAAGTTTTATTTATTCCTTTTCAATCTGTGTGTCTTTGTGTTTCTTTCTCTTTTCACTAAGACCTCAAGGATAATGTTGAATAGAACTGATGATAAGATGGAATATTCTTGCCTCAGTCTCCATCTAGAGAGAAAGCATTCAACCTTTCACCAGTAATTATGTTAACTATGGCTTTTACCATAGATGTCCATAATCAGATTGAGGACGTTTCCTCCTATTCCAGGTTTACTGAGAAATATTATTGTGAATGTATATTGAATTTTGTTCAGTGCTTTTCCTTGAAATCATCATGTGGTTGTTATTTTTGAATTGTCAACATAGTGAGTTGCTTGACTGGTTTTCAAATATCAAAACAACTTTGCATTCCTGGGATCAGCCCTGGGTGGTGATGATGCAGATATTTCTGGATTTGATTTGCCAAAGTATGTCATGAATATTTGCATCTATGTTTGTGAGGGATATTTGTTTGTAGTTTCTCTTATTGTATATCTTTGCTTTTTTTTGAAATTGAGGTACTTTGTGCCTCATAAAATCAGTTGGGGAGTGTTTATTTTTTTCTGTGTTCTGGAAGAGTTTTTGTGTAATTGGTATTATTTTTTCCTTAAATGTTAAATAAAATTTAGAGTCTGCAGTTTTCTTTGTGGAATTTTTCAGCTTATGATTTTAGCTTTTAAGACTAAGAATAAGAGTATTCGTATTTCTTATTTCATGAGCTTTGGCAGTTTGTGATTTTTAAAAGACGCTTGCTCCTTGGAAGAAAAGTTATGACCAACCTAGACAGCATATTAAAAAGCAGAGACATTACTTTGCCAAAAAAGGTCTATCTAGTCAAAACTATGGTTTTTCTAGTAGTCATGTATGGATGTGAGAGTTGGACTATAAAGAAAGCTGAGTGCTGAAGAATTGATGCTTTGGAACTGTGGTGTTGGAGAAGACTCTTGAGAGTCCCTTGGACTGCAAGGAGATCCAACCAGTCCATCCTAGAGGAAATCAGTCCTGAATATTAATTGAAAGGACTGATGCTGAAGCTGAAACTCCAATACTTTGGCCACCTAATGAGAAGAACTGACTCATTTGAATAGACCCTGATGCTGGGAAAGATTGAAGGTGGGAGGAGAAGGGGACGACAGAGGATGAGATGGTTGGATGGCATCACCAACTCAATGGACGTGAGTTTGAGTAAACTCCAGGAGTTGGTGATGGACAGGGAGGCCTGGCATGCTGTAGTCCATGGGGTTGCAAAGAGTCAGACATGACTGAGCAACTGAACTGAGCTGAACTGAACTGAAGTGATTTTTACAGAATTTTCAATTCAGTTCGACTGAGCGACTGAACGGAACTGAACTGATTTTTCAGACTTTTCAGTTCAGTTCAGTTCTGTCACTCAGACATGTCTGACTCTTTGTGACCCCATGGACTGCAGATGCCCGGCTTCCCTGTCCATCACCATTTGACAGAGCTTGCTCAGACTCATGTCCATCAAGTCAGTGATGCCATCCAACATCTCATTCTCTTTTGTCCCTTTCTTCTCTGACACTCATCATCAATTATGTCTGTTTTTTCACAAAGTTATTATGAGTCCCTTACTATATTTTATAAAATATATTTTGAATATTTTGAGGATCTTATTGATGGTCTCTCTTGCGTACTTAATTTTGATTATTCACCTTATCCCTTTTTTCTTGGTTTGTTTGGCTCTTGTTTTCAGTTTCTTAAAAAAAACAACCTATGGTTTAATTGATATCGTTATTGCCCCTGTGTTTCATATTTCATTGATTTCTACTATTATCTTTCTTATTTCCTTTGTCTGCTGTCTTATTTGCTATACCTCTATTTATTTTTAGTGGTTGCTCTAGTGTTTGCAATGTATATCTTGAACTTATCACAGTCTATTTTCAAGTAAAATTATGCCACTTCATGTATAATCAAAAACCTTAAAATTATGAACTTCTACATGCTCTATGTTTTAATATACACATGTGTAAATCCAATGATCTATTGTTATTTTCATTTAAGGGGTCAGTTACCTTTCAAAGAGATTTAAAGTTTTGAGAATTTTATGTTTATATTAACCCATATTTCTGGAACTCTGTTTCTTTGAGTAGATCCAAATTTATATCTAGTATTATTTTCCTTTCATCTGAATAAATTTCTGCATCATTTCTTTTAGTGTAGGCTTAGAAACTGTCACTGGGCATAAATTGGGTCAATCATAGAACTCACTTCTCTTTATTTTATTTGTTTCAGAGGTCAGGTTCTGTCCTGCCTCTTTCCCAGTGCCTAAAATTTCAAAATATATTTCATGTGTTTTTCCAACTTTCTAGTTGTTCAAGACCAAAGAATAAATATCATTCCTGTCACCCCACTGTAGCCTGAAGAGCAATTTCTGAATAGAGTATAGATCAAAAGGAATCTGTGATAGATTGGGAAAACGAAACAAGCACCACCTCAACAAAAACTGGACCTTCCCTGTAGAGGAACGTTGTCCAATAAAACTTTCTGAGTTGATGGAAATGTTCTGTATGTGTGTATATGTGTGTGTGTGTGAGTCACTCAGTCATGTCTGACTCTTTGTGACCCCATGGACTGTAGCCCACCAGACTCCTCTGTCCATGGGATTTTCCAGGCAAGAGTACTGGAGTGGGTTGCCATTGCCTTCTCCAGTCTTGCATGCAACTTTCATGATAATTGATAGCCTGTGCATGTGGAAAATATACGAGGGTCCTCCCAGTACGGTGGACATGTCTGTAGTGCATGTATGAGTACTCAGTCACATCTATCTCTTGGCAACCCCATGGACTGTGGCAGGCTCCTCTGTCCTTGGGATTTTCTGGGCAAGAACATTCGAGTGTCTGTAGTGACTTCAGGCTAAATCAGAGTCGAGGGGTCTGTTTTTCCCTTTGGATGCTGAATTACATTTGAGTGTCTGTACGGAAGTTTGGTTTCGAGGTTTTTATTTCAAGAAGGCCTCTTCATGATTGACCTATTTTTATGGGCCAAACCATTAAAGAAAATAAAAGATAAATTGCATTGTTTTCCATCTGTGTCTACAGTGCAGCATATATAATTCACTAGAAGATACATAAACACACAAAGTTCTATTAGTCACTGTCAGGATATCTAAGAGCTTTCCTTGCTTGTACCTGGTCCACCATTAGTTTTAATCAGAAATATGGTGTGTTTGTTTTTCTTTGAAAAGTGCTTATCTTTAACACATAATAAGCCAGCCTGTAGACATCAGTTACTAGATTGTAAGAGCACATTAGAGATTCTAAAGTGACTCAGGTAGGTCACAGAGGTACCAGGGGTAGGATAAAATACCACAGTGAGTTCATCCACAGAAAGAATATGAAAAAAAAATTACACATGAAACATCTTAAACAAGAAAACTGGGAAAGTAGACTGGGCAGAACTGACTGGTTCAGAGTAGGGGACTGTGCTTGGAGGTGGAAAATGGAGTCTTTCCCGTTTTGTGGGAAGCCCAGTGCCGAGAGCATGAGCTCAACTTGTATGCTCAGTCATTTCAGTCATGTCTGGCTCTTTGCAGCCCTATGGACTATAGCCCGCCAGGCTCCTCTGACCATGGGGTTCTCCAGGCAAGAATACTGGAATGGGTTGCCATGCCCTACTCCTGGGGATCTTCCCACCCAAGGATCGAACCTGCATCTCTTACATCTCCTGCATTGGCAGGTGGATTCTTTACCTCTGCCCCACCTGGGATGCCCCTGTGACCTCAGACAGAGAGTCAATTCCTAGCTCTAATTCTCAAGTTACTGGTTCTGGGACCTTGGCCTGGCATCTGGCACAGAGAAGCAATACTTCCTACTTGTAACAGTTTTGTAAAAACCATGAGAGTTAGAGAACCATACTCAATATTTTGTAACAACCTACAAGGGAAAACATTATGAAAAAAATAGATATATATGGGTGAATAATTGAATCACTTTGCAATACACCTGAAACTAACAAAACATTGAAAATCAACTAAACTTCAATTTTAAAGTAACAGTAGAAACCCAGTTTAAAAAAAAAATCGCTTGAGTTAAAGTTTGTGTAAACATGAGCCTGAACATTCAGGTTAGTGTTTGGATATGTCTTATGGGGCAGTCCTGCTGCAGGACTCTATGTGTGTGTGTGTGTGTGTGTGTGTGTGCATGCACACCAGGTCTTAGTTGCGACATGGCATACGGGAGTTAGTTCCCTGATCAGAAATCAAACCTGGGCCCCGTGCCTTGGGAGTGTGGACTCTAAGCCATTGGACCACCAGGGAGGTCCAGACCTTTCTGACTGAAGGTAGACACAAAGAGTTGGACACAACTGGGCGACTTTCACTTTCACTGGGCTTCCCTTGTGGCTCAGCTGGTAAAGAATCCATCTGCAATGCGTGAGGCCTGGGTTCGATGCCTGAGTTGGGAAGATCCCCTGGAGAAGGGAAAGGCTACCCACTCCAATATTCTGGCCTGGAGAATTCCGTGGACTGTATAGTCCATGGGGTCACAAAAACTTTCACTTTCACTTTCTTTCAGAACTTTGGCTGTGGGGCTGGAGCAGGGCAATGAAAACACATTCCAAGGCAAGGGAGGTGCTTGCTGCTGCTGCTGCTAAGTTGCTTCAGGCATGTCTGACTCTGTGCGACCCCATAGACGGCAGCCCACCAGGCTCCCCTGTCCCTGGGATTCTCCAGGCAAGAATACTGGAGTGGGTTGCCATTTCCTTCTCCAATGCATGAAAGTGAAAAGTGAAAGTGAAGTCGCTTAGTCGTGTCCGACTCTTCATGACCCCATGGACTGCAGCCTACCAGGCTCCTCTGTCCATGGGGTTTTCCAGGCAAGAGTACTGGAGTGGGTTGCCATTGCCTTCTCCGAAGGGAGGTGCTTAGATGACTATTTTTGTTTAAGGACACTGTGGGAGTGTTGGAGGACAGGTGTGATTTCAGGACCATTCATTGTCTATCCGTTACTGAGCCTTAGGAGATGGACTGCAATGAACAATGGAAAGCCTAGTTTCACCAGATAAATTCTGAGAGGAGACCTGCTTTGTTGTGACTAAGTGTTGTCCTTGTGCCAATGAAAAGTATTGCCTCCTTCTGGATTTCTACTGGAGTGTGATGTGATGTAAAAAAAGAAAACAACAACATAGCAGCTTGATTCGTAGGGCACACCAAACTTTATATGGAAACACCAGAAAGATATTATGCTGTGCTGGCTTCACAGTCTGCATCATATTAGCTAAGCTAGTGGTCATAAAAGAATGTTTTCAATACCTGAGGAAGAAGGAATTACCTGGCAGGTCAGTGGTTAGGACTCTGCGTTTCCACTGCAGAGAGCACAGGTTTGATCCCTGGTCAGGGAAACTAAGATCCTGTATACCACATGGTGTGGCCAGGAAAAAAAAAAAAAAAGACTAAACAGAAGAGGAAAATGATGGCCATCACAACTGCGAAGATGTTCATATAGTAGAGTGAGCTATCCCTAAGGATGTCCAGAATTGCTTCAGGGTGTGGGATTTTTGAGGGTACCTGGGTTTACCATTATAGAGGGAAAGGGCACTTACTTTCCCAGACCTACATTGGTGACGCCTGAATGTGAGGACTCGATAATTGTAATCTCTTCTCTTTTCTTCCTGGAGACACTTATACACTGGCAGCAAAGATACAGATTTTTTTGCTCTAATTCTTGTTCTACTGCTTCAGTTACCTCTCCCCCTCCCCCAAGATGTCCCCTCAAGAAATTTTAAGTAGTTCCTCTCCTTTAAGAAGTTGCCAGATTGAAACACATTAGTGAGCCACGGCAGCTGAGGAAGTCTGGTGAGGACAGTAAAGTGGAGTTGGGAGTCTTTTGAGTCTGTTTTCTGCTTCTGTTTCTACCTAATTATATGGCCTCGAGCAAGTTATTTAATCTTTCAGGGCTCGGTTTTCCTGTTTGTAAAAGAGGGTACTACATGACCTGCAAACTCTTTTCTCTCTCTGACTTTCTGGGAGTTGCTTCACCTTTTAAATTCTCCAATTGAGGGTCAGGGGTCCCTCAGTAAGTGTCAGAAGAAGCTACCATGAAGGTTGTAGCGGTCCCAGGAGGCTACTTAGACTGTATGGGAAATAAATGGGATGCCGGAGTGCTCAGTGGGTACTAAGGACACCTGTTTGAAATTCAGTGTTCTTGGAGGGTACTGGGAATAGACAAGACAAAATGCGGGCTAAGATGCAGTGGTGAAATCTCTCCCCAGCTTCATTTCTTTCAGATTTATCTGAGTTGGGACTGGGGCTCATCCCTAGAAATCTGCCTACTACTGTCAGGCAAAGCAAGCAATGATGATATGTGTTTTATTTTTGTGCATAGTAGATGGTTAGCATTCCTATAGAATAGTAATAATTACCATTTACTGAGTACTTGCCTAGTGTTGACCTAAAGTAAATAGACTGCCTGTAAAATTGGGTTTATTTGGAATCAGTAGAGAATTGCACTTCGGTATCTGCAACCATGCCACATGCAAATCCCTGCATAGCAAGGGAAGGAGAACGTTTTAATAGAGGGGGAGAGGAAGTGGGAGGGGATGGCTATGGTAAATACAGAGTCCACGGTTGTCAGTGGCTGAGTCCTTGCCTGAAAAGAAGAGGTGTCTTGCCTTTTCCTGTCTAGCTCAGCTGTCTTTGCAGGGCCTGTGAGCTCTCCCTTCTGGTCCCCCAGCTCTGTTTAACTGAGGTTTCTGTTAACAGTAAGTCTCCTACAGATGACCCTGCAAGTTGTGAACTTTCAAAAGATGTGAACACGTTATAAACCTATTACAGTATGATACTCTATAGCTGTTATTTGGGTACTTAGACCAACTTTGTTAAACTTACAAACAAATTGGACTTATGAATGTGCTGTTGGAATGAAACTCATTTGTATGTAAGGGACTTACTACATTAATTTTTTTATACCAAATTAGTCATAAGTCCAAAATGCTTTCCATTCATTTTTCTTATTCAGTTCTCATGATACCCTGTGAAGTCAGATTCATTTTATAAATGGTGAAACCATAGTTCAGGGATGTTTGTTGCCAACATTCACATAACTGGCATAGAACCAGGGTTTGAATCTGCATCTGTTTTGACCCTCAATGCTAGGCTTTTCTGTCGATTCCGTTAAGGCTGTGTCTGTGTAGCTCACACGCTGACAAGCCTCTCAGTGCAAAACATATCCACATCTTTGGGCAGTTTAATGGTAAATGAATTAATCAAAAATAATTAAACATCTCAAGCATATTAAATACAAAATAACTAGGACATGGTTGGCTCTCCACATGAATTCCTCCTGATGAAGCACTTTCTGCTGTGACAGAAATAAAATAAGGTCTCTTGGTAATTTGAAGCATATATAGCAAGTAATTCTACATTTATATGGTCTTTATTTTTTTTAAAGAATTGTATTTTAATTTTTAAGGTGCCATTTTAATATCTGTGTTGTAACTGATAATTATTTTGGGAAGGGGGCAGCTAGAGGAATTTCAATGGCAGCACAAATAATTCTTTAATGCAACAGCTGCAAGGCTTAAATCAACCCTGTACCTGTCAGAGGGAAGCTAGTCTGTAGATATGCCTCCTGCTGCAAGGTCATTGGTTTGAGTCTAGAAGGTCACCTTCACTTGATAGCTCCTTGGTGGCCTCCATAAATGAGATAGTGGACTTTATGCAATTTCTTCCTGGGCAATCACCCAGGACTAATTCTGAAGGCTCTCACCACAAATGGGAGGACCTATCTGGGTGTAGATGCTTATCATTGTGTCCTATCAAGGTCTAGACTGTGGCTAATTTTGATAGTGATTAGTATTGTTATTATTATTATATAGTCACTCAGAGGCACCCAGCAGAATACTCGTTTGGAAAAAAAAGCACATTAGCGTTAGTTACTGTTGGTCATGATGGCTAGAGGTGGGCATGGGAATGAGCTTGAGGTTCATTGCTCCTCTACCCATCTCCTACCACACTTCAAAGTCCATCTCAGATCCCATCCCATCCCATCTCAAAGCTGTTTAGGACCAGCAGCCCATGATGCCCCGGGAATTGCAGCTGTCTGTGGATATCTTATGGCTCATTATCATTCATGACTTCAAATTATTATGCACTCTCATTTTGGATGCTCCGGTGGGAAATAGCAGTTAGGACATTAAAGTCTTTCATAGGTTCGTTTACTCATAAACCTTGGCTTAACTTAAGCCCTCCAATATCCTAATTTGCACAACTGTGTTCCTCCAAGGAATCCTTCCTTGAGACCTTTTTTAATGTATCAAGTCTTGAAGTCACATACAGCAGCCACACCCCACCTTCATCCTTACTCCTAGCATATATGAAACATCGTATATGAGGTGGGTATGCATTCTCTCAGTCTACCTCCTTAATTATCCTACTCTGCTTATACCTTAAAATTCTTATGTTCCTTTGAGAATTAGGTGGAACAATGATCAATTAACTAAATAGCTTAATATTTAAATCTGTAATCTAAATCTCCTGAAAGGTCATATAAGTTGGACTATAAAGAATGCTGAGCACCAAAAAATTGATACTGTTGAATTGTGGTTGTAGAGAAGACTTTTGAGAGTCCCTTGGACTGCAAGGAGATCAAATAAGTCAATCCTAAGGAAATCAATCCTGAGTATTCATTGGAAGGACTGATGATGAAGCTGAAGCTCTAATATTTTGACCATCTGATGCAAAGAGCTGACTCATTAGAAAAAAAAACCCCGATGCTGGGAAAGATTGAAGCAAAAGGAGAAGGGGGCAGCAGAGGATGAGATGGTTAGATAGCATCAGTGATTCAGTGCATGTGAATTTGAGCAAACTCCTGGAGATAGTGAAGGACAGGGAAACCTGGTGTGCTGCAGTCCATGGGGTCACAAAGAGTCAGACACAACTTAGTGACTCAGCAACAACGAATCTCCTGAACACTTTCCCATCGTGGCTCTCTTTAATCTTTTAATCCTGAATACATGTTTTCTTTTAATTATTATGACTTCAGTTGTTCGTATGTTTCAGTCTTTTTGTCTCAAATATGAATCCCTGGCTCCATGTCCATAGTGATGTCCTGTTTTACCTGAACTAAAAACCTCTCCTGTTTAAGTATTTATCCCACAGGTGAAATAATATGTACTTGTACCACAGAGCTGGGCATAGCCTATGGAGTCGATGGGCAAGAGAGGAAGTTTTAATAACATAGCCATGGAAGAGTTAATGGTGCTTACTTTATAAATATACATGGGATCCACTGAATAAGTGAATGCTCTAGCAGCACCTCTGTGAGCAATTCCCTCCACTCCTTCCCATTTGGCACACTCAGCCCTGAGGGAATCCAGACCACTGAGAACTGTGACCCCATGTGCTCACTGAAGGGGATAAAACCTCCTGATTTGGTCCTAGACTCAGCTACCACCTGTGTACCAATTACTTTAGTGATGCAAACAGAAGTTCTTAGGTGCTTGCCTGGTAGGCCTGAATTTCTCCCTCTGCACCTGGCTGTAAGAAATGCTGCATTGTTTAATTTTTCTAAATCAAATTAGTTCTGAGTTTATGCCCACGCTAGTAATGCTTGGGGAAAAAAAAGTCAGACTCAGTAATAATTTTGGAGACAGGTAGCTTAGGTGAGTGTCTGTCAACTGAAGAAATGCTCTCTAGCATTTCTTGCGGCTGGCTCTGATATGCACACGTCTCAAGGCCACATGATCCACGCACCATATGCAGACCTGTTGTGCTGCCAGCTTGGGTGCAGGGATCTTGATGTAGTTCAGGTCTTTAACATCTGGAATCCAACCTCAGAAGACACACCAGGCAGGTCCAGGGTGCAGTGAGGGAATTGGCCAAAACTCTGTTTCCTTCCACATCTCAGGTCACGTAGTGGTGAATAATCTGTCTGCCAGTTCAGAAGACACATGAGACCTGGGTTTGTTCCCTGGGTCAGGAAGATCCGCTAGAGAAGGAAATGGCAACTCACTCTAGTATTCTTGTCTGAGAAACCCCATGGAGAGAGGAGCCTAGCGGGCTACAGTCCATGGGTCTAAAAGAGTCAGGCACAACTGAGCATGCATGCACAACAACTATTTCCTTTCCAGACTTTACATATTTCATCCTTCTCTAAACCAGGACACTTCCAAAGCTGAAAGGGAGCATGAATAAAAACCACACCAGGAAAAGAGGCATAAACCAGGGTGTATGATTATCCTATGTGAGGTCTTCCTAAATGAGTCTTTAGAAACACAATGTTGATTTCTTTACCTTGGAGGTGAAGATAGGGAAAGAAGATGTTGCCATTGGTTGGATCTTTCCATGAACTCATCCTATTACATATGTGTGCCCTGGATCAAAAACCAATCCTCTTTCTGGGAAGGTTATTCTCCCTGGAAATGCATGTGAACAGAGAGGGGAAATGGCAACACTCTCCTGATCAGCAAGATCCACCAAAACTACTTTCAAGGAAGTTGGTATAAAGGGTCTGAGAAGAGATTACTAAATGGCTAGAGGCCTGAAAGGCCAATTTATCCTGCCTAGAGGCTGTCATTGCCCTTTGCTTTATGCTATGCGTAGGGAGTTAGCGGTTCCTGCATTGGGCAGTGAGGCTGCTGCATGAATACAAGTCTAGATGCAGCTCAGCTGAGATGCTCTCGGACTCAGAGCTTCCCAGAGCAGGAAATGCAGAAGGCCTCTCTTTCCAAAAGCCATTAAGGGAGAGTTGCAGGCACTCAAAGCTTTCACTTTAACAGAAAAAGCCTCCCATCTCAGGAGGTTAAAACCATCTCCAAGGTGAACCCAGGAAGGTGGTAGAAGTGTAGCTATTATTATAGCAATTTGTTCCCTACAAACAGCAGCCCCCAGGTGCACAAATGTGAGTAGTTAACTTGCCTTTTTTCTCCTAAAGTATTTTTTTCCCAGAGTTTCCCATTGTGTCACCTCCAGGAGGGCAGAGCAGCCTTTTCCTGTCCTCCTGTTACCCTGTGGACAGCCCAACCCCCACTGGTTGCTGCAGGAGCCCAGTCTCTCCCCAGTGGACAGTTAGACGATTTGAGTGCAGAGAATGTCAGTCTTTAATCGAAAGAAATTAAAGAGAAACCTGATTATCCTACAAAGAGAATGTAAGAAAGAGTCAGCACCCACCACACTCTTCCACAGGTTTATAGAGAACAGTTTCTTTATTTTTAAAAAAAAAATTATTTTATTCAAGTATAGGTGATTAACAATGTTGTGCTAATTTCTGTTGTACAGCAAAGTGATACAGTTATACATATATACATGTTTCATATTCTGTTCCATTATGGTTTATCACAGGATCTTGAATATAGTTCCCTGTGTTATACTGTAGCTCCTTATTGTTTATCCATTTTATATATAATAGCAGATACAAACTATCTGCTAACTCAAAAGTCCCCACCCACCCCTCCCCTGACCCCCTCTCCGCCTTGTCAACGACAAGTCTGTTTACAGACCAGTTTCTGGATCATGCTGGTGACACTTCTGAGGTGAAGAGTTGGTTCAGATGCTTTTGAAAATCTAGAATATTTTTACTTTTTAGGGCTCTGAAAATATGTCTGTATTTCTTTTGTTTACAGGCTGAAAAAAAATCAGATATTCTCCTATATTGCCTGAGAGATGAAAAATATATTTTCTTTTTGCTTTTAATATCCAAAGTGAAAAGTTAGTCACTCAGTCGTGTCCGACTCTTTGTGACTCCATGAACTGTAGCCCACCAGGCTCCTCTGTCCATGGAATTCTCCAGGCAAGAATACTGGAGTGGGTTGCCATGTCCTTCTTCAAGGGATCTTCCCGACCCAGGGATCAAACCCAGGTCTCCTGCATTGCAGGCAGACTCTTTACCGATTAAGCCACCAGGAAAGCCACTTTTAATATCCAGGCCTCCAAAAAATCACATATTCTCAGAATCTTATTTGGGGCTTCCTTTTATTTTCTCCATGTCCCCAACATAGGAGACACGGGCACATTAGGAGGAAAATTTTATTTCATCATAATTAAATACATTCAAGAGGAATTTTCCATATTTCAAGGAAAGAATGTTAAATGTGAGCTCAGGGAAGGTGTTGGTAGTGCTGGATTTTATTTCCCTAGCCTGTAACAAGGAGTATGAAAAATATTGATTTGTTCCTGAGAGATGCTGGAGAACTTAATTAAAGTTGTTTAAGTACTTTGGAATCTTTTGATAGAAAGAAGCATATAAAAGTGCCATGTGCTTTCATTTAATGTGAACTTTTCAGAAACCAGAAGGAAGCCTTCCCACACCGCCCCCCCCCCGCCCCCCGCCCATTTCAAAAACAATATGCCGGCGAAGATATCTTTTCAATATCCAGGTCTATTTGGTTGTGATAAATATAGTCTCTGACCTTTAACAGATGTAAAAGGGAAAACAGAGAAATTGGACATGCTGTGATGGCTATTGCCTGTTTTGCAGAGACTCTCAGCATATTGATCGGCTGGGAGATGCTTCCAAGAGCTGGTCTATGACTTATAAATCCACCACATTGGGGGACGAGAGTGTGGGCTTCTAAGACTGTACACAAGATAAGTCAAAGGGAACCAAGACTGCACGACTTAGCTTTGTGACAAAAGACCAGCGGGAAGCTTTGGCCGAGTTTTGTCAGGGGCCAGACAACTTCCTCTCCGTGGTTTTTCACACGGTACAAAGCATATGTATCCCCCCCTCATAACAGGCTCGGGAGGGACATTCTTAGCTGATGCCTCCAGGAGCGTGTTGATCTTCTGCTAAGAAAGTCAATATGGAATTCGACTGACAAGACCTTGATTTCTTTCCATCATCCTGTCAAGCACTTGATGGATGCATTTTCTCCTCTTCCGCTTCCCAGAGTTCTTTCACTGGCATGTGTCTGCTTAATGAAGTTGTTGAAGCACTGTCTCCTAACCTTCACCCATGGGAGACCTGGACATATTTCCATACTCATTGAAAAATTCCTTTCTGGCAAGTCAGGCCCTGATGACGACTTCTTGATTGGGTGATAGTAGAAAGCCGTGCTTGGAGTTTTTGCAAGGGGCTTGGCAGGTGGCGCTAAGTGGTAAGAACCTGCCTGCCAATGCAGGAGACCTAAGAGTCATGTTTGACCCCTGGGTTGGGAGGATTCCCTGGAGAAAGACATGGCAGCCCGTTCCAGTATTCTTGCCTGGAGAATCCCATGGACAGAGAAGCTTGGTGGGCTATGGCTCATAGGGTCGCAAAGAGTCAGACACGGCTGAAGCGACTTGGCACGCATAGCACACAGCCTGCTTCCTGTAAGACTCCCTGTGTGATCACAGCGTGAGCTTTGTGCTTTCAGGCGAAGATGGAGTAGGGGCTCTAGCAGGAAAGAGGAAGATTTATGAGTGCTTCATGACCTTGAGTTCACCCGAGGCGGGCTGTAGCAATATAGTCACACTGGTCTGAAGATAGAATACGGGAAGTGAATTCTATCATTCTTGGGCGACCTCCCCTTCTTCCTTGGTTTATCTCCTACTGAAGGGAAACTTCAGCTGCAGACTCAACCACCACATTTGTTGTTTTTGAGGCAATCTCATTAGGCTAAAATTTCCTGTATGGTGGGATTGGCTCAGTTCATGGCCTTTTAAACTGGCCTGGACCACCTTCATGAACTTGTTGGTCATTGCAACTGTAATCAGCCAGCTTTGTCACTTTTACTGCAATTTTGGCCTTGCCCTCATTGTGGAATTTCAGCTGGGACTTTTAGTATTTGAATCTTGGCTTTTCCCACTGAAAGGGATTTAGTTATTCCTCTAGCATGCATTCGGAGAAGGCAATGGCACCCCACTCCAGTACTCTTGCCTGGAAAATCCCATGGACAGAGGAGCCTGGTAGGCTACAGTCCATGGAGTCGCTAAGAGTCGGACACGACTGAGCGACTTCACTTTCACTTTTCCCTTTCATGCACTGGAGAAGAAAATGGCAACCCACTCCAGTGTTCTTGCCTGGAGAATCCCAGGGACAGAGGAGCCTGGTGGGCTGCTGTCTGTGGAGTCACACAGAGTCAGACACGACTGAAGCGACTTAGCAGCAGCAGCTAGCCTCAGTTGGAGTAGGTAATGGCATCCCCTTCCAGTATTCTTGCCTGGAGAATCCCAGTGACAGAGGAGCCTGGCGGGCTACAGTCTGTGGGGCCACAAAGAGACGGACATGACTGAGCAACTGAGGGCACTGGCCTTAGTGCCTCTGGGTATCTCTGATGAGTATTTTGTGCCCACTTTTACTCATGGAACCCCGAACATACCTCCAATCCAGAACTGACCTCACAGTGGGCCATCTGGGCAATTCTCTGTTGAAAGGAACTTTTGTGTACAGGTGAGATTTGGGGTTCCTTGGGTTCTGATAGATTTTGGGCACTTTAAGTACTCATTCAGTATGTTTTCTCTTACTTTCTGCCATGATTGTTGAGATCATGCAACAGCTAGCATTCCAGTTCCCTAAGCTGCAGGCACCTAGAGTTCTGGACCTTTGTCAGCCAGCTTCCTACAGGAATAGATTCTTCTAATCCTTTTTCTTTCTGAAGCTGAGTGATTTCTTTTCTTTTCTTTTCAATAAATTGATTTATTTTAGTTGGGGGCTAATTACTTTACAATATTGTAGTAGTTTTTGCAATACATTGACATGAATCAGCCATGGGTTTACATGTGTTCCCCATCCTGAACCCTCCTCCCACCCCCCTGATTTAAGTTAGCGTTCTTGTACTTTTTCTACTGCTGAAGAGTATGGCATATTATAGACATATTACAACTTGTCTTTCCATTGATGTGTTGTTTTTGATTTTGTTCTGTTAGGAACCTCTCCATATGTGTATTTTTGTGCACTGTTTCAGTGGAATACACACCTGGAGTCATAGGGTATGAATAGTGTGACAGATAAGTTCCAAATGGCCTTCTTAACAGGCTCCAGGCAGCAAAGCTGCCAAAGAAACTATCAGAAGAATCTGAAAGACACTTGCTGTTTCCTCACTTGCAGTGCTTTCCGTATCCCGTGGATCTTAACTGAAATGTGACCTCCCTAAGGCACATTTCCTGACCCCCACCTCTCCTCCATCACTCTCTTTCATGTCAGCACGCCTTACTTTCCCCACAGAAATATTAATACACTGGACTTGAAATGGTCTAACTAGGTTACTTATTTTTATGTGCATGTTTTCCTCTCTTTCTATCCGTTAGAAAGTGTACTTCCTAAGAAGAATTCTGCCCTGTATCCTCAGCACCTCGATAGGGGCCGACACATAGGAGGTGTTCAGAAAAAAACTGAAGAATGACTCATTTCTCCATGCCCTTCCTGACATGAGTTTTCTTTCTTTCCAAACATGTTATGAGCATTTACTATTGACTAGGTACTGTTTCACGCACATTACACATACTAACTAATTTAATGGCCATGACAACCTTGTGAAGTAGTTACGATCTCCATTATACAAATGAGAAAATAGACCAGGAGAGGCTAAGTAATTTGTGCAGGATTTGGAGGCTAATCAACTATGAAACTGGAATTCAGACTCAGGCAGAACCACTCTGGTGTCTCTGCATGTAGCATTACACTGTCCTGCCTGTTGCTTGAAGAAAAGTGGTAGCTCATTGTTGTTTTATTTTTAATTCTCCTGCTTACTGATAATGCTGAAGCTCATTTCATGTCTTTATGAACCATTTATAAATCCCTTTTCTGTGAACTGGCTGTTTTTTGTGTGTGCTGTTTGTTGATATTATATATTTTTTTGACTTTCTTTTTCCTCTCTCTCCCTCCATCCCTCCCTTCTTCCCATTGTTATCTTTGTTATATAGGGAAAGAAACTTTTGAATAATTCTATTTATTAAATACATGTATATATATTTCAAGTGTACCACATGATAATTTGGCATATATACATATATGTGATTATTATAAAGTTTATTAATATATCATCGCCTCACATAATTACCACATTTTGGTGATTAGTGTACCTGAAATCTGTTCTCCTAATACAGTATTTGTCTTTCCCTCTCTGGCTTATTTCACTTAGCACAAAATCTTTTTTTTTTAATTAATTTATTTATTTTAAGTGGAGGGTAATTACTTTTCAATATTGTGGTGGTTTTTGCCATACACAGACATGAATCAGCCACGGGTGCACAAATGTCCCCCCATCCTGAACCCCCCTCCCACCATCCTCCCCACCCCATCCCTCTGGGTTGTCCCAGAGCACCCGCTTTGAGTGCCCTGCTCCATGCATCAAACTTGCGCTGGTCATCTGTTTCACATATGGTAATATACATGCTTCAGTGCTATTCTCTCAAATCATCCCACCCTCACCTTCTCCCACAGAGTCCAAAAGTCTGTTCTTCACATCTGTGTCTCTTTTGGTATCTTGCATATAGGGTCATTGTTACCATCTTTCTAAATTCCATATGTATGAGTTAATATACTGTATTGGTGTTTCTCTTTCTGACTTACTTCACTCTGTGTAATGGGCTTCAGTTTCATCCACCTCATTAGAGATGACTCAAATATGTGCTTTTTTACAGCTGAGTAATATTCCCTTGTGTATATGTACACAACTTCCTTATCCATTCGTCTGCCGATGGACATCGAGGTTGCTTCCATGACCTAGTAGCACAATGTCTTTCAGTTCATCTATGTTGTCACAAATGGCAGGAGTTCCTTCCTTCTCATGACTGAATAACATTCCATGTGTATTCTTCTTTATGCATTCTTGCCCCAACAAACACTTGAGTTGTTTCTATATCTTTCTAGTGCATAGGAATGAATATGTGGGTTGACTTTGACTCTGATAAGTAAAGTAAATAAACATAAATTTGGGGGCAGGTTCTGCCAGCAAATGTGCTCAGTCCTGATGGTGTAGTCTTAAACTAGATATTTGTTACTATTAAAGCCATAATTAAATTTCATTTTTGCAGGATTGTTCTATTTTTACCACAGTTAATAAGTGAATACAACCAATTATTATCTCTTTGGATTTAAAATCTGTGAACTAAAGTATTAGGCCTACTTTGAGTTAATAAAAGAAAACAAACAAATTCAGGAACTTTCAGATGAACCAACAGGATTTTATTTGTATGCAGTCTGGTAATTTGATTTTCAAGACAAAGAAGCCAGATATTTGGAGAAAGAAGTAGGCAACTATCAGTAGTAAAAATACAAACATTTCTATTATTATATACTGTAGGGCAAATATATCTGCAAATTTGATTTATCTTGAATTTCATCCACTGACATTTATGCACACCTGTTTATTGAGTATAGCCTGCTTAGCATGTGCTATGCATATGCCCAGAATACAAAAATATGTAAACATTTCGAATATATGAACTTCAGTTCACAAATCCATGTGGATAAGAAATTGAACACTTTTAATTTTTTTGAATCAATTTAATATCTGGCTTGAGTCCTGTCCCTGATGTATTGATAAGAAATTCAAGGTTAGTATGCCTGGGATTTCCCTCATCCTGCTCCCATGGGTCACACCATATGCAATTTTGAGGCATCTGTAATGAAGGGGTGCTGGTGGGAGCCTCCAATTATTAGGTATCTGTGGTGGTGAGATATATCTCTTCTCTGTTTGCATGGTGCTGTTAGATCCTTCCCCCCATGCATGGGAGGAAAGAATCTTATGAGGCTGGAGACACTGGTGCCTAAATGGTTGTCTTGGACTTTGCTGCCAGCCCTCTCTGGGGACCCCAGTCCCACAGCTCTGTAAGCCACAGACTTCTGTCCCTCTTCCGTATAGTCCAGGGGAACACCTTAGTCTGGAGAAGTAACTCTCTGCCTCTTGCTTCTTCTTACATACCCTGCTAGCCTGTCCCATTTCCTTGCTGCAAACTATAAGATATTCTCTAGGGTTAGGCTATTGAAAAGGAAAGTGAAGACGTAGGGTGCCTCTGTTTTTGGCCCAGCCACACCTCCCTTGAGGCAACGATAAGGATCCCTTCTTTATCTACCTCTGACCTAGTTGAGATCAGCACAGTATTTCAGGAACTGTTGTAATTACTTTCTCTCTGGTCCCATTTCATTCTCTCTCTCCTTGTCCTCTAAGCCTAACCATCTCATCCATAGCTGCAAAATTACTCTTCCCAAAGATTATCTTCAACTTTGTGATCTCTGGTTCCAAAATCTTTCCTATTTTCCAATTAATAATAAAATTTAGTCCTTACACCTTGAATATTTGAAATCTCCC
The DNA here is from genome assembly GCA_024291935.2 of Okapia johnstoni. NCBI lineage: Eukaryota > Metazoa > Chordata > Mammalia > Artiodactyla > Giraffidae > Okapia > Okapia johnstoni. The sequence goes on from CM044327.1 coordinate 26,987,955, forward strand.
ATGTAACCCTTACATGGCTGTTAAAATTACAGTGTTCCTTCCCATGTGTTTCCTTTATGTCCCTTATGCTCCAGCCAACTGGAAAGCAACTTAACATATATGCCTTCCCATTTTCTGTCTTGGTTTACAGTGTTCCTTTTGCAAGAAAGCCCCTTTTCCTTTCATGCTGCCTTCCTTTTTTAAATTAATTTAAAAAACTGAACTACAGTTGATTTATAATATTGTGTTAGTTTCAGGTGACGCCATGCACTGTAGCCTGTCAAGCTCCTCTGTCCCTAGAGTTCTCCAGGCAAGAGTACTTGAGTGGGTTGCCATTCCCTTCTCCAGGGGATCTTCCCAACCCAGGGATTGAACCCGAGTCTCCTGCGTTGAAGGCAGATTCTTTACTGCCTGAGCCACAGGGAAGCCCGCATCCTTCTTTAATGAAGTGGAAAAACTTCTCCAACTACTGGCTTGTGAGCAACTATGATTTGGTTTATAAATGAGATATTTGGGGTAGATCTGAGCAGAAGCAAAATGATAAAGAAAATCACTATTGCCAATTAAAATATTTGTCTGTTTTAAAATGTGTTTTATCTATTGGTCCTTTCTCTAACAGAGACAGTTTACCTATTCATAAAAGGAAACCTAGTCCCAAATCATTTAGATAAATAGTACTTCTGCAAGCATTGTGCTCACGTAGCCTCTCATGGGGCTTCCTGGGTAGCTCAGCTGGTAAAAAATCCACCTGCAATGCTGAAGACCCCGGTTTGATTCCTGGGTCGGGAAGTTCCTCTGGACAAGGGATAAGCTACCCACTCCAGTTTTCGTGGACTTCCCTGGTAGCTCACATGGTAAAGAATCATCTGCAATGCGGATGACCTGGGTTCGATCCCTGGGTTGGGAAGATCCCTTGGAGGAGGCATGGCGAGCAACTCCAGTATTCTTGTCTGGAGAATTCCTGTGGACAGAAGAGCTTCTGGCAGTCCTTCTGTGGTTGCAGAGTTGGACGTGACTGAGCAGCTAAGCACAGCACAGCACAGCCTCCCATGGAAAGCTGTGAAAACGCATTTTTAGAAATTTCTCCTTTCTCCCATGGCACCGTGAAGTGCACTGAGATTTAAATTTTCTTTCATTCTGTCACTTTTTAAATAAAATCTTTTTTTCTTCCCTACTGAAGAATAAACTGTTCGAATGCTTTTGGACAACCTGTTTTTTTTCACAGGTCATTAGTGTATCTGACTGAATTAAATATTGAATGTGTCAATCCTTTTATATTATCCCTTCTATCAATACTTGATAAACTCTCCTGCCCTGTCTGGAAGGGCTAAAGGAATTGGAGAGACTTGAAGTAAAGAATGGGCCAGTAATACACTGTTGCTTTCCAGTCTTCTCTTTGTCTAAATGCCACATTGATTGTGGCACTTGAAGTGTTGCCACATTTAGCAATACAGGCTTCATGTGATTTGATATTTAACTTGCAGGAAAAGATCCCAGCTCTTTCTCTCTCTCCTTTCTTTCTTGTGTGTTAACTGAAATAGCAAGTGTCATAACCAACTTGTCTGTTTACTTTCAGCCCATTGTTTTGGGAAGAATGGGGAGAAAACTGACTAGCATTCAGAAACAGCAGTCAAGAAAAGCACACATATTTTTTTCTTCTTCTATATCAACTTGTTTAATCAGAGCATTTGTACTTTGATGTATTATTATTATTTCTCTCTATGGGAATTGATTTGTAATGTTACCTAATCAGTGTGGTTCCAATTTTAATCTTGGAGCTGGGTAATAAATATAAGACATTAATTTCCATAAACCATATATATTTGAAGGCTTCATTTACATAGTGAGCAATTTAGGCCTATAAATTCTAATGTATTTCTATTCCTTTTGGGTTACTGTTTGCATAACCTTTTTATAGCTCTGGCTATAAAATAATGCTGCTCAAATCATAATGCTGCTCAATGCTGAAAAATTTCTTGCTGTTGTCCATTGCATAAAAATGTGTTGTAAGTAACTCTGTAACACTCCCTCTGTAATTTTTCTTCTTTCTTTCTCACTCTCCATTGAGGATAATTCCCTTTTAAGGAGCTGAAAAATTCCATTTCTTTTCCCTACCAATTTCAGCATCTCATTTTGCAGTTTTCTATAGCCTAGTGTATGGTTCTGATAGAGCTGGTAGTAATGTAACTCCATTTATACCAGGCAGGACAATTCAGCTATGAGAAAGGTGCAGGCTCAGCAGCTGTAATTGACATGACCTGTTTCTGTAAGAGATTAGGAGCATGGGACTGGATGTAATTGAGAATTTGTTGTTCAGTGGCCAAGTTCTGTCTGACTCTTTGAGACCCCATGGACTGCAGGACTCCAGGCTTCCCTGTCCTCCAGTATGTTCCAGAGTATGCTCAAATTCAAGTCCACTGAGTCAGTGATGCTATCTAACCATCTCATCCTCTGCTACCCTCTTCTCCTTTTGCTTCAATCTCTCCCAGCATTAGGTTCTTTTCCAATCACTTGGCTCTTCGCGTCAGGTGGCCAAAAGTACTCGAACATGTAAACTGAGAGTTTCTCAAGATGATGTTAGGATGGATTAAAGATGTTAAGACCTTCCACAGTTTCTACATGCTTATAGTTTCAAATACTTAATTTTTTTTTTTTTTTGCTGTTTATAGACAACTGCCTTGAGCTTGGTCTCACCCTAGTTTTTAGTGCACTTTCATGTCCATTATCATGTATGATCTTTACAATATTTACATAAGGTGTTGCTGTATTCATTCCTTATGGATGAGGAATTTAAGGACCAGAGATTCTTGTATTGTTATTGGCATGATGCAAGTATTTATTGGGTTTATCTGGGTATAGGAAGCACTGAAATATAAACCTGTTCATGCACAGTCAATAAGATATTAACAACTTTTAATAAGAGCACAGTAAATGTTTCTCTGGCTCCCCAAGCCTTTTGAACCTGAGGGAAGATGAATTACACCCAAGACAGAAGTGCGGTGGCTCTGGCCCCAACTGTCCTCTCCTGTGATTGTCCTGAATTTAGTCTAGGTGGGTAGTGAACCAGAGTCATTAAGTGCTGTTTCACAAACAAGGTGAAATAAATCAAGGGTCTCAGCTCAGTCCTACAAAACAAGAGTGAATTTCACCCTTCCTACCTCTGTTAGGCAGTCTTAGTGGTCAAAGATTAATTGGTACAAGAGAAGAGTGTTTATTCCTCTCCCTCAAGTCAGATGGGTGCTGAAGAGAAGGCCAGCTCCATGTTGTAGCTCAGAGCAGAGGTAGCAGAGCTCAGAGGTAAAAACAAAGCTTTACAATGAGGATGCTGAGCATCGGTTCTGCCCCGGGTTACCAGCTTACCTTACAGTGGAGTCTGTTGCTCTGCAAGAACTGTGGAAAGGGTGGGGGACAGTCAGGCACACCCCCTGGGTTGCAGTCTTTGCCAGCCTTGGGGGCCAGGGTGTGTTGCTTCAACTCTTGGAGCCTCAGCATGGAGAATTATTGGGTATATGCGTGTATTACTGTTGTGCTGTATAACACATTGCCACCAATTTAACACCCATTTGTTACCCTCCAGTTTCCGTAGATCAGAAATCCAGGCACTGAGGGGTTGGCCAAGGGTTTCACAGGACTATGTTGGCCAAGGACTACAGTTTTCATCTGGCACTGAAGATCTTCTTCAAAGCTCACAGGCTGTGTACATAATTCATTTTCTTACAGAAGTAGCACTGAGGTCCTCATTTTCCTGCTAGCTTTTGGCCAGAAGCTGTTCTCAGCAGCTGAAAGCTGCCTGCAGTTCCATGCCGTGTGGTCCCCATGGGCAGTTCACGAGAGTAGTGTTTGCAGTTTTCCAGGCCAGATGGATCACATCTCTCTGATTTCCTCTTCTGCTACTAGCCAGAGAATAGTCTGTGCTGTTAAATTGGTCCTTGCGTTTAGGTCACACCCACCTGGATAACTGAAATTCACCTCACTCCAGGCAAATACTTGCATTCAGTAAATGGTGATTCCTCTATAAAATGAGTTGAAGATTTGATATTTTAAAGGATTTGATGATTCTAGTAACTTTTATGCATTTGTGTCCATTAAAAGAAAAATCCTATGTAAATTTCAGTTCGTTTATCAACCACAATGCCTAGCTTACTGCTTGGTAAAGACTTGTTTAAATGATCTGGGCTATGGAGAAGTAAATCATCCTTTGACACTAAAAAATCACTTTCACATTTTGAAGTCTGTAGTCTGTGATTCAGGATTCTCTCAGGGCATTCATATCCATCCTCAGAGTTTTAACCAATATTCATTCATTAATAACTCACACATTTTAATTTATAAGCCAGACCACTGGCAGTTCTTAGACCTCTATTTATAACTGCATGCTGGTCATTTCAACTTGTGTGTTACACAAACATCCCCAGATTAAACGAGTACCAATGGAATGTCACCACACCCACCCCGCAGCCAAAATAATTTCCTTCTTTCACAACTTCTGTCTCAATGAATGTATCATATTCTCCTCCAGCTCCAAAGTCAGAAACATGAGAATCATTCATGTTAGAGTCTTTTCCCTCGTAGTCCCTTCATGCAACTGGTCAAATTATGGCAATTCTACCTCCTGAATACATTAAAGATTCCCTTATTGTTGTTGTTGTTGTCTGCACCCTGGCCCTCATCATGTCCTGCCTGGGCTATAGCAACAGTGCATTTCTAATCAGGTCTCCTGTTCTCAGGTTCTCCAGTCCATTCTGCAGACGAGTGTCAAGTTATGTTTCAAAAGCACATGTCTGATGCTGGTCCTTGCCAGCTTTCAATGACTCTCAACTGATGCCATGAAAAAGGTCTGGCCACCCAGCTTCTGCCTCTACTACCTAGCTCTACATGAATCTCCAAAGCAGGACAGATGACCTTTTAAACATATTTTTGAGGCATAATTCGCATATGATAAAACATATAGATACTGTATCTCTTTTGATGAGTTTAGATAAATATATGTATTTGTGAAACTACCATCCGAGTAAGATATAAAACACCAACCCTCTCTTTTTCAAACATAAATCGTAGTATGTTACTTGTCATAACTCTCAAAACCTTCCCAGCACAGAATGGATTTCAGTTTCACTTCTCTCCTAGATCAATACATAGGAGGGACCTGCCCACTTCTCCAGCCTTTCCTCCCACCACTCACTCCTTCCCTCACACCTTATGCCTTGTGGTCTTTCCTTGTTGTCCCAAATATCCCGGCCTCATCCCTGCCTCTACCTAGAGCAATCCTATGGTTTTCCTCTCACTTTGGGTCTTTTCAAAGACTACTTCCTCGTTAAACCCTTGCTTAAAGATTTGTGGATCAAGTTCCCTTGATCACCCTGTTTAAAACGGCACTCACATCTCCATGCTTTCCCTTACAGGTGTCACCATCTGACACAATTTTATACATTTTTGTATGTGTTTGCACTATAATGTGAGGACTTTGGATGTCCTGTTTACTGCCATGTTCTCAATATTTGAAGTGCTGTGTGAGGCTAGGTCTCAACTGATATTTGTGAATGGAGAGGATGAAATCTAAACTCTATAGCCTGACATAAAACATCTTTCATGATCTGGCCTTAGCTTTATTTTTTGCTTATATTTTCCACTTCCCATCACTCTCTGGACTTCAGTCAGTTTCAGCTACATCCAGTTCCCTAAAGCAACCAGATTTCCTTTCACCACTGAGCACATAGTGTTCTATGAATGTCTGCTTCCTTCATTTACCTTTCAACTGTTTGTCCTGTGAATGAAAAATGTTGCCTACCATATCAATAAACAAAGGCTGCTGCAGCCATCAGAGCGCCCCCTCACAGCCGCCCCCACTGTGCACCCTGAAGAGACTCGGGATGAGAAAGCACAGGACACTTGCCCTAAGTAGCTGAGGTGCATATCAAAGGAATGGTTTCAGTGAGCCCAGACTCTTGCATCTTCCCATACTTAGAAAAGCACTGAATTCCTTAACTTGATGTGTCTGATTTTCATTAATTAACAGTAACTTTTGTTGTTCTGAATACCTGGTCTTTACTGCAAAAAAATCCTTTGTCTTATCCTGCCTCCTTCCTTACGTCTTTGGAGCAGTCCCTCAGAACTCGCTGAGAGGCTGCTTCCTGGGCTTGAAGCTCAGGAAAGTCTGCCGAATAAAACACAATCCTCAACTTTTAGGTTGTGCAGTTGTTTCTTGTTGACAGTCCCTTCTCAGCTTGAGTCTCTTCCTCTGAGTGTCACGCTGACTCCTCAACACACTTAGGTCTCCCTGCTCTAGTCTTCTCTTTCAAATACTCTTCTTAAAATAGCTCCTCGAGTGTCCGGTAAACATTCATACTTCAGCAGTGTGTTTCTACTAGGACCTCAGCTCTTTGAGGATACTGACGTGTCTTTTCATCTTTGTATCACCGACACTTAGCCAGCTTACTGTGCAACTGAACTCAACTGGGTTTGTTAAAAGGGGATAGAAAACAAAGGAGGTAGGGAGGAAGAGAAGAAGAAAGGAAAACAAAATAGGTATTTCGATCATGAAAAGTGAGGATGTGAATTCAGTCCCTCAAATGCCAAGTCCAGGGTCTCAGGAAAATAATCTAGAGTCAGTTCATCCTATTTTCAGTTATTAAATCTAGGACTTATTTACATTTAGGATTTCTGAATTCTTCTTACTTCTAGTATACATTTGTGTGTGTGTTTGTGGCTGTGTTTCTGAAGGGAAAGAAGATTGTCCAGAAGATTTATCAAGTAGTGTTTTGCATGTAAACCCAAAACACCTTTGCACGCGTGCTCAGGCGTGTCCAGCTCCTAGTGATCCCATGGACTGTTGCCTGCCCGTCTCCTCTGTCCACAGGATTTTCCAGGCAAGAATGCTGGAGTGAGTTGTCATTTCCTCCTCCAGCAGATCTTCCTGACCCAGGGATCGAGCTGCATCTCCTGCATGGGCAGGCGGATTCTTTACCACAGAGCACCTGGGAAGCCCCTAGCAAATGGTATCACACATCTGTGTGATGTTCATTATACATAGAACCAGTTCTCTAATATTTTTGTAAGTGTGGGCAGCACATTCACAACATAGTCCGATGCGAAAACAACCTTTTTCTATAGGACACCCGATAAAACCTTGATTTTTCCTCACTTCAGTTTAACAAGTTTTTCCCTTGACCAGTCTTTTCCTCTTGAAATTAAACAGACCAAGAAGAGTAGAGATAAAGCTTTAGGGATGGTTGCGTTAATCATGTATTTTTGTTTTGTGTATTTTATAATGCTTTGACATCTTGGTACCTTGCTGGCTGGGGAGACATTTTCCCTCCCAGAGGTACCTAATTCCAGGAGAGAAGATGATTCTTAGGTCAGCACAACTTTCAAATGCAAACCAACCAACTGAAAGCTGACACAGCCTACCACACAGCCATACCACCTCCTTCATTTAACTCTCATGTACCTAGTCAATACTTCCCTCCTATAAATCACCCCAGGACTGGGTACCAGATACCTGGACACCACCTCTGTAGCCCAGAGCCTGCTGAAATGATTTGAACTGTCCAGTCCTAAACTTACTCAAACTTGCCTACCCTGTCCATTCCTTCCCAAGAAGTAAGGCTCTGGCCACACTTTGTTATTCCTTCTGCCTCCTAACCAACCAGGGGGCTTCCCCATGTAGACCTGCATAATGTGACATGTCTCCTTCCCTTGGGAATTGTAAGTACTGAAGGTTCTTTCAATGGCATTGACCTCTCTGTGTCATCACCTCTAGAGAGTCTCTGTAAATTAATTTAGGACAAAGTGAACACAATGGCTCAATGTAGATGAAACAACAGCTAGTAAAGAATCCTTTTATAGTTTGATTAATTCTAATTATCAACACTCTGCATTCCCCTTCCTCTAAGAATTGCCTGTTATAGTAATCATACCAGAAAAATCAAGAATTGCCCAGAGTATTAATCACCCTAGAATGCAAGGAGCTGTGAGGAAAAGAAATGGAGGAATTCCCTGGGAAATACATGATCACACTGTTCTCTGGAACAACACTTCGAACAATCCATTTCACTTGTTCTCAGCCATCAGAGTTGTTTTCCTGAATCATAAAATTCCCATTATGAAATAAAACCTGACATCAACTTGATTAGTGTGATCATAAATCTTAACAGCAGCATGCATGCTTTAAACTGCAGTTTTTTAGGCCACAATTATGGATTCTATTATTTCCCCTACCTACTGCAGTAATTAGATATTATTTCAATGAACAGCCAATTGTTGGCAGTATATTTCTAATACATGTAAAATAATCATTGGTTTAAAGCCACTGAAACAAGGTTTTTGAGAGCTCAATGTAAATATATATTAAATAGTACTTTTATCGATTAATTTAAAATGGAACCAGATTATCCATAGTCTTTGCTTACAGAGTTTATATATATTCCCTTTTATATATAACTTTCTTTGAACCTTTATACATATTGGCACATCTATATAGAGATCATTAGTTATTTTATTTGGATATTTTTCAAAGGGAGCTTTCAATTCTGAATTGAAAGCTTTGTAATAAGACTTTTCTTTGGACATTTATGTAAATTATACTTTTAATTTATGTAAATTTATATTTAATGCAAATTTACATAAATTAAAATAGCCCTGATGCTAAATGGGCCGCTGCTGCAGGATGCTTTATGTACTTCAGTGCAGAAATGAAGGTTTGGAATTGAGGCTCCGTAACTGGTTTGGTCATATTTCTGAAGGTAAAGGAACGTCCAACAGATAACCAGACACAGTATCAGTTCTTAGAATTTCCATTCACAATAAAACCCACTTCCAGGAGGCCGACTTTGCCCCTGAGTTTGGATTTCAGCTTTAGCATTATTTGTGAGCAAGGGCTTCCCAGGTGGCTTAGCAGTAAAAAATCTGCCTGCATGCAGGAGACATGGGTTCTATCCCTGGGTCAAGAAGATCCCCTGGAGGAGGAAATGGCAACCCGCCTCAGTATTCTTGCCTGGGAAATCCCCTGGACACAGGAGCCTGGTGGGCTACAGTCCAGGAGGTCACAAAGAGTCGGACGTGACTGAGGGACTAGACAACAAGAGCAACAGTTATGCGCAAACTTGGGTCCATTACTTGACCTTTGTTATCCTTATTATCATCTGTAAAGAGAGAGGTTAGAATGAATGATCACCAAAGTCTTTTCACCTGCTGCCCTAAGAAACATAAGGAATTAAGGGACTGCATAACATAAACATCTAGACTGTACATATATAGAAAGAGAAGGTAACTGTATCATTTACTGCCTTATTAAAACATTCATTCACTAATATTTTACTAATAAACTAATTTCCTATTATATATTAGATTGAAAGAAACATAAGATGGGCCCTTTGCTTCAAGGATGACCTCTATCTAGCTCCCCATCTGAGGGTCATGAAAGAAATTCTAGTTTAGTCTTTGTTGTGGCTAAATTATTTGCTTTAAGTTCTGGCTCAGCAGCCAACATACAAAAAGAAATTATTGAATAGCCAGTCATCTTGGTGATATTAGAAAAGTTGTTAATTCATGCTGGAATTATCTTTCAGTTTTTGCTGTTCAACTTAATTTCCTTGGAAGAATGACCATGGAAACAAATTTTAAAATTTGTTTTTATGTAGAATTGTTTTTGATGATCAGTCAGTTCAATTCAGTTGCTCAGTGGTGTCCAACTCTTTGCGACCCCATGAATCACAGCACGCCAGGCCTCCCTGTCCATCACCAACTCCTGGAGTTTACCCAAACTCATGCCCATCAAATCGGTGATGCCATCCAACCATCTCATCCTCTGTCATCCCCTTCTCCTGCCCCCAATCCTTCCCAGAATTAGGGTCTTTTTCAGTGAGTCAACTCTTCATATGAGGTGGCCAAAGTATTGGAGTTTCAGCTTCAACATCAGTCCTTCCAACGAATAACCAGGACTGATCTCCTTTAGGATGGACTGGTTGGATCTCCTTGCAGTCCAAGGGACTCTCAAGAATCTTCTCCAACACCACAGTTCAAAAGCATCAATTCTTTGGCGCTGAGCTTTCTTCACCGTCCAACTCTCACATCCACACATGACCACTAGAAAAACCATAGCCTTGACCAGACGGACTTTTGTTGGCAAAATAATGTCTCTGCTTTTAAATATGCTATCTAGGTTGGTCATAACCTTCCTTCCAAGGAGTAAGTGTCTTTTAATTTCATGTCTGCAATCACCATCAGCAGTGATTTTGGAGCCCCCAAAAATAAAGTCAGCCACTGTTTCCACTGTTTCCCCATCTATTTCCCATGAAGTGATAGGACCAGCTGCCATGATCTTAGTTTTATGAACGTTGAGCTTTAAGCCAACTCTTTCACTCTCCTCATTCACTTTCATCAAGAGGCTCTTTAGTTCTTCTTCACTTTCTGCCATAAGGGTGGTGTCATCTGCATATCTGAGGTTATTGATATTTCTCCCAGAAATCTTGATTCCAGCTTGTGTTTCTTCCAGCCCAGCATTTCTCATGATGTACTCTGGATATAAGTTAAATAAGCAGGGTGACAATATACAGCCTTGACGTACTCCTTTTCCTATTTGGAACCAGTCTGTTGTTCCATGTCCAGTTTTAACTGTTGTTTCCTGACCTGCATACAGGTTTCTCAAGAGACAGGTCAGATGGTCTGGTATGACTAAAAAACTGAATGGAATTCCAAGCTAAATTATCAAAACAATTATTGAAGTTTTAAAAGCAGGTTGGGTTTTCAGTGGTCTGAATTGTGAAATGATTCTCATAGAGGCTATTAATATGAATCAAATAATCATGCTGACATGATAATAAGTGATAACAATAATAATATAGAACCAGGTTCCTCATGACAGGTATACCACAATCCTAAATCAGTTCAAAGATATAACCATCTAAAAATGCATAGGACTAGGAAGAAAAGCCATCTCATATGGACCACAAGCACAGAACCTCAGAAACTCCATTGTCCCTCTCTGAGAAGATATATCCCTGAGTGAGTCTCTTAAATGATTAAAAATCAAAGTGAAAATAACATGACACCAACCTAGTTGCTTGTCCCTCTTCTCTCACTTTCCTTGACTGTTTATACATACACATGACATAAAGCAAGGAACAGATAAAGCAGAGAGTGGTTCATTGTTGACCATTACAGATGACGGAGGCCTGCAGCAGAACGCCCAGTGGAAGGAAATCTAAGCTCACTAACTAAATATTCAATGTGCTCCCAAATCCTGATTATCGGGAGAGAGCTAGAATCGCAAACGTACAAGCAGGCTCAATTAACCCTAATTAGTTCAGAGTCAGGCTACAAAAGACTTAATTAGCAGTTATTAGGTGCCGCTCAAAAGAGGAGCATAAATAATGGTTGGTAGCAAGCTGTGTTTAAGAGTCTCCTGGCTGAGTGACACCAAAAAAAAAAAAAAAAAAAAAAAAAGTAAAAGCGTGTTCCTCCATTGAGAATTAATTGTAAAATGATAATATGGGTCTTGACTTAAATTTCATTTATTCAGAGTGGATTGTTTAGGTAGTGATTTTTTTCTGGACAACTTAGATGCTTCAGGAGAGGAGTTTGAAAGTTGAATTCTAATGGTGTGATGGTTATTCTCTACTACACAGAGATGAACATCTGCTCTTGGGATGGTGAGTGGCTAATAGGGTTCAGAGGAATAGATGAAAGGTTTTCTTTGAACATTTAAAAAGTCAGTCTTTGGAGAGTCTTGCATTAAGGAGGTCCAGGGAGGAATGGTTGATGTGCAGAGAGGGCTGAATTAAAAGGGAGATAAAGATGAGCTGGAGACTGGGGCAAGCTCTGATTGGTCCAAGCCTGAGTACGAGCTGTACATCAAATGGGCCCAGAACAAAGCCTCTTTCCGCTTTTCTTGCGCTGTCTATTCACCAATATGTAGCTCATAGGAGCTGGAAGTTAAGGACCTCTGTTTGACTTCAGAGTAAAATAATTTTCATCAAAAAGACACAATATCCAGATTAAGATAAGAAGCAGAGACAAGGGAATATGATACACTTTCTCCACCAGTTTTTCTCTCTCTTGCGCTCTCTTTCTCTGACACTTTTATGGAGTAAGTATGCTCCTCAGAGAGGTAGAAAATTGTAATATTCCTCTTAAGTTTTATAGCATTGTGCACAAAATATGGGCTTGGCATGAATGGAGTCAGGAATTTGTTTTAGAACACTCAGTTGCCTTATGTTTTATTGCATATTTGATTATCTGTATTTAGGTCAGTTCAGTTTAGTCACCCAGTCGTGTCTGACTCTTTGCAACACCGTGGACTGCAGCACGCCAGGCTTCCCTGTCCATCACCAACTCCTGGAGCTTGCTCAAACTCATGTCCTTTGAGCCGGTGATGCCATCCAACCATATCATCCTCTTTCATCTCCTTCTCCTCCTGCCTTCAATCTTTTCCATAATCAGGATCTTTTCCAATGAGTCAGTTCTTCACATCAGGTGGCCAAAAGTATTGGAGCTTCAGCTTCAGCATCAGTCCTTCCAGTGAATACTCAGGACTGATTTCCTTTAGGATTGACTGGTTGGATCTCCTTGCAGTCCAGGGGACTCTCAAGAGTCTTCTCAAGCACCACAGTTCAAAAGCATCAATTCTTTGGCATTCAGCTTTCTTTATGGTCCAACTCTCACATCCATACATGACTACTGGAAAAAACCATAGCTTTGACTAGGTGGACCTTTGTTGACAAAGTAATGTCTCTGCTTTTTAATATGTTGTCTAGGTTGGTCATAGCTTTTCTTCCAAGGAGCAAGCATATTCTAATTTCATGGCTGCAGTCACCATCTGCAGTGAGTTTGGAGCCCATGAAAATAAAGTCTCTCACTGTTTCCATTGTTTCACCATCTGTTTGCCATGAAGCGATGGGACCGGATGCCATGATCTTAGTTTTCTGAATGTTGAATTTTAAGCCAACTTTTTCACTCTCCTCTTTCACTTTCATCAAGAGGCTCTTTAGTTCTTCTTTGCTTTCTGCCATAAGGGTGATGTCATCTTCATATCAGAGGTTACTGATATTTCTACCAACAATCTTGATTCCAGCTTGTGCTTCATCCAGCCTGGCATTTTGCATGATGTATTCTGAATATAAGTTAAATAAACAGGGTGACAATATACAGTCTTGATGTACTCCTTTCCCAATTTGGAACCAGTCCATTGTTCCATGTCCAGTTCTAACTGTTGCTTCTTGACCTGCATACAGATTCCTCAGGAGGCAGGTAAGGTGGCCTGGTATTCCCATCTCTTTAAGAATTTTCCACAGTTTGTTTTGATCTATACCATCAAAGGCTTTGGCGTAATCAATAAAACAGAAGTAGATGTTTTTCTGGAATTCTCTTGCTTTTTCTGTGATCCAATGGGTGTAGGCAATTTGATCTCTGGTTCCTCTGCCTTTTCTAAATCCAGCTTTAACATCTGGAAGTTCACAGTTCATGTACTGTTGAAGCCTTGTGTGGAGAATTTTGAACATAACTTTGCTAGTTAAATCTGTATTTAACATAACTATAAATGTTATCACTCATAAAACTCTTTAAGCCTGGTCATATATTATTTCATAGACCAGTACTGTTTGTCGGTCGATGTAAATACAGCAAAGCTGTCTTTAAGAGGCTCCTTTAACCAACCAATCATGTAATAACTGGCTTCCTCTTAAAAAGTAATGCCAAATGACCACTTAGGAAGAATAGAGGTTTATTTGTTTTCTATTGGTGTGTAACAAACTAGCACAAAGTTAGTATCTTAAAGTAATATGCATTTATTGGCTCCTAGTAGTAAAGGTCAGAGGAAAACTTGACTGGACTCTCAGAAGGTCAAAATCAAGATCAGTCTGAGCTTTTATCTGGAGAAGGAATCCTTTTCTGAGACCGTCCAGGTTGTTTTTATAATCCAGTTGCTTGTGGTTGTAGGTCTGGGATCCTAATTCCTTTCCTGGTTGTTAGGTGAAGGCTTCTCTCTGTTCCCAGAACCCCTACCCCGCAGCCCCTACATTCATTCCTACAAGTCCTGCTTTATCTTCGATGCAGCAGTGATACACCAAGTCCTTCTCACACTTTGAATATCTGCATTCTGCTGCTCCCAACTGGAGAAAACTCATTGATTTTACAAGTCCCATGTGATTAGTGTTGGACACACTCAAATAACCCCTCTTTAGAGTAAGTTTGTTTAGTAACCTTGATTATCTCTCAGAATCCCTCTTGTCATGTAGCATAACATAATCCCAGGTACCATATGTCACATGTTTATAGTTTTAGAGATTAGAGTTCAACTTTCCCTGCATCTACAACCTAGGACCTTCCTTGGGACAGAGGGTGGCAGTGGTCACTGGGCAGGAACCGGAGAGGGAGGCTACCAGGGTGACCAACAGCCTGAGTTGGGAGAGAGGGTGGCTGGGGTGTCTGAGTCCATATCCTGGAGACACAGGGGGGCAGTGGAGGAGACATTACACATGGGCTGGGATTCCAAGCCTCCAGCACATTCTCCACTGTCCACTGGACCTTACATAAAAGAGATTCAAAGATAAGATTAGGAAGAATTTAAGATGACAATTTGGAAATAATAAACCCCATTTGGGGTTTCCTGTCTTGAGTGTGAGAGCCTGTGAGACTGAGATGATCACATACTCATGAAGCTAGCTGTGAAAACAGGCACTATATAAATATTTGCTGTTATTATTATTATTTTACTGATAGTGATATTGTGGACATTAGACACTTAATAAGACAAAATACTCAGTTGCTTCAAAATACTTGTCTTATTTTTTACAAATGGATTTAAGTCAGTACTGATACAGAGGCATCTTGTATTCAGTGAGGCTGTTCCAAAGGACTGTCTTTAAGGACTCCAATTCTTGTTGTTGTTTAGTTGCTAAGTCGTGTCTGACTCTTTGCGATCCCAAGGACTGAAGCCTGCCAGGCTCCTCTGTTCGTGGACTCTAAACCATTGACTGAAAGTAATTCTTTTCATGGCAGCGGTGATAGTGACATTTCACAGGAAATATGCACAACTCCTTTCTTTTTTTTTTCAGTTTTTTTTCTCTTGTTCTGGGTATTGTAACTCCCAAGCTAGAAATCTGACTTGTTTTACAATCACTGAAATTAATTAAAAATAAATAAACTTGAACATTCACTTTAAGTATTTCCTTGTTTCTTTTTTTTAAGCTTATCATCCAATTCAATTCAAAGTCCATTCTGCAGAATAGCAGAATAACTTATGAAAATTTCAAAGTTTTGCCTTTTTTTTTCTTCTTTTGCTATCAGAGCTACAATAGATGGTAAAAGCTTAATCCCAAGGAAACTAATAAAGTGAATTGTTCACACAATTGCATATTATTTTTCTGTTATGTACAATTCTCTCAAGGGCCAGATGCTCCATGATTGACTGATCTATGAAGCCAGAGTCCTGTCTGGTTTTGAGCTTTAAGTATTCAACCACCTCTAAATTTTTGACAAGGTTGTTTAAAGACTGATGTGATTGAATCATAAGACCACTCAAAACCTACAACACATGCTTTTTTCTGTGTGGGGAAAAAATTTTCATCATCCATAAAAAGAGGAAGGGAAAATATAACAAATTCTTTAAGAGTGGTGAGCCGAGCCAAAAATGATACATACTGGAGAGAGATGAATCTGGGCTCTTGACTAATATCAAAAGGAGAGTGAAAGTGCAGCAGTGGCAGCAGACAGTGGGTCTAATTATCTCCAGGGGGGGCATTAGGATTTTCGGACTCTAGCTGTCAAGCAGCTGTAAACTTCTCCAGGCTAGCATTTGAATTTTCAGAGTAAAACATCAGACCTCAGTTGCATCAAGAGACTTACAGGGTCAGTGTAGAGGCAAGCCAATCCTAACTTCAGATGCTGGGGGACTTGCTTAAACAAATCTGCTCACCTTTCCAGGTGCATGGCTCTGCCATAAAACTTGAAATACTCATAGTGATACCTTTGAGACTTCCAGACAGTAAGTGGGTTCTGATCCTAATATTTGTGAGATAGTTGAGCAACAAAATTTAATTTAATTCTAGTAATGTTTATAGAGCACTTTATATGGGGAAAGCCTTATGCCATGGAGACAATATTGTTTGTGGTCAATGGCTGGACTTTTCCATTTGTGGAACCTGAAACAAGTAGGCTAATCTCTCTAAGTAAGGAGGTTCTCATGTGTATCCTGGCAAGAATAATTATATAGATCTTGGTCATCTCTTTTTCTGCTGCCCTGGAAGCAGACCCCCAAATGTGGACTGAGAAAAAATAGTTTACTTGCAAGGTGATCCCAGAAACACTGGTTAGGGAACAAGGTGGGGAAAGGAAAGAGAAAGCAGGCAATGAAGAACAGACTACAATGTAAGTCATCACTGTGACACCTGGAGCAGCGACTGATTCTCAAAGTATGGTTCAAGGTTGGCCAGAATCACTCAAACACTGGTTAGGAATGTGGATTCTCAGGTCCCACTCCAGACCTACTGAATTAGAAACCATGCAGCCTGGTCCAATAAACCCTGCAGGGAATTTTGTGGCTCCCTCAAGTCTAAAAACTGATGAACTAGGGAGCATGGGCAAAACACTTGGCTCAGAGTGATTCCACGGCTGGTGGAAGGCAGCTGGGCTATTGATACACCAACACCCTAAGTCATGATGGAGGGCTGTCAGAGAGCGGGTGTTGGAAATAAACCATAATTCTCCAGCACTTTCTCCCATGGTGCCCTTGGGCAGAATGGACTCCAGAGTAAGCTCTTGGCAAAGAGATGTTGGCCCTGGCAGCTAGAAGTCCCAGGAACCTTACAGTTCCTAGACCCAAGGACACATGGATAGGGCACCAACAGCTATGACCAACAGCTACTGTGGTAGCTGTTTTGGTAGCTGTGGTACCACCATCAGCTACTGTGGTGTCTGAAGGATTGAGATAATATGTTAAAGGGCATACTGCAGTGTCTATCATGTAATCCATTATATATGCAAATCTAAGGATGGTGCACAGATTAACAAGCTGTAATCCTTGCCCTCAGAGAGCAGAGCATTTCTGAAAAGAGCTAGGATGTAGACTTATAAGAAGAATCTAAGGTGGGATGCAATAGATGCCACAGGTGATGGAATTGTGTAGGAGGGAGAGAGCCTATCTGATTTGAAGGGGAAGAAAGGCATTTGTGAATCAGTGGCATCTGAGATGGGAGGGGTAGGCTCCTGGACTTGCTGAGATGAAACAAGAGGGGTGATCGACCTGTGGAGAAGGACTCAGGTCACTGTATCAACTGCCAATGGGATGCAAGTGCCTCTTGTATCTGGATGTCTGAGCTGCACATATTCTTTTACCAGATGGAAGTCATTTCTGTAGGCTAAAAACTTGAAATGTAAGGGTGCTAAGGTTAGTATTTCTTTGCCATTCACGTCTGCAACTAGTGACTTTCTGGGAAAGAATTAAGGATAACTGGTTTGAAAAAACATGAACAGATATTTCAAGCAGCTGCACAGATGTGTGGCTTCACTGGGACTCATATGAAAATGAGAAAGTGCTGACTTAACTTTTTCAGTAGCATTGTTACCACTATAACATGACTTTAATAGACTTAGGCAGAACTGTCAATATTTACTGTGAGAATTTTGTATATATACATTAAAACCTCAGTTCTGAAGAGGAGGGTGGAGTGGAGAGAGGGAATAAGTCGAGAAGAAGGAATATAGGATTCCATATTTTTGAGAATTTTTGAACTGGGATCCCATTTCTCACAGCAGAATACATCCCTTGCTCTGCTACACTACATCCTTGGTGTCCCTATTTCGTTGGTGTCCACTTCTTCTAAAGCCACTGCTGTAGGCTGAATGTTTGTGCCCCCCAACCCCCGCTCATATATTGAAGCTCTAGCCCTCAGTGTGGAGGTATTTGGAACCTTAGGAAGTAGTTGGGTCATGAGGGTGGAGTCCTCATAAATGGGATTAGTGCCCTTGTAGGAGGAGACATGAGAGAGATGATATCTCTCTGTCACCTGACAGCAAATCAGGAAGAGGATTCTCACCAGGCACCAAATCTACTGGCATCTTAGTCTTGGACCTCTCAGCATCCAAGACTGTGAGAAATAAATGTCTCTGTTTAAGCCACCCAGTCTATGGTATTTTTCTATAGCAGCTCAAGCAGACTAAGGCAGCTCTCAGTCCCCGAGGTTTCAGTTCCTCATCAAATATGCTACATTTCATTGCATCTCTGGGGCTACCCTCTCTTTCCCATCAACAGGCCCAGTGGAGAATGGTCCACAATTATCTAGATATTGGGAGTCTCCTACCTTATAATAATGGGGACTTTTGTTCTTACTTTATTTTTTCCTGAGTTCTTGAGGATATTTGTGAAAATAAGCCTAGAGGGGAGGAAAGAGGGATTAGTGATGAGGTGCTTATGTGAAGGGGAGTAGAAGAAGCTTAAAGTATATAAAGAGCAAAGAAGTAGACTTCAGTGCCAGCTGGGCAGTCCTCTTTTTTTATTATATTTTCTAGGTCTACTGTGGAAAGCAATGTATGAGTGAGTGTGTGTGTGTGTGTGTGTGTGTGTGTGTGTGTGTGTGTGTGTGTGTGTGAGTCAGTCACTCACTCACAGTATGAAATCTATTAGTAGAACTTGCTGAGATAGTTGAAGACCCCCTGAGAGGTTTCCTGTTTCAGAGTTTTATGTGTTAAAGTGTTGATATTTAGTGGTGGTGATTCTCCTGGTGTGGTTAAGTGATATCTGTGGCATGGAGAGCAAAAATCTGTGCTGTATCCCTTTTTAGCTGATAGGCTTGTCAGCACCATGTGCACCACAGTCTCCAAATAATGGACAGATAAACATTCTTCTATAGACTGAGAAGCAAAGTTCTGGAAATAATTTAGTAGGTGTCACAAAACATCTTCTCCATTAGTTTAAAGTTAAACATTATGGTAAGACTTTAAGCATGTAAATAAATGTCAAGTGCTTGACTCACTGGTCTCTTATGCTGATTCAATATTTTATGAAGGTTTATACTTGTACATGACTTTGTTCATTATTTCCCCAGTATTTTCCTTTAAGAGAAGACTTCACCACAGATAAAACACTGGGGTATTGAGTTGTTGTTGTTTGTCACTCAGTCTTGTCTGACTCTTTGCAACACCATAAACTGTAGCCAGCCAGGCTCCTCTGTTCATGGACTTCTCTAGGCAAGAATACTGGAGTGGGTTCAGTTCAATTGAGTCACACAGTCATATCTGACCCTTTACGACCCCATGGACTGCAGCATGCCAAGCTTCCCCGTCCATCACCAACTCCTGGAGCTTGCTCAAACTCATGTCCATTGAGTCGGTGATACCATCCAACCATCTCATCCTCTGTCATCCCCTTCTCCTCCTGCCTTCAATCTTTCCCAGCATCAGGGTCTTTTCAGATGAGTCAGTTCTTCACATAAGGTGGCCAAAGTATTGGAGTTTCAGCTTCAGCATCAGTCCTTTCAATTAATATTCAGGACTGATTTCCTCTAGGATGGACTGGTTGGATATCCTTTCAGTCCAAGGGACTCTCAAGAGTCTACTCCAACACCACAGTTCAAAAGCATCAGTTCTTCGGTGCTCAGCTTTCTTTATGGTCCAACTCTCACATCCGTACATGACTCCTGGAAAAAACATAGCTTTGACTATACGAACCTTTGTTGGCACAGTAATGTCTCTGCTTTTTAATATGCTGTCTAGGTTGGTCAGAGCCTTTCTTCCAAGGAGCAAGCCTCTTTTAATTTCATGGCTGTAGTCACCATCTGCAGTGATTTTGGAGCCCCCAAAAATAAAGTCTGTCACTGTTTCCCCATCTATTTGCCATGAAGTGATGGGGCCAGATGCCATGATCTTAGTATTTCCAAGAATACTGGATTGGGTAGCCGTTCCCTTCTCCAGGGCATCTTCCTGACCCAGTAATTGAACCTGCATATCCTTCATTGGCAGGCAGGTTCTTCACCGCTGAGCCACTGGGGAAGCCTGGGGTATTGAGTATCTGTTACTTAAGTCAAGCCGAAAGGTGAGCTGAGAGTAGTGGGTCTGGCAGTGATCACGGTTCTATCATGGATTTTAAATCAGAGCTTGTTTGCAAAGAAGTCAGTCCACTGTATAGACTGACTAGAATTGGAGAATAGAGTGTAGACTGCAGCAGACAAATCAGAGGTTGAGGATCAAGCAATTAAAATGTATCAACTGTGTTGTATGTATCTCAGGCTGGGAAAAAAATAAGATATCTTTCCAGCCATGCAATTGTCCCATTTCTTCATTTTGGTAAATATCTCTTAAATAATTTCTAATATATTAATACAGGTACTATCAGGGATACAAAAGGAAGTTAAGAAATGACCTTTTCTGGAGGTCACCAAAACAGCAACATTGGAGATCCCAACCTTTTCCCCCTCAATGAAGATCAGCAATTAGATAGCTATCCATGAGCAAAAACAGCCTTGGGAGTGCTCTGGACTCCACTTAAGAGATTTTGCCAACACAATGGATCAAAACCCTGAGAATAACCATGCAAGGAGAGAAGGTGACAGCTTCATTTTGTTTGCATCAGCCCCACCCCCTGCTCCAACCTCAAGTCAGTACTGATCAGCTCCAAAATGGAACTTCTCAGCTACAAAGAGCTCCTCTCGCTGGGAGAGGAACACTGAGAGGAGCCATGAGCTTTCCCAGCCTTTTGAGGCTCCGAACTAAGGTCCTGATTTGGTTTCACCTTAACCAGGCTGCGAAGCTGAGACGTTACAGAGATGCAGGAGCAGGGAAGAACACCTGGGCTACCAAGAGCACCCATGTAGCAAGAGCAGTTGCGTTCCCTGTTCTGCAGGCAAACCAAGCAAATTTTGTCTCCAAAGCAACTAAAAGGCCAGTACAACCTCCTTGGAGCCCCTGCCATTTTCACCAGCTTGCACTCCTTGGGTATCCATGGTCACTAATGCCAACTCACTCCCACGTCTGCCAGAACTCAGGAACGATAGCCAGCTCAGCCGTCCATGGCTGCCTGAACACAGGACACTAGTCTAGACCCCTGCAGCTGTCCCCACTGCCATGCACATGCTCAGGGGTGAGCTCCAGCTGTGCACAGGCATGGAACCAGTCTCCGCTGCTGCACGCACGCCAGGGGAGACTGTGCAGCCATGGAAGGCCCATCCACAGCGGAGCCTCTGCGTGTGGCTTGGATTAGACCCTGTCTTCTGTCACTGGCCTGCACCACTGTGCTCACCTACCGCCAGCCTCTCCAGCTGTGTGTGTGCCTTCCCCCAGCCTGCCCCCTGTCATCACATGCCCATGGCAGTGTGCATGCCAAAGGAGAGATTATGCGGCTACAGGAGAGCAGGCTGACAGTCGGGGCTCCAAGAGCTGCCAGTGAGCCTGTGGTGGGTCACAGTCCTTCCTGCCTGCCCTGGCCCGCGCCACTCTGTAGTTGTATACAGCCAGCCCCTACCACTACATAGGCACCTGCAACTGGCCCCCACTGCCGAGTGTGTTCACACCGCTGGCTCCTGCCACCACTGCTGCCTGCCCTGGTCTCTAGCAGGTGGACCTGAGGGTGCCACTGAGGATCCCAGCGGCCCTTGCAACCACTGCTTCCCTCCCTCCCCATCGTGGTATTTACCAAGGACCACACAGTTGTTGATGCTATGAACCACAACAGCCTGAGGGGAAGAGACATCACGCCCCCTGGCCCCCACCCCAAGCCAATGCCCGCCTCCACACTAGTGCCCTGTACCACTAGACTCAGGGTCACAGTGAGCTCCAGTGAGTCCCCAACCTCGAGTGAAAGCCTTCCCTTACTGCGGTTAATCTGCAAAGTCTGGAAGAAATGACTGCCTCCCCAAATGCACAAATACCGTTTCAAGGCTAAAGGAATCATGAAGAATTTACTATATTCCTTTACCAAAGGAATGTAGTAAATCTCCAGTTAACTGGCCCCAAGGAAACGGAGATCCAAGAATTTCTTGACAGCGAATTCACAATAATTGCTCAGAGAGCTGCAGGAGAACACAGAGAAACTTCTTAACAGTGATAGGAAAAACATATGAGATAAAAAGATACAGAAAACATTAAAAAGAACCAAAGATGAATTTTTTGGAGCCAGAGAATACAACTGGACTAAAAAATTCAATAGAAAATCTTAATAGCAGATTTGTCCAAACAGAAGAGAAGAGTACAAGTGAGAAGACAGAGCAACTGAAATTATCAGAGAAGCAAAAAGAATGAAGAGGAATGAAGAAAGCCCATGGGACTGGTGGAATGATATCAAGAGAAAGCGATGTGTGCACACTGGAGTCCCAGAAGGACAAGAAAGGGGAAAGGAGACAGAAAGCTTATTTAAGGACTGAAAACTTCTCAAACCTGGGGATATATTTGGAAGTCTAACTTCATCAAACTAATCGGTACCAAAAAATTTCAATCCAAAACTGACTTTTCCAAGATCCACTAAAATGAAGCTTTCTGAAACAAACACAGAATTTTTAAAGTGGCAAGAGAAAAAGGAGATTCTCAAACCACTAAAGTGGATTTGTAGAGATCAGCACAGATCCTGTGGTCCAGCAAAGAATGGGATGATAAATTCAAAGTGTTGAAGGAAAGAGAATGCCAACCGAGAATACTTTATCCAACAACGAAAATGCTGTCTTTCAGAAATAAAGGTGAAATAAAGACTTTTCCTAACAAATGAAGCCTGAGGAGTTTACCACCACTAAGCTTGCCTTGTAAGAAATGCTGAAAAGAATTCTTTAAGCTGAAATGAAAGGATGCTAAATAATAACATGAAAACATATGAAAATATACAACACACTAGTAAAGTTAATCATACGGTCAGATTCAGACTTGGTAACAAATAGTGCTGAAATATGGTTGTCTGTTAACTACTTAACTGTAGTATAAAAGTTAAAGACAAAATGCTAAAAACAGCTGTATTACAATAATTTGTTAAAGGATACACAATTTCAATAAAATATGTAAATTGTGACATCAGAAATATTAAAAAGGTGTAAAAGGGTAGTTTTTGTGTGTGCAAAGTTAAATTATCAGTGTAAAAAGTGCATTATGTTTAGTGTTTTATGTAAGCCTCACAGTAACCGCAAAGCAAACACCTACAATAGATTCACAAATAATATAGACCGGGAACAAAAGGATAGCATTATGGAAAGTAGGAAAAGCTATAGTAATCAAAATAATATGGTCCTGGCATAAAAGCAAAGAGACCAATGGAACACACTGGAGAGTTCAGAAGTAACCCTGACGTGCGTAGTCAGCGAGTGTTTGACAGAGGAACCCGGCAGACTCAATGGGGAAAGGATAGTTCTCTCCATAAACAGTGCTGAGAAAACGAAATACGCACTCAACAAGGGAATTGGACACCTGCTTTACACCACTCACAAAAATCAACTCAAAACGGATTAAAGACTTAAACATAAGAACTGAACATGTAAAATTTCAGGGTGAAAACATGGAGCTAAATCTCCTTAATATTAGTCTTGGCAGCAACTTTTTTCGATACTGCACCAAAAGTAGAGGCAACAAAAGTAACAATTAATCACCAGAACTATATCAGACTAAAAAGCCTCTCACAGCGAAAAAAAGAAAGAAAAAGAAAAGAAAACACGTGAAATAAAGAGGCAACCTATGGAATGAGAGAAATGCTTTCGAGTTGAAATCGTTTATCTGATGAGGAGTTAATATTCAAAATATATTAAGAATTAATACAATTCAGTATCAAAAAAATAATCAATCTGATTAAAAAATGGCCAGAGGCACTGACTAGACATTTGTCTAAAGAAGACATACAAATAGACAATAGGTATATGAAAATGTGATGGACATCACTAAATATCAGGAAAGTGATGCAAGTCAAAACCACGAGATATCACCTGCTACCTGCCATGATGACTGTTACCAACAAGGCAAAAGACAGCAAGTGTTAGCAAAACTGGAGAAAAGGGAACCTGGGCATTCAGGGAACTGTTGGTGGGATGTAGGTTAGTGCAGCCACTATAGAAGAGTGTTGAGGCTTCTGAGTATTAAAACTATATCCACCACATGATCCAGCAAGTCCACTTCCAGGTATGGTCAAAGCCATTGGAATCAGGACCTTGATGAGATACATGCACTTTGTATAGGTACATGTATATCTATCAGCCAGTCTATCATGGAACTACTATCCAGCCATGAGAAAGGAAGGAAATTCTGTCATTTATAACAACGCAGATGGACTTTGAAGACATTATGTTAAGTGAAATAAGTCAAACAGAGAAAAACATATTCGGTATTGTATCTGTTACACAGAAATCTGAAATAATAACTGAAGTCATAGAGAGAGGGAGTAGAGTTGTGGTTACCAAGGGCTGGGTGTTGGCAGAAGTGGGGACATGTTGATTAAAGGGCACACAATGCCAGTTATAAAGTGAATGATTTCTGGGAATCTAATGTATAACATGATGATTATATTTATTGATACATTATTATATACTTAAAAATGCTAAAAGAGTAGATCTGAATGTTATTACTACACACACACAGACACACACATCCTAATTACATGACATGACATGATTAGATGTGCCATGTCACATCTAATCATGTCACATAACTCATGCTATGGTGGTAATCATTTTCCTATATATAAGTGTATCATATCAACAGGTTGTGAGCCTGTTCAGCCTTTTACAATGTTACATGTCAGTGATATCTCTGTAATGCTTGAAAAAAAGAAATGACCTTTCCCTATAAAGCTTCCCTGGTGGCTCAAACGGTAACGTGTCTTTCTGCAATGTGGGAGACCTGGGTTCGATCCCTGGGTTGGGAAGATCCCCTGGAGAAGGAAATGGCAACCCACTCCAGTACTCTTGCCTGGAAAATCCCATGGACAGAGGACCCTGGTTGGCTACAGTCCATGGGGTCGCAAAGAGTTGGACATGACTGAGTGACTTCACTTTCACTTTTGCTTATAAATACATTATGATTTAGTTGTGTATAGAATAAAGCTAGCATATATTCAGTTCAGTTCAGTTCAGTCAGTTGTGTCTGACTCTTTGCATCTCCATGGACTGCAGCATGCTAGGCCTCCCTGTCCTTCACCAATTCCCGGAGTTTACTGAAACTCATGTCCATTGAGTCAATGATACCATCCAACCATCTCATCCTCTGTTGTCCCCTGCTCCTCCTGCCTTCAATCTTTCCCAGCATCAGGGTCTTTTCCAATGAGTCAGCTCTTTGCATCAGGTGGCCAAAGTATTGAAGCTTCAGCTTCAACATCAGTCCTTCCAATGAATATTCAGGACTGATTTCCTCTAGGATGGACTGGTTGGATCTCCTTGTAGTCCAAGGGACTCTCAAGTCTTCTCCAACACTACTGTTCAAAAGCATCAATTCTTTGGCGCTCAGCTTAGTCCAACTCTCACATCCATACATGACCACTGGAAAAACCATAGCCTTGACTAGATGGACCTTTGTTGGCAAAGTAATGTCTCTGCTTTTTAATATGCTGTCTAGATTGGTCCTAACTTTCCTTCCAAGGAGTAAGTGTCTTTTTATTTCGTGGCTGCAGTCACTATCTGCATTGATTTTGGAGCCCCAAAAAATAAAGTCTGCCACTGTTTCCACTGTTTCTCCATCTATTTGCCATGGAGTAATTGGGACCAGATGCCATGATCTTTGTTTTCTGAATGTTGAGCTTTAAACCAACTTTTTCACTCTCCTCTGTCACTTTCATCAAGAGGCTCTTTAGTTCTTCACTTTCTGCCATAAGGGTAGTGCCATCTGCATATCTGAGGTTATTGATATTTCTCCCAGCAATCTTGATTCCAGCTTGTGCTTCCTCCAGCCCAGCATTTCTCATGATGTACTCTGCATATAAGTTAAATAAGCAGGGTGACAATATACAGCCTTGACGTACTCCTTTTCCTATTTGGAACCAGTCTGTTGTTCCATATAT
The DNA here is from genome assembly GCA_024291935.2 of Okapia johnstoni. Lineage (NCBI taxonomy): Eukaryota > Metazoa > Chordata > Mammalia > Artiodactyla > Giraffidae > Okapia > Okapia johnstoni. The sequence goes on from CM044327.1 coordinate 27,013,876, forward strand.
ACTATGTGATAAATTGTAAGTGGTATATATAAAGATATGCATTTAGTCGACTATGTATTGGAGAAGGATGGAGGTGGAGAAGAAAAAAATTAATTGTAAAATAAAAATTGTTCAGAGTCAGGAATTTGGCAAATGTTAAGCTAAATAAAATCAACCAGGTGGGCTTATGGAGTATCTCAGGGAAGGTCCCAGTGTGGACGGTGGAATGTGTGTGTATCTGGTTTCCTGAAGAGGCTGATTCACATGACACAAGTCTTCGCAGCTTTCCAGAAGCAGCACCAGTCAACATTTAGTCACTTTTCTTAGGTTCTGTTAGGAACTGATCTACTTCATGTACAGTGTAACTCAAGTTATAAAACTTTAAACAGGATACAAATTGTATCCTTTTTTTTCCTTTCATGGAAAGTCATAAAAATATTCCTTGTACTGTTAATGAAATTTCTAACTCCACTGAAATATGCAATATGCCACATTGCCTTCTATGCAAATTTAGTTTTTATACTCATAATAAGAGCACTTACAGTCCACGTTTAAGCAACAGTAATGTGTTACTAAAGCTAAGAAAAGGAAATTAATTATACATAGATCTTACCCGTCTCCCTTAGCCAATTGTATTACATTTAGGCTCCATGACATATGTTCAGCATCTGCAACACTTTTAAACCCTGACCTATTGTTACAGTTAGTGCTTGCTGTATAACAAACTACCTCAAGATGTAGTGACTTAAAACAACAATGCATTATTGTTGCTCACCGTTTTGTGAGTGGCTGTGCTCATGTGGGCTCTTCTTGTCTGAGGTCATTCATGTGGTTGCAGTCAGATGGCAGATGTGTCCCAACTGAAGGCTCATTAGGCTGGATGTCTGTGATAGCTTTTCATTCCCAAGTATTGTGCCTCATCTGGAAGGCCCAGGACAGTTAGGGGTTGACTGGACATTTCTATCTATCCATAGAGCCTCTCCATTTGACTAGCTACTTTGGATTCCCTTATGGCACAAAGGTTTCAGCATAGACTCCTTATGTGGTGGCTGGTTTTCCCTTGAATGCATATTCCAAGAAACCAAGGCAGAAACTATATTCTTAAATGATTCAGTTTCAAAATTGTATTCTAATGCATATAAGTGGAATCTAGAAAAATGGAATAGATGATCTTATTTGCAAAGCAGAAATAGAGACTCAGACATAGGGAACAAACATATGGATACCAAGGCGAGCAAGAGGGTGGAGGGATGAACTGGGAGGTGGGGATTGACACATATACATTATTGACACTGTGTATAAAATAGATACCTAATGAGAACTTACTGTATAGCACAGGGAACTATACTAGATGCTCTGCAGAGTTGTAATAGGTTCTCTGTGGTGACTTAAATGGGAAGGAAATCCAAAAAAAAGGGAATATATATATATATATATATATATATATATATATATATATATATATACATATGGCTGATTCACTTTGCTGTACAGCAGAAACTGACACAGCAGTGTAAAGCAACTATACTCCAATAAACAAAATAAAGATGAAAAATGAAAAACACAAAAGTCAAAAATTAACAAAAAAATCACTGTACACAGAAGGTGATCACTGGAGAATCCATCTTTGAAGACAAATGACCACCTTGCTAATGTATATGTTATGGAAATATGATGATGTCCAGCTTTGATAGACTCTTTGTTGTACCCAAATAGATAGTCAGCAAGTATTACAAAGCCACTTTCAGAAACGTCCCTAGAATAATTGCTGAAAATCTTCTCCAGAGTTTATAACAGTTTAATAAATGATTTCATTAATGATTATTAACTGTCTGCAATGTGCCAGAGGGCTGTGGTGGACACTGATGACTCCTAGATAGGTGGGGTAGACACATGAGGACGTTGGGGCTCAGAAAGCATGAAGGGAAGTAGGATTGTCTTCTTCTAAAGCAGCAGAGTCAGGCACTAGTACAAATGCAGTGGCCCTGGGAACACTTGCTGAGGTAGGAAAGAAGACAGACAGGAGCAAACAGTATATTAGACTGATTTTATAAATAAGATTTAAGATGTCTGTTATAATGTGCTCTGAAGATTGACCTTGGATATTTGAGAGATGGGTCTGTAATGTGTAATTAAAAAAATCCTTTATAGTGTCTCTTAAAATACACCTCAACGTAAAACACATTGAATGAGTATCGTGCTGCATGGCAATGGTTCTTAAATTTTAGAGAAACTCAGCATCAACTGGAGGGGTGGTGAAAACTCGATGCTTGCCCCATCCCCAGAGTTTCTGCTTCAGAAAGTCTTTCCATCTAGTTCTCAGGTCATATGGATGATTCTTTTAAGTGGATCACAGTTAAAAGAGAATCACTGCTGTGTGGTTATCCACATATAGAACAGTGGTTAAAAACATAGATATCAAGTCCTAGAAAAGACACAGCGATGCATCTTAAACATGTTACCTTATCTTTCTGGCTTGATTTATCAGGTTTTATAAGGAAGATACTTAATGGTAGCTACCTCTTTGGATTGTTGTGCATAAGAAATGATGTATAGAAAGAGTTCAATAAATGTTAATCACCCTAATGATTATAATTACAGAAGAGATATAATCCTATTCTCATATATCTTACCCGAGGCGTGTGATTGTGCAATGGTGCACCTGTTTGCTCTGCAGTCATCTTCCAGACTATACAACTGATAACTGTGAGCTTTGTGCCTTTCCTGCCTCCTTCAGAAAAGAATAAATAACAGAACTTTCTGATTATTTGTTTTCTTCCTTATACAGTACATAAAATCCAGTAACTAAGTTTTTAAAAATAATCTACAGACTCACAAATAAATCTTACTGTTTTCAAGTTAAACTCCTCCTGGGATTGGTATTAAAGGAGAATTAGGTTTGCATTAGTTGAGCTTTGCAGGATGCCCAGATAATGCCTCAGCAATCAAAATATAATTATAAAATAGGAGTGTTTCAAATGCAAATATTTTTTCTTTTCAGTGTGAACTATAACAGTCAGGCATGTGGTTGCATTAAGGTGAAGATAACAGATTAAGTTCAAGATCTTATCAAGCTGTGTGGTCAAACAGAGAGCAATAGTCAACAAAAGCAATCCAATAATAAATAAAATGTATTTCCTTGACTAGCAATAAATGTCATAACTCTTGCTTCTCCAGTGAAATGGTCTGCCTTATGAGGCTGCTGGGGGTGCATGGGATGGAAATGTGTCTTCCTGCCCTTGTTTTCATTGTGTTATTACTTCATCCATGGGCTACCACTCCATTCATTTCTGTGCCTCAGTTTACTTATCCAAACTGGATTTACATTTTTCAATGTATTGTTTGTAAAACACTAGTCAGATGCTCAGTAGAGAAAGTTGTCAAAAAACTTCTAGAAGTGTGTTAAGCTCTATCTTCTTCTTCAAGAGTCAAGACCCATTTTAGTACTAGAAAAACTCTGAGAATCCCTATGCTAAAAAAGAAAATCAATTTTTCAGCTATGATAGACCATGGATATTTCATAGCAGCTGAATATCTGAAAGATATAATTCTTTGGTTTCCCCATAGTCAGTTTCCCCCACAGTCAGTTTCCCCCACAGCCAGTCTCTCCCATCAGGAAGCTTCCATAAGCCTCTTATCCTTATCCACCAGAGGGAAGACAGAATGAAAACCACAATCACAGAAAACTAACCAAACTGATCACATGGACCATAGCCTTGTCTAAACTCAGTGAAACTATGAGCCATGCTGTGTAGGGCCACCCGAGATGGATAGGTCATGGTGGAGAGTTCTGACAAAACGTGGTCCACTGGAGAAGGAAATGGCAAACCACTTTAGTATTCTTGCCATTAGGACCCTATGAACAGTTTGAAAAGGCAAAATGATATGACATTGAAAGATGAACTCCCCAGGTTGGTAAGCACCCAATACTGGAGATACTGGGGATCAGTGGAGAAATAACTCCAGAAAAAATGAAGAGATGGAGCCAAAGCAAAAACAATGCCCAGTTGTGGATGAGACTGGTGATGGAAGTAAGGTACAATGCCATAAAGAGCAATATTGCATAGGAACCTGGAATGTTAGGTCCATGAATCAAGGTAAATTGGAAGTGGTCAACAGGAGATGGCAAGAGTGAACGTAGACATTTTAATAATGAATGAAGTAAAAGGACTGGAATGGGTGAATTTAATTCAGATGACCATTATCTACTACAGTGGGTAAGAATTCCTTAGAAGAAATGGAGTAGCCCTCACAGTCAACAAAAGAGTACAAAATGCAGTACTTCAGTGCAGTCTCAAAAATGGCAGAATGATCTCTTTGTTTCCAAGGCAAACCATTCAGTATCACAGTAATACAAGTCTGTGCCCCAAGCACTAATGCTGAAGAAGATGAAATTGAACAGTTCTATGAAGCCCTACAAGAACTTCTAGAACTAATACCAAAAAAAGATGTCCTTTTCATCATAGGGGACTGGAATGCAAAAGTAGGAAATCAAGTAATACCTGGAGTAACAGGCAAGTTTGGCCTTGGGGTACAAAATGAAGCAGGGCAAAGGCTAACAGAATTTTGCCAAAAGAATGCACTGGTCATAGCAAACACCCTCTTCCAACAACACAAGAGATGAATCTACACCTGGACATCACCAGATGGTCAATACCAAAATCAAATTGATAGTATTCTTTGCAGCCAAAGATGGAGAAGCTCTATACAGTCAGCAAAAACAAGACTGGGAACTGACTGTGGCTCAGATCAAGAACACCTTATTGCCAAATTCAGACTTAAACTGAAGAAAGTAGGGAAAACCACTAAACTATTCAGGTATGACCTAAATCAAATTCCTTATGATTATACAGTGGAAGTGACAAATAGATTCAAGGGATTTGATCTGATAGAGTGCCTGAAGAACTATGGAAGGAGTTTCATGGCATTGTACAGGAGGCAGTTATCAAGACCATCCCTAAGAAAAAGGAATGAAGAAAGGCAAAATGGTTGTCTGATGAGGCCTTACAAATAGCTGAGAAAAGAAGAGAAGCAAAAGGCAAAGGAGAAAAGGAAAGATGTACCCATCTGAATGCAGAGTTGAAAAGAATAGCAAGGAGAGATAAGAAAGTCTTCCTCAGTGATCAATGCAAAGAAACAGAGGAAAACAATAGAATGGGAAAGTCTAGAGATCTCTTCAAGAAAATTAGAGACACCAAGGGATCACTTCATGCAAGGATGGGCACAATAAACGCCAGAAATGGTATGGACCTAACAGAAGCAGAAGATAATAAGAAGAGGTGGCAAGAATACCCAGAAAAACTATACAGAAAAGATCTTCATGACCCAGTTAACCACGATGGTGTGATCACTCACCTAGAGCCAGAGATCCTGAAATGCAAAGTCAAGTGGGCCTTAGGAACCATCACTATGAACAAAGCTAGTGGAGGTGATGGAATTCCAGTTGAGCTATTTCAAATCTTAAAAGATGATGCTATTAAAGTACTGCCCACTATATGCCAGCAAATTTGGAAAACTCAACAGTGGCCACAGGACTGGAAAAGGTCAGTTTTCATTCTAATTCCAAATAAAGGCAATGCCAAAGAATGTTCAAACTACCGCACAATTGCACTCATCTCACATGCTAGCAAAGTAATGCTCAAAATTCTCCTAGTCAGGCTTCAACAGTACATGAACTGAGAACTTTCAGATGTTCAAGCTGGATTTAGAAAAGGCAGAGGAACCAGAGATCAAATTGCCAACATCTATTGGATCATCGAAAAAGCAAGAGAGTTCCAGAAAAGACATCTACTTCTACTTTATTGATTATGCCAAAGCGTTTGACTGTGTGGGTCACAACAAACAGTGGAAAATTCTTAGAGGGATGGGAATACCAGGCCACCTTACCTGCCTCTTGAGAAATCTGTATGCAGATCAAGAAGCAACAGTTAGAACTGAACATGGAACAATGGACTGGTTCCAAATTGGGAAAGGAATATGTCAAGGCTGTTATTGTCACCCTGTTTATTTAGCTTACATGCAGAGTACTTCATGGAAAATGCTGGGCTGGATGAAGCACAAGCTGGAGAAAGACTGCCAGGAGAAATATCAATAACCTCAGATATGCAAATGAGACCACCCTTATGGCAGAAAGCAAAGAGGAACAAAAGAGTCTTTTGATGAAAGTGAAAGAGAAGAGTGAAAAAGCTGGCTTACAACTCAACATTCAAAAAACGATACGGTCCCATCGTTTCATGGCAAATAGATGGGGAAACAAAGGAAACAGTGATAGGCTTTCTTTTCTTGAGCTCCAAAATCACTGGAGATGGTGACTGCAGCCTTGAAATTAAAAGATCCTTGCTTCTTGAAAGAAATGCTCTGACAACCTAGACAGCATATGAAAAAGCAGAGACATTACTTTGTCAACAAAGGCCCATTCAGTCAAAGCTATGGTTTTTCTAGTAGTCATGTATGGATGTGAGAGTTGAACTGTAAAGAAAGCTGAGTGTTGAAGAATTGATGCTTTTGAACTGTGGTGTTGGAGAAGAGTCTTAAGAGTCCCTTGGACTGCAAGGAGATCCAACCAGTTAATCCTGAAGGAAATCAGTCCTGAATCTTCATTGGAAGAACTGATGCTGAAGCTGAAACTCCAATACTTTGGCCACCTGATGTGAAGAACTGACCCTTGGAAAAGTCCCTGATGCTGGGAAAGATTGAAGGAAGGAGTAGAAGGGGATGACAGAGGATGAGATGGTTGGATGGCATCACCAACTCAATGGACATGAGTTTGAGCAAGCTCTGGGGATTGGTGATGGACAGGGAAGCTTGGTGTGGTGCAGTGCATGGGGTTGCAAATAATCGTATATGACTGAGCAGCTGTACTGAGCTGACCGATACTTCTTTGGGGTATCCTACGCCAAGCTATTTTGTCTCACACTTAGTGGATAGTAAATTCATAAACTGTCAATCAGTGATGCTTTGTCTAGAAAAACTATTTTTCAGAAATATGTGGAAAAAAGACATTCATAGATAAACAATAACCGGGAGAGTCTGTAGCTACCTGTCCTATAAGAATGTCCTTCACGCTGCAAGGAAATGACACTCGATGTGAAATCAAATACACAAGAAAGAATGAAGAGTAGAGAAATTTAGATTTTGGGTAAATAAAAATTACTCTCACCATACATTTTTGTTTTCTCTTGATTTCTTAGAAATACCCATCAGATTGTTTAAAGCAATGATTATAAAATTATTATGACATTCAGTTGTAGATGCAATACCATGACAATAATAGCACAGAGGGGAATGGGGCTGTATTTTAGAACAATTATATCAGTAAAATCTCAAGTGAATAGTGATATAGTGAGATGAGAACGTGGCGTAAGTGGGGAGATGTTGGCCAGAGGATGCAAATTTGCAGTTATGTGGTGTATAAGTCTAGGGATCTAACATGCAGTAATGTTCAATAGAGTACAGTAAGTCCCCTACATATGAACCTTCAAGTTGAGAACTTTCAAAGGTTCCAAAGCGTGTTCGCATGTCCAGTCACATATAGTCTGGTGACTATTATCACCAGACATGACACCAGTTCATGTCTGGTGGACATTGTCACATGTGTGCATCCTCTACAAGTGGTTGTGCTTTTGTGTACTTTACAGTACTGTGCCGAGGACAGTAGTACTCCACCTCTCCCCCTCCTTGCACCCCTCCAGTCAGCAACACTTCTTGCCTGTTCACTGGATGCCAGCCCCTGTGTGCCAGCTGTTGTGTTCTATGACTGTACTTTTCTAGGTACTGTACTATAAGATTAAAAATGTTTTCTTTATTGTTTGTTTGTTTTTAATGTATTATTTGTGTGAAAAGTACTATAAACCTATTACAGTACAGTACTGCATAGCCAATTGTGTTAGTTGAGTACATAGGCTAACTTTGTTGGACTTATGAATGAATTGGTCTTAAAAACACACTCTCGGAATGGAACCCTTTGGTATGTACGAGACTTATTGTATAATATTACATTGCATCCTGGAAATTTGCTAAAAGAGTAGATCTCAGGTGCCCTCAGGATACACACAAAAGTTGTAACTGTACAAAGGTAGATATATTACTTAGCTTGACTATAGTAATCATCGTCTGATATATATGTAAATATATATATATATGCATACATCATACTGTACACGTTAAACATATGCAATTTTAATTTTTAAAGAAGATGTGTGTTGTGATGTCTAGTGTAAGCCACTTTGAAAGTTAAATTTAAAAATTTAGAATAAAATTTCAACAGTAATTAAATGATTTATGAATAAATATTGGTTTAACACAAAAAGAGGTGGTAAAGAGAAAAAATACATGAAAGAAAAAAAATACATGAAACATACAGAAAACAGGTTGCAAAATGACAAATGTAAATCCAACAATATCAAGAATTATATTAAGTATGAATGCACTAAAGACTTCAATCAAACATATGAATGATCAGTCTAGATAAGAAAAGGCAAGATTTAATGATACTATATGCCTGAATCTGCGACAACATTGTAAATCAACTATACTTGAATAAAAAACATTTAATGATAATTTTCTGTACAATAGACCTAGTTTAGATTCAAAGATACAGACAGGTTGGAATTTTAAGAAAGGAACAAAATGTACCATACAAACAGTAACCAGAAGAGACCTGAAGTGCCTATATTTAATAAATAATAGAAACATTTAATTTAAAAATCTAAGGTAAATAAATAAATGAAAATCTATATTTAGAAAATACTAGAAAGTATTTTTGCAAACATGTGAACATATTATTGAAAATCTAGATATCCTCTTAAAATGTGCAAGGGGACACAGCATATTTTTAAAATTTATATGTGAGGCTGTGGAAGTAAAAATAGTTGAAGCTTGCTCTTTTAAACCATTTTGGCATGGTACTGAAAATAATTTTCATGGAGTTCTGACTTAACCAAAATCATATACTTTTCACAAAGTCAATATTAAAAGCTGTGTTCTCTTTTTCAGTCCTGAATTTCTTGCCTATTTTGAAGAATAACCATAGGAAAATCATTAAGTTCATAAATTCTGGAGCATCATTTAGAAAAGTCTAATTCAAAAAAAAATTCTAATTACAACAACAAAAAATTCTAATTCCAACTCTTGTCTACTGTGTGACCCCTGTAGAAAGTTCTCAACTTCTCTGTGCCTCAATGACTTTATCTGTAAAGTGGGGATAATAAGGGTATATATCTCATAGGAATTTTATGAGTTAATACATGCAGAAGATTTAGAACAATACCTGCTACAAGAAAGTACTCTACAAATGTGAGTTATTTTTATTCAGGGTTTTGGCATGTTCCAGTAAATGTGCTGGAGATAAATCATTATCACAGCTGCCAGCACATTTCCACAACGCTGGCACAGACTTTAGAGCTCCTTACTCAGACGTTGAATCTACATCTGGACCTCAAGCCATTTTAGCAGTCAGCATTGGAGAGATTGAGTTGCAAAGATAGCGGTGAAGGGAAAACCTTGCTAACAAGATAATATGTGCTGAACTCAGCAGGTTTGTGTGTTACTGCTGATGAAGGAGAGACAGTGCAAAATGTGAGACATGGGACCCTCTCAAGAAAGTTGGTTATCATGTGTGGAATTTATTGCTTGCTGGAAGACTAGAAGCAGAACACTGGGTCAGCAGGATGGCCAAGTTGCAACTCGCTGAACCTTAGACATTCATAAAGAACAATTTTCTTTTCTAGCCTTCTGCTCCCCACTTCCCTTCCTGAGCTCCGTGTGCCTGGTTCCCCCTCCCTGAGATACCAGCAACGTTCTCTTACTCAGTGCCTTTGCTCACAAGGGTCAGTTTTTTTCTGGAATATATCCCACCCACTTGGTCCTTTTCCTTTCTCAACTTTGCCACCTGCTTCATTCAACTGAGAACTTATTATGTCCTGAAAACTGGGATGAGCACTGAGGATACAAATTCATACAATTTTAGAATCAAGCGTGAGTGAGGACCCTTATCATACTTTATTATGGTTGTGTACAGTCAGCGTTGGCACAGTTGTCCGGTGAGTGCAGACAGGGTATCTTACCTAGCCTGGGGATGACCAATAGCCACCGCCTGAATGGTTTAATGAATTGTAGTCAAATGTATAGATACAGAGAAGAAACAAAAGCAAGAAGCACATGGATAGGTCAGAGGGGAGATTGTGCTTACTCCTTAAGGCTGAAGAATAGGGCACTTGGTGGGGAAGTGAAGAAGAGGGAAGCCAGGAACATAGAAAATGCTCAGACCAAGAAAGAGCTTGGAATGATGAATGCCTTGCTGAGGACTTGGACTTCACTGTGGCCATCATGGGGAGAGGCCTTCAAGTAGTATTGTGCTTTAGACAGGTTTTCATTTTTCAGAAAGAGAGCACTGACGGAAGTATGAAGACTGGATGGATTTTAAAAAAGTGTGGACAAGAATGGAGTCATCCATCTATTTAGGGGACTATTGAAAAACATCAATAAGGAGAAGATGAGGATCTACACTAAGTCACCGATGGTGAGAAAGAGCAAAAAGATCAATCGGAAAGACTCTTGGAGAGAAATCAATCAGTGTTCCTTCAGATCTAATTGGATATGTGAAGTGAGGTAGAACAGAGATACAGGTGAGGCTCAGATTTTTGATTTTGGTACCTGTGCAGATGGTGGTACCACTTTCCTGAGAGGGTATATAGGAAGTGAGGTAAGGAGGTAAGACTATATTTGAACATATGCACTTTAGATTCAGTTATTTATGTGTTTAAAAATATTTGCAGAGAAGCTGTTTCCTGGGTGCCAAAGGCACCAGACATACAGCAGTGAATAAAACAAACATTAATTCCTGCCCTTATACCTAGAAGGTAACTGTGAACAGCCCAGGAGGTGATTGAATTGGTGCTGGAGCTTAAATGAAAGATTTGGTCTAGAAAAGTCGATCCAAAGGAAAGCAGCTTATAGCTAAGAATTGAAACTATCACTTAAGTTTCTGTACTTTAAAAGAATCTTAGTGCATAAAGAAAAAGATGGTTTAGCAGAAGAATTTATGCAAATGTGGGTCAGAAATATAATCATCAAAAAGACTGATGCCAAAATATGTTGCTTAAGTGGATATAATGGAGAAGGCAATGGCACCCCACTCCAGTACCCTTGCCTGGAAAATCCCATGGACGGAGGAGCCTGGTAGGTAGGCTACAGTCCATGGGGTCGCTAAGAGTCGGACACGACTGAGCGACTTCACTTTCACTTTTCCCATTCATGCACTGGAGAAGGAAATGGCAACCCCCTCCAGTATTCTTGCCTGGAGAATCCCAGGGATGGCAGAGCCTGGTGGGCTGCCATCTATGGGGTTGCACAGAGTTGGACACGACTGAAGCGACTTAGCAGCAGCAGCAGCAACAAGTGGATATAAAGCATTTGAATTCAGGAGGTGATAATGTACCTCTGTACCTAAAGAAGACTCTGTACCACACTCTGAATGGGATGTAGAACATTTACAGAAGAGTGACAGTGAGGAGGAACAATCTCAAGTGATGTCTAATGAGGAATGATTGCATCAAATGGAGATGGTTAGCCTGGAGAAAGTGATCACAATTGTCTCCATAGAGTTAATTCTGTTAGAATTCCAAGGGAGATAACTGATATCAGTGGGAGGACATTATAGGGAGAAAACCAATCATAAGATTTGAAAACTGGCAACTCCCAGGATCTTCAGGGTGAGTCAGCAAGCCAGAGAACTAGAAGAACTGATGGTCTAGTTCCAGTCTGGAGGCCAGTGGGCTCAAAACCCGGGGAGAGCTGATCTTTCAATTTAAGCAAAGGCAAGAAAAATGCTGATGTCCTAGTCTGAAGGCCATCAGACAGAAAAGATATTTCTCTTACTTACAGGAGGATTTCCCATTTTGTTCTATTCAGAACTTCAGCTAATTGGATGTTGTCCACCCATATTAGAAAGGCCATCTGCTTTACTCAGTTTCCCTGTTTAAACCTAATGGAAATACTGAGAACAGTGATAGAACAAATAACTGGACACACCATGACCCAATCAGGACAACACATAACATTAACCATTACAAGTGAGAATTGTTTCTACCTGGGGATTGGCTAACCTCCATCTCAGAGTACACACATGGTCAGGATTTTTAGTCCCACTAAACAAGTGTACTTTTGAATGTTTATTCAAAGCTTAGTTCAAACAAGCTTCACAGTCTTGAAAATTAAAAAAAAAAAAATCACTCCACGCTCATCAGTCCCTCTGTTCTCAAAATTCGAAGCCCAGACAGCTATGCGTTGGTCAAGGTTAGCAGTGGCTCGCTGCCTTTCACGATCACTGTCTAACCCACTTCAACAAAAGGCAAGTTGTCCTCTCATCAGTTCAGAATTCTATTTGCCGTTTTTACCTTTCCTATTGTTTCTTCTCAAGGACCAGACTCTGCAAACTTAAGAGAAAGGAGAATGAGAGCACTTCAAATGTATTTTTAATTAAAGGACTTTTATCTGATCCAACGCGCTGTAAAACTCCAAACTCTGACAGTGCCCTAGTTCCCATTTAATCTTCATTTCTCCGTTTCTTGTCAGCTGTGTGTGCAGATGCTAAAATCGTGTTTGTTTATCATGGGACTGGGAAGATTTATGGTTGGGTGCCTGTTGGGCTGCCTTCCCTGCTCTCTTGGCATGGCTCCTGAGCTTCACAGCACGGGGGACTCTTAAACACGCTTAATGGGGGAGTTGGTCCCACATGTTCCCTGTAGTTCTCATCTGGCAATTTTTCAGCTTATGCTTTGGTTGATGTTAAGGTAATTACGAAGTTATTATTTGTCATTTCCATTATCTTTGGGGTCAGAAAGACATCTGTTGAAAGTTAGCATCATCTGTCATTACACCAGCCGGTGGTCAGCACCTGAGTGAACATAAAAAATGAGGGAAGGAAATTGGTGCAGCCTCTGTGGAGAACAGAGTGGAGGTTCCTTAAAAAAATGTGACACTATGATCCTGCAATTCCACTTCCGGGCATATATCTGGAGAAGATTCTAGTTTGAAAAGATACATGCATATCAGGGTTTGTGGCAGCACTATTGACAATAGCCAAGACATGGAAGCAACCCAAGTGTCCACTGACAAATGAATGGGTAAAGAAGATGTGGTACATGTATACAGTGGAATATTACTCAGCCATAAAAATAAATGAAATAATGCCATTTACAGCAACATAGATGGGCCCAAAGATTATCATACTAAGTGAAATAGGTCAGACAAAGAATGACAAATACCATGTGGTATCACTTATATGTGGGATCTTAAAAAAATGCAAATGAGCTTATTTACAAAACGGAAATGGATTTACAGACACAGACAACAAACTTATGGCTTACCAAAGTAGATAGCTAGAGGTGAGAGAGGTTCCCCCCCGCCCAGTGGCCAGTGGTAATAGAAGTGTGGCAAACCCATAAAAAAATGAGGGAAGGAGCTGGGTGTCTGTGCAGGATAGCTGTGTGTGTGTGTGCACATGCATGTGCACAAGTATTCACACATACAAAAAAACCCGACCTCACTGTGAAGTTTCACGATGCCTGTGCCTCCTTGCAGCACCTGCAGTGATGAACTGGAAGGGAACATGAGATGCTGTTATTCAGGGTAGTCCCAGGGTTTTCAATATGCTAAAGTGGAGAAAAGTAATGGAGTCAAATGAACTATTCAGAGTCCTTTCTCCTGGGCTATTTTATCCCCTAACATGCTGCACATAATTTTCTTGGCAAAATCAAAATGAGATGCTGTATTACCTGCCCAGTGAAGAAAATTGACACAGTGATCTGGCATTTTGAGCCCACTGATACTTTAATGTTTATAAATCCAAAGTCCTAGGTTGATTTTTCAGTTCAGAGTGAGAAAACTTCTTTAGAAAAGTGTCAGATGGGAATATTTTAGACTTTTGGGGTCATGTGATCTCTATCTCCTAGACTCATCACTGGAGTTATATCTGACTCTTTGCAACCCTGTGGACTGTAGCCCACCAGTCTCCTCTGTCCATGGAATTCTCCAAGCAAGAATACTGGAATGGGTTACCACTTCCTCCTCCAGGGGATCTTCCCGACCCAGGGATTGAACCCGAGTCTCTCATGTCTCCTGTATTGGCAGGCGAGTTCTTTTACCACTAGTGCCACCTGGGAAGCCCTTGATAAGTTTAGGGGATCTTACTCTCTTCTTATATAGGGTTTCCCAGGTGGCATAGTTGTAAAGAATCCACCTGCCAATGCAGGAGACACAAGAGACATAGGTTTCATCTTGTGTCAGGAAGATCCCCTGGAGGAGGAAATGGCAACCTGCTCCAGTATTGCTACCTGGAAAATCCCATGGACAATGGAACCAGGCAGGCTCCAGTCCATAGAGTCTCAAAGAGTATGCGACACACACACACACACACACACACACACACACACACACACACACACTCTCTCTCTCTCCTTTTATGCAGTTGTTCTACCAAAGAAGTTCTTAAAAAGAATAGGAAAACAGAACCAATTTGAACTTTCATAAGGAAATTAAACTAAAATCAAAGATGGTTACTTGGATGTTTTAAAGTATGGAGAAGAATGAAGAAAAGTGTTAAAGTTTGCCAAAATTCAAGAATAAATTAAGTAAGGCCCACTTTTAGTATATGGGTTTTTGTTTCCCCACTGAGAAATTTTCTCTTCCTCTAAGGATAGAGAGCAGGGAGTTTGAGAGACTTATGGTAAGATGCAGCGTTCATCACTCAAACACCAGCCTGCATGTACATCAACTCCAACCAGGTTTTTCAGGTATATGGTTGAAGGTTTATGCAGACTAGCTGGAAGAGTTCCTTTCATGTGCTGATATATATCTGCTACTTTCTAAACACAGCTACTTACTATGAAGGTTGTGGAGAGACTAAAAATGGTTGTGAAAGTACCAAAATCACTGTGGATGGTGACTGAAGCCATGAAATTAAAAGACGCTTGCTACTTGGAAGAAAAGCTATGACAAACCTAATCAGAGTTTTAAAAAGCAGAGATATCACTTTGCCGACAAAGGTCCATCTTGTCAAAGCTGTGGTTTTTCCAGTAGTCATGTTCAGATGTGAGAATTGGACTATAAAGAAAGCTGAGCACCGAAGAATTGATGCTTTTGAACTGTGGTGTTGGAGAAGACTCTTGAGAGTCCCTTGGACTGTAGGAGATCCAAGCAGTCCATCCTAAAGGAAATCATTTCTGAATATTCACTGAAAGGACTGATGCTGAAGGTGAAGCTCCAATACTTTGGCTACCTGATGTGAAGAGCCAGCTCATTGGAAAAGACCCTGATGCTGGGAAAGATTCAGTACAGGAGGAGAAGGCCACAGCAGAGGGTGAGATAGTTGGATGGCATCACCAACTCAATGGACATGAGTTTGAGCAAACTATGGGAGATGGTGAAGGACAGAGAACCCTGGCATGCTGCAGTCCATGGGGTCACAAGGAGTCAGACATGACTGAGCAACTGCACAACAACAACTTCATATTAGGAGAAAAATGATACTCGAGTGGTTTAGGCCTTCCTCACTCTGATCAAGATGATCAACAAGTGTAAACATTCAAAAAAATGGTACCTCAGAGCTGTTCTCACTACTTCTTCCCTTATGAGTTAAACAGGGAAGAAGTCTTCATGGAGTCATGGGCAAAGTTGTTAGTTTACAGAATTAAGGTTTGTTCAGTTCAGTTCAGTTCAGTCACTCAGTTGTGTCCAACTCTTTGCGACCCCATGAATCACAGCACACCAGGCCTCCCTGTCCATCACCAACTCCCGGAGTTTACCCAAACTCATGTCCATCGAGTCGGTGATGCCATCCAGCCATCTCATCCTCTGTCGTCCCCTTCTCCTCCTGCCCACAATCCTTCCCAGCATCAGGATCTTTTCCAATGAATCAATTCTTTGCATGAGGTGGCCAAAATATTGGAGTTTCAGCTTCAATATCAGTCCTTCCAATGAACACCCAGGACTGATCTCCTTTAGGATGGACTGGTTGGATCTTCTTGCAGTCCAAGGGACCTCAAGATTCTTCTCTAACACCACAGTTCAAAAGCATCAATTCTTCGGTACTCAGCTTTCTTCACAGTCCAACTCTCACATCCATACATAACTACTGGAAGTACCATAGCCTTGACTAGACAGACCTTTGGTTGGCAAAGTAATGTCTCGGCTTTTTAATATGCTATCTAGGTTGGTCATAACTTTCCTTCCAAGGAGTAAGCATCTTTTAATTTTATGGCTGCAATCACCATCTGCAGTGATTTTGGAGCCCCCCAAAATAAAGTCTGACACTATTTTCACTGTTTCCCCATCTATTTCCCATGAAGTGATGGGACCAGATGCCATGATCTTAGTTTTCTGAATGTTGAGCTTTAAGCCAACTTTTTCACTCTTCTCTTTCACTTTCATCAAGAGGCTGTTTAGTTCCTCTTCACTTTCTGCCATAAGAATGGTGTCATCTGCATATCCGAGGTTATTGATATTTCTCCCGGCAATCTTGATTCCAGCTTGTGCTTCCTCCAGCCCAGCGTTTCTCATGATGTACTCTGCATATAAGTTAAATAAGCAGGGTGACAATATACAGCCTTTACGTACTCCTTTTCCTATTTGGAACCAGTCTGTTCCATGTCCAGTTCTAACTGTTGCTTCCTGACTTGCATACAAGTTTCTCAAGAGACAGGTCAGGTGGTCTGGTATTCCCGTCTCTTTCAGGATTTTCCACAGTTTATTGTGATCACACAGTTAAAGGCTTTGGCATAGTCAATAAAGCAGAAATAGATAGTTGTTAGTAAATCATGACTTACTAGTTACACGTTGTTAGTAACTAACGACTTGCTAGTTACAAGTCGTTATTAACTAAGTTAGTTAAAACTTGTTAGTTTACAAATATTTAATGATTATTAAAAAGCTTTTCTAACACAGAAGTTGCATTATTGACCCATTTCAGTGTAAATACTTTATTTGAAACAATTATCAGTGAAAACTCCTAAAGCCCATTAGTTTATGGATTGACTATTAATTTGCTAAATAATGATTATTTTCTTAATGCCTATTGTGTACACTGCGTTGTCCTAGGAGCTGTAGAGGTCCTCAGTAAAATTTATGTTAGGATACCATTTTATCAATAGGATCTGGGGCTTATTGATCTTTGCATCTCCCATAATGGTGGGACAGTCTTAATAGATAACTAGCAGTAGTTATCAGCATTACTGTTTATTGAATGCATGGAATCTACTGGGAACACATCATGTATAGATAAAAAATAAATACACCCAAGGCACTAATATTAAAATGATCTACAGACTTTGAAAATATAAATTGGGCTATATGAGGTATGGTGTATAATAAGATAACAGGAGCTGTGTGCTATGATGTGCTCTGGTACCAAAGAACATGGTCAGAGTTTTTGATAATGCTTTATGTACTAAATTGTGTACCTCACAAAGACCATAGGAAAAAATTTGCTACATATTTCGCCTAAAAGGAACAATACACAGTACTCTTTAAAAATTTTATAACAGATTTCAAATGTCCAGCCTAAAGGGCCATTTTTGCCCTTCATAGGTCTGTGCACAAGTATACACACTCTGGATTTGCGTGGCTTTAAGGGCACATGTCTAAAAGGGGTGTGACAAACTAGTGGAGGTCTTGAAGTGATAAGCTGTGTGCACAGATATATCACACAGTGGATTTTCTGAGCATAAAAGATGCAACTGATACTCTGCGTGTAATGTAAACCTTACTCTTCTTGGGGAAATGACCCTTCGTTTACCCCTTTGTCATTATTAAGATAACTGTTTTCCTTGCTTTCATTTTCTTTTTCATGGAAGGCTTCAAAAGCCCACGTAAATAAAGATGTGTGTAACTGCAGGTCACTTGGAATGTCTAGACCACAGGAAGCCAGGTCATGTTCTTTCATTTATATCCTCATGAAGGCTGCATGTCCTGAAATATGAGAGGACAGGCAGAGTTGTGTCAGTGGCAAGATTAGTGACTCAGGCATGAAGATACTGGTGTTCCGGTGTTAGTTTTGCAGCTAGTCATCTTTGGACATTGAGAAAATCCCTTAAATTTTCTGAGCTTCAGTTATGTAATTGAGAAAATTAAATTTTTGCTAGTCTCATATCGCGGTTTCTAATACCAATCTCCAGTGAAAGGAGCCAGTGCTACTTAGAAAAACTTTGATATCAGGACTGAGGTAGGAAATAGTGCCAGAAAGTCAGAAAGACCTAAAAATGTGATATGCCACAGAAGTTAACTGGGAGCACTCCCAATGACCAAGACTAGAGCAATCAGAGCCACAAAATATATTATATGATATAGGAATATAACTCAGAGCACAACCAAAAGGATATACTGTCCATAAATTTGTATTATATAAATGAATAACTGAATAAATAAATTGGGAATAAAAGACAAATCATGCATATAGAAGAATTCTAAATGATTTGTATGAATTCTCCCCCCTCGAGGAGGTGGGACCTAACTCCTCACCCCTTAAATGCAGGATACACTTTGTAACTTGCTTCCAAAGATTACACTATGAAAAGTGGAACATAAACGTAACTTTTGAGTGAAGAAACCTTCCAGACACTACTAGTTATGATCAAGGTTAAGATTATCATGGATGAGTCATGTTGGTACCAACATCAAGTCATGTTGGTACCCTTGATATGATGTGATGTGAGGGCACTTGACCTTGTTGTCTTCCAAACCTCCACCTCAGCTTGATCTTGAGAAGAACCTAAATTGAGAGACATACTGCAAAACACCTTAGCCAGTATTCCTCAAAACTATCAGGGTCATGAAAAAGGAGAAAGTATCATAATCAAGAAGAGCATGAGGCAACATAAGTAAAGATGATATGATATATTAGGTGGGATCTTGGAACAGAAAAAGAAGGTGAGAGAAACATTAATCCAATTCAAATAAAAAATGGAAGTTAGTGAAGAAATGAGTATTGGTTCATTATTTGCGAAAATGGACTATAGTAAGATGTTAACAATAGGGTAAGGTAAGTGCAGGATATAGGGGAACTCTGTAGACTATTATTGAATCTTTTCTGTAAATATAACACTATCGAAAATAAAACACCTGTTAACATGGGAAAATGATATGGTTGGATTTGGTGCTATGTAGCAGTTTTTTTTTTGTTGTTGTTGTTCTATGACTTTAATACCTGGGGGTTGAAGTATTATTTCTTTTGTGAGTTTGGGCCAGAAGAAACCTGCTTATAGTAGCCTAGTTCATTATAGAGGGTACTGAGCCCTCCTTATGTCCCTTTCCACCCACACTTAACTTTCCTAGCTCCCAACACAGAATTCTCAATACATGTTGATAACATGGAAAAAGAAGATTATGAATTTCTCTTCCCTGATAAACAAGTAGAAAGAAATCCTCAACCAGGAATGAAAACCAGTTTTTTTTTTTTTAAGTAGTCTTTTAATTCATAAGAAATCCAAAAACAAGTGCAAGTTTTAAAATGGATATGCATACACCCAGGGAGATCCAACCAGTCCATCCTAACGGAGATCAGTCCTGAATGTTCATTGGAAGGACTGATGTTGAAGCTGAAACTCCAGTATTTTGGCCACCTGATGTGAAGAGCTGACTCACTTGAAAAGACCCTGATGCTGGGAAAGATTGAGGGCAGGAGGAGAAGGGGACGACAGAGGATGAGATGGTTGGATGGCATCACCGACTTGATGGACATGAGTTTGGGTAAACTCCGGGAGTTGGTGATGGACAGGGAGGCCTGGTGTGCTGCAGTCCATGGGGTCGCAGAGTCAGACATGACTGAGTGACTGACTGAACTGAACTGATATTATTAAAGTCATCGCCACCTGGTTGGCAAAAGGCAAAATCTCAGAGCAGCAACCATATTTGGCAGACCTGTCAGAGAAATTGAAATATTATGTCCAGTGAAGCAGGTGCTTGATTTAACTATAAGATGAGAGCAAGAAAGGAGGAAAAAGGGAAGCATTTCCCAACTGATTTTGAAAGCAATAGTATATTGTGTTGGAAAGATAAAAACGATGTTTAAGGTACATGTTTTATTATTTGATTACTCTTTCTATCCTGAGATTTCCTGTAATCAAATTTTTTGTTTTGTTTTGAGTTAATACTTTTCTTTGGCAAATTTGTTAAATCATACTAAACTGATGCAGAATTGCTAGCAAATGGAATAATTCTAGCTCTAATTTACTTCATATTACCTTATGTTTTGTATTTGCTTTAAAACATTTATATATATGTTTATTAAATGGTACCAAAAGCTCCAAGCTATTTAAAAGGAGAAACTTTTGTAAGGAGTATAAAATGCTTTTGAAACTCCTATTACTAATCTTAATTTCAGTTTGTTGCTGTGAATTATTTACACTTCAAAGATTTTCACTTTGCCCCTCTAATCCAAATTGTTGTATCTTCTAACACATAATAAAATTGGATCAATTTGAAAATACCCTAAAAGTCAACCCTTTAAATTCTTCAAACTCATCTTGTCCCAAAGTATTTGTATTTGCTTGTTTTGCATGCGTGTGTGTATTCTGATTGTTTTGTGCTCTAATGACTTAGCCAGAAAAGTTTTACTTCAACTGAGACTTTTAAAGGATGGAGTTTTCATCCTTTTTCCTGCTTGAGAACCTAGCCTGCATGATGTCCTCACTTGATTTCCAGGAATTGTTTGCGGTAGTCAAAGAAAGCATTAAAGCAACAACTGGGTTTCTAAAGATGAGGCCTTGAGGGATCGTAACAACAGAGGGAAGGTCTTAGTGATCACCTGCCTCTTCATTTTAGGCTTCCCTGGTGGCTCAGACGGTAAAGAATCCGCCTGCAACACGGGAGACCTGGGTTTGATCCCTGGGTTGGGAAGATCCCCTGGAGGAAGGCATGTCCACCCACTCCAGTAATCTTGCCTGGAAAAGCCCCGTGGACAGAGAAGCCTGGCGGGCTACAGTCCATGGGGTTGAAAAGAGTCGGACATGACTGAGTGACTAAGCATGGACGCCTTTTCATTTTACTGACTAGAAAAGTGAGGCTCACAAAAACCAGAAAACAAAAAGACTTCTCCAGCAAGTCTGCTGGAAGCAGTCAGGTCAGTCTGAACCCAGGTTTCCCCAAAACACACCTCGTGTGCAGTCGGTGCACCTCACAAACCCCGTGTGGGGCCGTCCCCGGGGTCTTCCTTAGTGTTCAGGCTCATCACACTGGGTCACTGTTTATACGTTCCCTGTCAAGTTTTCTCTCAGAAAATAATACCTCTCTCTGGAGTCTCTTATATTTTTATATGCATGTTTACAGCAGTATCATTTTTCACAGCCAAAATACAACATTTTGTAACAATACAAATGTCTGTAAATGGCCAAACAGATAAACTGTGGTATGTCCATGCAAAAGAATATGAGTGAATCATAGGAAGGAACAAAGGACTAGTACAGGCTCTAACACGGATGAACTTTGAAAACAATTGGATGTAGGATGTCAGAAAAGATAACATATTATATGATTCCATTTATGCAAAATGCACAGAATAGGTAAGTCCACAGAGACAGAATGGAGTCTCTCTTTTTTTAAAATTAATTTTGATTGGAGTATAGTTTCTTTACACTGCTGTGTCAGTTTCTACTGTACAACAAAGTGAACCAGCAATAGATATATATATAGATACACATGTATCCCCTCGTTTTTGGATTTCCTTCCCATTTAGGTCACCACAGAGCACTGGGGAGAGTTCCCTGTGCTCTACAGGAGGTTCTCATTTGTTGTCTGTTTTTTATTAATACACAGTATCAATAGTGAATATACATTTCAATCCCGATGACCTGGTTCATCCCCACCCCTTTTCTTCCTTGGTGTCCACACATTTGCTCTCTCTGGAGTCTTTGAATGGAGTAAGAAGTTCTCTTATTTAATATTCGGAAGCTCAAACTCATTCAAGTTGACCTCCCACCTGGACTGAGCTCATGCAAAGTCATGACTGTTATTTCTGCCCCGAGGCATTTGTGTGGAGCTGGTCTCATGGGACTATTTCAGTTTTTGGCAAAACCCTTTCATCCTCAAGGGAGGAGCAGAAATAGGAGAGAAATCTTCAAAGCACATGCATATCAAACTGTTGCTTTCAATTAAGTCCTGTCCTCACTATGCCCATTGAAAGAAATAGGTCAGAAAATATGGAGTCCAAAATCTGTCTCTTACTTCATGAGACACGCTAAAGCCTGAGACCTCACTTCTCTTTTTGCTCCATTTCAATGTTGAGGAGACTAAGGTCCAGAGAGTTGAGGTCACTTTTATACATCTCTGCTGTTGTGAGGAAAGTTTCTCTTTACCTTACTTTAAAAAGAGGAGTTTTTAATCTCTGAGATTAGACTATAAGAAATATCGGTGTCGCCCTCCCAGAGCGGAGAGCTTGATCAAAGAAGATGGGGCTTTTCTTTATGGAGAAAAACTGTGTGTAGTTAGGAATATAAATGCAGTTTCAATTCGTTTACATGTGCAGTGAAACTTATTGAAGTCTTTGTAGGAAACCAATAGGGGATAATTCTATTAGAAACATAACACTAATTTTGTAATAGCATACTTTACCCAGCAACTTTTGTTTTTCTTTCCCATAGGCGGCATTTCATGGGGTTGCTCCAATACTGCCAAGTAAACTCTCCTCAAACATCATGCAAGTTTATGCCCAGGGTACCAACTACCTTCCCAGCTGTTTAGCAATACAGTGTTTTATAGTAGTTCTGAGAGTGTACCCTGTGGTCCTGTGTGCATGCTGAACGGACATCTTTATCACTTTTTAAGTGGAATAAAGATTAGAAAATGTTGATTTGCATAGCAGGATGGCTCCCAGATAAAGCAGCAAAATATACCCATCATTGTTATGAATCTTAAGCTTATAAGCTATGAGTTATCAGACCCTTGTCCTAACTTAGTAAAGGCATCATCACTGACATTGATGCTAATAGCACAGGGTTAAAGAAAAATTAAATCTTGACCATCTCTATAACCTTAAGTTTATGCCCAAATATTCCTGTAAGGAGAATAATATTTTGGAAATACTTTATTGGTTAGCAATTCGTGCTTTTCTTTCCTCTGTTGTATTTCCTCATCATTAAAGTTAGATCATGAAGACTAGGGTCCCAGGGGAATAAATAAATATTTTTTTAAAGGGCTACCATTAGGGAAAATGAAAATATGACAGAACTAGAGGTCTGGGCACAGCAAGAAGGAAATAGAACTTTTTGGTGGTGTGGGGGAAGTGGGGAAAGACAGCACAAGAAGAGGACAGAGAGGTTGTCTGACTTCCCTCTGAGATCAAAATTCCTTTGGAGAAAAGAGGATAGAACATCCAGGTTGTCCCGAGAGAGGCCCCATGGATGATTGTACTTCTGTCTTTTCAGGGTATGTGGGAGAGAGAGCAAGACAAAATCCATATTCTATAAAGAAAGCATTATCATCATCATCATCATGATTGATTTACATTCATATATTTATGTGTTTAATCTCCCTACCTCCCTACAGTTAATAAAGACAAAAAACATAGCTAATGGCTTTAGGCTAATGTCTCATTTAGGTATTAGCAACAACTCTTTAGTTTATTTCATAGACAATTTAAAAAATATGTATCCACTTTCCTCTTTAAAAACTATTCAGGTACTTACAAATGAAGGAGATATGGCAGATTAATAAATAACGAAACTGAAACTTTTATCTTGATGATATGATCTTTTTCTTTTCCTCTTTATCTTATGGAAGTGTTTGTGAAGTGCTTGCCATTTTTCAAAGTTCTAATGAACATGTGAACTGAAAGCTAAGTGTGTGTGTGTGTGTGTATATATATATATATATATATATATATATATATATATATATGTACTTTAAATGACTATACCTCTTATGGAGAGCAGCCAAGGGAGAGAGTCCACAAGGGGATGTCTTTATAGCCCAAGGCTCTGCCCAAGGGGGAGGCTGACGTTTTGTTGATGCTTTGATGTCTGTTCATCCCCTGGTTGACTTGACACCACCTCACATTGGGGAAGGAGTAGCCAGGAGGTGGGGGACGGGCCTTGGGGAGACATGGAGGCTCTGGTGGGTGATGGGGGCAGGCACTGGCAAGCGGAGGGGTATAAGAGAGCTTAGACACCCCTCAGCGAGTCACTGGTCCCATCAGTTTATCCGTGCTAGATGGGTGGAGAAGGGTACTTTGAATCAGTTATGACAATAATGGTTTTTTAAAAGAGATGTATGGTTATATAATAACCAAACATAATTGGAGATTATGAAATCAGCTTCTATTTTCACGAAGAAAACCTTTTATTCTTCAAGAAGAGGGGTGAGAAGTCAGCAGAGGAGAGTTGAGAGCAGTTAGCGGAAAAACAAAACATTTCCTTGTGTCATGAATTGAATCTTGTTCCTATTTGAAAGCCACTGTCCTTATTGACAAGGTTAAAACTTTGTCCATGAGTCTTTGTTCAGGGTTAATTGACTAAGAAAACACATGCTTTCATAGATGTGTCCATTAAACTCCAACCCAACTCATACTTCATTTTAGATTCCTGTTAGTGGGATCTGAAATTATGAAGGTTTCCTGGGAAGCCATACAAAAACCTAAACTCAAACCAGAATAAAATAGTTCACCATCAAATTCTAAGTGGGTTTCAACTGGATGTTTTGTCCATGTAGCTGTGCAACAGACTAAACCTGTAATAATTCTCCCAGGCAGTGGACATAAAAAAGGAAAAAAAAACAAACCCAAACACCCTCTATAATTTAATTTCCTCCTGCCTCTCGCCCTTTGCAGTGCTCAATGAATAAGTGAATTAAGTATACGAAAATCCTCATCACAGTTTCCTCCCTGCCCTGTGAACACAGGTTTGGCTACTCTCAGAAATAATTGCCTTCCTCCTTTTACATGCATCAATAAACCGAGCTGCTATGAACTGACATTGGTGAGAGAGGAGGAAAACTTCAGGTTCAGAGGTTTAAAAAAAAAGAGCAATGAAATGTTGCTGCTTATATAAGCTTTAAAGAGACATTACCTGAGCTGCATACTTGGCAAGCTAGTCTTAGCGAGAAGGGCTTTGCAAACTGAATCTATTATGATGTGTTGTAACTTCCCAGACCAAGGACATTGGCCCTTGACTGATATTCTTTGATGTCTGAAGGACTTTGCTTAAAGGCTGCAGCCTAAAAGTGACCCTTCAGGTGCAGAAGGGAGAGACTCCTTGGCTTGTCAAGGGCGTTGATCATCAAGGCTTTTTTCCTGTTTCAGTGTGGAAGCTGTAGAAACATTCAGTTGATTCCAGGGGAAATTCAGCTGCTTTTTAGTTCAGATAAATGTGACCTAAATGTTTTCACTCAGAAGAAATAAAGAAAGGAAGAAAGAAGGAAGGAACACTGGCTTAACATCCATTATGTCCTTGGTAAAATCGAATAAAGGACTTTTCAAAATTCCATCACCCTTCTATGCTCTTTTGGTTTAACTCAGATCAGTAAGTGTTAGGAGGTGTGTTAGCTGCTATGAGGAACAAAACAAGGAACATGGAGCATAGGGTGTAATTGCTGTTTCTATTAAGATACAAGGTGACCCGAAGAGTGACTGGACAGAAAATACTGACATCAGAAGATGAATTCTAGATGGACCTCATGTGAATTGGGAAGAGGACTGATTACAAAAGCTTTCAGTATTAGATCCTGGAATTGAAAAAAAATAATAATAATAAGGGGCATTAATGGAAAGACATGCAAAATTAAAGTAAAACCTGAAAGTGAAAGTGACAGTTGCTCAGTTGTGTCTGGCTTTTTGCCACCACATGGACTATACAGTCCATGGAATACTGAAGGCCAAAATACTGAAGTGGGAAGCCTTTCCCTTCTCCAGGGGATCTTCCCAACCCAGGGAATGAACGCAGGTCTCCCACACTGCAGGCAGATTCTTTACCAGCTGAGCCACAAGGGAAAACCTGGGGCTTAGTTAGTGCATTGGTGGTGGTCTTCAGTCACTAAGTCGTGCCCAACTCTTTGAGACCCCATGGACTGCAGCACGCCAGGCTTCCCTATCCTTCACTATCTCCTGCGTTAGTATTTGGTCTGCAGTTTTGACAACTGTACCACAGGGATGTATGGGGGGAGGTTGTACAGGGATTCTCTTTACTATCTTTGTGACTTTCCTACAAATCTAAAATTATCACCAATAAAATGTTTATTCCAAGTATTCCAAATAAATACTCTATGCAATAAACAAAAGCCTCTAGACATGGTTATACAGTCTCCTTCCATGCTGAAGCTCCTGGAAAAGCTTTCAAAGCTCAGGGTACTTTGAAATCCTATCTTGCAATGATGATGCTTAGGGATCTGTTGTATGTGTGTGTTAGTCGCTCAGTTGGGTCCGACTCTTTGCGACCCTATGGACTGTAGCCTGCCAGGCTTCTCTGTCCATGGGATTCTCCAGGCAAGAATACTGGAGTGGGTTGCCATTTCCTTCTCCAAGAAGGGATCTGTTAGATCCTTAAATGAGTGGACTGGGCAGAAAGCCTTGACCTTTTGTTTTGTTTGAAAATGAGAGAAGGAAATCTGTGTCAGTCTAATGATGTGCATCAGAAGCCTGCCTCTTGCAGTGGAGATGGCTAGAGACTAGGGTGTTTGTCAGTGGAGACTTTGTCCTTGGGACTGGATCCTGAGACCATCATCTTCCAGTTAGTGAGGCAGAGATACTCACTCTGAAAGATGGGACTCTGAAACCAACCTGCTGGAGTCCTAGTGGCAGGGGAGCCTTTGGGTTCTGACAGTCAGCTTGAACTAAGAAAGCTGCTGAGATTCTAGGGCAAAACACTAGCCTATCCCATGCCTCAGTTTCCCCAGCCACTAAGGAGACCAGGGTAGGTTGCCCAAAGATGTTTTCAGAATAAAGTGAAAGTGAAAGTCGCTCAGTCAAGTCCAACTCTTTGTGACCCCATGGACTGTACAGTCCGTGGAATTCTCCAGGCCAGAATACTGAAGTGGCTAGCCTTTCAAGAGATACCTGGAGTAACAGGCAAATTTGGCCTTGGAGTACAAAACGAAGCAAGGCAAAGGCTAACTGAGTTTTGCCAAAATGCACTGGTAGTAGCAAACACCCTCTTCCAACAACACAAGACTCTATATCTGGACATCAATAGATGGTCAGTACCAAAATCAGATTGATTATATTCTTTGCAGCCAAAGATGGAGAAGCTGTATACAGTCAGCAAAGACAAGACTGGGAACTGACTGTGGCTCAGATCATGAATGCCTTATTGCCAAATTCAGACTTAAATTGAAGAAAGTAGGGAAAACCCACTCAAACATTCAGGTATGACTTAAATCAAATCCCTTACGATTATACAGTGGAAGTGACAAATAGATTCAAGGGATTTGATCTGATAGACAGAGTGCCTGAAAAACTATGGACAGAGATTCATGACATTATACAGGAGGCAGTGATCAAGACTATCCCCAAGAAAAAGAAATGCAAAAGGACAAAATGGTTGTCTGAGGAGGCCTTACAAATAGCTGAGACAAGAAGAGAAGCTAAAGGCAAAAGAGAAAAGGAAAAATATACCCATTTGAATGCAGAGTAGCAAATAGCAAGGAGAGATAAGAAAGCCTTCCTCAGTGATCAGTGCAAAGAAATAGAGGAAAACAATAGAATGGGAAAGACTAGAGACCTCTTCAAGAAAATTAGAGATACCAAAGGAATATTTCATGCAAAAATGGGCAAAATAAAGGACAGAAATAGTATGGACCAAACAGAAGCAGAAGATATTAAGAAGAGGTGGCAAGAATACCCAGAAGAACTATACAAAAAAGTTCTTCATGATCCAGATAACCACTATGGTGTGATCACTCACCTAGAGCCAGACATCCTAGAATGCGAAGTCAAGAGGGCCTTAGAAAACATCACTATGAACAAAGCTAGTGGAGGTGATGGAATTCCAGTTGAGCTATTTCAAATCTGAAAAGATGATGCTGTGGAAGTGCTGTATTCAATATGCCAGCAAATTTAGAAAACTCAACAGTGGCCACAGGACTGGAAAAGATCAGTTTTCATTCCAATCTTAAAGAAAGCAAATGCCAAAGAATGTTCAAACTACTGGACAATTGCACTCATCTCACATTCTAGCAAAATAAAGCTCAAAATTCTCCAAACCAGGTTTCAACAGTACATGAACCGTGAACTTCCAGATGTTCAAGCTGGATTTAGAAAAAGCAGAGGAACCGGAGATCAAATTGCCAACATCTGTTGGATCATCAAAAAAGCAAGAGAATTCCAGAAAAACATCTACTTCTGCTTTATTGACTATGCCAAAGCCTTTGACTGTGTGGATCACAACAAACTGTGGAAAATTCTTCAGGAGATGAGAGTATCATAACATAAGACCTGCCTCCTGAGAAACCTGTATGCAGCATAAGAAGCAGCAATTAGAGCTAGAAATTAGAACCAGCAATTAGGTTCCAAATCAGGAAAGGAGTACATCAAGGCTGTATATTGTCACCCTGCTTATTTAACTTATATACAGAGTACATCATGAAAAATGCCAGGCTGGATGAAGCACAAGCTGAAATCAAGATTGCTGGGAGAATATCAATAACCTCAGATATGCACATGACACCACTCTTATGGCAGAAAGAGAAGAAGGACTAAAGAGCCTCTCGATGAAAGTGAAAGAGGAGAGTGAAAAAGCTGGCTTAAAACTCAACATTCAGAAAATGAAGATCATGGCATCTGGTCCCATCACTTCATGACAAATAGATGGGGAAACAATGGAAACAGTGAGAGACCTTATTTTTGGGGTCTCCAAAATCACTTCAGATGGTGACTAGAGCCATGAAATTAAAAGACACTTGCTCCTTAGAATGAACACTATGATCAACTTAGACATCAAATTAAAAAGCAGAGACATTACTTTGCCAAGAAAGGCTCATCTAGTCAAAGCTATGGTTTTTCCAGTAGCCATGTATGGATGTGAGAGTTGGAGTATAAAGAAAGCTGAGCACCGAAGAATTGATGCTTTTGAATTGTGGTGTTGGAGAAGACTGTTGAGAATCCCTTGGTCTGCAAGGAGATCCAACCAGTCCATCCTAAATGGAATCAGTCTTGAATATTCACTGGAAGGACTGATGCTAAACCCAAAACTCCAATACTTTGGCCACCTGATTCGAAGAACTGACTCACTAGAAAAGACCCTGATGCTGGGAAAGATTGAAGGTGGGAGGAGAAGGGGACAGAGGATGAGATGGTTGGATGGCATCACTCATCCAATGACTCAATGGACAAGAGTTTGAATAAGCTCCGTGAGTTGGTGATGGACAGGGAAGCCTGGCATGCTGCATTCCATGAGGTTGCAAAGAGCTGGACATGACTGAGCGACTGAACTGAACTGAGCTGAATTAGCCTTTCCATTCTCCAGGGGATCTTCTCAACCGAGGAATTGAACCCAGGTTTCCAGTATCGCAGGCGGATTCTTTACCAGCTGAGCCAGTTTTCAGAATAAGAACTAGTTAAACAAGCTGTGTTCCCTGTGGCAGACGTGACCTCCTCAATGTCACCCACCTGCCATCCAGATGCTGAGACAGGCCAGCCTCCAGAACAAGACTTGCATTGTCTGGAGATAGAACGGACGATTACCCACACAAAGTGATCTGGGGAAAGGCATAAGGCCAGGCAGTTCCGAAGCACTGTTCTCTTATAGCTGAAAAGGACTTGCAATTCCCATTACTCACTCCGTTTAGTTAGGATAGATTCTAGGAAGCATCTTTTAAAATGCTGCCTCAATGAAACGGTATGTCAGCAAACACACCATCTATGTCCCATTAATAGGGCACGATTAAGAAAGACAAAGAATCTCAAACCACTTTGCCTTCAGGGGGACTAGGAACGGGAAAAACCTGAAGCTAAGAGCATTCATGACTCATTCCTTGTCTACCTTTCCCGAGTCCTGTTTCTTCACTCCCTCCCACCTTAGGACATACCCAACTCTCATCCATTGCCAGTTTGGGATTAAGAACAGAGACTATTTGTGGTAAGGTCTAGTAGCAGAAAATTCCTGCATAAAGTCTGAAGGTGGAACATTAGAACTGATAAGTGTGTGAGGCCAAATGAGACAGTGACGATGGGCTCAGACGTCTGCATCCCTCTTTCCAAAAACGGATCTCATTTTTCTTGCAAGGGACTTTTCTCTCCAACTACCACACAGACAATAAACAGTAACAGAGGACAGTGAGACTTGGAGTCTAATTCAGTGAGGATGTCGTTCTCTTCCTGAGTCGTCCTCACCGTCTGTCAGGGAAGGAAAGACCTTCAACTTCAAGACAGGGTCCAAAAGTGGTTAATTAGAATACGTGTATGTCTAATTAAAAATGAGAATGGCTCCTAATTATCGATTTCATTAGCGTTAATTATTATTTCAAGTGGATAACCATAGATTATTGAATAGATTAAAGTGCATCCTAAGGTCAGTTCATAAAGATATTTTTTTCTTGCACAAAAGCACAGAGAATACTCACTATTAGGGACCCAGCCTATTCAGGGCTCCTGCTTAAAATTAAAATATCCTACCTGCAGTGAAATAATAGTAAAATTCCAATACCTTTCCCAAGGGCAGAATATTGATATTTTCCTCTCTTAGAAAGACATACTTTCCCCCGGGAGTGCTTTACAAATGTTACCTAAATTAGCTAGCTTCATAATGAAGCTGACAGTCAGAATTGATCACCCTGAACAGTTACTATAAGTAGCAATGACAATTTTGATCTTCTATAGTTTTCTCATGGAGTGACAGCATTGCCCTCTACCTCAAATTTGAAAATACCAATAAATAAGCAACCAGCTATCAAGGGCCTTCCAAAAAGAAAAGGGATAAAAAATGTTCTCAATTTTGATCTAGCTGGTAGTTATGACAATATATATTATATGTAAAAATTCACTGTGTGGTAAATTAAGTTTTATGTGGCTTAATGTAGCTGTGTTACATTTTACAAATGTGAAGGCCCAGTAAGAGGGTAAGATTACAAGGGGGTGCAAAAAAAACTAGATAATTCTTTTAAGAGTTTAAATTTAAATATGTCCATCTTATTTACTGAATTTCAAAATTCTGATATATTGATTTCTTTTACTTTATGTAATAACTATTGGTGGAACATGTGAATTTCATAGGCTGCTGAAATATGAATATGTTCTCTGCTTTATCTTTAGCCCTTCATTTAGTAATTTTTCCTGAATCTTTAATGTTCTGTTCCTTTATTACCCTGTATATTCACCAGTTACATCTTATATCACACTATGTTGCAATTGCTAAAATTGTTCTATAGAAGAGATATACTTCAACTAGACTACAAAAGAAGGGATGATGTATTTTTTACTCTTATATCTAGCACAAGGCCTGGAATGTAAGGAATGCTTGATTTTCATAACTTTTTTAAAAAATTAGTTTTATGAAGTAGAATTTACATACCATAAAAATCACCAATCTTAAGAGTTCAGTTGAGTTCAGTCACTCAGTTGTGTCTGACTCTTTGCGACCCCATGGACTGCAGCACACTAGGCTTCCCTGTCCATCACCAACTCCCGGAGCTTGCTCAAATTCATGTCCAGGGATAGTGATGCCATCCAACCATCTCATCCTATGCTGCCCCCTTCTCCTCCTGCCCTCAGTCTTTCCCAGCATCAGGGTCTTTTCCAATGAGTTGGCTCTTCACATCAGGTCGCCAAAGTATTGGAGCTTTAGCTTCAGCATCAACCTTCCAATAAATATTCAGGACTGATTTCCTTTAAGATTGACTGGTTTGATCTCCTTGCTGTCCAAGGGACTCTCAAGAGTCTTCTCCAACACCACAGTTCAAAAGCATCAATTCTTCAGTGCTCAGCTTTCTTTATTGTCCAACTGTCACATCCATACACGACCACTGGAAAAACCATAGCTTTGACTAGATGGACCTTTGTCGGCAAAGTAATGTCTCTGCTTTTTAATATGTAGTCTAAGTTGGTCATAGCTTTTCTTCCAAGGAATAAGCGTCTTTTTATTTCATCCACCTCATTAGAACTGATTCGAATGTATTCTTTTTAATGGCTGAGTAATATTCCATTGTGTATATGTACCACAGCTTCCTTATCCATTCATCTGCTGATGGGCATTTAGGCTGCTTCCATGTCCTGGCTATTATAAACAGTGCTACAATGAACACTGGGGTACGCATGTCTGTTTCAATTCTGGTTTCCTCGGTGTGTATGCCCAGCAGTGGGATTGCTGGGTCATATGGCAGTTCTATTTCCAGTTTTTTAGGGAATCTCCACACTGTTCTCCATAGTGGCTGTATTAGTTTGCATTCCCACCAACAGTGCATTCCACACCCTCTCCAGCATTTATTGCTTGTAGACTTTTGGATAGCAGCCATTCTGACTGGCGTGAAATGGTACCTCATTGTGGTTTTAATTTGCTTAATTCTTTTAACAATGTCTTCCAAAATGAATTTTTTTTCAAATCTTATGTTTAATTTATAATATTTTATGATTCATGCTTTTTCATAGCTACCATATTGCTGTTTGTTTCTATTTGTCCTATTGTGCTTTGCTTCCTTTTCATTCTATTCTGCCTTCTGTTGGAAACGTGAGTATTTTGTGTGGTTTCATTTTATTTCTACTATTAGCTTATTAGCTATACTATTTTGTTCTGTTTTTCCATTTTTGCTTCATGATTTACAAGTTGCATTTTTAACTTAATCATGGCTAAAGGGACTACATTTGAAATATAGTTAATGCAAAAAAAGAAGTCTTTTTTGGAGACTCCCTTTGACTAAGAGCAGAGACTTCAGCAAATGAAGTTGTCATAAATCCTCTCTCCAGGGTCTTCGATCAGCCACTTGCGCTGGGATAAGATGCTGCATAAACACACATCACAAACGTTCATATCTTCCCTTTGTCTTTCCTAAGCCACTTTCCAAAGGAATCCCTTTCTCCGTCTTCCCTTTCCCTATAAAGTTGGCATAGAACCCCTACCTCTACCTGTTTAACAGCACATTTCATATCCCAATGATCCCACATGTATGAGTAGATAAGTCTTGTCTTTCTTCTCCATTGTCAGTTGATCTGTAGGTTCCTAATCACTGGACCTAAGTAGGTAGAGGAGCTTTTTCCTCTCAATACAGCCCATCCTCTAATAATGCTGTAGCACTTTACAAATAGTGTGAGAATCTTTAAATAGGATGTTCTTTCCCTCTTCTGTACTTTGTGCTATTGTCCTGCATTTTAAGTTTTATAAACTTACAACAGTATATTTCAATTATGCCTGCCCAAAGCAGACAGTTTTCTTTTAAAAATATTTTTAAATGAGAAAAATATATGTTTACACAGCTAATTTCTGTTACCAGCACTCTGCATTGCTTTGTGTATATGATTTCATCTGAAAAACTTCCTTAACATTTCATGTAAAGGAACTCTGTTAATAATGATATTCCTAAGCTTTTATGTGTCTGAAAGTATTTCATTTTCTTTTTTTTAGTATCTTTTGATGGGGTGATACTATATGTGATTTTTTAATTAATTTTTTTTTCTATTTATTTAAGTATAGTTGGTTTACAAAGGGAAGGATAAATTAGGTGCTTGGGGTTAACATATACACACTATTACATATAAAATAGATAAACACCAAGGATATAATACAGGAAACTATATTCAATACCTTATAATAACATAACTGGAAAGAATGTGAAAAAATATATATATGTAAATTTTCGTGTATATATTTATGACTTTGCTGTACTCCTAAAACTAATACAACATTGTAAATCAACTCTAAATGTTTCATTTTCATTTTCAAAAAAACACTAGATATAAAGCTCTAGGTTGACAGGTTTATTTTTCCTTAAAGAAATATTTTAAAATTTCCTCCATTTCCCTTGGCTTAAATAGTTTCTTATGGGCAGTATGTCATTATTCTTACTTCTTAAACTTTATGCGCATGTGTGCTAAGTTGCTTGAGTCGTGTCCAACTCTTTGTAGCCCCATGGACTGTAGCCTGCCAGGCTCCTCTGTCCATGGATTCTCCAGGCAAAAATACTGGAGTGGGTTGCTATGCCCTTCTCCAGGGGATCTTCTCGACCCGGGGATCAAACCTGCAGCTCCTGTGGCACCTGCAATGCTGGCGGATTCTTTACTGCTGAGCCACTGGGGGAGCCCATCTTAAACTTTATACATAATATGTATTTTCTCCTCTGTTTTTAACATTTTTTTTATTACTGGCTTTGACAATTTCATTATTATATGCTCTGATGTTGTTTTTCTGTATGTTTATTCCTCATGGAATTTATGAAGTTTTTTGGATCTGTGAATTTATGGGTTTTTTTAAATCAAATTTGGAATATTTTTAACATTTATTTCTGTACATATCTTAATCCCCCCTGGAAATCATTTTACGCATATGTTAAATATTTTGGCATTGTCCCACAGTCATTGATGCCATTTAATTGTTTAGCACTATTTTCTTTTCCCTCTGTGTTCCATTTTGTAGTTTCTATTGCTATGTCTTCAGGTTTACCCATCTTTTCTTCTATATTATTGAATCTGTCATAAAATACATCAAGTATATGATCTGCTATTTATCCTACTCAGTGTATTTTTCACTTCGAATATTGTGTTTCTCATCTCCAGAAGTTTAATTTGGGCCTTTCTGTTTTGTGTCATTTATGTCTCTCCCAATCATATTCATATGTTCTGTTCTTGAACATGTTCAGCATATTTATGATAGCTTTTAATATCTGCATCTGCTAAATTTATTACCTGTCATTTCTAAATCAGTTTATATTGATTGATTTTTCTACTGAATCATATTTTCCTACTTATTGGAACACCTAGTAATTTTCTGTTGGTTGTCAGTGTGATATTGTGATTCATAAGAATATATATTTATATATATATTTCTCATATATTTGGTCTTTGTCCACAGTTTCTGACTCATAGTTCCCAGAACACTTGGAATTTCCTGAGTGACAAGAGCAATTGGAGCAGCTTTTTAAAAAATAATATTTGGTCCTTTGTCCTTAGTTCCTGAGAAAACTTCAGAGTCATAAATGTGAAATGTGTTACTTGTCACTCATAACAAGCTCCTTTCCACAATAACTGGGTTTATGTTGATGGGCTGACTTCTGGAAAGCTCCTAAAGATGGGTACTGGTTGCTAGGGAAACCAACCTTGACTAGAGGGATGGAATATTTCTCTTCCCCTGATCTCCAGGGAGAGGAGATGGGCTAGAGGATGAATCAGTCACCAGTGACTAATGATTTAATTAACCATGCTAATGTAATGTAGCCTCCATAAAAACCCAAAAGGAAGAGGTCCAGAGAGCTTCCAGTTTAGGGAAGCAGAGTGCTTACATGTGCTACCATGCCAGGACCCAAGCTCCACAACGACAGAAGCTCTTTTGGAACCTCTCCCAATGTGTCTTTTTCATCTGGCTGTTGATTCAGATCCTTTGTAATAAACCAGCAATACAGTGAATAAAGGGCTTCCTAGGTGGCTCAATGGTAAAGAATCTGCTTGCCAAGACAGGAGATGCCAGAGACTCAGGTTTGTTCCCTGGGAAGATCCCCTGGAGTAGGAAATCGCCACTCATTCCAGTATTCCTGCCTGGAAAATTTCATGGACAGAGGCACCTCGTGGGCTACAGTAGTCCATGGGGTCGCAAAGAGTCAGACATGACTGAGAGACTGAGTACCCATGCACTAGTCAGTAAACAGGCTTCTGGAGTTCCATGAGCCACTCTAGTAAGTTAATTGAACCCGAGCAGGAAGTCTTGAAAACCTCTCATTTACGACCAGTAGATCAGAAGCACAGGTAACAACCTGGGCTTGCAGTAGACTTCTGTGAGACCGAGTCCTTCACCTGTGGAATTCGATGTTATCACGAAGAAGACTGTGTCAGAACTGAGTTGAGTTGTATGACAGACAACTGGTGTTTGGAGACATGCTTGTTGTGTCCCCTCCCACCCCCAACACCAACACACTCCATTATTAAAATGGAGTGAAGATACAAAAAAAAAATCATGGTTATTTCATGTGAAAATTATGTAAACTTAAGGGAAATAGCAAGAAGTTGAACAGTGAAATCAGTATTCAAGAATATCCTGTCGCAATAAAAATAAGAAGTGGAAATTATACTGGTTAATATCAATGCCAGCATTAGGCTCAATTAAATTAATTGTTCAGATGCAAATGGAAAGGGAAGTGAGGCATGGGAGTTCTGGTTTAATAGCAGTTTGTGCAAAAATATCTCAGGGCTCTTGATAATTTTAGAAAAGTTCTGTGCAGGGTGACTTATCAAGGAGATTATTTTTTTAAATGTGGTCTTCAAGAAAAGACCTTCATAGAAATGTGTATCCAGATTAAAGAAGTTATGACTATCACTGTGTAATTCTCTACTGCTTTGTTTAGAACCCACTTTTATAAATATGTTCTGTTACCTTTAAGTGGGGGCATTGATAAGCTAAATGTTCCTGTAAGAGGAAAATCATGGTGTACAATAATCGGCTCATCTAGTGATCTTTTTCCAACCACCTGGAAGTGATGCAGAAATCAGAGTTTTAGCATCTCACATGGTCTGGTTTCCATCTCTTTCACTGAAATAGTAGCTGGGTTCTGTTTCATGCTCTCCACATCCTGATTTTCCTTCACTTTGAGTCATTACGAATTTGAAATTATTTATGTGATCATAGAAAATTTTGTCTAGAAATTACTGATCAGCAGAACTTGAAAAGAGAAAGCGGGACAATGGTCTGTAAAGAAATCGTTCAGTTTTAACTGACAGAAACCCAGTTCAAGCTAACATTGACATAATGAAAATGAAGTCGCCGTCGTTGTAGGTGTCGGTGACTCTGTATTCTTAAGGTGGCAGTTCCCTTCAAAGTGATCCATAGACTCAACACAATCCCTATCAAAATTCCAGCATGTTTCTTTTGATAGAAATTGTAGCTTCGTGTACATGTATATGTATGTACAGGTATACACACACACACACACACACACACACAAACATGAAATGAACTTAGATTCACCACAAACAAAAATCAATTAAAATGGATCATACACCTACATGCGAAAGCTAAACTAGGAGATTTTTAGGCAAAAACAAAGGAGAAAATATCTGACACTTTGGATTAGGCAAGGATGTTTTGAATGTGACATTACAAGCATGATCCAAAGGAAACAGTTGATAGGCTGGACTTCATCAAAATAAAAATCTCTTGCTTTTCAAAAGAAGCCATTATGATAATGGAAAAACAAACCTCAAAGTCTAAGAAAACATTTGCAAATTATATGCCTAATAAAAGACTTCTGTTTAGAATCTGTAGTGTAGTCTTACTGCAATCCAGTAAAAGACCAACAGCCCAATTAAAAATATGGGCAAAATTTTTGAATTGACACTTCTCCAAAGAGATATATGAATGACTAATAAGCATAAGAAAAAAGAAACTCAACATCATTCCTCACTAGGAAAATGCTAATTAAAACCATGGTGAAGTATCCCTACCTGTGTTCCCAACAGAATGGCTGTAATAAAGTTTGACAACATCAAGCACTGTCTAGGTTGTGGCCAAACATTGTTGACAGAGATGTAAAATAATAGACTCATTTTGGAAACAGTTTGTTTCTTAAACATTGAAACATAAATTCACAACACTACCTAGCAATTCTCCTCCAAGTCCTACCCAAGAGAAATTAAGTGAAAACCTGGACTTCCCTACTGGTCTGCTGGTGGAGAATCTGCCTGCCAATACAGGGGATACGGGTTGAATCCCTGGTCTGGGAAGATCCCGCATGCTGCACCAAAATAATTGAAACCCTTGCCCTCTAGAGCCTGTGTTCCACAGTGACAAAAGCCATCATTTGCTGCAACTAGAGAAAACATGTGTACAGCAACAAAGATTCATCACAGCCAAAAATGCATACATAAATAAATAACACAAGTGAAAACGTGTCCATGCAAAGATTTCTGTGCAAACTTTTTTAGCAGTGTTACTCATAGTACTCTGAACTAGAAACAACCCAAATGTTTATTACCAGGTGAAAGACTAACAAAATGTGATATGTTCATATGTGCATGTGTGCCATCTTGCTTCAGTCTTGCCCAACTCTGTGCAACCCTATGGACTATTCAGTTCACTTTAGTCGCTCAGTCGTGTCCGATTCTTTGCGACCCCATGAATCGCAGCACACCAGGCCTCCCTGTCCATCACCAACTCCCGGAGTTTACCCAAACTTATGCCCATCTAGTTGGTGATGCCATCCAACCATCTCATCCTCCGTCGTCCCCTTCTCCTCCTGCCCACAATCCTTCCCAGCATCAGGGTCTTTTTCAATGAGTCAACTCTTCGCATGAGGTGGCCAAAGTATTGGAGTTTCAGCTTCAACATCAGTCCTTCCAATGAACACCCAGGACTGATCTCCTTTAGGATGGACTGGTTGGATCTCCTTGCAGTCCAAGGGACTCTCAAGAGTCTTCTCCAACACTACAGTTCAAAAGCATCAATTCTTTGGCGCTCAGCTTTCTTCGCAGTCCAACGCTCACATCCATACATGACCACTGGAAAAACCATAGCCTTGACTAGACAGACCTTTGTTGGCAAAGTAATGTCTCTGCTTTTTAATATGCTGTCTGGGTTGGTCATAACTTTCCTTCCAAGGAGTAAGCGTCTTTTAATTTCATGGCTGCAATCACCATCTGCAGTGATTTTGGAGCCCCCAAAATAAAGTCTGACACTGTTTCCACTGTTTCCCCATCTATTTCCCATGAAGTGATGGGACCAGATGCCATGATCTTAGTTTTCTGAATGTTGAGCTTTAAGCCAACTTTTTCACTCTCCTCTTTCACTTTCATCAAGAGGCCTTTTAGTTCCTCTTCACTTTCTGCCATAAGGGTGGTGTCATCTGCATATCTGAGGTTATTGATATTTCTCCTGGCAATCTTGATTCCAGCTTGTACTACTATGGACTATAGTAGAATATTGTTTAGCAATTAAAATAGCGAACTATTGATACGTGCCTCTACATGAAAGAACCTGAAGAACATTATAGTGATTCAAAGAAGCCAGACTCAAAAGACTAGAGATTGTAAGATTCTATTTGTATAATCTTTGTAACAAAAAAGCCAAACTATAGAGACAGAAAACAGATCAGTGGTAGTTTGACACTTAAATAGGAATGAAGATTGACCTTCAGTCATCACAAGAAACCTTTTTTGGAGTGATAGAAATAGTCTAAATTGAGTAATATTGATGGTTGCATAGCTCTAAAAATTTACCAAAGATTAGTGGATTATGTATTTAAAATGGGTATGTTTTATGATATGTAGCTTACACCTCAATGAAACTGTGAAAATGACAATGAAGAGGAGAGGTCACTCAGTCAAACACAAGTGGGGCAGGGATACAACTAGTTTTCTGGAAACCGACAGTAACCCTTGACTTAAATACCGTGAATCAGTCTGTCTCAACCTCTGTGTCTCTGTGTGTGTGCTTGTGCATATACTTGATTTATAATCACTTATCTTCATGTCAGGAAGCATAGATTGTTGGCTTGCATTTAAAAGCATCTTTAGTGGAGAGGGGTTGAAACTAACCCTCTTTTTGGTTAAAAATTCCAGGAAAGAACACTGATTTTTAAAAATTGAAGTACAGTTGATTTACAGTGTGATAATTTCTGCTGTACAGCAAAGTGATTCAGTTATACGTACGTATATATTCTTTTTTATTCTTTTTCGTTATGTTTTATCACAATATGTTGAATATAGTTCCCTGTGCTGTATAGTAGGGCCTTGTTGTCTGTCCATTCTGTATGTAACAGTTTGCATCTACTAACCCCAAACTCCCTGTCCATTCCTTTCACTCCCTCTTGGCAACCACAGGTCTGTTCTCTGTCTGTGAGGTTGTTTCTGTTTCATGGTAGTGGTGGTTTAGTCACTAAGTTGTGTCCGACTCTTGGCAACTCCATGGACTGTAGCCCACCAGGCTCCTCTGTCCATGGAATTTCTCAGGCAAGAATACTGGAGTGGATTGCCATTTCCTTCTCCAGTTGCTATGTCATAGGTATGTTCATTTGTGTCATATTTTAGATTCCACATACAAGTGATATCATATCTTTCTTATTCTAACTTACCTCAGTATGATCATCTGTAGAATCAGTTCATGTTGATGCAAATGGCATTGTTTCATTCCTTTTTATGGCTGAGTAGAACACTGATTATCTTGCTTTGGTTTCCAGTGCTCCTTTGCAGTCAATAATCAATGGCATTTAGAAGGTCAGGCTCTCTCTGCTTCATTGTATATGTGCGTGTGTGCTCATAATTAAACACGCACACATATACACGTGAAATTTCTTCATCTATTTAATATTAGTTAATCCTTAGGATAATTCTGTGATGTATATGTCAATATTTCCATTTTACAGATAGGGATATTGACATGTAGAGATGTTAAAATATGTCATGAAAGTCATATAGCTAAAATGTTGGTGCTAGAATTTGAACCAAGCGTATCAAACCTTTCTTCCTTTCCCTAAGTAACACCTCTTCTTTGATCATTTCCTATCCTAAGAATTTGAGTGCTGCATGACTCCTATATCTTATATGTGTTAGATTGCCTTTAATTTTTCTAGATAAAACATTATCGTGTGAACCCCTCTTAAACACATTTGTCTCTGAAATCTGAATAAGTGGATATTCTCTCTCAAATCTGGAGCTTTCATTATCACATTTTATGTGTTAGCTCCTTTTTGCTCCACACCACTGGCTCTCTGCTTTTCTGCAGGCGTTCTAATGTCTAATTTTCAACAGTTTCCCTCCAAATGAAAATCACTATTGGTATGGTAAGCATTTGGAGTTTTATTATTGATTTATGCCTTGGGTGAAGAGGTTAATTAAATGTGAATTTTAAGCCAACAACATGATTAGGAGAGTGAAGCAACTGGAATTCATGAATACTCCCAGAGCCATTAAAACTATTTAAAATGAACAATGACTGAAGAGGGGAGTGGAGGTGGGTGGGAAGATGGGCTGGCTCTCTGTTACTTGTGACAGGATTAATGAAATTCTGAAGAATAACACAATCTTTTCCAGGCTCTTTATTTTGCATTTATATTGACATTAGCATGGAATAGAATACATCCCTAATACACCACTCTTCCGTATTCTCTTTGTTTCTTTTATTTCAAATTGCATCGTAGAGCCTGAGCTCACCAAATCAACAGACCATACTAGAAGAAGGGGGTGATTTATGGATTACCGACGCTTATGTTCTCAGGATGACTTGTAAGGCTTGACAGGGAGATTCAGACTCAGCATCTTCATTCTTCCTGCCTTTCAAGAAGATCTTTTAGAAGTCACAGTTTGAAAACATGAATCAAAAGTGGATCTTATCTCAAAAAGTTGCAGTATTTGCTGTTGGGAAATGAGGAATATAGATTTGTTTTAAACTACATTATAATTTCCCTAAATTCAAATAATGGTGGGTTTTATATGCTTTTTGTATCTGAATATCCCTCTAAATTTCAGGTGTGTAGGGGACAGTCAGTCCATTCTGGTTAATGATGAATAGTGTTCTATGACTCTAGGAAATTTCAAAAATTGGATGGCAGAGTTATATAAACATAATTGTTGACGTAAACAACACAGGTAAAATTTTTAAATTGAGTTCTTATTAAGAAAACTGAAGAATTACAAAAGACAGGATACATATATATTGAATAATTACATGGTTATAGAAAAGGCATCTATTTTAGAAACAAAGCAAATTGCTTATGACACTTAAGTGCTGTTGCAAAAATATATTCTAAACATTGTAATAATATTTGTTGCTGTTATTGTATAGTCACCAAGTCATGTCTGACCCTTTTGCGACCTCAAAGACTATAGCCCACCAGACTCCTCATCCATGGGATTTTCCAGGCAATGATACTAGAGGCGGTTTCCCTTTCCTTCTCCAGGAGATCTTCCTGACTAAGGGATTGAACCTGTGTCTCCTGCACTGAAGGTGGGTTCTTTACCACTGAGCCACTAGGGAAGCTCCATAATAATATTTATTACATTTTAGTTTGTCATTGTCATAGCCTTGTTTGGACTTCTCTGGTGGCTTAGATGGTAAAGAATCTGCCTACAATGCAGGAGACCTGGCTTTGATCCCTGGGTTGGGAACATCCGCTGGGGAAGAGAATGGCTACCCACTCCAGTCTTCTTGCCTGGAGAATTCCATGTTCAGAGCAGCCTGGTGGGCTACAGTCCATAAGGTCGCAAAGAGTCAGACACAACTGAGTGACTAACCCTGTTAACAAATAGCCCTGTTAACAAATAGATCAGTAGCTGTAATGCAAGTTGGAGAAATGATGCAGCATGCTAAATGGTGCAGGGGTGCTTCAGAATCAATCTTAGAGCGCTAAAGAAAGCTATTGTCACTGTTTTCATCCTGGCAAATACCTACTGTGGTGAGATAACAGGAAATATATAGACACATATACTGGCTTAGAATCAAAGGCTCAGCAAAATGGAAGTTAAAAATCAGCCTAGGAATCAGATCTTTCAGATGAAAAGGATTAAAAATACTGACGAACACTCAACAAATCTCTAGATAAGGCTGAAGAAGGGAAGATGGAAACACTTCCTGGTTAGAGACTGCAATGCCATACACTGAAGCGTTGCAGAGGGTCATGCATTGCATTTGTGCGGGGAGATAGTAACAGCTGGGCTCTGTACAATGAAGTGCTGACTTTTGTCTTAAAAGCTGCAACTGATCAAGACCTATGCGGTAACATCCAAGTCAAGGCTGCCTGCTTCAGAGTAATGTGGGACTCTGTGGAAGCTGGCAATCATTTTTCTGTCTGGGAGGCGCACTGGTGGAACTTAGTACTTCTCAGGATCATGACAATGACAACAGGACCCGGAGCTCCCTCTCATGTTTTCCTCTGTTCCACTGTGTCCACAGGGAAGGTCACACAGGGAAGGTCATTGCTTCTGCTGTGGTCCCAGCCTCACCACTGGCCATTTATGTAACTTGGCTCCAGGTGGCCAGTCTGGACTTTACCCATGGCCCACTGTCTTCGCAGGCTTCCTCAGTGGTAAAGAATCCACCTGCCAATGCAGGAGACGCGGGTTTGATCCCTGGGTCAGGAAGATCCACTGGAGAAGGAAATGGCAACCCACTCCAGTATTCTTGCCTGAAAAGACCCCCATGGAGAGAGGAGCCTAGTGGTCTACAGTCCCTGGGGTCGCAAAAGAGTTGGACATGACTTAGTGACTGAACAACAGCAACAGTCTGCAGCTCCTACAGGTTGCAGGCAGCAGACATAACCTTAGATGAGGGTTTGTTAGCCTCAACACCATTGACATTGGGGCCAGATAATTCTTTGTTTTGAGGGGGCTGTCCCTGTGTGTTGTAGGATGTCTACCGTTATCACTGGCCTCTACCCATTACACCCCGCTAGCACCTTGAACTATAACAATAAG
Organism: Okapia johnstoni; assembly: GCA_024291935.2. Taxonomy (NCBI): domain Eukaryota; kingdom Metazoa; phylum Chordata; class Mammalia; order Artiodactyla; family Giraffidae; genus Okapia; species Okapia johnstoni. The sequence continues at coordinate 27,057,362 of CM044327.1, forward strand.
AATGTCTTCACACATTTCTGAGTGTCCCCTGGATGGACACAAATGGCTTTCCTTGTCTGAGAACCTCTTCTTTAAAGGTTTCTGCCTTTAATACACAGGCCCTGGGAATTCAGCTCTCAGTCTAGATTGTACACTTACCAAGACAGTAAAGGACAATTGAAGAGGAGAGAAGATTCTAATGCAGAAAACACTTCAGCTGGTGACAAGATGGAGCTGTTCTTAGAACCCAGAAGGCCACCCCTTTGAGTCTCTAAGGGGTCCTCTCCAGCTGATCACAGGGCAGCCTGCTTGCCCAGCTTGAGAACTGCTTCGTCACAGGGCTCCCCACCACCCACAAGTATGTTTGAGTGTCTCTCTGTTTCTGACAGACTAGTCTCAGTGGGGTCAGGATCTGAGAAAACTCCCTAGGTTGTGTCATAAATCTTTTTTTCCCCCCAGTCTCTGATTCACTTCAGGGAAGTTGACCATCTGAATATGCTCCCTTCTGGGGAAACCCTACACTCTACCCATGCGTGGGGGCTTGTTCTGTGTCCTTAACAGAAACTTACTTCAGAACATAAAAGCACAAAACTACACATCAAGCAGCATGTGGGCAGCTTTTTCCGATCTCTTTCTTCTGAATGATATAAATAAGTGGTAACTATTTAAAAAATTTGTGACATTTGCCAAAAATTTTCCCAGTAGAGCAGTTAAATTACATGGTGACCAAGGTCTATATGGGACAAAGGATGGGACCTTGAGAAGAGAGATTTCATGTCAGTAGATAGAAGACAATTCTGATGTTTGGAGTCACTCAAGGTGCAATTGGAGGCAATGTTTCAAATCCCTTTGGATACTTCAGCCAGAAGCTGAAGAGTATTGTCCAGGAAAACCCGTGATTGTTCAGATGATCCTTTGGTTGTATGACTCTGTGGACACTGAAGGATAATGCAAACATCACAGAGTCCTTCCCTCTGCCAGCAGGCTGCCAAGAGAGAGCAAAAAGAAGAAGAACTAAGTCATTAAGTCATGCCTGACTCTTGCAACCCCATGGACTGTAGCCCGTCAGGCTCTTCTGTCCATGGGATTCTCCAGACTAGAATACTGGAGTGGGTTGCCATTTCCTTCTCCAAGAGAGAGCAAAGGTGAGCCCTTAAGTCGCCTGCTTAGTGCACACATCTGTGGTTTTAAATCCCTAAGGAGGCTGTGAGGGTGAAAGATTTGAGTAAAAGAGAGAGGGAAGTGGCGGCAGGGGCTGGGGTGGGGGGATGGGGCGCAGGCAGCTCAGAGCTGACAATGAAGGAGGGACAAGCATAGAAGTGGAGAAGGCAATGGCACCCCACTCCAGTACTCTTGCCTGGGAAATCCTATGGGCGGAGGAGCCTGGTGGGCTGCAGTCCATGGGGTCGCTAAGAGTCGGACACGACTGAGCGACTTCACTTTCACTTTTCACTTTCATGCATTGGAGAAGGAAATGGCAACCCACTCCAGTGTTCTTGCCTGGAGAATCCCAGGGATGGGGGAGCCTGGTGGGCTACCGTCTATGCGGTCGCACAGCGTCGGACACAACTGAAGCGACTTAGCAGCAGCAGCAGCAGCAGCAGGCGTAGAAGACGAGGAAAGACAGCAATAGGATTTCATTTGTATTTGGTTTAGTTCTTGTCTGAGTTAATAGCTGAGAGGTAGAAGCGTTTACTACATTATTTTTCCAACTCTTCCTCCTGCCTCACCTCCTGCTCCTCTTTCTTCAACTCTAAGCCCAGGAATGAGCTTGGCTTACTGGAGCTCTATCTGCAAATCTTGACAACAATGCACCCTGGAAATCAGCAATAGAATGTTACTTTTACTCCTTGCCCTGGGAGTTGTGCGAGTGGGTGGTTGGAAGTCACAAAGAGTGGCTGCCTGAATGGTCTCCCTACCTATAAAATGGTATTGATATTTGTTTTCTGGACCAGTGGGAAACAATGTGTTGTTTTGGTTTTGTTGATTTCTCAGCCTGTAGAATATTTATCTCTTGAAAGTTTAGATTTAGAAAGAGCGAGTCTCCTCAAATACCTGCTCGCAAGATGACTGGCAAGAAGCACAGAAACTTCTCACAACAGATTAATAATCAGAAATATAAAAGCCTTGAGAGGAAAAATGAAGACGCAGAATCATTTTTGTGTCCTTCTTTTTATCTACACTATACCTAGGAACTCTTCATTTTGCCACTGATTTACAGAACCAAACAGAGAGACAAGATTGTGCTTATACATAGTTTCTGAGAGCACAGTTGAATGGTTCGGGCTCCAAACTCCACCTGTGTGCCTGAATTATTGAATTCTTCGCAATGGATTTCTGCCTCAACAAACAACTAGATAATTACTAAATGTCTCTAGATTTTCGGCTCATAAATATACGTGCATTTACTGAATTGGATTAACTAAAGTCAGAGGAAATATTTAGCAGACAGTTGCTTAAAAGGTGCTGTGGATAATGAAAAGGCTGATTTGAAAGGTCTCTGGACTAAAGGAATTTTTTTCTCCCTGTGCTCATAAGAAAAGTGAGTCTGGTCCTGAGAAAATAAAATTTGCTTAATAATTATCAACAGTAAACTTGCATTAGCTTAGCCTTCAGTGACTGAAAGAGTTTATATTTCAGGTAAGGGCTGCACCTCCTGTGAAGTCTGATCCTCTGGCAAAGGCCAGGGACCCTTCCCAGACATCACCAGCAACTCTGGTCATTCATTCCAAATACGTTACTGGATAGCCACATGTTTTTGACTCCTACTTTTAAATTTTCAGCAGAGCTTGTGAGAAGGTGTTTTGAAAATTCTCAGATATGATTGTTCTGAATGATTTTGCTCATTTCTAAATAAAGAAAAGTTATCCTCAATAAATGAAATCTAAATTGGTAACTAAGGTGGGAATTCAAGCTACTTTTGGCCCGGGTTTACCATGAGGTAATAAGATCCATTGTTTCAGCCAGGATGCAGTAGACGAAACTAGATATTCTCTTGACCCAATTAGTTTCAAATTACTAGAGAACAGGAATTGTATTATTGCATTTTTCATATATTTTTCTTTTCCTCCAACTTTGTGACTGCGACCTAGAAGGTGCTCAGTAAATATGTCATAAATTAATTTCATTATGGCTCTAAAGGAGATTCTAAAGAGGCATTCTAAAAATATTAAAAATATTTTTAAGGATTGGTGTCAATAGTGGAATAAATTTAAGTCTATACAGACTTCTATAAAACTTTTTATGTACATTATCTGTACATATAAAACAAACTTTATAATTTCACCTATCAGCTAAGCCAGTCTTCATTTTTTGGTCACATCTTCTATGATGTCTTTTAATAATAGAAACAAACACATTCTTTGGTATATTTAATCAGCTCCTTGGGAATCAGCAGCTCAAAACTGAATTCACATTTGAGTCCTGTCAGTCACTAGTTGTAGACTTGGCCATGTTATTTACCCTTCCCAAATCTCAGTTTTCTCATCTGTAAAAAGGAGATATTAAATACTCTTTGGAATTAAGTTAAAGGAGGTAATATATATATAAAAATCATCAAATACAGGTCTCAACATTTAGTAATAACCACATGAATCTTAGCTCCTTATCTTACTTCATATCAAAATGCATTTTAAAGATATGCCATTTTATTTCTGTGAAAACTGAAGGTTATTAGAACAAATTCATCTCATCTCTTTGTTATAACAGAACTGCTCATCCTTCTAACTGAAAACAAAGTTACTGTATGCAGTTAGCAAAGTTACTGTATGCAGCTGAAAGTAATAAAACTGTATTTGCCTTTCAAATAGCCATAATTTTGGCTTTTGTATGCATTTTAGTTTGGCCTCTATATGCCTAATATTTTCTGTGTAATTTCATGTCATTTGTGGCTACTGTATTTTACTATGCAATTTATTCACCCCTAATTCTTCAGAATTGAGGAAGTTTTCTAAAATTAGAATGGAAACTCTCTGAGGTCTTCTGTTTGCTTGGTCAGTATCTTATTCATGAGCTACTCCATGAAACATGACAGGATAATAATTCTGGCAGCGGCTGGCAATGCAGAGATAGAACGCTGAGCTGAGCTCTGCAGTTTAGAATGTATGTCCTGAGGTGTCAAGGTTGTTGGATTTAAAGTGTTTGACTTTGGAAAGAATTTGGAAGCATTAGTTACTTTGAAATGTGCTGCACACCGAGGAGACTTGAACATTTCACAGTGGATTTCTTTGTCTCAATCAATGTCCTTTTTTCCCTCGCTTGAATCAGTTTTATAGACAAGCATGGTTACTTGCTTGGGAAAAGTTCAAATTCCAGTAACATTTTCTGACTGCTTGTCTAATGCCCAGCCTCTAATTGTGTACTTTTAACTGCAACCCACATCATTTGCCTTGGGGAGAAAATTCTTGGTAAATTAAAAAAAAGGGGAAAAAAGGAAATGTGTGCTTCAGAGCATCCTGCAAGCAATGGTGTTTTGTACTCAATTGTTTTTCAGTAGCATAACTATCTGGAGAGTAAACCCTTTGATAGTGTTCCTGTTCCTCCCTCAAAAAAATGCAATAAGTTAGTATGACAAGCATGCAATGATACATTAAATTGAGAAAGGGGCCAGAGCAGGATTTACAAAATTCTCCTCTAGCTTTTCATATTCCTCAGCCTTTTATAGATCTCCCTCAAAATATTTTTTCTCTTTCTATTAAACTCCTTCTAACCATCCGAACCCAGCTCAGCTCCCAGGTTTCCTTTTGGGATATAGCTATCTTGCACCCTGTTCCCCTGTAGAAAAGTCTCTCTTTTTTTTTTCTTCTCCATGATTTCTCCAGTCTTTCATCTTCAAACCTGCTCCAAATTTAATGAACTGTGTTTTGGTAACTCCATAGCTATTCTGAACCTCTTTTAAAAGTACTTTGCTTTATTTTCCAAGAATGAGGATACATTTGTACTGATGCAGCTTCATCCTCTCTTTTGAGTAGGGACTGGGGTTTAGCCTTTGGAAGGTGAATGGAGTCCAGCCAACTGGTCAATGTGGAGGTGGAATATATAACCCTGAGCTCGTTAACATATTTCAACTAACTGATTGACCTGGTCTTAATCCAAGTTGGCTCCATTCTACATTCTACTCCATTCTACTTATATAGTACAGCACAGGGATTATAACCAAAATTTTATAGTAACTATAAAAGGAGTATAACCTTTAAAAATTGTGAGTCACTGTGTCATACACCCAAAACTTATATGAATTATAAATCAACTCTACCTTAATAAAAATGAAAATGACTGCTTAGCAAATTTCCAAAGATTGGTTTTTAATTTCAGTTTATTCTTGCATCTTTATACTCACTTATTCATTCATTCATTATTTATTGGATAGTTGCGACATGGATGAAAATAGGCTAAGAAGTGTGTGAAGACCTAGTGTTTCCACTAGATTGAGATATATGCAAATAACTGTAAGTGACAGAATATGAGACAGCTCACCAGAAAGGCATGGAAGACTGTGAACATTCATATATGAAAAATGGAAACTAGTTGAACAAGAATGACTCCATGGAGTGGCCTGCCTTGCCCATAATGTAAAGTAAAAGAGTCGAGGCATATCCAAAAGGAAGGAAAAGGAGGGAAACTATGTGAATAAGTCAAAGAGCAGAAGTCTCTGGTATGAATGGGACCCACTGGTTTGACTGGGGAATAGCATAGAGAGAAGTGATCTGAGATAAAGCTAAAAATGAGCACATGATTAATGAGTCTTGAAAGTCAGGTGAGATTTTCTTTAGATGATAATAAAGAACAGTTAAAAATTTGAAATTATTGGCTTTATTTTTTACAAAGAAAATAATCTATATTGGGATCAAAACAAAATCTAGACTCTATTAGCCTCAAAAAGGCTCTTAAATCAGTTGAGGTAAAAAGTAAAGAGGTTCTGAATGAAGTACCACAGGAAGGAAGAACAAATTAAAACAAGATATAATTGAAGTTGTGAAGGCAACATAGACAGCTTTCAGAGGGACTGGGTTCAAAAATGAGACAAGCTTCATATTGTTTCTAGCGCAGCACAGAGAAAAAACAGAAATATTAGTTTAAATGCTCTCTCATTCACATAATCCTCCAATAAAGGTCTGTTCTTGGATCATTCAAATGTATTAAATTGCTTTCAAGTCAAAGGCCATTGACTCTGAAGTCTGACTGCTTCCATATGAAAACTGACCATCCACTGGAGCAAGAGATGTCCACCTGGTCCCCAGGGAAAACTGTGATAAAGGTCAATCAGAGGCACTCATGTTTTCAGCTTCACAGCAGCGATCAGGGTTGGCTTGCAGGCTTTACAGAGCTGAATATTTTATAAATCACATTTATACGCGAACTCTACACACAAGCCTTGTACTTGATGACAGCCTCAGCCTTCAAGAAACTCACTGACCGGTGGGGAGAGAGCCCCTCTCTCCTCCATTTCCTCCATTTTATTTTACTTCCTTGCTACCTAATCAGTCCCTATTCCTTTACAATCTGATTTTCATCCTTACTCTTTAGCTGAAACACCTACTTTAAGTTATGTCAATATAGTCACTACATTGTGTAGCTTCTACTGGATTCTCATTCATGTCCCTCTAATCTGTGGTATTTAAAATTACTCATCACCTTCCAGGCTTCACACGTACTTTCTCCCTGACTCTCCACCTTCTTCCAGCATTTTAAATGCAGACAGACACAGAACAAGCACATGCTTCTTTTTTTCTTTTACTCTTTCATTTATCTCTGTGGCATTTTACTAGCTTTTCTGATGAGTATTTTCCTTTCCCATTCTTTCTCTGGCCTTCCAGAGAAATCTAGTTTTTTGTTAGATTTTTTTTTCAGTCTTTTTGTCTCTTTTTAAGTGGTCTTTTCTTTGTTGACTTCATCTACCCTTACATCCTTATGCCTAGCTTTATTGAGATATAATTGTCATATATCATTATGCAAGTTTAAAGTGTATAATGTGATTTGATACATGTATATATGATAAAGTTATTACTACCAGAAGGTTAGTTAACAAATCTATCAATGCACATAATTACCCTGTTTTTGTGGTGGGAACATTTAAGAGCTAATCTCTTAGCATCTTCCAAGTATACAATACAGTATTTTTAACTGTAGTCACCAGATTCAATTATTAAACATCTTACACAAACAAAGGAACACGCAGAGCTCTTGGCAATAGTAAGTGATGAGTGAAGACTGACTGTGAGAGGGAAGATTGAGAGAATAGGCAAGACCAGACCCTGGGAGAACTTCTGTCAGAGTGAAAACATAGACTATATCCTGTAGGCAAAGGAGAACAATTAGAACTTTTTCAACAGAGTGATGTCAGCTTTACATTTGTTTATTTTAGAAGGACCACACTGTAGCATAGTGGAGAATATTCGAAGCCAGGATGACAAATGGTTTCCAACTGACCATTCATTGGCACTGTGTTGAGGAGGATTCTGAGGCTATATTCAGGCTAAGCTGGAAGAAGGCCATAATTGTGTACCCAGGTATGGCTGTAATTCCAGGGAAAACTTCCCAAAAAAACACGTCTCCTTATCACTGCATCACTTCCTATATCTATGTCTATATCTATATATGTATCACATATATATGTACATATGTACATATATACATGTACATATACATGTACATATATACATATATAGGTATTTATATATATGTATCACTTCCTATATATTTATATATGTATCTGACTTCTCCATTCACTGTCTGTGAAATGTAAGGTGTATTGAGGACTTGCTGGAAGTGGAAGTCTGGGGAAGATTCAGCTTCCAAGAGAAATAAGATTTTTCTCCATTGTTAAAAGTGACTGGCTGTCAAGGGCACTGTGGTGGAGAAATGCAGATGCTGTGTTCGGTATTTGCCATCAAAGAGCTGGGGAGTGAAGTCCCACCAGCAGAACGATGGGAGAAGCAGTTAGGAGGCTGCTGCTGAAACCCAAAATGGAAATGATGAGGTTCTGCATTAAGTGCATGTCAGTAGTACTGGAGAGAAGAGGAGGGATTGGGATGGCATCAAGGATGTAGTTGAAATCACTGACAGTACCATGGGATCAGTCATTTCATTGGCAGATGGGAGAAGAGCTCATTAGGAAAACTGAGAAGGCGGGCTGTTCCTAGAGACCTGAGAGAGAGACCGTGGTGTCCCCAAAGGCCAAGTCCAGTTCAGGAAGAATTAAAAACAAACAACAACAAAAAAACACATTGCAGAGAGGTGAGATAGGAAGTGGCTGAAAGTTGTCCATCGAATTTAGCTGCTAGGATGATTGACGCTGAAAAGAACGCTTTCAGTCTACAAGTGGGAGAGGAAGCCGCGTTAAGTGTTTTATTTCCTCACCTCCCACTCACCCTTTTCAAGAAGCTAAGCTGTAAAAGCACCGAAAGTGAAGACACAGCACACTTCAGGTCATATCCCCTTTTTGTGGTGTTTTTGAGGGGAGAAAGGTTTGAGCATGTTTCTAAAGTAGAGACAGGTGGCGCGGGGTGGGGAATGGAAGAAGAAAAGTGCCTGAACTCGGAGAGAAGTGATGGAATCTTGGAAAGGGAATTTGGGGTAAAAAATGTTGCCTGTCACAGCAGTAAACAACAGATGTGGTGGCCTTTACCATCAGTCACTGTGGCCACCTGCCCTGTACTCTGCACCCTGGGAGGATTCGGGGTGGAGACAAGCAGGATGCTGGCCCTCCTTAGTTAAGGTGCACATTAGAGCGCTCTAGTGAGCCCAGATGCTTGAATCTTCCCATACGTAGAAAAGTGCTAAATTCATTACCTTGACATGTCTGGTGTTTCTTTGACAAACAGTAGTTTTTTGATATTCTGACTACCTGGTCTTTGTCACGAAACCTCCCATGTATCCTGACTCCTCCCTTATCTTTTTGGAGCAATCCCGCAGAGCTTTCTGAGAGGCTGCTCCCTGGGCTTAAGTCCTTCGCAAGTCCACTGAACAGAGCACGAGTCTCAGCTTTTAGGTTGTGCTTTTCCCCAGTTGACAAAGGAAGGAGACAGGAAAGTGGGTGTGGATGCAGATTCACCTGTAGATGTTGGGGAAGAAGCTGAGGGAATTTGTATATTGTCGATTCATCTTGTTTGGTCAACTGGGTTCATTTCCTGAGGCAGAGATGGGGCACAGGACGTCAGAACAATCATGATATTTGTACTGAATGTTATGGTGAATTAGGGGCAGGTGACGAGAAACAAATGAAAGATCATCTGAGAATTTCTGAAACTGAACTGTTTTTCAACTGAAATTCGTCCTTAGTAGTTCTCTTAGTATAAAAAACTCTGTATCTGGCTGTTTGGGACAATGCTAGAAAGAGAAGTCTGGTTCTTGGGCTTGTTGCCTCTGTGGGGATGGAGATGGGATGAAACCTGGGGCATCAGCTGAGCTGATCATTTTCCAATGAATCCCTGAAGCAAGTCTTGGGAAAGTAATCCATGATGTTGGTTCTTCCAGTGTTGCATAATTCTTACAGCTCCTCTAACTATCCTATCAGATCCCTGTAGAGCCTCCTTAGGAGGTGTCCTCCACTCGCTGAGTGGCATCCAATCTGTACAACCAGCTTGGACCTTCTGCCTCATTCTGTGAGGCTGTATTTTTTCCTAGGTGCCTTTGGACTAAAAGCTTCAATCTTTAGGTTGATCCTGTTCTCATTGATCATGCACATCTTTCTCCAGGAAAAAATCCATGAGTTTCCTCCTAAACTGATTAATAACAGTGAGCAACTCTCCCCCAGGACAGAAAGCCTATAGGCTATTTCTAATAACTGACTCGGCATGGTCTGTTTTAGGTGTGATGAGACAGCCTGCTTGACTCCATAAGCAGTCGAACCACAACTGTGGTTGATAGATACCAAATGGCAGGGTGGTACCTGCCATTTGGTTTGTGTTTGATAGCCTTGAAAAGTCACACCTGGAAATCTATGATGACTTTTTGTCTTTTATGGAATGGAGCTGGTTGACTCTTTAAGGTGTAAGTCCCAAAGAGTTGGCATTTTAATTGTACTCTCTCTCTCACACACACACACATACACACACACACATATGTGTGTGTATAAACTCATACAATAAATAATTAAAATTTTGGAAAACTTATTAGCTCTTGCCTTCAGAAGTAAGGGAATCAGATTTAGGCTGAGATGAGAGGATGGTCTAAGCAGTATCAATACTGTCAGCCTCACAGGGGCCACTGCCTATTGACGACCATGAATGGATTATGTTTCTAAATTTGGTTTGATGAAGACTTGATTCAGTGTAGATCCACATGCTGTTATCAATGATTATGAAATTCCAAATACCCTGAAGATCAAAAGTGGTTTTATAAATATGAGCAAATTCATTTGTTGGCCAAACTTGACTTTAGTAGATGTGATTTTATCACGTTTTGGTTTTCTCACTTAATGTGTTTTCCTGCAGAAATGCTAGTTTTGTGGTTACAGGATGCTCTATTCCCATACCCTGATCACCAACTTCCACATTATATGTGCGTGTGTGCTCAGTCACTGAGTCATGTCCGACTATTTGAGACATCATGGACTGTAGTCCATCAGGCTCACTGTCCATGGGATTTCCCAAGCAAGAATACTGCAGTGGGTTGCCATTTTCTTCTCCTGGAGATCTTCCCGATCCAGCGATCGAACCTGAGTCTGAGTCTTCCTGCATTGGCAGGTGGATTCTTTACCACTGTGCCACTTGGGAAGCCCTCCATGTTATATGTACTGTGTAACTTATGAAATCTGAAAAATTCTTGATAATAAAATACTTTAATCCCCAAGGATTTCAAATCAGGTGTTGAAAGGCAATACTTATATCTATCCTATCATAATGTGACTGCTATTGCCCACATATTTAGTGACATTTTGACGGTCTTTTCACCTTTATTTCCTATAACTCAGTGATTTGCAAAAGTTGCATATTGGAATCACCTGGAGAACTTTAAAAACTACTGAAGTCCATCTCCTACCCTGAGACATTCTGATTTAATTAAGGCGGGGTATGACCTTGATGTCGGCATTAAAAACTGTTCAGGTGGTTCCAGTGTGCAGTGAAGTTTGGCGCCTAGTGCTGAGTTATTTCTGAGGACATGAATGTCAGTGGAGCAAGGCCTGGACATCCTATGATGCTTCATGACACTTGAGTTAAATTGGACTGAGTAGACGCAATTTTTGTTAGAGCCCCAGAGGATGTTTTGCTGTGTGATGGGTTTTGTTTTCGTTTAGTGGTTCAGATGATAAAGAATTCGCCTACAATGCAGGAGACCTGAATTTGATCCCTGGGTCTGGAATATCCCCTGGAGAAGGGAATGGCTATCCACTCTAGTATTCTTGCCCAGAGAATCCCATGGACAGAGGAACCTGGCGGGCTACAGTCCATGGGGTTGCAAAGAGTTGGACACAACTGAGTGACTGACGCTTTTACTTTCTTTGGTACTGGAGTCACAACATCATCATATATCACTGCAGCACATGGTTTTCCAACCTCAGTATACGTTGGATACTTGTGTCACTTGAAAAAACTAGTATGATAGTTAAAGTTACTTACACATAGCCTCCAAAATAATCTTCTGACAACCAACTGATTTAATTATGTAACAACTGACTTTTGTCCTCAAAATTAAGTGATCATTATGAAAGGAACACGTTTTAAAAATTGTTTCCCCATTAGTGTCCTGGCTATTTACCAACAAAAGATATATTCTTTTCTAATATAGCCTAAGACCAACTGCACTCATTCTGGGTTGTGAGCCCTTACAAATAAGAAAAAAGAAATAAATGTAAGAATTTCCAGAAAATATGGGGGTTAGTTGGATTTCCAGTTGGTTCTTGAGTACGTCTCTGATTTATTCACTTGTACAAATTTAATGATTTTAGAGTTATTAAGTTGTGTTACCTATGCCAACTTTATAAGGATAAGCGTAGATTTATTTGATTAAAAGAAGTGTCTAGAACAGACTGGACTTCAAGAAAGAAAGGAATTACATTTGCAGGGTTAAAAATGGGAATATAAAAGCACACAGATTTTACATTGTGAAGAACGGAGAACATTTTAAATGGTTTTTCAACTGATGGGGAAGGCAAACTCTCCTCATTGGTGATTGAGTTATAATGTCACAAATTCACTTCCGTCTAGGGAAAATATGTTTTTATTGTTAAAGAAGGCAAATGAATTAATGATAAGCTTTGTCAGCGGGGAGCCCGTGTCAGTCATTTTCCTCCGAGGGAAAAATGACTAAAAAGTGTACATTTAGTATTTGTCACAACTTCAAAGAAAGCAACTAGCTTTCACCACTGACTATGCTAGTTCTGTTACCGAGAGCTTCAAAACCAGAATTTGTTTTCATAGGCAGGTGCTGTTTTTCTCAGTATTTTGCATTGCTAGCCATCCAAATAGCAATTAAGGCCCTGCCAGCTTCAGAACTTGTGAAGCCAAACAGTGAGAATCGCTCCTTTAGTAAGTCAGCGTTCTCCAAGAGGTGTTTTTTAAAAACTTGTTTTGCTTACCTGGAAACTGGAATTCTGACTGCCATTGTCAATTGGAGGCAACCAAGAAAAGAGAAGATCTTCTACTGACTAAGGAGGATCTTTTATTGGGGATATCATCATAAGTAGGCAAGGATTATTTAAGAATGACCCATTCATCCTGTGGAGTGAGCTATTAATTATAAAGAAAAATAAAGGATAAACATATTTACAGCTGCAAATGGTATGCTTGTGTTTTTGGTGTTAGTAGCCAATCCTGCCTCTCTTAGAGAGAAAAGGAATTTATACTCTGGGATTATTTGGACACTCCTTTGTTTTATTTATGTATGTTTATAATTTTTAAAGATGGGCTTCCCTGGTGGCTCAGAAGGTAAAGCATCTGCCTGCAATGTGGGAGACCCGGCTTCGATCCCTGGGTCAGGAAGATCCCCTGGAGAAGGAAATGGCAACCCACTCCAGTATTCTTGCCTGGAAAATCACATGGATGGAGGAGTCTGGTGGGTTACAGTCCCTGGGTTGCAAAGAGTGGGACATGACTGAGCGACTTCACTTCACTTTATAGTTGATTTACAATGTTGTGTTAATTTCTTCTGTACAGCAATGTGATTTAGATATACATATATCGACATTCTTTTTAAGATCCCTTTCTGTTATGGTTTATGCAGAATACTGAATATAGTTCCCTGTGCTATGCTGTGGGACCCTGTTGTTTCTGAGCCTCCTTTGTTTTAAATCATCCTCACCTCTTTGGGCTCTCTGCTGGTTGTCCTCTGTGCCCTAAACTTGCCTGCGCTGAAATAATCGCTTTCTTGTATGGAGGCTTCTGGACCATTTTCACAGAGGTCTTTCTCTGCAGTTACTCCTAATGCACACAACATCAACTACTTCTGTATCTACAGCTACTGCTGTTTCTAATGATGCAGGCGATGCTGATAGCTGAAGCGTTTTCCTCTGTGTGCCCAGTCTCCTATCCTGGGGATGACTTCTTTCTGTCCATAGTGCGCTATACTTCTAAGGGCTTGTCCGTCACCACCCACCCCCCACTCCCACCCCCATCTGCCATGGGCTGGACTACAATGGCCTGCGGACATTTTTACTTCTCACATCACTGAGGGAGATGTGTGAGGTGAGGGTAGGGGGAAGATTGGAAGCTGCTCGTCTCTGTGGGATATTTTTGGTAAGGCTGTCTTACTGTCCACAGCATAGCCTCTCAAATATAATCCCACCCTTCGTGTTTCTCCACGCTGCCACATGACAAACCCAATAGAATAAAATCTTAGCAGTTCAGGACTCGAGATTTGTTGATATAGAAATTTCACTCTGCCTCTGAGTGAGGAAGAACAGTACAGACAATAGATGCTGAAGGTGGAAAAACCCCAATATCCAGGTGTGATTATGCAGTGGTGATGATGCACTCCCCCTGCTATTCATTCAGGACATGTTGATAACGTTTCGTTTCAGACCAGTTCCTGGGAGTTAAAGGTGACAACGATTCTCTCCCTGTGTCTCCCTCAGAGGTCCATACTCGAATTTGATCACAGCTCACGTTGCAGTGGTATGCCTTCTTGTGGCCCAGTGGTAAAGAATCCCCCTGCTGATGCAGGAGACGAAGGAGTCTTGGGTTCAATCCCTGGGCTGGGAAGATCCCCTGGGGGAGGAAATGGAACCCGCTCCAGTATTCTTGCCTGGAGAATCTCAGGGACAGAGGATCCTGGTGGGCTATAGTCCGTGGGGTCACAAAGAGTTGGACACGACTGAGTGACTGAGCACACCCGAAAGCATGCATTCTTGTGTTCAGTTCAGTTCAATTCAGTCCAGTCACTCAGTTGTGTCCAACTCTTTGCAACCCCATAGACTTGCAGCACGCCAGGCTTCCCTGTCCATCACCAACTCCCAGAGTTTGCTCAAACTCATGTCCTTCGAGTCAGTGATGCCATCCAACTATCTCATCCTCTGTCATCCCCTTCTCCTCCTGCCTTCAGTCTTGCCCAGCATCAGGGTCTTTTTGCAAGGAGTCAGTTCTTTGCATCAGATGACCAAAATATTGCAGTTTTAGCTTCAGCACCAGTCCTTCCAATGAATATTCAGGACTGATTTCCTTTAGGATGGACTGGTTTGATCTCCTTGCTGTCCAAAGGACTCTCAAGAGTCTTCTCCAACACCACAGTTCTTTTTTTTTTTTAATAAATTTATTTATTTTAGTTGGGGGCTAATTACTTTACAATAATTGTAGTAGTTTTTGCAATACATTAACATGAGTCAGCCATGGGTTTACATGTGTTCCCCATTCTGAACCCCCCTCCCACCTCCCTCCTCATCCCATCCCTCTGGGTAATCCCATTGCCCCAGCCCTGAGCATTTGTCTCATGCATTGAACATGGAATGACAACACCACAGTTCAAAAGCACCAATTCTTTGGTGCTCAGCTTTCTTTATTGTCCAACTCTCACATCCATACATGACTACTGGAAAAACCATAACTTTGACTAGATGGACCTTTGTTGGCAAAGTAATGTCTCTGCTCTTTAATATGCTGTCTAGCTTGGTCATGACTTTTCTTCCAAGGAGTAAGTGTCTTTTAACTTCATGGCAGCAACCACCATCTGCAGTGATTTTGGAGCTCCCCCAAATGAAGTCTTTCACTGTTTCCATTGTTTCCCCATCTATTTGCCATGAGGTGATGGGACTGGATGCCACGATCTTAGTTTTCTGAATGTTGAGTTTTAAGCCAGCTTTTTCACTCTCCTCTTTCACTTTCATCAAGAGACTCTCTAGTTCTTCGCTTTCTGCCATAAGGTGGTGTCATCTGCAAATCTGAGGTTATTGATACTTCTCCTGGCAATCTTGATTCCAGCTTGTGCTTCATCCAGCCCGGCATTTGGCATGATGTACTCTGCATATAAGTTAAATAAGCAGGGTGACAATATACAGCCTTGACACAATATAGCCTTCTTGTGTAGTCATATCAAATTCTCTTCTCTGGAGAGTATCATAATCAAAAGTGTCTATCACTTGGCCATGGTGCAGCTTCCTGGAACCTAAAACTCCTATATATTTAATGGGGTTATTATTTACAAGTTATTGGGCCCCAGGTCCAAGGAAAAATGACACCAAATCATTCATCCAAGGGAAATTGGGTTTCCTCTATTACTTTGGGAGCCATTTTTCATAAGAAAGAAATCTGACCAGGCAGGCAATTTGGCAGTGAAAGCTTAGCGCAGCAGAATTGATGCTTTTGAACTGTGGTGTTGGAGAAGACTCTTGAGAGTCCCTTGGACTGCAAGGAGATCCGATCAATCCATCCCAAAGGAGATCAATCCTGGGTGTTCATTGGAAGGACTGATGTTGAAGCTGAAACTCCAATACTTTGGCCACCTCATGCGAAGAGTTGACTCATTGGAAAAGACCCTAATGCTGGGTGGGATTTGGGGCAGGAGGAGAAGGGGACGACAGAGGATGAGATGGTTGGATGGCATCACTGACTCGATGGACATGGGTTTGGGTGGACTCCGGGAGTTGGTGATGGACAGAGTGGCCTGGCATGCTGCAGTTCATGGGGTCGCAAAGAGTCGGACACGACTGAGCTACTGAACTGAACTGAACTTTGTCTTAAAAGTAAGCAAAGGATATAGAGAAAACATGAGAAACATTGTGTAAACCCCAATGCTGTGCATGGTGGTCACATAATAGATGCTGAGTTAAACTGCGCTGAATGGAAACCTGACTGGAGCTGTGTTCACTGCAGAGAGCTCTCACATAAAAAGCAGAGCAGGTTAATTGAAAATAAGTATTTCCTTCTAGAAGTTCTTGATCATATTGAGCTGTTTACTCACACCCTCCTGAACATTTAAACCTTTCTGGCTAGATTATATAGTTGTAAGACCAGATCCATGAGTGGCCAGTGTTATTACTGAATGTTTGTAACAATATTTCACTCCATATCTTACCAGACTGTGGAAACATCCAAGAGAGATCTTGGCAATAGATCTAGAAATTGGTAATATAAGATAGGAATGCTGGTGTCCAGGCTCATTATAACCTGAGGTCGCGCTGCAGGTTTTCCTCAGAGCTGGGGGAAATGTATGTGTGAAATAGACTTTGCAGTGGTGTCTGTTTGAGTCTAATTCTTCTCAGATATGTAATAATGCCCTCAATTCTGAATGTTGTACAATAAAAGGCAGGAAAAATTAAAATAGAGGTTTTTATTTTACCTTGAGTTTTGTGTACTCTTAACAGTGATAACTCTAAACCAAAGCATGTCCTTGGGATTTAATGACTAGATAGGCTTAATAGAGGATAAATCGACCAGATAGTGATAAATACACCAGGATGGTAATGGATTAAATATTATCCTATAAAATTAGGAAATATCAAGCATTTGTGTTCAGAACTGTGTGTCTGACAGGAAGCTGATTCAACACATTAACTAATACATTACTGAAAACTCTACAGCAAGATGGGGATTACCATGATTGTGAGGGAGTCAGAATACCTAATTAATTAATCCCTATTAATAGAGCAGCACAGCTCTTAACCAGGAATGTCTTTTCCACCTCATCTCTTTCTACTATGCTACTCCACCAGAAGTTAAACAGAAGTTCTTAACAAGGTTCACACTTCTTTCATCAATCAGGAGGTCAGAAGCACAGAATCCCTGTTTCCTGCTCCTCTGTTAGTTCTCTAGGGTTGTTGTAACAAAATACTGCAGCTTAGGTGCTTAAACAACACAGCATTTTTTTCTTCCCCAGTCCTGGAGGTCAGAAGCCTGAGGTCAAGGTAACATCAGTTGGGCTGCTGTCTTCTGGGGGCTGTGACAGAAATCTGCTCCATGCCTACTTCCAGCTTCTGGTGGTTTTCTGGGAGTCTTTGGAGTTCCTTGCCTTGCAGACACATTACCCTGACCTCTGCCTTCTGTTGATTTGGTCTTCTCTCTGTGTCTGTCTCTGTCCACATTGATCATTTTTATAAGGACACCAGTCATATTGGATTCAGACCCCACTAGTGACCTAATTTATCTTTATTTGTCAAAGCCCTATTTTTTAAAAATAAGATCACATTCTGAGATACTAGGCTTAGAATTTCAACACGTTTTACTGGTTGGAGCAAAGTTTAACCCATAACACCATGATTCCACCAAACTGGGTCTCCTATCTGATCTGACTGATGTTAGGTCATAGGCAGAGTATCAGTGTAAGTTGCTAGATCCTCTGGATTTCTGGGGAAACGGGGCCTTGGTGACGGTATACGCTTTCCTCTTTGCTCTCATCAGGTAATACCATCCCTAGAAGATATGGTGCCTAGGACAAAGCAGTAGTTGATCTCTTTCGTAGATGGTGCTTATACATGTATGTGGGCATATACAACACCCTCCACCACACACACACACACACACACACACACACACACATCTAAGGAATCTGTGTAAAAATAAATATTGAAAGCAAACTCTAAAAAGAAATAGAAAGAAGCAGTAACATACTCCACATTCTGTAGAGTAGTTGCCGCTCATCAAGGGGAGATACGTTCCAAGACCCCCCTGAATTTCTGAAACCGTGTACAGTACTGAACCCTATATATACTCTGTTTCCTCTGCTACATACATACTTGTGTTAAAGTTTAATATGTAAGTCAAACACAGTAAGAGATTAACAACAATAAGAATAAGAGAGCAGCTATAATAATATACTATAATAAACATTACGTGAATATGGTCTTTTTCTTAAAGTATGGTACAAAGTTAATGCATTTTCCATCTTCATTAAGCACTTACAAACACTGTGGCCATAACTTTTGCAGTTTGAGATGCAGCAGCAAAACTAGCATGGCTTATTCCCTCTTCACAATTTCACGGATAGAAGATTTGTTCTTACCATAGAGCTTGGTAACACTTTTTTTTTCTTTTTTTATCAAGTCAAGAACTTTATGACTTCTCTCTTGGCTTATCTGCATTGCCAGCATCACTAATCTTGCACTTGGGGGCCATTGTGATGCACAATAAGGGTTCCTTGAATGCAGCACTGTGATACGGTGACAGCTGATCCAGATCTGATAACCAGGATGGGTACTAAGTGAATAATGGGCTGGACAAAGGGATGAGTCATGTCCTTGGTGGGACAAAGTGAGATGGTATGAGATTTCTTCACTGTACTCAGAATGGCATGCCATTTAAAACTCATGGATTTCTTTTTTATTTCTGGAACTTTCCACTTGATATCTCTGGATTACATTTGCTGGTGAGGAAAAGGAAATCAGGGAGAAAGGGGGGCTATTGTATAAAAAAGAAAAATTCCTTGCTAGGAGGGCTTAGTTACTTATAAGTTATATGTATACAGGCAAGGCCTCATTTTATTGTGCTTCACAGATTTTTTTTTTATTTTTACAAATTGAAGGCTTGTGGGGACTTTGCAACAGCATTTGCTCATTTAGTGTCACTGTGTCATATTGTATTTCCAACTTTTTTTTATTATTATATTGGTCATGATGACCTGTGATCAGTGATCTTTGATGTTACTATGATGACTCATAGAAAGCTCAGATGATGGTTAGCATAGTTGAGCAATAAAATATTTTAAAATCAAGGTATGCACATTGTTTTCTGGACATAATGCTACCGTACACTTAATAGAGGACAGTACAGTATAAATATAACTTTTATGTACACTGAGAAACCGAAACATTTGTGTGAATCGATTTATTGCCACATTTACTTTATTTCTGTGGCTTAGAGCCAAACCCATGATACTTCCAAGGTCTGCTTATAGCTGAAAGCCTGTGTCTTTTTGTACCCAAGCTGGTAGATTCATCTCCTTCTCCTCCATGGACTGTCTAGCCCTCATGATCTAGCCCAGGGTGCATCTTGAGAAAACCTCCAGTTTATTGGACCCACAAGGTAATTACTTGTGATTATGACAACGCTTCTTCAAGTTGACAGTTTGGGGCAAGGCACGTCAATGCCTGTGGCTCTGATGCAGCGATTAGAAAGGTGGAAAAAACAGCAGAGCAAGCGCTCAATTATTTTTGCTGATTTGGTTTTCTTTCAAGTTCCAATAGACAGATCTTTAAGGATACCAAAAGTCTACTAATAAGCCGCCTATGTACCAAAGGCAAGGAGTGTAATATGCATGGAAATTACGTTTTTCCTGAGGTGGAAATTACATTTTCAAAGAAGAGCTGGTAATCCTTTATAAGTAATGATCCATGAGCTATGTTTTCAAAAGGTATATTCTTTGAGATAGTTTTGCCCACGTTGTACACACAGAAGGAAGAAGCTTTGGAAGGTGTATCTTTGCCGTCCCCGTCCTGGTTTGTAACAAGCCCTGCAGTCCTTGCCAGTAGGTGGGTGTCCTCTGCATGGCACCTGCTTTGGCTCAGCTACATCCTCATCTCTTACAAGGATGCGTCGAAGATGGCTGAGCCTGAGGAGACACCTGGTGGGGACAGGAAGCATTCTTCTCTCATACTTTATACTTACTGCTTCTTTTCCGGTAATATTTCAGGTGATATGAGCTCAAGGTAATGTCACAGAATCATTGTAATTTCTTCTTAGCCGTCTAGAGATGTGAAGCAAGTGTACAAGCAGTAAAGAAAGATGCTATGTGAATTTAACCTCCTTACAGTATAGCTTAGATGTGATGAGATTATTTTTTATTTATTCACTCACCTGCTTATTCGTAGGTGCATTAGGGAAGCAGAGGTCTTGGTGCTATGGGAAGCTCTTATATTGAGCTATGGAGGCAGAACATACAGTCATCAAGAGCAAGGATTAAAGGTGCAATTGCAGGGGACTGAGACCACATGTAAATGCGAAGTGCAGGTAAGCAGAGACAGGTGACTAGGAAAGACCTCATAAATGGATGCAGTAGTAGAAGTGGGGTGTTAAACAAGTAGATTTGACAACAAGGTCCAACTGTGTAGCACAGAAAACTATACTCAGTATCCTGTGATAAACCATAATGGGAAAGAATATGAAAAACAATATATACATATATATATGGGGGTGGGACTTCCCTGGTGGCTCAGATGGTAAAGCGTCTGCCTACAATGCAGGAGACCCAGGTTCAATCCCTGGATCAGGAAGATCTCCTGGAGAAGGAAATGACAACCCATTGCAGTATTCTTGCCTGGAAAATCCCATGGGTGGAGGAGCCTGGTGGGCTACAGTCCATTGGGTCGCAAAGAGTCGGACACGACTGAGCGACTTCACACACATATGTAGGGGTGTGTGTGTGAAACACGTTGTTGTATGGCAGAGATTAACACAACACTGTAAATCGACCACATTTCAGTAAAATCTTTGAAGAAGTAGGAGATTTGGTTGAACACAGAGGGAGAAGTTACCATTAGGCTGAGGGTGTATTTTTCTAAAGGTAAGATGCATGAATGGCAGGTGGGAAGGACTCTGATTTATCTGTAGCAGAGAATATGTTAGGAGATAATGAGAGATAAGTCAGATTAGCTTGGCAAGGCATAGCTTACTCCAAGATAGTTTCTTAGCCTCATAACTGAAAAGCTTTCTAGCCTCACATGGTATATGCAGCAGGCGATCTGACATAATGGAATGTCAGTGGTTTGGAGTCAAGACCTTTTGAGGGTTGAGACATAGAGTTGGCATACCATTGCTTCCCTCTTGTTCAGTTGGCAAGTAATAAAGACAAAGTCAGACTCAAAGGGTGTAAATAATCTCCACTCCTTTAAAAAAAAATCTTTTGGCTACTCTACTTGCTGTGCTTGGCATGTGGGATCTTAGTTCCCTAACCGGGCATCGAACCTGTGTTCCCTGCATTGGAAGCACAGAGTCTTAACCACTGGACCACGAGGGAAGTCCCAGTCTCTACTCTGTTTGCCAGAACAACATAAAGTCATGTGCCAAAGCGGATTGCTACATGGAATGGTGAGAAATGTAGCTAATAATGCAGTGTACCACAAGTAATTCTCTTAAATTCCCAGCCGTATTGTCCTCATCTCTAAAGTGGAGTGACAGTGCCTGTCCCTTCATCACAAGATAAATACAGTAATTCATATCTGTATAAATTTTTATTCAGCAGTGAAGCATGATGCGAAGTAAAGGGCAATTATTTTGCACCTGCTTCTATTCTTTCCCTTTAACGAGAACAGAAAATCCTTTCAACAGCCACCTTCCACCCAGCCTCCAATGGCATCCTCTTACTCTGGTCTGAGCTCTGTGTAGACTGTCTTCCCAATAAGTGCTTCCTGAAGAAATGTGGGATGAAAGATTCTACAGTGACTTTGGATGTATCCAGAAGAACGATTGGAAAAATGAAACTCTTGCAAGTTGCTGATGCTTTCTTCCTAGATGTTCAGGTGATGCAGGAGATACGTTATCCATCAGAAAAGTTCCCTTGAATGCTTCTCTCTCTGGAGTGATGGTGTTCTTCCACTGCCCACCTCCACACATTCTTGTCCCTTCTCCTTTATGTCAAAGTGGCAATAGGTATGACTGTGGGCTTGGGTTCCTGGTGTGGACAGAGGAAGCAGACAAACTAGGACTGATGTTGAATGTTCCTCTTTTTAGTATTAAGCTCCAGTTAAAAGTGAGTTAACCTCCCAGACACGTTCAGAATGTTGTTCAGAGTTATTCATGCACATGTTCAGAGTTATTAATTCATTCAAAACATATTGACTCTCGAGGGCAAAAAGTATAGAACTCAGCATTATTTAGGATATAAGATAATATGTTACTTTCACATTTGAGCGGCTTCAACTCCAGGGCATGAAAGATCTTTCTTAGGAAAGCAGGTTAGGAGATGTCAGTGGTGTTTAGTCATCTGGATTAATTCAAGAGGGGAGGATGAGGTTTTCTTGATTGTCTGCAGCAAGGCATAAGTTCATAAATGACTCAGTTTAATCAAGGTTGGCTTTGAAAGGAACTTGGGCTGTTCCAGATAACAATTGGCTATTTCAATGGGGACAGTGGTGAAGGGAACTGAGTTTCACATATCTGTGCTATGAATTCCAGTTCCTAACTTCACAGCTCATTCTCCAATTTTGGGGGCAGAGATTTAAACCGGGGGAGCCATGAATATTGATATAATCTGAGATTTCAAAGATGAAAGATGTGACTAAGCTTATTCAGAATTGAAGTCTGTTCAAAACTCAGGCCACATGGAAAAGTTCAGGCACTGAGAATAAAGAAGAAACAGCAGCCAGAAAGAGTCACATTTTGCCACTTTCCATGATTCTTTTCTGCTCCTAGTGACCAAATCTAAAGGCATTTCCACATTAACTTAAGCTTCAGAATGGTGTTTGTCTGTTATAAAATTGAGCTAAATTCCTTTAAAGGCAGAGGCACTATGCAGGTTGCTCAAGTGTTTTGATTGGATTAAAACACAAACTTCTGGAAACAAATCCTTCATATGTATGTGATTTTTCTCTCTCCCAAATTCCCTTTTTTTCTTTGCAAGGCAGTGCCTTGCAGTTCCTTTTTCCAAGATAGAAAAAAAATCAATGATTACCGACAATGGTCCAGCACTCAAAAACAACTCAGAAATAGCAAATGAGTCTGTGTGTGTGACAGAAGAAGACAGTGTATGTGGAGATAGAAGGAGCTACCATTTCATGCTTTCTCAAGGCACTTACAAGGGTCAGTGCAGACAACAGTATTGGAAAAGGCAAAGCACCAGTTTCACCAAGAGTTATGAAGACCCTGGAACTTGTCTTCAGCTTACTTGCATCCGCTCACTCTTTGTGGCCAGATATGATGTCTTCCTCATCTTCAGACACTGAGTGGCTCTCCTTGACTTACAGTATGGGGGCAAGGATAAGCCAGCTAAGAGAAGAGGCAGTCACAGCAGGTGCCTGATGTGGAGTTCTTCCAGGATGAGTGGCTACAAGCTTTCATTTTATAGCAAACAGCAAAATATACAAGTCTAGACTTAGAAGTCAAATGGTTGTGTTTTATTATTTTAACTGTCTTGAGATATGCTTGACAGACAAAAAGTTGTCTATATTTGATGTATACAACTCGTTGAGTTTGGGGATAAATATGCATGCATGAAATTATCATTACAGTCTATGCCATCAACATATTCATCGCCTTCAAAAGTATCCTTCCACCTTTATTTCTTCTTATTTGTGCATGTGTGATAAGAACACTTAATATAAGATTTACCTTCTTGGCAAACTTTTAAGTATGCAATATGGTACTATTAACTGTAGTATCTGTGCTGATAGTAGGTCTCTAGGATTAGTTCACCTTGCATAATTGAAACTCTGTAGCTGTGATTAATCTCTCCAAGGGATAGTGGAGGACAGAGGATCCTGGCTTGCTGCAGTCCATCAGGTTGCAAAGACAAAGTCCTGCACTAAGACATGACTTAGTGACTGACCAACATCAACAAGCTGTGATTTATAATCCAGGCTTCCTAGCATGGCCTTAGACCAGTGAGATTGTCAGTTCTTCAGGTAAAATTCTCCTGGTTATGTAACAAATGTCTTATGAATTGATATCAAAGAATAACAATGTGTCATTTTAACCACCTCAGGGGTGTGGTTACAGACAGGTAGTCATTGGAGAATGTTGTAGGTCTAGTGGAGATTAGAGGATCCCCGAGGATAAGATGCCTAAGGGAAGTTAGGAGTAATTCTCTGGCAAATACAAGAAAAGCTATGGGAAGAGTAAATTATGATGGCTATGGGGAGAGGAAAGAAGAGGTGACTTTGCAAAAAAAAAAAAAAAGGAGGAATTATGGTTTCCCCAGTGTCTTTAATATGAGGGAAATGAGAAAAACACGGGAGACAAGGTAACACAGGGGCCAGGGAAGTGGTGGCACGCAAGATGGATTTGTGGACACGGAGTCGGGGGAAGGAGAGCGGGCAGTGAGTTGGGAGAGTGGCACTGACATACATACACCACCATGTGTAAGATAGCCAGCTAGTGGGCAGCTTCTAGTATAGCTCAGGGAGCCAGCTTGGTGCACTATGATGACCTACATGAGTAGGATGGGGGTGATGCATGTATACATATATCTGATTCATGTTGTACAGCGGAAACCAACACAACACTGTAATTATACTCCAATTAAAAAAGTAAAAAATAAACCAAAAATAAAAATTCCTTACTAACAAAAAAACAATAATTCCATATCACTGTGGATGTGTTTTCCATTGTTATTGAAGTATTCCCAAACAGATACACTCTGGGGTCATAAATTGGCTGAAACTCTACATAGATCCAGTGAAGTATATCCTGGAGACTTTTGTTCTGCTTCATCTTCCCTGACTCTTCTGAAGTCAGTTGCATTTTCACATGGCTTTCTTTTTGTGCTCCCACCATGGCTGCCAGCAACTCTGGACTGCCATGCCTCCTCACTTACATGAGCCTTCATCTCAGTATTCTTGGCGAAGTCCTCCAGGTTCATCCTAAGGAGACAGGCCTAGATCACATGCCCACTCCTGAACCAATCACTGGAACAAGTGGGTGGAGGCTTTGAATAGCTTCAGTTAGGTGTGTTTTTCTCATATGCATCAACTGATGGGGGAACTGGATTCCATGTGATCATGTGGACCAACAAAGGGGAAGCTTTAGGGGGATCTGGGAAGGGTATGAATGGCAGGGAAGCAACGAGAAATTGCCTGTCGAAATACAGTTAATTTACAAACTAGTTGAGGTACAAGCATGCAAGCTTTGGTGACCATCAAAACATCTACTCTATACTTTTTTCTCCTGTTTGCCCTGAGTATGGGATTAGATGGCAATTTATCCCACACTGGGTTGAGGAGAAGCTAAAGAGGCAGCATAGCCAATCAGTCTGACCCCTCATTTCTGCTCTATACACTTTGGCTAATTCTCAGTAATCCAGATATTGAACTTAGACATGCTATCCTTGTCTTCATCTCTGTGTTTGCAGTGCTCGGCACCAAATAGACCATCAGTCAACAAATGTTTGCAAAATGGAGATGACTGTCTGGCTATACTAGTACACACTGATTTTGATGTTTGCATTTAATTCTCCTGTTTCCTAGATCATTCTCACCTGGATAACTAAAACCCTGCCCAGACACCCTGTGCCTAGAGTCTCCTATCTACCAAATCTCACATTAGACCTGGTTCCTGCTTCCTGGTCTCACCACTTCTGTTTCCATCTGTTGCCACAGCCTCAGTGCTGTCTGTATCAGGGCTCCTCCATGAACGTCCTGGGACTGCGGACTCTAGGAGTGAGTGTGGTGCAGAGGGTGGATCAATTGTGTTTCTGGAGAGGGATTGCAGAAAGAAGAAATGTTTGATTTAAAGAATCTTGACCTGTAGTTGGAAATCGCTGACCAGAAAAATTAGTGAAATAAAATGAAGAGTGAAAATAAAAAGTGTGTGGTGTAGGTCTGGACATTTCTCCCATCTGACTTCTAAATTCCATCCCCAGTGTTAGGGATGGCTTCTAGGAAAGCGTTAAATGTTCACTCAGTGAAATAGATGGGTTATTAAATCGGTGGTTTAATCCAACAAAAGCAAGTTTGACCATGTACAAGTGGTCAGTTAAGACACAGAGCTTGAATGTTCCACTCAGAAAACAGGTCCAGACACTGGTTCCCAGAGACCAGACACCATATACAGTGGGGGTAGACTACAGGAAGCAGTCTGAAGAAGAGATGGGCAGCTTGGATTTTGAGGTGGAACTTGGGACAAAAGGTAGAAGAAACTGTGATAGAGTGACCATAGAAATGTCAAGAGAATCTTATATATTCCTCAGATATTGGTTTTTCCAGAACAGAGTATCAAAACCAAAGAAACAAACTACTTCTTTCCTCAGTGAGGTTTATAAATGCGAGTCCTGGGTTCCCTATGAGGATGGTCTCCACTCATTACAGAGAGGTTTGGGGTTGGATGCTCATTGCAGATGACTAGGATGGGTCAGACTGATGCCCGAATCACACTTTTAGTTCAGCCCAGTCACCCATTCAGACAGTAACCATGACACCCAGGGACTCAGCAGGGTGCTTTTTTGGACTGCACAGTGTTCCCAGTGCTGCCTTCACCCACTGCACCCTCTCTGTGTTGTTTTGTGTGCCATGAATCAGATAACTGAGTTCTACATCTTGAGTTGGTCAGGATGCTACAGCTGTTTCCCATTCTCCTTCCAAATTCTCCCTCTTCTTCAGCCTGTAGGCAAAGGCCAAAGGGCAACATCAAAAGCAGCAACGTCTCTGCTGTCTGATCGCCTCTTAGTCTCTGGCTTTTCTTGGACTTTTCACAACAGATTGGATCCTGCCTCATTGCTTCTTTCGAATTTTGTTCAGGGAGTTGCTATGCATTTGGATGGAGCTTGGTACTTGGAACACACAGGGATTGAAATCACATCCAAAGGCATTGGCAGTCTGAGTCCTCATTCTTCGGTCCATTCCAAAAGCCTCTGCACATCCTACTGACTCAGATGTTTATTTACCAACCCCCCATCCCATATTTCCATGTTTCCTCACAACTCTGCTCGACTGTCCCACCATTCGTGGTTCCAGATCTTTTTTTTTTTGGGGGGGGTCTCTTCTTTGAGGCATGTACCTCCTCCATTACCATCATGGTCACCCACACTATCGCCTAGATGAAATGACCAAATCCAGGGAGATTAAGTGATTTTCTAGGGTCACACGACTAGTAAGTGGCAGAGTCTGATGAAGCCTCTTAATGCTAATTGTTCATACAAAATAAAAGGAC
This sequence comes from Okapia johnstoni, assembly GCA_024291935.2. Taxonomy (NCBI): domain Eukaryota; kingdom Metazoa; phylum Chordata; class Mammalia; order Artiodactyla; family Giraffidae; genus Okapia; species Okapia johnstoni. Next base: position 27,084,499 of record CM044327.1, read on the forward strand.
GGTTATTGTTACAATAATCACTTAAATCCAGCACATACTGATTACTTCAAGCAATACTCAAAATAACTTTCAAATCCACAACTTGGCACTGTGCAGGAGACTGGTAGATACTTGTCACAATGATACAAAACAAGAGAGGGTTGATGATCTATTATTTTGAGCATTTGCCTTTCAGGGAAATTGCCATGAAGTCAGAAAATTACATAAACATTATGAGAATGTGACTCAAAGTATTTCCCCTTAAACTTAATAATGAAACAATCAATTAAGCATCTCTGGATTCTCATTTATTTTCTTGCTTCAAGGACAAAGTGAATAATACATCTTCTGGGAAATGTTCTCTGTTAGGCGTGATTGACAAAAGTTTCCCATTGAGTGAACTGGTCCCAGTATAAACATGTTCTGACATAAAGAAATAAATGTTAGTGGAGAGAGAGCCTCCTTGCCTGACCATTTTAACTAGATGACAAATATTAAGAAAATGTTTTCTGATCCCGAATTTAGTATTTAGACGTTCAGTTCAGTTCAGTTCAGTCGCTCAGTCATGTCCAACTCTTTGTGACCCCATGAATTGCAGCGTGCCAGGCCTCTCTGTCCATCACCAACTCCTGGAGTCCACCCAAACCCATGTCCATCGAGTCGGTGATGCCATCCAACCATCTCATCCTCTGTCGTCCCCTTCTCCTCCTGCCCCCAATCCTACCCAGCATCAGGGTCTTTTCCAATGAGTCAACCCTTCGCATGAGGTGGCCAAAGTATTGGAGTTTCAGCTTCAACATCAGTCCTTCCAATGAACACCCAGGATTGTTCTCTTTTAGGATTGATTGATTGGATCTCCTTGCAGTCCAAGGGACTCTCAAGAGTCTTCTCCAACACCACCGTTCAAAAGCATCAATTCTTCGGCGCTCAGCTTTCTTCACCGTCCAACTCTCACATCCATACATGACCACTGGAAAAACCATAGCCTTGACTAGATGGACTTTTGTTGGCAAAGTAATGTCTCTGCTTTTAAATATGCTATCTAGGTTGGTCATAACCTTCCTTCCAAGGAGTAAGCGTCTTTTAATTTCATGTCTGCAATCACCATCAGCAGTGATTCTGGAGCCCCCAAAAATAAAATCTGACACTGTTTCCACCATTTCCCCATCTATTTCCCATGAAGTGATGGGACCAGATGCCATGATCTTAGTTTTCTGAATGTTGAGCTTTAAGCCAACATTTTCACTCTCCTCTTACACCTTCATCAAGAAGGCTCTTTAGTTCTTCTTCACTTTAGACGTTCAGACCCTCCTAATTTTTACCCCAGGAATGATAGTCACCTGCAAACTTGTAAGATATCTTATTGGAGAGATCAGAAAGTTACCTCTTCAAACTGAATTAGTTTTATTCAAGTTCAATACTAGAAAAATGGTTTAGATGAAGTAATGGCCCTGGATAATTATGACATTTCACTCTATGCTGATTCCATCACATTTTCTCAGATAAGGACTTATCTTTGGGAGCTTATCAGAATCACTCGAATCTTTTTCCCCCTTCACTTGGAACTTTGTTCTCAGTGGATTTCACAATGCTGTTAATTAGCCGATTTTTAGTGATTCTTAAAGTTGTGACTTGAAAGATTACCATCTTTCAAGTAGTGCTAGCATAATACTGCCATGAGTTTAACAGAAGAAAAATTAAATCAAAACACTTTACTATGGCTTTTTCTAGAATACTGTTTTTTTCCCCTCTTGGCAAAGCTTTTCAAGTCCTTTGCTTCAAGCTGATCTTGGTAATTAAAAGAATGATTTTAAAATACCTCTCAAAAAGGGATTCTGCATAATAAAATTCATTAAAATGCAATATTCACAAAATAAGATATTTTATCATAACTATATGGAGAGGAAAATGGGAAGGAAATTAGGTGCTTCCTCCATATCCATTGCCCATGTGTTTACTGCAGTTTAATTGTATAACAGAGAACTTGACACATTAACAAGCAGTTACCAGTTAGAGCTATTAACAAGTAGGGCTATTAGTTCAATTTCTCTTTAGAGCCTCAAGAAAGGGAGGGAAGAATTGAAAATAGGAGGGAAGAAAATTCCTACTTGCTAAGTTGTCCACTGGAGTAATAGCCATTTCATTCTCATGAAAGTGCCTGGTGAAAACAGCTAGTGCACTGGTGAAGAAGACTAGTTCATTGACATGATACGGTACAAACCCATTTATCTCAGAAATAAGGATGATATCTAAGCTTAGAAGAGGCCGTTGTAATCAAGCAAATGGGGTAGTCATTCACATAACTCACTGGGCATTATGGAAATACAGCAACCGGATAACTAATGGACTATCCCCAGGCTGGGCTGTTGTCAGGGATACACAACCAAAATGAGCCTTGCAGTAAGCCTGGCGGGAAACAGCCCTGGCTAAGCCAGGCTGCCAAACCCCAAGTGCCACCTGTCTGGAGCCAGCCCTGGGTGTTGGTCAGACAGATGAGAAATTCTCACTGTGACCTATTTCAGAAAAACCCTGGACAAAAGTAATTGTGAGAGGAAGGAGGAATTAAGAAGAGTTGTTACATGCATTCCAAGATATCTGATTTATTAAAAAAATGTTACAGGATAGATGGCAAGTTATGTAATGTAGTAATGTAAACCAAACACTTTCAGAATCCAATGATCATTTCTCCTAGTTAATATTAGCAATATTTTTTAACAAACAGGTTACTGCTTCAGTCTGAAAATGGCATTTGGATTCAAAACAGAACCATTTAATCATGTCCTAGCTTGTAACATATCTTAAGTACTTTGCTTTAATAAATGAGATTTTTGTGTTGTCGTTTAATATTTTTTTGCTGTTGATAGCTTGCCTTTCCAAATCGGCTAATATGTAAAGGATAAGAGATTCCATATGATCCTGCTTTTACCCACAGTCCATCTAATTCTCCTACTTTAGAGGCTTAGTAGATATTTTCTGACTTATTTGGGTTTAACTGCATGGGGCATTTTGGACACCTCTGTATGGTAGATTTCCCCTTCCGGGCACACACTTCTGATCTTCCTCTTGTCTCAGCTGTCTTCAGGTTGAGGACCTGCCAGCTTCCTACCACTCACTCCTGTATGACTCAGGCCTGGTCCAGACCCTAACCTCATGACTTGGTACCTGCTGCCTGTTCACAAATTTGCTGACAGTAATACTAACTCCGAGTCACCTGTTTTTCTTCCACTCTCTGGATTCCTCCAATAAATGTTCCTTCCTTTGGAAGGGCTGTCTAGTCTTAAAGGTTTCTCAAATCAGGTTCACCTGCTGCGGGTATTTACCTGTTTCTGCCCCTTGTATGGTGCCAGGGTCTGATTCAAGAACTGGCTTCACCCACACAGGCCTCCATCTGCTGAAAGTCACAGGGCCTGGCTTCACCTAGCACCACGGAGAAGATAAATGGCTTATCCACTCATTCATGAAAAGGGGGTAGGATGAAAGGGGAGATCATTTCTAAACTGCCTGCATTCCTGGGTACCCACTGATGCCCCTGCAGTGAGGAGACATCAGGAGTTTACTACACAAAGCAGTTGAAGCTACTTTCAGGTGATTGGGTGGATCTGGGATTAACTCCATCCCCTCGCAAAACTTTGTCCAAGCCAGCCCAAATGTTCTCAGTTCACATGAAATGCTGCTTTTTGCAATACAGTGATATTTAAGAGCAGGCTTTAAAATGTTCCATTTCTTCTTAATTATTAACTGATTGCCTCAAGACATGTGATAGAAACTCATTCTGTAAAATTATCATTGATAAAATATTTCCAGATAAAAATTTTTCTTCATTAGAATCTCTGGGTGCACGCATGCATGTTGTGTATTGGGGGAGCTTCCAAAGACATGAACAAATTATCGAGTTAGGTCATCATGGTATCTGGTAAGGCATCAGTTTAAAAACAGTGAGAAGTAGTCACTGAATTTACTCTTTATTTTTGGTAAATGTTTATATCTTTCACTTGAAAAGTGCTGAGGGACTGGATCTTGGGATGTACAGACACCAGTTTGCAAGTCCTTATTACTCATGAAGTGAATAGAAACTCCTTAGTGGCACTTGGCTGTCCCTCCATCTCTCGCCTCAAAGACTTCTTCAGCCTTTTTCACAGCCATCCTCTTACCTGCACTTCATGTTTTACATTTTCGAGCTTCTTGAGGTTCTTAGAAAGCCACCTTTCAGCACATGTTTGCCTTCATGTGGGTGGTTTTGCTTTTTCTCAGATTTTACTTGTCATAACTTGTAGATATTTACCCTCAATACTTCTCCTTCTCTCTGAAATCTTCTTTTCACAACTCAGATCAGGTTGGTTAAGTGGAGAGCAAGAAGCACGCGCTCTGAACCTGGCATGTACACAAGCTGTGTGGACCCAGGCAGGCCACCTAACCTCCTCGGATCTCTATCCTCAGTATCATGATCGTTTATGTCCTTCAGAGGATAGTCACAGTGGGGAGATACTAAGATGTCCAAGAGCTCAGAAAGATCGCAGAGTCTGCAATTTACTGACTGTAAGTTCACCCAACATGGGCTTTCCTTGTAAGTCAGATGGTAACGAATCTGCCTACAATGAAGGAGACACAGGTTTGATATCTGGGTCTGGAAGATCCCCTGGAGAAGGGAATGACAACCCACTCCACTATTCTTGCCTGGAGAATTCCATGGACAGAGGAGCCTGGCGGGCTTTATAGTCAATGGGATTGCAAAGAATCGGACATGACTGAGAGACTAACACTCTCATCCAAGATCCTTTTTTTTTTTTTTTTTTGCATTTAGAACCACATACCTTTGTGGGCCCTGGGATGCAATTCACTTCTTAAACCACGGGGAATTTCTCCCACAGCATCCTCACTCTTGAAAGTGAACATTCACAAGGCTTGAGGGAGCATGGACCCCAGAAACTGAAGAAGAAGCTTATGTCTTATGTCTCTGGCCAGGGAGAGTGGGAATTTGGCAAGAGCAGAATAGAGAGATGACAGATTTGGAGCTGTGAGCAGGAGTGCTGAGTGCCCAAGGGGAATACATACACAGTAGTATATTGCCTGTGTACACTTTCTGAAGCAATTGCTGCCAGGCCGGGCAGACAAAGCCTATTTATTGAAGAGCATTGTTTCAGTTTCCCTAAAGCCCCATCAGAAAGGGCAGTGTTGCTCTGAGTCCACATAAAGCTATCGACTCGGAGAGAATGGTGGTCTGCAACCTTCAATCCACGTTCTTTTTAGCACATGGAAAGACAAAACACAAAAGAGTCTTGCAGGATAACCTCTGGTAAAACGTGACTGAATTCTGCATTGAGTAACTGAGCGTGGGCTTTCTTATTGCCAGTTGGATGGATGCTGGGTACCTGGGAACAAGGCTCGAGGAAAAGATGTGAGAGGTAACATTTTGTGATTAGGCAAACCTCTATATTCAGCTTAAAACGGCTTGTGAATTTTGCAAAGCATGCTGTAATATTTTTTGTTAACATCCCCTTTAGCTTTAATGGTAGGTAATCACTGCTGACAGATGGCAGCCACTATGGATGCCCGCTAGTACAGCTTTTCTATGGAAGACAGAATAAACGTGAGAACCCATTCCACTTGAAGAGGATACCTGGGGAGAATCAAATTGGTGGGCAAAACATGAACTCCAGAAGCTTGTCGTTCACTGTTCCCTTATATTTTTCTGTGAAGAACGTAGGTTCTAGTAAATTGATGAAATAGACTTCTGGGGCTGGCATTCTTTCAGTCCCTTAGACTGCAAGATCAAACCAGTCAATCCTAAAGGAAACCAACCCTGAAAATTCACTGGAAGGATTGATGCTGAAGCTGAAGCTCCAACACTTTGGCCATTGGAAAAGACCCTGATGCTGGGAAAGGTTGAGAGAGGATGAGATGGTTGGATGGCATCACTGACTCAATGGACATGAGTTTGAGCAAATTCTGGGAGACTATGAAGGACAGGGAAGCCTGGTTTTCTGCAGATCATGGGATTGAAAAGAGTTGAACATTGAAAAGAGTTAGTAACTGAACACTCTTTCAATAATTGTGACATCCCTATGATCACTAGGGACAAAAAGAAGACAGAGACCCTGACTTGCAGCATTTCTTAAAGCATTTTGACATCATGGAACATGCTGGCATCTTTAGAGCAGGAAAACTGACTGCTCAACCAGTTCCAGTGAATGTATCACAAAAATTAGTATCACTGACATCCTTTTCCATTAATCGTATTATGGAAGACATTAGTCTTATTGTTCTTCCAGGTCATTTCTTTCCTCTGCCATCATAGTAAACAAGGGCCACTAGAAAGTAAGAGCCAAGAGAGCAAGAACCTTGCCTGTCTTGCTTTCTACCTGGTGACCAGCAGAGTCCATGGCCCATTAGTGATGCTTTGTAAATATCCGCTGGCTGAAAGAGTACCCCATAATCAACAGTGTGGCCCTCTAAGTAGATGTGGGGACACAAGTCTGCAGAGATCTTCCTCTCAATTTGAAGGTATTTGACTTAATTCTCCCATCCAGTGATGAAATTTTTATTTTTAAAGATTTTTTTTGATGTGGACCACTTTTAAAGTCTTTATCAAATTTGTTGCAATATTGTTTCTGTTTTTTGTTATGGTGTTTTGCCCACAAGGCATGTGGGATCTTAACTCCCTAACCAAGGATCGAACCCTCACCCCCAGCATTGGAAGGTGACGTCTTAACCACTGGACCCCAAGGGAAGTCCCCATTGATGAGGTCTTTTTCTTCTCTCTTCTAGCCTGTTAGATCCATATTTTCACTGGACATAATTCTCAGAATCATAAGTGTCCTTCCCAAATTAATTTTTATATGTTCAATAAGCTGACACAAGCTTATATTAAAACCTACACAAAGATTTTGAAAGTGTTTATGTTTGGGGAAAAGGTTTTGAGATACCCACTAAAGAAGCATGTGCCCTTGACCTGATTTCTGGCCATTTGGCTCTTTCACATCCTATTTGAGAACAATGTCTTTTAACTTCCTGGAATATAATAAAAACAAAGAAAACAGCAGCAATATTTTGATTTAAAATGAAAAATTTGGATCAGGCAAAGAAGATCTACTGGATGAATGCATACCTGGAAATAAAGTAAAATTTGGGAAATCCAGTAGCCTTAGTAAGTAGATATTATTTGGTTTGGGTTGGAGTGTATAGGTTACCAAACTTTAAACGGTTGCAGCACTCTGAGCTTCGATTAGATTATGGATCAGACATCAGTTAATTTCAAACAGTAAGTGTGATCAGAACAAGAGCAACTGATCCATCTTCCCAGTTTACTTTTTTTTGGTTTGGGGGCAAGAAGTAAACCCTCTGAAACTCAAGATGAGCAGAGGGGCAGGGCAAGGAGTGGGCAGGTTCCTGGGCCAGTTTATCTTTGCAGAGCCCTGGACTGAATATATGGTGCTGCCAGCCTGGGTCTCTCTGTGAGAGATATAATTTTCGTATTCTGAAACCATGTTATTTTTCCTCATGAGAATTTGACAACAGACAGAATGTACCAGGGCCCTGAGACAAATGAAGGAAAATCATGTCTGTGTACCTGGTAGGTGACATTAGCCACAGACAGCAAAATGACTCCATCGGTAGCTCTCCTCCGTCTCCTCGAAATTCCATCCTAATGGTTTGTGCTTTTTGGAGCAGCTCTTCAAATAGAAGGAACAGGAAATAATCGACTGAGCATCCTTTCTTCTCCTTTCCTGTTTTCTGCCTTTGTTACAGCTATGCTTACTTTTGTTTTCTAGTTGTGATAATGATGGAAAAAGCAGGAAATGATCCCTCTGACTGGAGACAAGCTGGGAATAAACTGAGGCCCCGGACTTTGTGATTCTTCCCTCTACTGGCCAGCCTCTTAGACAGTGATTCTGATGAGAAGCATTAAGAAAGAAGGGGGTGCCTGATGGTAAAAATCACAGCCTTCTACGGCATATAACGGAGGCTTGATCCGAAGCAGAGACCCTTCACTCTGCTGTGCCAAAGAATCACCCGGGGCCTCATAAAAATACAGACTCTGATTCAGCAGCTCTTGGGTGGGGGCCCACGAGTCTCTGGTTCACAGGCATCCTTTAATTAATAAGGGTCTAGAGACTCCTTCCATCACTTACTTGTGACTGAGGTAGTGACTTAAACTCTGAGAACATCAAGTTTATTTATTTCTCAATTGGGGTTAATACTATTAGTAACATGCATAACTATCTCATAAGGATATTATAAGACATAAAGTAATTTCTATATGTTTAGTTTACACACACACACACACACACACACATATACACACATGTATAGATCATACATTGTGATGTTCCATATAAGTAAATTATTGATTCATCACCAGCCCACATGTATTCTTTTTTGTAATTTTTTTTTTATTTGGCTGCATCAGGTCTTAATTGCAGCTTATGAGCTTCTCTAGTTTTGGTGCACAGACTTAGCTGCCCCAAGGAATGTGGTAACTTAGTTCCCCCACCAGCATTCTAACCCATGTCCCCTGCATTGGGAGGCAGATTCTTAACCAGTGGACTATCAGGGAAGTCCTGACATATGTTCTTTATTACTGCCATTATTATGACAGACTAAATGGGAACTCTTCCCACTGCTAAGCTTTTATGATTTCTTTTTCTCTGTAAAACAGCCTCTACTATTCACATTCATAGGATTTCACCTGATTGAAAAATCCACAAGGAAAGGGAGGGGTAAATAAAAGCCAGTGGACACAAATAGACTTGCCCTGGCCATGAAGGCCATTGCCTTCACATGGGGAATCTCAAAATGTGAGGCTCTTGGGAAATCTTCACCTCAGTACTGTTCAGATTGCCATTTGATTGTTACTGCAAAGGAATGACCAGATAAGAAAGTCAGGAGATTTTAAAACCAGTTTAGAAGCAAAAGAATGTGCAACAAAGCAGCACTCTCTTGGGGGAAGGGTGTAATTAACTGAGATCTGCGCTTCTGTGCGGCAGGTTCTCCCCTCTCCCCCCAGCCCCCTCACACACACACACGGAGTCAGGAACATAAACTTAAAAAAGGAGCTTGTTTCTGAACAGCTAGCTTCAAGCCAAAACTGATAGTGAGTCACTGTTTTTAGAAATGGTCTCATTGCAGACTTGGCTCATCCTGAGTAGAGGAAGTCAGTTGTCTCTGTGCTCAAAAGGAAGCCAGGGGTAGTATACAATTTAAGAGAAAATATTTTTCCTCTAAGTGTGCTCCTTTCTGTAGAGCTTTATGTAGGAAACTGTGACTAACTGTGTGTTCTGTTGCAATTAACCAGGGCGGGGCATGGGCCAGCCTGGCTGTCACCAAGTGGATGGCACCAGAATATAACTTTGTGGTACACAGCCTTTTGAAGGCAACTAAAGGTGAGAAGGTACTTTACTTGCAGGTGAGAGGAACAGATTCTAGCTAATTTTCTAAAAAAGGGGGATCCATAGGAAAGACAAGATGGGATTTGTGAGATTGAAAGGGGGCCCCAGAATCAAGCTTGAAAGAGACAGGAACAAGGAGGCTTCAGGTGGTCTACCAGCGGTGACAGCTCCAGAATTTCCCCGGTAGCTTCAGTAAGCACCAAGATCTCCATCCTTCAGTCCCTAATGAAAGTGTGATGAGCCACATCTTGAGTGAAGGACCCTTGAGAAAGAGTTTTGGACAAGAAGTCTTGAAGAACTACCTTCACATCCATAGCAGGAGGGCAAGCTCCAGATTTAATACTCCAGGAGTTATTAGGTGGTGCTGATGACGAACAAAACAAAGCAAACAAACAAAATGCCATTAAAGGGGGAAAGTGCAGCAGAGAAATTGTAATTTCTTCCCTTGAAACCCCCATGTTGACTTTGTTTAGACCCCATGGTGATATCTGATTTCTCTCTATGTACACCAGAAGCTGGGTCCTTTAAGTCTTTAGGGTTGCTTGGATACTTGGCCATGGCATAGAGACAGGCATTCTTCTCTGCATGATTGTAGGACACAAATCTTGGTGACATCTGCTAGAAGTGGCCTCTGTATATGTGCTGGGTCAGAATTGATTTGGCACTCTGGAATTGAAAAAAAACAAAAAGCTAAAAAAAAAAATACAACCTACACTGATTCAGTAAAAATGGGAGTCAAGATAAGAAGCTTAATTATTGATAGATAAAAAATAATGTTCAAAAACATTATTTGAAGGGGGTGGGACTTCCCTGGTGGTCCAGTGGCTAAGACACCATGCTTCCAATGCAGGGAGCATGGATTCGATCCCTGCTTGGGGAACTAAGATCCTTCATGCTACATGGCGTGGACAAAATAAAAAAAAAATGTAGACTGGGGGGATGGGAAACAGGAGGGCAGCTCCCTGACCAACTTTGTGTCTAGTTCAAATGGTATGTTTAATCTTGAACTTTAAGACAAGTCTCAGAGAAATATACACATAGAACATGCTAATATTTCCAATGACTAAAGATTAGTTTGGACCCAAGCTCAAGAGCCATATTAGGACTTTACTGCAGGCTGATAAATTAAAGAAAGTAATTCAGGATCAATAGTAACTTGTGGAGAACAAAGACATCAAGGGTATCCAGGAGAACAGGAGAGGTGGGGAAAGGTACCATCTTTTCTAATCACAGAACAAATCATCATGGCAAATCATGTCTAATTTTGACTATCATTCTTGTTAAGACATGTGATCTTAAGACCAGAAATCTCTGCTCAGTAGTCACATGAAAATTCTGCTCTGGTAAAGGGTTTTGTTTCTATATGGACTTGATAATATTCAAGGGCCAGCAATTAAATTGCATTACAGGGATGACCAGCTCCTATGGAAGAGCTGAGACAAAGCTACACAAATCATCAGGCATCCACGAACAGAATCAGGTTCTGAAATCATGGTCACTCATCTGAGTTTCTGATTTGGTCTCTGATTTCTTGAAACTGGGCACCTGGTGTAGTGATTCAGTAAAGGTCACAGTGTTGTAGAGATGCCTTTGTCAGTCTTTACTGCCCCTTCTTCTTCTAATCAAATGTGTTTAGCATCTCACTGAAAACCTTTTATCTAAGCAAGCGGGACATAGAGTTGAAAGAAATTCTGAGTCCTTGTTTTCAGTTTCAAGGAGACAAAATACTTTTCCTTCAGTTATCAGTTCTTTAAGAAAACTTCAATACACTGGAAGCTGGGCAAGTACCGATAATAAAACAAACAGGCATAAACTTGAATATGAGCAGACGAGAGGAGAAGCCAACAAAGTTCCACAAACAATGGCAAGCTTTATACACTGTCATTCAGGAGAATATATTTGGAGATGTAATGAACAAGTTTGAACCCCTAAGGAATGACCTTAGCCTGTAAATCTGTGTCATGTTTTAGGATAAAAACTTTAAGAATGGGGATTCTTCTGAATCCATGTGACTATAGAGCTAAAGGGAGGCCACCTGTGTCAACCTGACAGCTCGTACTCAGAAAGATTAGGCTCTAAAGCAATACAAAATTTCCCTATTTGCTTCAAGGAATTTCTACAAATCAATTTATGGGAGCAAACAATTTGCTCATATGGGTAAATAACTCTTCTATCAGGATAAATAAATTGTTCTCTTAGACAAACAGCTTGCTTACCTAACAAAGAATTCCTTATCAAGATTGTCTTTAAGACTATCACCTCAAGGTGTCTGTTCACCACTCTTAAAGCATCATGTAAAGAAGAAAAAAAATGTGAATCCAACCAGCTCCTTGCCTTGAATGACAACACCCTTCAAATGTCTTCGCTTGAACTCCTTTTTCTAAGACATTGCTTAGGCGCTGCCGGGGCTGTATCCTCCCTGACTGCAGTGGGCCAGATCAACTCAGGTTTGCTTCATCAGTATGTTTTCTGGTGTTCTTTGGGGAGTCCAGAGTTGACTTGCCCCCTGTTCCTCCATGCACGGCTTACTGACACCATCTTGGGAGACTTCTCTCCTCTGCAGAGAATCTCCATGACAGCTAGACGAGGTATAGACCAAGTATAATGAACTGAGGATGGACTGGGTTGGCCTCAGCCTGTTAGTCTTGTCAGCTCTCTTTGTGAAGAAAATCTGTCTCAAAGCAGAGAGAGAGAGGTGGTTTCCTCTATTTTCAAGGCAACTCAGACAAGTCATCCATTTAAATAATATGGGGACTTTACATAGAATAGAAATTTCTGTCTTCCTTTTTTTTTTTTTTAATAATTGGCAGGAAAAGCCAAAGAAGCCCAGCACATTAGATTCCTAAATATTTAGCCATGCCTACCATAACTTCAGAGAGCCCATCTCACCTGTTGGGCCAGCGTGTCAGCAGAAGCTGTCAGTGCTACCCTGGGCCCAGAGAGGACTGTGATCTCTGAGCCTGACACAGCGTAAGGAACAGGCATTCCTGTTTCTGACACAGAAGTGAAAGCCAAGCACTGGAATAACTAAATTAGCTCATTCTGACACTGTTGTTTTCAAGAGCTGTGACCGTCATTGACGTTTCCATGGCATTTAAAGGCACTCCACAAGTACCTTATAAATACTACCCAATGCAAAGCCTGACCCTCCCCTTAAAATACAGCTACTTATGAGATTCATTTTTTTCTGTCTCCGCATTTTCGTTTTCTTTTGTGCTCTCCATGGATTGTCATTTATTTATACCACCTCTACTGCCACCAAAATGATTTGAGGCCTCTTACAATAGAAGTAAAAATGAAATGAGGCCAAACTGTGCATCCCATTAAGAGTAAAACACAGGTTGCATACACTTTTCATAAAATTGTTACCATTATTTACTGCTTCTTATCCCTCCAGTTCAGTGTGCTCAGCATTTAATTGCAAAGCTTCCTTCTAAGAACATTCTGCAGGGTTGGAGGAAATCCTGAATCCAAATTTCCAAATCCAAGGAAGCAAAACTTTTTTCCTTCACTTGTTGATTTTCAGAGAACTTCAGTTCCATTGACAGCATCAGATTGTTAATGACCTTGATTCAAACTGTGCATATCACACACACACACACACACACACACACACACACACACACACACACACACACACACACACTCAATCAACAGATCCATCCAATTTGCTTCTCCCCTATTTCCACTTGGAAAAGATCATTAAAATTATGGTGTGGCAGACTTTTCTGGAAAGGACCAGAGAGTAAATATTTTTGGGTTTAGCAGGCCATGCGGTCTCTGTTGCAACTACTCAACTCTGCTGTTGTAAAATCAGCCATAGAAAATACGTAGTGAATGGATGTGACTGTTCCAATAAAGCTTTACTTGCAAAAACAGGTTGGGGGCTGGCTTTGATTGATCATAGTATACTGACTCCTTTTCTAATGCTTTGCATTACTCCAGTCTAGGTTTAGAGTAAAAAGTCAAGTTGAGGAAATGAAATGAGAAATAAATATTTAAAGTGAACAGAAGACAGTTATTGGCTCTATTGCTCTTATTACCGTTCTTTCCCTGTTTTGTTTTGTTTTTTCTGTTTGTTTGGTTGGTCTGTTTTTTGCTAGACTGTATTACCACTATTCCTGTGTAGTGGAATGAATAGTAGCCCCAAAAGAGCTGTCCGTACTAATCCATGGAACCTGTGAATGTTATCTTGTTTGGAAAAAGGATGTTACCAGATGTGCTTAAGTTAAGGGTATTGATATAGAGATATCATCCTGGAAGATCTGGATAGACTCTAAATTCCATCACAAGTGGCCTTAAAAGAGAGAAGCAGGACTTTCCTGGTGGTCCAGTGGTTAAGATTCCACGCTGTCAGTGGAGGGGGCATGAATTCGATCCCTGGTCGGCATCCCACATGTCCCCACTGTATGGCCTAAAAAAATTAAAAAAAAAAATTAAAGAGAGAAGCAGAGAGAGATAAGATATACACACGTAGGAGATGGTGATGCAAAGATGGAGGCAGAAATTGGAGTGATGTGTCTATAAGCCAAGGAATGCCAGTAACTAGAAGAGGCAAGGAACAGATTTCCGCTGATCCTCCAGAGAAAGGGCAGCCCTGTGAAAGTGAATCAGTCCAGTGAAGCATGTTAAGATCTGGCCTCCCAGACTGGGAGAGAACAAGCTTCCATTGTTCTTAGCTATCCAATTTGTGGTGATGTGTTATAGCATCCGTAGAAATGTAACGTACCTATATCTCCTTTCTCTGGACTGGAAAATTATTCTCTTTCTGTTCACTCATCCCTTGTCTTTAAATGCTTATTTGACCTACCAGTGTATAATTTTAACCAACATTTCTATTTTCTACTGGAATCACACAGGGAAACAAAAACACTTTAATTTCAAACATGCCATTTCCAATTCCATGCCACTATTATCCACTATTTCTGTTCTCTAAATTTATTCTTCATATTATAATAGTATTATTTTCTTTTTTACAATTAATGATTATTTACCTGCTGCTGCTGCTAAGTCGCTTCAGTCATGTCCAACTCTGTTCGACCCCATGGACTGTAGCCTACCAGGCTCCTCCATCCATGGGATTTTCCAGGCAAGAGTACTGGAGTGGGGTGCCATTGCCGTCTCTGGATTATTTACCTACATCAGTATATTTACCAATTTTACCAACTTATTTGCTTATTATTGGTTCTAGTTAAGCTTTGGGGTTTAATTTTCTTCTTACCACACGCATTCTTTAGAAGACCATTTAATGAAAGTCTATAGAGGAAAATTTTTTTACTCTGTTTTATAGAAAGAAAAAAGCAATTTGAAATTTGTCTTTATTGTGCTGCATGCTAAGTCACTTCAGTCATGTTCAACTCTTTGCAACCTTGTGGACTATAGCCTCCCAGGCTCCTCTGTCCATGGGATTCTCCAGACAAGAATACTGGAGTGGTTTACTTCTCCAATGGATCTTCCCAACCCAGGAATTGAACTTGCATCTCTTATGTCTCTTGCATTGGCAGGTGGATTCTTTACCACTCTCATCACCTAGGAAAGCCCCAAATGACAGCATATTAAAAAGAAGAGACATCACCTTGCCGACAAAGGTCACAGAGTCAAAGCTATGGTTTTATCCAGTCATGTACGGATGTGAGAGTTGGACCATAGGGAAGGCTGAGTGCCAAAGAATTTATGCTTTCGAATTGTGTGCTGGAGAAGACTCTTGAGATCCCCTGGATTGCAAGGAGATCAAACCAGTCAATCTGAAAGGATATCCACCCTAAATATTCACTGGAAGGACTGATGCTGAAGCTGAAGCTCCAATCCTTTGGCCACCTGATGCCAAGAACCGACTCATTGGAAAAGACCTTGATGCTGGGAAAGATTGAAGGCAAGAGGACAAGGGGGCGGCAGAGGATGAGATGGTTGGATGGCATCACTGACTCAAAGGACATAGGTTTGAGCAAATTCTGAGAGATGGTGAAAGACAGGGAAGTCTGGTGTGCTGCAGTCCATGGGGTCGCCAAGAGTTGAACATGACTTCATGACTCAATAACAAATGATAGTTATATAGACCATTGCAATACTACATTTCTACACAGACAGTTATTTCTTCTAGCACATTGAGGATATCATTTCATTATCTTCTTAGTTTGGGAAGAGACCTGCTGCTAGTAAAATGTGTTCTTCTTTTGTGGGTAATCAGCTTTTCCCTTTTGGTGGCTTTTACGTCCTTTTTTATTTTCTTTGTTCTTCCATAGGGTTTTTGACTCAGAAGTTCTTGCGTTTTATCAATCTGAAATTCTACGTGTATCTTCCCTTCTTGAAAATTTTCAATGTTTATTTCTTTAAATATTGTATTTCCTTCATTTTCTCTCTTTTTTAAATGTCTAAAATCTAAAGATGTATATGGCTAAAATCCTTATATTTTCTTCATGTCTCTTAATCTCAGTTTTCTATTTTTAATTTATTTCTCCTCTGGGCTGAGTTATCAGCAGTTTCCTCATTCTTCCCCCCTTCTGGTTAGCTAACACTCTGTCAAATTTTTTTTTAATTCACCAGTGAGGAGTCATTACTTTTATTTTCATTATTATTTATTTTCTTCTTTTGAAAGTCTCCATTTTTCCCCATAATGTCCTGTTTTCATTGTGATTTTAAATTTTTTCTCCTTGCCCTTTAATATTTTAAAATAAACTTATAGTCTCTTCTAGGTTGTTCTAGTATACCTTGTGATTTTTATGTGTCAAGTCACAGGCAAGGTAGGACATTTCCTCAAGAAAATATAATGTTTTATTATGAGCTCGTATTCAGTGGGAGTTGACTTTTTTGTGGGAGATCTGTGCACTGTGACTTTTTAGATTTCCAAGTGGAGTGCTGTGGCTTGAGTTTCTACCGTAGAGCAGCAATTTGCTGTTCTGAATTCAGTTTATATCTTAATTTGTCAGATTGGGATGCCTGTAGCATGAGGGGTATTAATTAAGGTTTCACATCTGTTCATGCTGCAGTGTTGGGGTTTTGATTTTCATGAGAAATTTTTCTTACCTCTGAGAGCTCCTGGAAGATGATATGTTTTCTTATTGACCATGGCAGTGAGTGGAGTTTTTCTACCCCCTTGTCTTTGAGGAGATGAGTCTTCAAGAAACTTCATTTGGTGCATTGTTCTCAATTCCGGCTTTTGTCTCATGTAGTCTCCAAGGAAAGCACTATTTTTCCTAGATGGATGTTAAATCAGAACTAAAGTGCTCAGGTCTAAAGCTAGGTCTATTACCCTCTAGATTGCCACTGAGTCAGCCTGTAGAATACTGTCTTGTTATGAATTCTCTATTTCTGAGAAAGTGATTTTTGCCATCTTTAAAACCTGACTGTGTATGCTTCTGATTTTTCACAGATCCAGGATAACTATGTGTTTGGACCTATAATGGAGGTTCATGTTAGTTTAAGTCTTCCACGTTGCTAAAGATGTTCCTAAGAAAAAAGAAACATTAAAAAAGCCAAGAACTAAAGAAGGTCTCTCAGCTAATGTTCAAACACAAGCTGTGAACCATAGGAAAGATAAGGATAAGGTCTGAGTGACTACCCATTCCAGTATGCTTGCCTGGAGAATTCCATGGACAAAAGAGCCTGATAGTCCAGGGGGTCACAAAAGAGTCGGACTTGACTAGTGAACTAAACAAGCCAATAAGTGCATCACTTATGCGCGCTCCTCACATCTCTGGTACTTTACTTACCTTATTCTGTGCTTAGTAGCTAAGTCCTGTGTAACTCTTTGTGAACCCATGGACTGTGGCCCATCATGCTCCTCGGTCCATGGGATTTTCCAGGCAAGAATACTGGAGTAGGTTACCATTTCCTTCTCCAGGGGATCTTCCCAACACAGGAATCAAACCGCTTCTCCTGCTTGGCAGGTGGATTCTTTACCACTGTGCTACCTAGGAAGCCCATTTTACTTACCTTATTCTATAGCGATGCAATTTTAGGATTCTTTTATTCCCATTAGACCGTAAGTCCCTTCAAAGCAGAGGTAATATCTTTTTTTTTAAATTTATGCCCCCAACAGGTAGCACAGGGCCTGGTATAGAACATATATGTGCTCAATGTACGTTTATCTGTGTGGGTAAAATTGAGTTCAGCAGATCTCAAATTCTGATAACTGTCCCCCTTAACATTGTTCTCTTGCTAACTGATTTTCGAATGTCACATGGTTGGTTTCTTTCCCACCTATTGGATCAGAGGATGTACCTCATCTTTCCCTGCAGTGCAGCAAAATGGAGTTTGACTAGGAACTGATGTATGAAGTTCAGCTGTTTCACCTTTACTTTGCGTGGGAGGCAGCATACTAATTAGTAAGGATGCCCCCTACTTCCTGCCCCAGCCCATGGTTCCAGATGACTGTCTCTCCCTTTAGAGAGGCTGGAGGTGCTGTCCAGAATCTACTCTAATGGAGCCAGAACCACAGCCTCTCTGCTTTCCCCTCTCACCCACAGCTTGAATCCACTGTGCTCTTTTCTGCTACTGAATTTGAAGGAAGGGTACTTTACAGACCAAACATGAGGAAATGGTTCCCGAGATATCGTTGTAGGGGAGGGCCTTTCCCCTTCTACTCTTCTTGATTTCTTGTGGCTAAATGAATCATAAAACGGACGCAAAACAGGTTAACAGGACGAAAAAAACAACTCTTAATTTTTGCACATGGCGATCTCATATAAGTCAGACCTAAGAAGCAGCCAAAGCAGGGAGCCTTTATACTTTTTAGACCAAAGGAAACAAACAAACAAACAAGCAAAAGCCAATATATTTTCAAGGAACTGACAGGACAGAGAAACTTAGGTTTTGCATGCTCAATTAGTGAAGAATCTAAACAGAATTTGGGCTTGGGATAGTAAATGAAAGAAGTACAGGCTTCATTTAAGTAGGCTTCTTGGCCTGAATTCCATATCTTTGGTGGTAAGAGTGTCCTTTTACTTCTAGATACAGAGTGCATGAGAGGTTTCTTTCCTGTCTTCAGGGAGACAGAAGGGAGGATCCAAGTGTCCCTCTTGTGTTATCCATTTCTTAAGTAACTTTAATTCAGAATAACACATATGCCATTGTGGCATATTTTGGGCAGCCCACCCTGAGCCCACAACAGTATTATATTGTATGGGAGCAGCAGGGCTGAGGTGGACCTCTGAACCAGTTGACTCGGGTCTGCTTTCCAGCTCTGCCATGAAACTAGCCTTGAAGGATCTTTCCATCTCTGCAGACCCACTGCTGCCCCCTTCTGGTGAGACGAATGGACAGTCTAAAACTGAGACCTAACTGTACATTGTTTGCTAGATGTGTGTCGTTTTCAAAAATGTGTTTGATGTAAAGACCCAGAGGGTCTCAAACTGCAAAATTAAATTCTAGTGACTGAGTTTTTGTGCTAAAGAAAGAGCCAATGGGAATAAAAGTCATTGACTTGGACTTTCAGGTCTATTAGGTTGCATGATGTAGAACCCAGATTTTTCCAAATGATGCATCTCCTGCTGGGCTTGATGAGAATATCCTGGTAGTATTTCCACAGCTGTGCACTAGACCCTCAGTTCCCCCTGGCTCCAGAATCATGATAATCTGACACTGTTAACTAACCTGCTGCAGACTCTATTGAAAAATAGACTCTCTTTTTGATTTTTGTAATTTTACTCATTTGCAAGAGCAGAAGCCAGTCACCATTGAAAGTTTTCAGTTTGCAGCCTCCTAAAGAGAAGCTTTACTTAGTTTCAAATTTTGAGATTGGCAAAGAGATTAGTTATAATTTTTCTTTCCTTACACAAGGCTATAAAAGTCTTAATAAAACGACAGATCCCTATTTTAGATCATTATTAGTGAAACCCTGTGGATCATGGTGGTGGTGGTGGGGATCTCTTTTTGTTTATTAATATAGGGGAAAAAAAGACAAATTTTCAATAGCATTTCACAGGCATGAATAAATGCTCTTAAATGTGAACCGAGGTTTATTTCTATCATCTTTGAAAGGGCACAAAGGAAAGAAATAAGAAGACTTGAAGCTTGGAAGAAAACTGAAGATCAGGTGCAAAATTGATAAGGGTGGAGGGACCAGAGGAACTGGCTGGGGTGGATTTGATACTTTAAAGTTATTTTTTAGGTTGTGCTTAACAACTTCTCAGAATGTTCAAGGTAGACCTGAAGAGACAAGAGACAAACTGTTTCATGGTTATATATTTATGTTTGTGAATGTGTCCTACGTGTATATTTTCTCTCTTCCTTTATCTTTTCCATGCTATTTTGACATTTAACATCTTTCTGTGCAAACTATTTGCTTCTCTTTCTTGATTCATTTTCTTCCAATTACCCTTTCATTTTTCTGTTTTTGTCCTCATAGTCTACCGCCACATTATAGAATAGAAACTATATTTTAAAGCATTTATTTAATAAACCTTTACTTTGCCATTTTATTATATGGGTTAATATTTTATAATATGTATGTCAAATGGTAGAAATTAAGTAGCTAGCTTATATATTTTTTTATTCTTTGTCAGTGACCCTACGTAAAATAGTTTCCTATTTCTATAAGAGAATTCATCTAGAATTCCATCCTTGCTAAGAAAATATCTTTCATGATCACTGGGCGTATATTTAATAGATTGCAGAATAGGAAGAAACATAAATAAATTTTGTTTTTGGCATGTCCTGCTGTATGGATGATATTTATTTTCATAAACCCCTGCAACACTTGAAACTCTTTCACCAAAAATGTATTGTGGAGAACTGAGAACAGATTGGGAGATTCTCCATAATTTCTTGAAGACTGACTTCATGGCACTATGCAGTGTTAGGGCTGGAAGTAAGTTTAAAGCTTATCTAGTCTGCAGAGGCTTTCAATCAGGGGCAGCCAGCCCTTCCTCCAGTCTTGCATTTGAAGTTACACCCAGAGAGACCAGGGTGTTGTTTGTCAAATATCATAGAGTACTAGTTAAATACCATTGTTGGAGCCTGAGCTTAGAACTGTTGAATTCCTTGATTGGGGATTGTTTCTATAACAGAGATCTTGGAATTCTCAGATATGTCTCTCAGATATATAATTATAAATTGATTGACTTAAAATATTTTTATTTTGTTAAGCTTTGTTTTTACTAAAATCAATAATTGACCTGTACATAAAAGAAGATAAACATAGTAAGGAATGAATAATGAGGGAGAAGAGTAAGAGGGACAAACTATTAGATATAAAATAAGCTACAAGGGTGTATCGTACAACATGGGTAATAAAGCAAACATTTTATATTAACTATAAATGGAGGATGATCTTTAAAATTATGAATCACTTTATTATACATTATTATATTGTACCAATATTGTACCAATACTATATAGGTAACATATAATTTTGTAGCGCAACTGCACTTCAATTTTAAAAAAGAAATGAATAATATAACAAATGTAACATCCAGATAAAAAATGAAAGTTGCCAACAACACTTCCCACTCTGTGATACAGCTATCTTAAATTTTTTATAACATCATGTATATTTATATAGAGAAAACGTGTATTATACATAAAATATTTATTTAAAATTACTATAAATATATAGAAAATATATTACATATATAAATATATAAACTATATATGAACACATCCTTAATATAGTTAATGTAATAGTTATAGTTAATAGAAGAGTCTTACAAATTTTTACACTTTATACAAATAGTATTTAATGCATGTATTCTTCTGGGACTTGCTTTTTTCATTCCTTTTTATATTCTTAAGATTTTTTTTTTATTCTTGTTGACTTTAATGAATGAGGCCAATCTATTTTCTTTTTTTTTTTTTAATAAATTTATTTATTTTAGTTGGGGGCTAATTACTTTACAATATCGTAGTGGTTTTTGCCATACACTGACATGAATCAGCCATGGGTTTACATGTGCTCCCCAGCCTGAACCCCCCTCCCCATCCCATCCCTCTGGGTCATCCCACTGCCCCAGCCATGAGCATTTGTCTCATGCATCGAACCTGGAATGGTGTTCTGTTTCACATATGATAATATACATGTTTCAATGCTATTCTCTCAGAACGTCCCACCCTCACCTTCTCCCTCAGAGTCCATAAGACTGTTCTATGCATCTGTATTCTTAAGATTTAACTATTGAAGTGCATACATACTGATGTGTGTATTTCTAGCTGCTTATGTGTGTGCTAAATAATGTCTCATTATATAGATATTTAACTGTATTTGTTCATCCTCTTGTTTGTGGACATCTAATTTGTCTCCAGTTTTTTGCTGCTATCTTCTGGTGCACAACTACAGGTTATTATCCCACATACAGAGCTAGCAGTTAAGTTTGTTTCTTATGGAGTATGTATGTGTTCATATTGTTTTCCTACAAGTGTATGAGTTTTTATTTTTTATTATTTTACAACTTTGCCAAGAATTCGTGTTGTCAACTTTAAAAATTTGTGTCAGTCTTGTAAATAAAGGATGCTTTTTTTGTTGTGACATTTTAGTTTTTATTTCTCTGATTAATAGCAAAGTTCAATGATCCTAATATTCTTTAGCTGACAAGTAGTAGAGCTAAGATTCCAGCCCATATCTGATCGGTTCTAATGTTTGTTTTTTCCTTCTTTACTGTATTGTTTATTATTCATCTTGATGATGTACAATAAGATACATTATAAAACCTAAAATACTTTAGAACATATTAAGCATTGAATAATAAATATTCAATACACATACATTAAACACACATACATGCTTTGTGTACATGCATGCACAAAGTTGGGGACAGGAGACAAAAATATGAGTTGATTTTATGTAAATATAGATTTATATCCAGACAAAGAATTATCCCACAACAATTGGGGGAACTAAAACGTAATAGTAGGGTCATGAGTAACGGATATTTATATTGTACTTATATTCCTTAAGTTGGTCTGTTTCCTAGCTGATAGATCTCCCAGAGAAACAAGTGTCTAGTTTCAAGATCTCAGTTATTTTCTCTTTACTATTATATCTTTAATAAAATGATTAAATGTATAAAATTGGTACAGTAAATAGATAACTTATGTAAGGAGATTTGCCATATCTTATATTCACTTATTTGAAAATGACTGCCATTCACAAGTTGTTCATACATATGAATATGCCTCATATCCTGGTAAGATACTCCATATCCTAATACAGAATATAGGGGGAAATGTAGAACTGGTTAGGGGCAATCTCATGTGTTTTGAGTTTCTATATTGGGCAGGGTTCTCCAAGCAACAGAGCCAATAGGATCAATATAGATATAGATATATAAAGGTATAGCTATAAAGATAGGAGATAGGTGATAGACAGATATAGTGATAGATAGATAGTTCTACAGATGGATAAGGAATTGACTCATATGATTATGGAGACTGAAATTTCCCAAGATCTGCATTCAAATGCTTGAGAATCAGTAGAGCTAAGGGTATGAGTTTGAGTCTGAAGGTAGAAAAACACTGATGTCCCCATTCAAAGCCCATCAGGCAAAGAGAACAAATTCTCTCTTTGCTCAGCCTTCTATACTTTTCAGACCTTCCATAAATGGGGGAGGGCAGTCTGTTTTACTCAGCCTTTTGATCCAGTTTTCAGTCTCATCCAGAATCACCCTCACAGACATGCCCTGAATAGTGTTTAATCAAATATCTAGGCACCCTGTAGTCCAGTCCAGGTGACACATAAAATTAACCATTGTGGTCCTTTTTCATAAAGAAAAGTGTCATGGTTTGGATAGCATAGATGTTTAGTATGTGGAAGAGAAGTGAAGGCAGTAGATACATGGGCAGATTCTTAGGTTCAACATCCTGGGTTAAGCCTGACTCTGTCATTACTATCCATGTGATCTTGAGTGACTCATCTAAATGTTCTGTTACTTTGCCCATGAAGATGATGTAGTAATAGCGATGGCTTCTTGGGGTTGCATGAATCAAGTTAGTTTATTTCTATCAAAGTCTTGAAAGAGAGCCTGCCACATTCTATTTGTTGTTGTTCAGTTGCTCAGTTGTGTCCAAGTCTTTGCAAACCCATGGACTGCAGCACACAAGACTTCCCTGTCCTTCACCATCTCTTGGAGCTTACTCAAACTCATGTCCGTTGAGTTGGTGATGCCATCCAACCATCTTATCCTCTGTTGCCCCTGTCTCCTCCTGCCTTCAATCTTTCCCAGCATCAGGGTCTTTTCCAATGAGCGGGCTCTTTGCCTCAGGTAACCACAGAATTGGAGCTTCAGCTTTAGCATCAGTCCTTCCAATGAATATTCAGGGTTCTAAATGCTTGACATTTAAATGCCACATTCTAAATGCTTGACAGATCTCAGTTATTTCTATTACTTATGCCCAAAGCTAGGGAACAAGACATTTTTCCTTCTAGCCAGAAACACTAATGTTGGCATCTAGAAGCATATTTTAGGTGAGAACAAGGCTGAGAAGTAAGGGTGACAATAAGCAGTGTAGTTATCTGCCTCCATGAGAAGATGTAAACATATGTAGAGAGGAAGACGGTGACAAGGAGCACAAGGAATCCAAATTTTTAAAAGCAAATTTATTAAAAATTACTTGTAATGATCTTGTGTCCTGGCCACATTCCTTTAAAGAGTCTTAAAGCATTATTACGTACTTATCCTCAGAAGGCGCCATGGAGTGGGTGTTTATGTGTGCTGTAGAATGACATAAAACTGTGTTTACACTGAAAGCCAATTTAGACTAATAGGAGAGGTTGATTTAAATTAGCAAAAAATCTAAACTATAGACTACTTTTAGCAGCATTCATTTACATTAAGTTTATTTAACTGACTTCACATATTTGAAAGTGATGAAGTATAGCTTAGTAAATAGCCCTCGGGGACCAGCTTTAAAGACTAGATAAGAACATTTTATTTTTACATAATTTGCTGTATATTTCAACTGTAATTAAGGTAGGTGCATAAATAGTGTTTGATTTCTTAACTAAAACTCCTTCCTAAAATTTCCACCACATTGTTAAGTAGGTTTTGCTGAGTAAAGGTAAACACAATGCTGATCGTTAGCAGAATTGTCACAAATACTGAATCGAGCTTGAGTTAGTGAGATGAAAATCTATTTGTATAGTCCTTTTCCTTAGGCCCTACCATGTCCTGAACACTTGAAACCTCAGATGAAATTCAGAGTCTCTATAGCTGCCTTAAGGTTCAAATTTCTGGACTTCCATAATTACATATTTTGGTGAAAATGTGTATATAATTTATATGGAAGAGGTTATTAATTCTTGCCATCTAGAAGGTCACTGATGAGAGAGCCAGAATCCGAGAGGGTAGATCTAAGCGTCCAGTTTTCATTTCTTTGGAAATTCCCAAAGCAGTGGCACTGGATGAGTAGGAAGGGAATAAACATCAAGCATTGTGTACTGTGTTAGGCATTGTATGTATCGCACCATCTCTGATATTGTCACTATTATCGGCTCCACTTAACTGATGAGGAAATTGAGGGTCTGAACTGCTATTAACGGCTAGTATGTCCTGAACACAGGATTTGACTTTCAATCTGCCTGGCTCCACAGCCCTTTGGGCTGCATGATTCCATTTCCATACTAGGTCAGTTTCCATCAGCTGCTGCATCTACCAAGAGTTCATCTTGCAAATCTTGTCTGATAAATCCCAAGCCCCATTGTTATGGACTGAATGTTACTGATCCACTAGATTCATATGTTGGAGCCCCAGCCCTTAATGTGATGGTATTTGGAGGGACAGTGTTTTCCATTTTCATGAAGTCATGGAGGTGGGGTCTCTGTGATGGGGTTAGTATCCTATCACAGATTAGTCACTCTTTCGCCATGGAAGGCTAGAGTGGGAAGATCGTCGTTTGAAAGCCAGGAAGAAAGCTTCACTAGGAAGTGAGTATGCCAGCACCTTGATCGTGGACTTCCTAACCTCCAGAAACTGTGATAAATCAATGTCTATTGTGGTATTTTGTTATAGTGGCTGACGCTAGGTGATATACTCATTCACCCAGAAATGGTTCCTATTGTTGTCAAATATAACCAGTTTTCAAAAAGTTAGAAATGTAATTCTCATACTCTTATAGACTGAAAGTGAAAGTTGCTCAGTTCTGTTCGACTCTTTGTGACCCCATGGCCTCCATGGAATTCTCCAGACCAGAATACTGGGATGAGTAGCCTTTCCCTTCTCCAGGGGATCTTCCCAATGCAGGGATCAAACTCAGGTCTCTCACATTGCAGCTGGATTCTTTACCAGCTGAGCCACATGAGAAGCCCAAGATACTGGAGTGGGTAGGCTATCGCTTCTCCAATGGATCTTCCTATCCCAGGAATTGAACCGGGATCTCCTGTATTGCAGGTGGATTCTTTACCAACTGAGCTATCAGAGACTGAACATGCATCAGAGATTTCATCCAATTATCCAACAGTGATAAGCTGTTAACCTGTTTCACAGAGCATTTTGAGAAACAGGGTGCATAGTCCACTAGATAAGGCATTTTAAAATGAATTTGCTGAACTAGAGACAAAATTGGTTAAAATAAAGTGGTTAAAGTCCTGTGGCAAAATAAAATTGATGGGTAGCATCTCTTCCAGACAGAAACCTATGAGTTAACATGTAACTTCATGGGGTCTGAGCTCCCAATGGTAAATAGCAAAGTCAAACATGTGCATTCCCCCAAATAATTGTATAATCCATGTTAAATGACATCTCAGTGGGACACTGAAAAGATGTGCCATCCACCTTTTTGCTTTAGTCCCAAGTTTAAAAGAATTTTTCTCCTAACGTTTTGTTACTATTTACTCTCCTAGCATCTACTTACCTTATTATAAGATTTATGCCAGTTTATATCACAGTTTACCTTTGTCATCTCATCCTCTTTTAACTTCAACCTCTTTGAAGGTGGGGGCAGCGTCTCTCTTCTCTTCATGGTAGATTCAGCACTTGGGTAGCACAGAGCACAGTGCCCGTGATGGAACAAATGCTGGATGCGTTTTCATTGAATAAATAAATGAATTTGAATTAGGTTTCACGTGTTCATGAGTGGGCTGCTCAGGGGGTTTTCTGATGGGCAGAAATCCCAGTGGCAGCAGAGGCCTCAGCCTTTGCTGTCAGCAGCAGTGACACTTTTCCCAAAACCCTGACATCCAACATTCCAAACTCCTATAGGCTGTTCTCCTAGATTCACCTCATTTCTTAGGTATCAGCTTCCGTATATCTAGGACGAAATCCTCAGGTCCCTCGGCAGCTGGGGAGTTCAGTTTCATCCTCTCAATGTCACTGCCATAGGACTTTTCACAGCAGAGCTCCTAAGACTTTTTGAGTGCCCTGTAGCTTTCTCGGGAAATTTATGCAACTCTGAGGACAGGATGAAAGGAACAAGCCTCAGTCTGAGAACGAGTTCCTTCCTGATGTTTCCTCTTGCTGTGCCCCAAGACAAGGCTGTTACTCCAGGGTGATGTAGGTTCCCTATGCTCAGCTTTTTTTGCCCTGCTGTCAAGAGTAGAACTTGCTGTTGTCGTGGGTCTACTGATGCTCCATAGGTTATCAGTGGTAAGCACAGCCCTCAAGAGGGTGCTCCTATCAGAACCACCATGGGCAAGAATGAGATTTGCAACTGGCTAGACAAGCACAGATCTCCGTTTATTCCAGTAGAGAACTTAACCATCTTGCCATGTTCAAACTCTTGCAACATGAACTTCAAAACCCTGTCTTGGTCTAGTCTTTCCCGCTGGTTCCTTAGTCTCTGGTTTTCCCTCTTTCCTTCTCCCATTAAAGTGTTTTCTGCTGTGGCTTCCATCCTTCTTTGGGGGCTTAAAATGTCTATGTGTTGAAATTCCAAAATCATACATTTGTATTTTAATAAGAGACATTATTTATCTGCTAAGACTTAATGTAAGCCAAGTGGGCAACTGCAGGGTTGGAATTTTAGGCACTGAGTAAGCTCATGGTGTTAAAACTCATTTCTGTCACAGACTTCTACTCTTGCTACCCATAGGATGGCTTTGTCAACCTAAACCATGTCTATCTCCTAACAGCACCACGAAAGATTTAATTAATGTAAAACATTTGCAGCCTTCCAGACATACTCTGCTACGTGATCATCCTTATGGAAAAGATAGTGTTAGTACCATGAAATGTTTTCCTTAGAAGTCAATATGATAAACGTCCAGCTCTTTCTTCATTTGTGCATTGATGTTTTGGATGATATTTTCTGAGGGCTGAACTTGGTAAATTTTCTAGGATCTAATTTTGAGAATCTTATGCCTTTTTGGTTTCCTGAAAAATATACCACTGGATATTTTTTTTTCTTTTTGCCTCCCTTGAAGTCATCAGGAATTTTGTAGGTTTTTCCAATGTCTCACTTAAGTAATTTTTCTTTTTTGGCTGCACGCAAGGCATGTGGGATCTTAGTTCCCTGACCAAGGATCAAGCCCATGCCTCCTGCAGTGGAAGGGCAGAGTCCTAACCACTGGACCACCAGGGAAGTCCCTCACCTTAGTAATTTTTCACTGGTCAGTGTTCAGGTGTACTTAGTATATTACAGCATTACAGTCAAATCCTTTATGGCAGCACTGGTAAAATTGTCTAAAATATTCCCTTATCTTCAGCATCAGCAGTTTTTCATTACTTCATCATGAATTAATTTTACATAGAAAACTAAATGAACTAACAATCTATAAGGTATAAAGCATGACACAATATTAATAAAACCTGTGCAAAGTATTTTTATGACTTTGAGAAATTGATCTCTAAAAAATAATAGGAAAGCCAGTGGAGTATTTGTTAAATGATGAAGCATTTAAAGAAGGTTGTTATACATGTATCTAATAGGACTAGCTTAGATACCAACTGTATCTTTAGTATTGTGTATTTGAAACTTGGAAATAAATATGCCAAAAGTTAATTTTTTAAATTATGGGAGATAGTGTTTAGATAGTGTGTATTTTACTAATTTGTAATGCTCTGTGTACTTGAAAGTTTCATAATTAAAAGTGAATCAAGTTGAAGAGTCACTTGTATAACAGAAGCCAGTTTTGGTGAACAAACATCCTTACACAAATTTTATGTGTGTGTAATGCAAGGGAGGCAGTGGAAAGTCACACTTCTGATAATTAACCCCCTGGGTTGGGAGAGAAGAGTGCAGATGAAAGAAGAAAGAAAAATTTCATAATTTATTACATATCTGCATATGTTGAATACATTGTTTCACTGGTTGCAAAGAAAATGCCTAGGTTTAGTAATTAAAGAATTTAATGAAGACAGTTTGATGAAAAATGAGTAAATAACATGAAGACGTAAGTCACAACAGAACCAATATGGATAACATAATATTGGAAAAGAATGTTAATCCTCACAGTTGAAAAGTTCAGATTGAAATAAGAATGAATTGCATCCCATCACTCCCAACTGATTGGAGAAATTAAAAAAGGACGTGGGAAAAAAGACATTGCCAATAACAGCATAAGTTGGCCTAACCTTTCCTGTCTAGAAATATATATATATATACAAATACTTTAGAGAACTTTTAATAAGCCTTGAAAATGATTTATTAGGAAATTAGTCGTCGTGTGTGCATTACAAAGAAAAATGGAAGCAATCTTAATGTCTATTAATAGGAAATTTAAAAAAACAAATCATTGCATCTAAGCAAAAATTTGATATGTAGTTATTAAAAATTACAATGAAAATAACAATGTGTTTATATATGAAAAAGAATGACAGTATTACTTTGCTAAGTGGAAAAATAAGCCTAAAAATACTGGCTTGCAGAATTCTACTTTGTAAAAAAGTTAATAAACTAAATAAAATGTGTGAGTGCTTACATTAAGAAAAATTCTTAACAAAAAGTTAACTCTAAAATGTGTGCTAAAGATTATATTTAGTTTAGTCTTTTTTGCATTTTCTCCAGGTTCTTCACAATGAGAATAATATATTTCTTTTATTATCAGAAAGTTTAATAAGTCCAAAGTTCAATGAGAAATACAAATATCTATCCAGAGTAAAGTAGACATAATTAAAGATCAATCAATTCATTATTATTGATATGAAAGATAAATTGGAAGAAAATTTTCAAAGTTGGGGGGAAAATATAGAAAGTATGAGAGAAATGCAGTCATTTTGCAGACCAAGAAAATAAAGTCTGTCACTGTTTCCACTGTTTCCCCATCTTTTTGCTATGAGGTGATGGGACTGGATGCCATGATCTTAGTTTTTTGAATGTTGAGTTTTAAGCCAGCTTTTCACTCTCTTCTTTCACCTTCATCAAGACGCTCTTTAGTTCCTCTTCATTTTCTGCCATAGAGTGATTATCATCTGCATATCTGTGTAGATATTTTTCCTGGCAATCTTGATTCCAGCTTGTGCTTCATCCAACCTGTCATTTCACATGATGTACTCTGCATATAAGTTAAATAAGCAGGGTGACAATATACAGCCTTGACGTACTCCTTTCCAATACTGAACCAGTCTTTTCTTTGAAGTCTGGTTCTAACTGCTGCTTCTTGACCTACATACAGGTTTCTTAGGAGGCAGGTAAGGTGGTCTGGTATTTCCATCTCTTTAAGAATTTTTCAGTTTGTTGTGATCCACACAGTCAAAGCATTTAGCATGGTCAATGAAGCAGAAGTAGATGTTTTTCTGGAATTCTCTTCTTTCTCTGTGATCCAATAGATGTTGGCAATTTGATTTCTGGTACCTCTGCCTTTTTTAAATCCATATTGTATATCTGGAAGTTCTTGGTCCATGTACTGTTGAAGCCTAGCTTGAAGGCTTTTGAGCATTACCTTGCTAGAATGTGAAATGAGCACAGTTGTGTGGTAGCTTGAACGTTCTTTGGCATTGCCTTTCTTTGGGATTGGAATGAAAACTGACCTTTTGCAGTCCTGTTGCCACTGCTGAGTTTCCCAATTTGCTGGTATATTGAGTGCAGCACTTTAACAGCATCATCTTTTAGGAAATGAAATAGCTCAGCTGGAATTCCATAACCTCCACTAGCGTTGTTCTATATTAATGGAAATGTGTGTACATACACATTATATGCACATATATATATGCACATACATATACCTGTGCATAGCAATAAGCACACCTAACCCCTAAATTTGGTATAATTTAAATATCAATTTTCCAATAAAAATAGAACTAGTGCTCCTTGGAGAGTTGGCTGATTCCAGAGCTTGAACAGGGAGCATGGAAAATGAGTTTATAATATCCTCTTGTGCCAAAAAATAAGGAAGTGCTCAAAAAATAACTGATACATGTCAACAGGACGTAGAAATAGGCCTGAAGAGACTCTTGGTGGACAAATGAGGACAGTTTAAGCATCAAAGTAAATGAGCGTAATAGATAACACATTGATTAGGTCAAGTGGGCCTTAGGAAGCATCACTACAAACAAATCTAGTGGAGGTGATGGAATTCCAGTTGAGCTAATTCAAATCCTAAAAAATGATGCTGAGAAATTGCTGCACTCAATATGCCAGCAAATTTGGAAAACTTAGCAGTGACCACTTGATTGGAAAAGGTCAGTTTTCATTCCAATCCCAAAGAAAGGCAATGCCAAAGAATGCTCAAACTACCTCACAATTGCACTAATCTCACACTTTAGGAAAGTAATGCTCAAAATTCTCCAAGCCAGGCTTCAACAGTATGTGAACCGTGAACTTCCAGATGTTCAAGCTGGATTTAGAAAAGGCAGAGGAACCAGAGATCAAATTGTCAAAATCCGATGAATCATTGAAAAAGCAAGAGAGTTCCAGAAAAACATCTACTTTGGCTTTGTTGACTTTGCCAAAGCCTTTAACTGTGTGGATCACCATAAACGGTGGAAAATTCTGAAAGAGATGGGACTATCAGACCACCTGACCTGCCTCTTGGGAAACCTGTATGCAGGTCAAGAAGCAACAGTTAGAACTAAACATGGAACAACAGACTGTTTCCAAATTGGGAAAGGAGTCCGTCAAGGCTGTATATTGTCACCCTGCTTATTTAACTTATATTCAGAGTACATCATGCGAAATGCTCAGCTGTAGGAAGCACAAGCTGGAATCAAGATTGGTGGGAGAAATATCAATAACCTCAGATATGCATATAACACCACCCTTATGGCAGAAAGCAAAGAAGAACTAAAGAGCCTCTTGATTAAAGTGAGAGAGGAGAGTGAAAAAGTTGGCTTAAAAATCAACATTCAAAAAAACTAAGATCGTGGCCTCTGGTCCCATCACTTCATGGCAAATAGATGGGGAAACAGTGGAAACCTTGACAAACTTTATTTTGGGGGGCTCCAAAATCACTGCACATGCTGACTGCAGCCATGAAATTAAAAGACGTGTGCTCCTTTGAAGAAAGGTTATGGCCAACTTAGAGAGCATATTAAAAAGCAGAGACATTACTTTGCCAACAAAGGTCCATCTAGTCAAAGCTATGGTTTTTCCAGTAGTCATGTGTGAATGTGAGGGTTGGGTTATAAAGAAAGCTGAGCACTGAAGAATTGACGCTTTTGAACTGTGGTGTTGGAGAAGACTCTTGAGTGTCCCTTGAACTGCAAGGAGATCCAACCGGTCCATTTCCTAAAGGAAACCAGTCCTGAATATTCATTGGAAGGACTGATGCTGAAGCTGAAACTCCAATACTTTGGCTACCTGATGCGAAGAACTGAATCATTTGAAAAGACCCTGATGCTGGGAAAGATTAAAGGCGGGAGGAGCAGAAGATGACAGAGGATGAGATGGTTGGATGGCATCACTGACTCAATGGATATGAGTTTGAGTAAGCTCTGGCAGTTGGTGATGGCAGGGAGGCCTGGTGTGCTGCAGTCTATGGGGTCACAAAGAGTCCAACATGACTGAATGACTGAACTGAAAATAGAAAACCATGAATTCATAAACTTTCAAAGTGAAAAAATTGGAAGTTTTGTAAAGAGCAGAATGTTTATATTTTATATATTCTCAAAGTACCCCTGGCCTAATATTTATTATTCCATATACATGTGTGTGTATATGTTCGTGTGCATGAACATGCATGTTGTAATTCTATATGCACATATGCATATGATTAAATAGTTTAGAAGTGTTTGAAGAATACACAGTAAGCTACTGCAAATGGCCAGCTGTAAGGAGAAGGATTCTGAGAAAAATAGGGGACATGGCACATTGACTTATAATCCTTCTTGGTATTTGGATATTTTTACACAGTATGTGCTTTAAAAATATGATGATGGTAATAAGGTAAAATTTTGAAAAAGTAGAAGAAGAATGGCAAAAGATTTACTCAATTCGAGGAAAATGATGAGAGATAATAACCAGTGACAGCTTTCAGCTCAATTGTATGCTATCAAGGGCTGTGATGCTAGTTAACTCTGTAAGATTAGAAAGGATGTGGAGTGCAGGCGCCCAGAATGGGAAAGTGAAATGTGGGAAGATATAGGATTTTTAACGTTCAGTATCTCATTTCACTCTTCACTTTAGCTTTTTATACAAAAAGAAATTATTGCTCCCAATGGAATGATAGATTTATACTTTACCCCCAATGCTTCAGCAAACACTTAATCTTTACTTCTGCTCTGCTCAGCTAGCTTTATGCTTTCAAGAAATAGAAAAGCCCATAATGTACATAAATCCGATCTGGACCTCCCTCTCAGGCAACTGTGGAGCCCAGTTAAGAAAGAAATTCCTTACAATTATAGAACCAAATCAGCTGGGCAGGTTGCTCTGTTTGTTTCCATGGGAACAAGTGAGCCCTTCTTCCTGACCACTTTTCCTCATTTCTACTTCCCAGGCACACACGCTTGCTAATGAATTTCACACTGGGTACTTTTCCTGAACAAGGTAATATTTCTTCACAAAAAGAGCTCCTGGAGCTTCCTTACTTTTCTTGAAGCCAGTCGTATTACTGAGTCACAGATCACCTGCGCCAATTAGACAGGAGGATTCAGCTACACTTTCCACTAGCATCCTGATGCATTCATTTTAATGAGAACTTGAGGTTGTTACACACTCACTGAAGACTCATTAAGTAGCTAAAGTCAGGGTCCAACCTCCACGGTCCTCCATGCATTCCCAACTCAGAGCTGACAACACTCCGGACAGTCAGGATTCAAACCAGTAATTAGGGATTCTCTCAGGCAAAATAAATGCCTGTTAATGCTGTTAAGAATGTGAATTCTCAAAGCTCAGGAAGAATTCAGTGTGCACCCACAGGGTCAGGCCTAAGCGAAGGTGGGTAAGGGGGGGCAGTGGTACCATGACAGCAGTGGGCATTTATTGAATATTCTCTACATGTCAGAAACTCTTCCTAAGAAGAAGAGCTTCTTTTCCTAAATCTGTGTTTCTCTTCTGCTACAGTCATAATTTCAGTGCCTAAGTTTTTATGAGAAGATCCTCTAAATGTCAAATCAGAGTTATAGCTCCCAGACCTAACACATCTGTGTGTAATTGTTTGATTTCTATTTGATGTGATTATAGAGAGGAAGTCAAAAGGCCAGAGAATTAAAGCTGCTATCAATACTGAATTAGGGTTGCACACCTCACATAGATTAATGTATAGTATGATTTCTAGGAAACTCTGAAGCTCCTGCACACACATACATATTTCAATAACATACAGACTTCATCAGCACCACCTGGTGCCTCATTCCTGTTGCCATTTTCAGTATATAGAGGTGGAACACATTCTCCACCTCACCTCTCTTCTGACCTGACTTTTAACCTGGATTTCACCTGTGTCTTACTCTAACATCTCAGCCACACTTTGTAGTAGAAGCATGGGATTACCCAAAGAGTTTCAAGGAGATGCTAAAATCTATTATAAATCCAGGTTAGCAGAGACCTGGAGCTTTTTGCAATATATGCAAGTATCAAATCATTATGTTGTACTCCTGAAACGAATATAGTGTTATATGTCCATTATATCTCAATTAAAAATTAAAAAATATTTACTCTTCTTTCCTTGCCCACATTCTTTCACTTAGTGTATTGGACTTCTTAGATACCATAATATTCTGGATATGTATGGATGTGTTTATTTGCATAATTTACAGAAATGGCCTATTTCCCATAGTGAGTAAAAAGAATTCTAAATCTTAATATGTGCAATTATGTTGTCTGCAAATGTGACAGGTATGCATACTTAGCACACTGCAAGACCGATTAACAGTGTGACACTGTAATCATAATGGCCACAGCTATTCTAATTAGTACTTTTATTTGTGAGTTGTTTCCAGGACAAACTATCCCTGGATAACATTCGTTAGTACACTTGACTCTTATTCATGTGGACCGAGGGGCTGATTTATCACAGACTTGTGATCTACAAGCTCCAATGGAGAGGTTGAGGAAAAGAAAGGAAGAGAGTAGGTGAGAAAGGGAGGGAGGGAGGAAGGGACAGAGACAGGGAGAGGGAGACAGAGGACGGGCGGGGAAGGAAGGGATGAGGAGAGAAGTACAGGGGGAGAGAGGAAGGAGGGAGAGGAGGAAGGGAAGAGGAAATCGAAGAAAGAGGAGAAATGTCGGAGGGAAGTGAGAAGGAATGCCAAAAGGCTAATGCTGATAATTCATAGGAGCTTTTCATAAGCAACTTACTTTCTCCATCTACATTTAGATATCTGAATAATTATGTTGTAAAATGTTTTAACAGCAACCACACGTGGTCCAATGTAATTTTAAGTGTTAGCGTCTTGGACTCCTGTAAACTGATAAGAGAAAAAGACATCGCTACTTCTCTAGTACTGTACGTATTAGGTGCCAACTCAGCGAATGAGTTGTACCAGCCAGGCCAAGAGAGGGAATTCCTCACCCATGCACACCGGTGCATTGGAGTGGTAACTAGTTGCTGTGAATCTGCAAAAGTTCCTTGGGTGGCCGTCTGAGGTTGGACAAAAACAGCAAGCATCAAAAAATGCCATGGTCTTACTTACATCTTCACATTTTCTGTTAATATTCCATCGCTACAAAAAGAAAAGATGGTATCAACAATATGTAATTTTCACCTTGAAAAATAAATTGGTCTCAGTAGCTCCCTGCCATCTGTCTACCATATGTGAAGACCTTCTAATAAAAGAAAATCTCTCCTCTCACAATTATTCTTTGTTAACTTATTTTCTTTTACATAAAATTATTTTTATGACTATAGAATTAATACATATTTGAGGTAGAAAATCTTGAAAATTATAAGCAAGAAAATGAACACTGCCCATAATCCCAGCACTCAGTCAGTTTAAAAACTTGTATGTAATAATATACCCCAGCATTTTTTAAGAAAAAAATTATTTGGAAATATTAATTACCTATGTCTGGATTAATGATAAATGATGATTTAATCATTAATGATGAATTCACTTATGATTAAATGATAATTAAAAAAGTAAAAATGAACACTCTTGTTCACTTTTGAACAATATAAGTACTTGGTCACTCAGATCAATGTAAGTACTTACCCATATAAAATATTTTTATTGAAGTATAATAGACACCTAGAAAAGAGTGCTAATCATAGGTGCTTAGCTTACTGTATTTTCATGAAATGAGCCTAAGTGTATGTACTGATCAAGAATTAAAGGAGCCCCAGAATATAGATACTCCTTCTCCTATCTTCCTCCAGGCACGACCCTCACCTACTATTCTGACTTCTAATATCAGAAATTACTTTTGTGGGACTTCCTTGGGGATCCAGTTGTTAAGACTCCATGCTTCCACTACGGGGGAAGTGGGTTTAATTCCTGGTTGGGAAAGTTTGAATACTGCCAAAAAAGAAAATACAACTTATTAAAAAAAAAAAAGAAATTACTTTTGTTTGTTTTAGGACATCATATAAATGAAATCTTACGGGTTTCTTCTTTGGAGTTGGACTTTATTCCACTGGCATTATAATTACAAGATATCCATTGCTTTCTTCTATATGTGTTTTTTGTGTGTATTAAGATATTATATGTAACTTTAGTTCCAATATTAGTCATGTTTTAAATTCCTTTATTTAAAAAAAATAATTTTGAAATTGCTTAAGCTGACCCATAAGAAACAGTGAGCTATTAATTGAGAAATCAAGTATTAAGATCTTCAAGGGTGCCCTTCCCTGATAAAGGCAAATGTAGTGCACTCAGCTTTGTGTTTTTTGGTCTTCCTTGCTTTGGTCTTATTGTTACAAACTTTGTTTATCTCTTTAAATTACAGTGGAGAGAAGAGTTATTTTTAACATTAAGTCCTTGTCAAGAGTTCAGTGGAGACAGGAGAGTAATAAAGAAGTCCGTCCTATATTATAATATTTTAGGGCTAGAAGAGAACTTAAGCATTAAGTCTAAACTCTCTGGGCTAGAGGCTTAGACAAAGTAAATAACTTACTGATGTCATGCAGCTAGTTATTGGCAAAGGCCTTGCCCAGTATTCTCTGTAATATGCCTTGATACATCACAGTTTTAGTTTGGGTAGATTGTGGAACACTTGCTAAGAAAAATATAACAGCCTTACATTTGGCAGTTTCTCCACACTTCTTATTTAGCTTAATGGTCATCTTCCTTCCACTCTGTGTGAAAGGATGAGTGGTCCAAGGATGAATTAAAATAAATATAAAATCATGCCATGTTGAACTGTAAGGTCACAGTTTTTATATAACTCAGCACATTTTTCAGATGAGGAAAATGAGACTCAAAGGTTAAGTTCTAGTTGGGCAAATTTGTCACTAGAAACAGGATGTTTTTGTTCCTCTTTCAGGACTTTTCATGCTAGTCATTGCTCATCTATTAGGGTTGGAAGCAAATTCCAGGTTACTCACTTCCTCTTAGTTACTGTTCTTGGCACATGATGGAGCTTCCTCTAGGTAGAGGTTACTCCTCTTCTCACTGGTTTCAGGACCCCAGCCTGGAGCTCAAGCTGTACCACTTCTCAGCATGATTAAGACACTTATGGTAAACGGAAGGTGGCAAATTTACCAGGAGCTTGTGTACAGGCTGTGTTTCTGGAACACGATTCAGGGAATACATACATGTCTAAGAGGGAACAGTTTTTAGAGAATAGAACAAGTTCTGTCAAAGACATTTTTCCTACAGCATCGGGCTCCAAAGACATAGTCTGCTAGTCTGTAAAGCAGGGTCTCCAACAGTAGCTCAAGGAATCTTCTAAAGAACTCAATGCGATGGGCAAGC
Organism: Okapia johnstoni; assembly: GCA_024291935.2. Classification (NCBI taxonomy): domain Eukaryota; kingdom Metazoa; phylum Chordata; class Mammalia; order Artiodactyla; family Giraffidae; genus Okapia; species Okapia johnstoni. The sequence continues at coordinate 27,121,955 of CM044327.1, forward strand.
ACAAGCCATGCTCTTTCCCCCTCTTTCTTACTAGCTTCCTACTATAGAATTTGAAGATGCCAGATCTGCTTGCCCTCTTTCTTAGAGATAGCATTTGAAGCAAAGTCTAGCTATACTTTCTTTTATAGAAAGAAAAGTGTAGCTGAGGAGTGACCAGCCGTATGCCTTTCTTCTTGAGATGCGTTAAGGTATAATTAAGATGGGTGCACAATGCAGGACATGCAGTATTCATTTTGCTTACTTTAAAGTTATTCATGATTATTCTGATTAACATCATATGATAATGTGAAACTTGGTGCTTGTATAGCTGTATTGTGACTAACAGAGGAGACACTGTCTACTGGCTGAAGAAGAGCTAAAGGATGGAATGAGCCAGACTTCGTGCTAAGGACTCTATGAAAAGTCTGCATTATTTACTTTATTATTTGTTGGTTATTCTGCTATTTCAGCTGATACCGCACTGCCTTATTCTTAATGAAATGTGTTGACTGAGGCCTTCCCTGGTGGCTCAGCTGGTAAAGAATCTGCAATGCAGGAGACCTGGGTTTGACCCCTGGGTTGGGAAAATCCCCTGGAGAGGGGAATGGTGACAGAGAGTAGAGAAGGATGCTTCATGCTCCTTTTGGTACAGAGCATCACTGCAGTGCCTTGAGGATTCCAGGTGACACTTGGGAAGACTTTGGATTTATGAGCTTGGGAGGTAGCACACTTAGGGCTGATGTAGCTCAGTTCTGGTGGACAATGCATACAGTGGGAGTGGAAGGTGCCCTTAAGAGTTTTCAATGAGACATCATCCAGGGATCCCAGGGCAGGGCAAGACCAATACTACAGAATAAATGTTGAAGAACTCCTGTAGACTGAAAGGCTTCCACAAATAACTGAATAAAATTTGGAAGAGCACTGGATGTCCTGCACAGGCAAGCAAAAGCTACAGCCATTGAAACATGTGGTTTATCTTGTAAGACCTGGAGAAATTCAGGTTGTACAATGACTTTTGGTGATTTACTTGTTTTGCAATTAACCAACTGTAATATAGATCACTTGGAAACTTTGCTTTGACTCTAGAAGATCTTCAGTTCAGTTCAGTCGCTGAGTCGTGTCCAACTCTTTGTGACCGCATGGACTGCAGCACGCCAGGCTTCCCTGTCCATGATACATGTTTTTCATGACTTTTAATTTAAGATTCCTCATTTTAAATTTTTTATTATTATTTATTCGTTTGGCTGCACCGGCTCTTAACTGTGGGATGCAGAATCTTTGATCTTCATTCGGGCATGAAGGATTTTTTAATTGCAACATGCAGGCTCCTTCAGTTGCAGCAGGAATCTGGTTCTCTGACCAGAGATTGAACCAGGGCACCCTACAGTGGGAGCACAGAGTCTTAGCCACTGGACCACCAGGGAAACCTCTAAATTCCTCATTTTAGAAATGACAGAAACAAGCTCAGAGGATTGGATTAGTTTGTCTCCAAATTTCTTTGGGATATAATATTCTCTATCAGTGCAGTTCTGCCCAGGTATAAATGAGTTATCCCCTCACTTGGGCCACCCACAGGGGAACCAAGGCGTCCTAAACAGCAAGAGACCAAGACTTGACAGTTTAGCTTAGAATCATCCTGACAAATCATGCTCCTGGTTGAATAGAACTTTAGAATTGAACAGTTTCTTTTCCCTAAACACACATTTAAATGGCTAATTAGCAAAATAAACGGGTTTTGCCAAATGTTCAGAGATTGTAAATTGTAGTTAGCACTCATCAACAAATTAAAGCATTTCTGTGGGACCTTCCTCCCAGCATCCTTTTTCCCTTTGCCAAAGATAAATTCTTGCAATGAGCTTTCTCTGATGCTTTACATTTATTATGCATCTTTATGTAGGGGTTAATTTCAGGAGGTTGATGTTGAGGTCATTATTTATAAGATGGTGACTCCAATCCCAACAGAGGCATCTGTAGGAAATTTGCTAATGGTAGACTAGTGCAGGCTGAAACAGAATTGAGTTTTTCATTTAAAAATCAAAAGAAATAATAGCTTGTCAGTCATACCAGATTCAGTAGTTAAATTTGTAGACTTATTCAATGGTGTACCAGTAAGAAATACGATCAAATTCAATTCTATTTGTAAATGTACTGATAGTTTTATTTTAAAAAGCAAGATACTATGCTAATCCCTACAGGGGCTACTGAAACTGAGTTAAACATTGTTTAAGCTCCTCAGAAGTATATAATGTGCTGGTGATATGTGGGTGTGTGTGTGTGTAAAACACAGAAATACAACCACACAAAGTTATATCTTTAAATAAAGATGAATAAAGATCATCAAAGAAACAACGTCCTTGAAAAATGAGAGAATTTATCAACTGTTGAGGAAATCCAGATGGCTTCATTGGTTAAGTCTTCTTGTAGTAGGGTTTTAAACCACTTGCAGGATTTAAATGATCAGAAATGTTAGAAAATCTTATGGAATTCTTAATTGCATTAGCTAAGATGTGAACACAGCAGTGTGTGGACAAGGTCAGGGGAGTGGACATATCAATGTATTTGAACCAGTAAAGTTAAGTTGGGACCATGATATTGATTTTTATGGTAGGTAATGTGAGATAAATTCAGAATGCAGCAGAACTGTTTGTTCACATACCATTCCATTGGCATTTGAATCTATCATAGCTAATGTTTCTTTTGTTTCTAAATCGCCCTTCATCTTCTAAGATTTCTTGTGATAAGGCAAATAAATGATTATTAAGGTATTTGTTAAGAAATTAAACTTAACTGTGGTCATTTCTATGACTTGGTTGATTGCTGAAGATTCATAAAATCTAGGTGTTTCATACACCTAATCTGATAGTACTATTAGCATTCAGAAAACATAATCATGAAAATTTTGAAATAAAGAATTGGTAGCTCATGAATTAAAGTAAACATATTTATAATTAATGCTTCTCAGTCAGTGATCAGTTGCCTTCAAATCTATCCATCATTTGTCACCATATAGTCTTAAAATAGTCTCCAATTATAATTGTGATTTCTAAATGGAGTAGGGAAAACACAGGGGAGTTGTCTCCTCTTATAAAACTTTTTAAATGATGGTAAAAAGTTTTAAGCAAATACATATTCATGGTCAAACATAGAAGGGGGAATTTAAGAGCAAAAGAAACTCTGAGGAAGCCCATGAGATTGGCTAGAGTTGGAATTGTATCGAAGAATCACTGGAGACTAATAACTAAACACGGAGGTGTCTTTAGGAAAGTTTCATAAAGTTGAGAATAGCGTGTTCTAATAACAAAAAAAAATAATTCTAAGTGAATAGAATGGCAGGCAAAAGTGATAGTAAGAACATAGATGCACAAATGTTACAGTCTTAATTGTATCACTTGATTAAAGAAATGATTTACTTTTACAATCTAGGACAAAGATTGTAAATTGGATCAACATTGGAACTCAGGTAGAGACTAGAGGTGGAAGTATAGAGACATAAATTAAAACAAATTTTCTAGGAAAATGTCAATGGAAGTAGTTGTGCTGTTTTAAAAATACTTTTTAGAGCAATAGAAATAAAATAAGTTTTAAAACAGTATAGAAAAATAATGGAATGAAAGCAATCTAATATATCCGATAAAAGGCAGAAGAAAGAAAAAAAAAAGGATGCATAATAAGTAAAGTCTGAAGAAACAACGGAAAGAATTAGTCCAGAAATATTAGTAATCACAGTAACTGTGACTAATTTAAGCTAATCTACTGAAATTCTCGGTCTGTAATAAAAGCAAAGCAGTCCAAATCCTGCCATTGTTTACTTTATAAAAAACACTGGATAATTAATTAAGAAAAACATGGCAATACTCATTTAGACTCATGCCAGACATAATTCCAATCCTCACAACAATGCCAGGAAGTATACCTGTTCTCATTTTTGTTAAAGGCACAGAGGGCTTAGTCACCTCACTTACGCTCACCCAGGTAGTAAGTGGCAGAGCCAGGTTTTGAACCAAGACAAAGACAAATTCTGGTTTCAGAATCTTGCCCTAAATTTTTTTAATAGTATTATGCTGAAAATAATAAAAATTAATCATGTGCAGTAATGTTATCAGAGAAGACAAATGTAAGGTGAAAATCTTAAAAAAGGAAAAATAAAAATTTTCCTAACAGTGAACATAATAACTTACCAAGAGGATATAATATTAATAGTCATGAAGCAAGTATGCCTTTTGGAACATTTCTTTGAAATGTATAAAGGAAAATTAATGCAATGACAAGAAGATGTAGTCCCACAATTAAACTGTATGACTTGAAAACACTTCTCTCACAAATGGACATATCAAACAGAAATAGAAAATGAGGTATATTGGACAAGGGTATGCTTTATATGTTAGAGTTTATTATTGTGAAAATATGCACTGCCTTCCCTTTTAGCTTTTCCCTGTGAGGAGCACCCTAACGAAAGTTTAATTTTTTCTACATCATTGATACCAAGCTTGGCTATACAATATATCCTTTGGCTTAAGCAATATGAGTGCAAGTGACATGATCTACTTCTAGGCAGAAGCTTTAAGAAGCATTATGTGTACCAGCATCTCTGTGGTGCCCTCTGCCATAGCATAAAGAGTGTGTGAGAGGCCGTGCTCCTTTATCCTGGGTCCTAGAGCAAAATCTAAAGCCCACCATGGGTTATATCACATAAACAAAAAGTCATTGTTGCTATGAGCCATCACAGTTATGAGGTTGTTTTGACAGTATAAACTGGCTGCAGTTGATTGATGGAACATTATACTAACAAATAATCCTCAAATCTCAAAGCTTAAAAAAGAAAGGCTATTTTTCACAGAATCTCCGTGCCCTAGTGACTCAGCAGGGGAGCCCTGCTCTGCAGAGTCAGATTCCAGGGATCCGGCTAGGAGAGGCTGCACCTTCCTTTCATGCTACCATCTCAGAGTGAAGCTCCAGAGACAGTGGCTACAAAGGACAGCACAGGACATTGCGCCCCTAGCTGTTTCTTGCTTCCACGAGGAGTAACACATGTCACTTCCACTCACATTCTATTCTCTCAGGCAAGTAACAGAGCCATGGCTGAGTCAAAGGGGGCAGGGAAATAGAAACGTTCAGTGTACCAATGGAGGAGTGGCGACTTAGGTATATTGGTGGTTATATCGATACTGATATGATGTCTACCAACCTTGACAAGGACAGCACACATATTTTCAGGAACACATGGAATACTTGAAACACTTGAGCACATCTTGGGAATAAAGGGAGTCTCAACAAATTCTAAAGTATTTGTATCACATGGACTACACATCATAAATATAATTAGAATTCATCCACAAAGGATATCCTATAATTTTATTATTTAAAATATTTAAAACCCTATTTTACATGATTTAAGTATTGAGCAGTAAGTAGAAATTAACAAATACTTGGAAGTGGACAACGAATGTAAAATTGTAGAATGAGCAATACTCTAAAGAAAATGCATACTATTCAATGATTTTTTTAATGAAAGGGGAGAATAAATATGTAATAACCTTTAGTTTGCTAAAGTTTATTGAAATAAACTCAAGGAAAATTGTAAATGTAAAAGCAAAAGTTAAGCAAATAGCAATGCTGCTGCTGCTGCTGCTGCTGCTAAGTCGCTTCAGTCGTGTCCGACTCTGTGCGACCCCATAGACGGCAGCCCACCAGGCTCCCCCGTCCCTGGGATTCTCCAGGCAAGAACACTGGAGTGGGTTGCCATTTCCTTCTCCAATGCAAGAAAGGGAAAAGTGAAAGTGAAGTTGCTCAGTCATGTCTGACTCTTCGCGACCCCATGGACTGCAGCCTACCAGACTTCTCCGTCCATGGGATTTTCCGGGCAAGAGTACTGGAGTGGGGTGCCATTGCCTTCTCCTAAATAGCAATGAGACTATATCAATAGAAACAGCTATTTTTTAAGAAAAGACTAATAAATACTTGAAAAATATTCACAAGAAAAACAAAAAGAAGAACAAAGGAAAACAGCAGCAAAAATAGAAACATGGCTATATGCAGACAGCAAATACTGCAATATGTAAGAATATTAGCTTCTACTTTCACTAATTGGTATAGTCAGTCGTTTTATTCTTAGATCATGTCTTTCAGATAAATTTAAATGGCAGTGAAAGATCTACCTTTCAAAAGGCACCAAACGTTCATAATTTACAGAAGAGTTCTGCATAATAACATCAAAGAACAGAGGAACTGATAATTCCAAGTTTTACAGTTATTCCAAAAAATATAAAAGGACGGATTACTACCCAACTCATTTTACAAACTAGGATAACCCTGATTCTAAAACAATAAAGAAAATTAAAATGTAGGCCAGAGTAAGTTAAAATTTATTACAGAAAATATACTTGTCTACCTTAAAACTTCAAAAGAACTGACGCATATTAGATAATATGTGGACTGATACATAATCAACACACAAAAACCAATAGGTTGGTATATTCCTGCAACAACTAATTCAAAATAGTAGAAAAGAAATTATACTCATTGAAGCTGCAAAGATAACACAGTATGCTGAAATTAACAAAATGTATTATGTCTTTATTCCTTCTGGAGAAAATATTAAATTTACTGAAGGAGTTAGATATTAATAAAAAGAGGGACAAAATCATAGTTCAATATTCAATATTATGATAAAAGTGGCACTTCAGATCAGTGGGGAGAAAATTATTCAATAAAGGTTCCTAAGAAAATTTAAAATGCTATAAAAATAGATTCATAAATCACACCATTCAAAACAATAAATTTCATAAAGATTAAGGACATAAACATAAAAAGGAAGCAATTCTAAAGATTCAAAAGAAAAGATAGAAAACTATATGCCTCTGTATAGGGAAGGCCTAAAACAAATCCTAGAAAGGAAAAATCACACAAGAAAAGCAAATATTTTGTGATTAAAGGCAGACTTCTTTTGATGCTAATTATTAAATTTTAATACTGTGCTTACTTGCACTCTTTCAAGGGCGACAAAAGTGAAAATAAAAGTTACTCAGTCGTGTCCGACTCTTTGTGACCCCACGGACTGCAGCATGCGAGGCCTCCCTGTCCATCACCAGCTCCCGGAGTTTACTCAAACTCATGTCCATCGAGTCGGTGATGCCATCCAACCATCTCATCCTCTGTCGTCCCCTTCTCCTCCTGCCTTCGATCTTTAATTAAGACAAGGGTCTTAAATATGCTCAAACGATCTTATATTTATTGTGAATGTACACTGACATGCTATTTTCACTTCAGCTGGTTTAGATCAGAGGTGGACAAATCCAACCCACTGTCTTCACAAATAAAATTTAGTAGAAGACAACAATATTCATTCCTTTTCCTGTTATGTATGGATGCTTGCTGCGACAATGACAGTTGAATAGCAGTGATAGGGATCTTATGGTCCCTAAACCCTGGACTTTTATTCTGTGACCCTTTGTAGAATAAGTTTGCCGATCTTTGTTTTCTGTCACCATCTCCCTCTGCTTGAACTTTCTCTCTGTTACATTTGCTTCTGTGTCAAGAGGCACTGGATTGGCCAGGAACATTTTGGGGGGTTTGGCTAAAGAAGTGTTGGGGCTTCCCTGGTGGCTCAGATGATAAAGAATCTGCCTGCAACGTAGGAGACACGGGTTCGATCCCTGGGTCGGGAAGATCCCCTCAAGAAGGAAATGGCAACCCACTCCAGTACTCTTGCCTAGAGAATCCCATGGACAGAGCAGCCTGGTGGGCTACAGTCCATGGGGTAGCAAAGGGTCGGATACCGCTAAGCAACGAACACTTCTACACACTTAAGTGCCGAGTGAGGGAATATGCCTAATTTAGATTTAGTTGCATATATTTAGGTGATTTACAAGAAATTATGTGGGTGAAAGTAAAACATCCTTGAAATTAAGGAATAAGCACTATGTATTTTTTCTATATATTTATTTATTAATTCTTCCACACAGCAGATACAAAAAATTTATATAGGATTTTCTTTTACTCAATGGCTAGTCAAAAATGGAAGTTCTCTCCTGTTGGAAATGTACTTATTAATGCAGTATTACACTTATGAATACAACACACATTTCAAAAAATTTTCCCTTGGGAATTCAGTGATGTAAAATTTTATCACTATTCCTATGCTTGTAGAGCCCCTCAAATTTGTAACAATGCTGCAAACATTTGAGTACATTTGTGGGTAAAGTCTCAAGTTTCATATATCTCCAATTTAATAATAATAAAAGATAAATGGTAATCAAACTATAGAAATGGCTATATTAACTTTTATCCTCTCTATAGAAAGTGTTACAAAATCTTTGATACATGACAAATCATCAGAAGTTTGGGATACTTATAGTGTTTATCATCTGCTCTACATTTCGAGTCTTTGTAATTTCTTTTCTCATCTGAAAGATTTACTTTCATGTTTTTAAATTAATTTTATAATTTTTCTTCTTTTTAATGAGGATTTTGGAAATTGTAAACTTTTTTGACCCCAAAATCATGGATCTGACTCTCATATGTGAAAAGAAAAATCCCATAGATTAGGTTAAAAGATAAGTAGCAAACTTAAAAAATGCATTGTAACATATATAACAGAATTAACATCAAGATATTCAGACAAATTTACACAGCCAAAACAAATACATTTTAACAAACTTTCAAAACAGGAAGAAAAGGAATAACTGCTTTATCATTTTTGGCATTGCAAACACAAGAACGGACCCAAACTGGGTTAAACAATGGGAAGTTCAACGTAAATTCTCCTCTGATCCAATTTTACCAGGCTCTGACTACTTTTCTTCTGATTTTTCATGATCCCCGACCTTGGGTTGACTTTTCTCATGGGTTCAATGATTGCCAAGAGTATCTGGGGTGACCCAGTTCTTTACTCAACCTGTCTTTTCGCAAAAGTCCTTCCTGAGCTTTGTGCTGACTAAAATATCCATGAATTAATGCTGCACAGGAGATTACCAAGTACTGATTGGTTTAAATCTGTGTCACCTGAATCAATTATTGTCACAAGAGGGGTAGAATTGCTTTAACTGGCTTCTGTTAATCCCCTTGGACAGTTAATTCTGTCTAAACTGTTTTACATGTGTACAAAGAGTGAAATGAATATTAGGGAGACTCTAACAACACATTGGATAATTTACAAAGAATGAAAACAGATAAGCCCCCCGAAAGAGGTACACATAGGCAGTAAACTTCAGCAGAAAGCTGGGTGATGGGCACATAGTAATTTTTGATACTATTGTGTTCTATTTGGTAAATATTTGAACATTTCCAACAATACTATTTAAAAATTTCCTACCAGGATTGTGGATTTTTATATTTTTTCTTTATCTTTCAATTTTTGGTTTACATATGTGATGCTATGGAATTAAATAAATAAATATTTAGAACTGTGATGCCCTTAAGATAAATTGAACTTTTTATGATTATACTATGAATTGCTTTTCTCTAATAATGGTTTTAAAGTCTATTTTGTAAAATATTAATATATTTCACATTTTTCCTTTCTGGCTAGAATTTACTTGGTGTTTATTTTCCATCATTTGAGTTTAAATTATCTGCATTCAATTGCTTTAATTCTCTTATAAACAATATAAAATTTGAGATGTTTAATAAACTTTGTCTTTCACTTAGTAAATTTAGTCAATTTACAGTTACTGTTGGAAAATAGAGAAAAGCATTCCCTTATATCTGCAAGCTAGCCTGGCAATGAGATAGGCTTTGATGTTTCTAGGAGCTGGCTTGGACTCACAGCTGGGTTACAGTGTTCTCCTGTGAAATATAAACAGTTCCAGAGAACATGAACATCATATAAGGTTGCAGCACAAACAAAAGCATTGTCCAAACCAGAAAAAAAAAAAAGAAACAAAGAAGTAATTCTCTTGTCTGATTAACACTAGTAACTCCTGCTTCTGTACTAATTACGGATTTAGCCCCATTTCATTTCTCCTGCCTCTTAGACAAAATTCGTTAAGATACATATTCATAGAGTTTTCCTGCTTCCTAACAATATTCAGTCCTGATCAAATCAAATGCTTAAATCCTCCCTCAGACACTCAACATGATCAAATTTTATTATAAATTCTTCTAAAATCTCTTGAGCTATGCTGTGATCTCCCATGGTACACCTGTAGTCAAAGATGGTTGGGTTGATTGCCTCGTTATTACAGGAAGAGAGCCTACCATCTTTGACTATAGGTATCTCTCTGATGGGCTTCCCAGGTGGTGCTAGTGGTAAAGAAACTGCCTGCCAGCGAAAAATGATATTTAAATAATACCAAATGTGGGTGCTGGGTGTGCTTATGGCTATGCACAGGTATGTGTGCGTGTGTGCTAAGTTGATTTAATCATGTCTGATTCTTTGTTTAGAATATCTTCCTCTCTACACACAAAGTAGGCATTATTATAATAATTCAGTCCATATGTGTTGAGTTGTGTCTAGGTAATTATCATTACCTTTGTTCACCATTCATTTATTAAATATCGACCTTCTACTTGGGTTCATCTGTTTAAAGCACATCCTTTCACTTTTGGCATATGTTTCATAATTGTTAGTCGCTCAGTTGTGTCTGACTCTTTGCAACCCCATGAACTGCAGCCCACCAGGCTTCTCTGTCCATAGAATTCTCCAGGCAAGAATACTAGAGTGGATTGCCATTCCCTTCTCCAGAGGATTTTCCTGACCCAGGGATCGAACGCTGGTCTCCTGCATTGCAGGCGGATGCTTTACCGTTTGAGCTACAGGGAAGTCCTTATTTCGTATTTCCTCTTGAAAGATGTTTTCCTTAGTACTTAGAGACTGTAGATTGACTTTCCTTTCTCTCATATTGTCTGAAGGCTAAAAGGGAGCTAGAAGACAGTTGACGGGTGTTTTTCGGGGTGTTAGATAATTGGTCTTTTTTTTTTCCAGAATTTTTTTTTTTTTAGGATTTTCTGGTTTTCTTTGGTACTTTTCAGCTTCACTTTAATGTGTCAAGGTTTGAATTTCTTTTTATTCATCTGGCTTGGAATATGCCAGACTTTTTGAAAGATATCGGCATTTAGATCTAAGACACTAGCATTTAGATCTCAATTCTGGTGTTTTTCCAACAGTCTGGAACATTTCAAGCATTTTATCTTTAGATATTCCTTCTCCATTTTGTTATCTTCCTGTGAACTATGATACAAGCATTTTAGAACTTCTGTTGCTTTTTTTGTCTTGATCTCCCTTCATATTTTCAGTCTATTGACTGTACTCTGGACTTCTCCTCCACTTCCACCATCCAAAGCATTTGTTATTTTGTACATACTGCCCCTTATTTCTGCTGGATCCTCTTCATGATGACTTTTATCTTAATCTGTTTTATGATTTATCACCTTAAAATGCCGTTTTACTTGGAACTCTGTTCTAAGCCTGAATGAACTTTGAGTTCCTCCAAAGAGAACTTGCATTTGTTTCTGCCAAACACCTATAATCATTACCAACAACTGAGACCACTTTGACCAAAGTTCTATATTTGAAGTTTTTCAAACCAGAATGGTAACCATGGGACTTTCCTGGTGGCTTAGCTGTAAAGAATCCGCTTGCAATGCAGGATCCTTGGGTCAGGAAGATCCCCTGGAGAAGGAAATGGCAACCCACTACAGTATTCTTGTCTGGAGAATCCCATGGACAGAGGAACCTGCTGGGTTATAGTCCATGGAGTTACAAAAGTGTCAGACACAACTTAGCGACTAAACAACAACAATGAGAATGCTAACCATAGATTCAGACTGCAACCCTGTGTGAGGCTTAGCATATAAATATGATTCTCAGGGCTTATTTCTAATCTCTCTGTCCAGCACTAAAGGATCCAAATGGCAACTTAACCTGTCTGTCTCTTTTTGCGTGAGGCTTTGTTATTTTTTTATGCTAAAGATGAGGATAGGGCTCTTTGCTTTCCCAGCTTTATTCATGAATTTTTCTGTTGAATTTCCTACCTATGTTGGGACCAACAAAATCATCCAAAGAAGCTTTAAGGTCTCTAGAGTGTTGCTGGAGACATTCATATCAAAACCTATGTTGACATTGGCTTACCTCCCAGGTCTCTGTGGGTTTCTTATTTTGTGTCAACTCAATAATATATTTTAAACTTAATTTATCTGTAAGTTTAGCTATTTTAAGTAGACAGTTCCTTTAGTATACCTAATCTGTCATACTGCTAGATTCAGAAACCCAGTTAATGTCTTTAAGCTTAAGTTTCCTCATTTGATCCATAGAGGACCAAATTACATGATGTGTATAAAAGGTGACCTCTTAGCATTAAGCTATGATGAGGATTCTTGGGTGGGTAATAACAAACGTCTTACTGAGAAGTCCATGATGGCTCCTATCAAACTATATTCTTTGGACTGTAGTATCAGGGGCTTCCCTGATAGCTTAGTTGGTAAAGAATCCTCCTGCAATGCAGGAGACCCCAGTTCAATTCCTGGGTCAGGAAGATCTCCTGGAGAAGGGATAGGCTACCCAACTCCAGTATTCTGGGGCTTCCCTGGTGGCTCAGCTGGTAAAGAATCTGCCTGCCATGCGGGAGACCTGGGTTCAATCCCTGGATTTGAAAGATCCCCTGGAGAAGGGAAAGGCTTCCCAGTTCAGTATTCTGGCCTGGAGAATTCCATGGACTGTCTTAGACAATGTTGGTTGATATTCTGCCAAAATATTCTATTGACAAAAAATTGGGGACATTCTTCCTGCATTTCCCCCCCTCAGAGAGACTTATCCATATTAACACGGAACATATTGAGGATCTTATAATGAGAGCCCTCAATGAAATTTGTTTAACCAAGTATTTTCAACTACATTTTATCAAAGAGGGCTTCCCTTGTGGCTTAGCTGGTAAAGAATCTGCCTGCAATGCGGCAGACCTGGGTTTGATCCCTGGGTTAGGAAGATCCCTTGGACAAGGGAAAGTCTACCCACTCCAGTATTTTGGCCTGGAAAATTTCATGGACTGTATAGTCCATGGGGTTGCAAAGAGTTGGACATGACTGAGCAACTTTCACTTTCACTGTATCAAAGAACCTATTTTTTTTTTATTGAAGAGCAATGTTATCCAGAGAACATAGTTTGGGAAATGCTGGTACAGTTAAATATAATCATTAATTTGTCTCTTCTTGGAAGAAACAATTATAGTTTCTTTACATGAAGGGGCATGTCATGTATGGGAAAATCATGGAAGAAAAGGTGCTATGATACATGTGAAAGTTCAGTGAACAGGAGAGGGATTATTGTTCTGTAATGTTTAAAAATGTAGAGCTATTTAGCCATAGGTGCCTCTGTGGTGATCTAGGAGATCACATTGAAAAGTTCAGAAATAATTTACATCCAGAGTGGAAGAATGGCAAACAAACAAATGGAAAGAAAAAACAGTCAAAGAAATTTAGACGGGTGAATACGCTTTGTATGATTGAATATTTCTTTATCTCTGTGTGCAATGGTTAAGAGTTTGAATGATAAACTTAGAAGACGTGGGTTTTGGTTCTGGCTCCATCTCTCATCTTACCCTCTGTCTACTTACCTTATTTCCACAACCATCAAATAAGCTGATACTTCCCTGTCCAGTCTGCCTTTCGGTTTCTGTGATGATCCAGTGAGATGTATATTCAGTACTGCACCCCAGGGCTAACTAGGGTCCTTAATTTGAATTAATCCACACAGGGATAATTCATCAGGAAGCACCCATGACCTTTTACATAAGAGTGTAAAGACGTTCGTTGTGGGAGGGGAGAAGGGATATAGCTGGCGGGTGTCAACAGCTCCTTCCATGCCATTTCTTCTAGGGAGTAAGAGCTTCCATGAGTGTACGGTGGGTAGGAACCCCTGAGAGGTGAGGGATTATGGAGAACTGACAGAAACTTAGAGGCTAAGGAAGGCTCCCCTTGAGTTGATGGACGGGGTTTAAGGCAGGTCCAAAGAATAAAAATATTGGCACGACTCCTCCTCTCAGCACTAAAACGCCTTTCAAAGGGGAAAGGTGCATAGACCGTGTAGGGTAAGAGCTGACAGTAGCCCTTATGCTGAGGATCTTCAAGCTATATTTGGGCTAGAGATTGAGTACATTTGTGGCCAATGAGAAACAAACACCAGGTTGAACCCAAAGTAGGTTCTTATCCAGTCCTTGGGAGTCAAGAAAATCCAAATCATGGAAACTGAATAGCAAATTTCTGACATGTGGAAATTTCATTTTTGAAAATCAGTCAGTTCAGTCGTTCAGTCGTGTCCAACTCTCTGCAACCCCATGAGTTGCAGCACGCCAGGCCTCTCTGTCCATCACCAACTCCTGGAGTCTACCCAAACCCATGTCCATCGAGTCGGTGATGCCATCCAGCCATCTCATCCTCTGTCATCCCCTTCTCCTCCTGCCCCCAATCCTTCCCAGCATCAGGGTCTTTTCCAATGAGTCAACCCTTCGCATGAGGTGGCCAAAGTATTGGAGTTTCAGCTTCAACATCAGTCCTTCCAATGAACACCCAGGATTGATCTCATTTAGGATGGATTGATTGAATCTCCTTGCAGTCCAAGGGACTCTCAAGAGTCTTCTCCAACACCACCGTTCAAAAGCATCAATTCTGCGGTGCTCAGCTTTCTTCACAGTCCAACTCTCACATCCATGCATGACCACTGGAAAAACCATAGCCTTGACTAGACAGACTTTTGTTGGCAAAGTAATGTCTCTGCTTTTTAATATGCTATCAAGATTGGTCATACCTTTCCTTCCAAGGAGTAAGCCTCTTTTAATTTCATGGCTGCAGTCACCATCAGCAGTGATTTTGGAGCCCCAAAAAATAAAGTCTGACACTGTTTCCACTGTTTCTCCATCTATTTCCCCTGAAGTGATGGGACCAGATGCCATGATCATAGTATTCTGAACGTTGAGCTTTAAGCCAACTTTTTCACTCTCCTCTTTCACTTTCATCAAGAGGCTCTTTAGTTCTTCTTCACTTTCTGCCATAAGGGTGGTGTCATCTGCATATCTGGGGTTATTGATATTTCTCCTGGCAATCTTGATTCCAGGTTGTGTTTCTTCCAGTCCAGCGTTTCTCATGATGTACTCTGCATACAAGTTAAATAAGCAGGGTGACAATATACAGCCTTGACGTACTCCTTTTCCTATTTGGAACCAGTCTGTTATTCCATGTCCAGTTCTAACTGTTGCTTCCTGACCTGCATACAGGTTTCTCAAGAGACAGGTCAGATGGTCTGGTATTCCCATCTCTTTCAGAATTTTCCACAGTGTATTGTGATCCACACAGTCAAAGGCTTTGGCATAGTCAATAAAGCAGAAATAGATATTTTTCTGGAACTCTCTTGCTTTTTTGATGATCCAGCAGATGTTGGCAATTTGATCTCTGGTTCCTCTGCCTTTTCTAAATCCAGCTTGAACATCTGGAAGTTCACGGTTCACGTGTTGCTGAAGCCTGGCTTGGAGAATTTTGAGCATTACTTTCTAGCGTGTGAGATGAGTGCAATTGTGCGGTAGTTTGAGCATTCTTTGGCATTGCCTTTCTTTAATAGTTGTAACCATTTACAGCGCTGCATGTTGTTGTGAAGTGTAACTCATACCCTCTGCAGCAGTGGTAAACAAGTTTGGATCAGTTATGACAAAAGTTAGACTGAAAGAACGGGCTTCCCAGGTGGCTCAGTGGTAGAGAATCTGTCTGCCACTGCAGGAGATACAGGAGACATGTGTTTGATCCCTGGATTGGGAAGATGCCCTGGAGAAGGGAATGGCTACCCACTCCAGTATTTTTGCCTGGAAAATTCCATGGACAGAGGAGTCTGGTGGGTCCATAAGGTTGCAAAGAGTCGGACATGACTGAGCACACACACACACACACACACACATACACACACACAGACTGGAAGAACACTCTAAACAGCAGCAGGAGCCAAAAGATGATATGATTTTATCTTCTGATAAGTTATCAACCTGCTATTAACCTGTTGTGTAAAATTGCATTTCTCCTGTTAGCTTTTTCCCCTTCCTTTCTAGTTTTTTTCTACAAGCTCACCACTCTCTAACATTATATACAGTTCACTAATTCAGTTTGCTCCTTGTTTATTTCCCCCAACTGGAATGTAAGCTGCCCAAGGGCAGAGATCTTTGTCTGTTTTTTCCATTATTTTATCCCCAGTGCCTGGAAGATGGTCTGGATTGTCTGATATTTGGCAGGATTTGACATTTGATGAATAAAAAAACCATCTTATAGGGACATAACCTCACAGTGTGTGACACAAGGGAGCATTTGGCTTTGTTTTCTAGATAGATAAAACGGCCAAGCTGGTTTTAGGTACAAGCAGTGTATATACAACTCTTATATCAATTTATGTGAATATAACAAAATTGCTCAGTGGTATAAAAACCCAGGTAAACAGAAACAACACCTTTCCGCTTTTCTCCTTTACACTGCACACTGTTAACACAGTAAATCTCCTGCAGCTCAGATTTCATGAAAAAGTGAGAAAGAAGGGGCCGACAGTCTAAACCAACTGAGCAAATGGAAACAACTTGGCCAACTTTTAATTTCATCTACTATATGTCAAACTGAATTGGGCTCTGTGTGTTGTTTTAATTAAAAAATAATCCTCCTGAGTACAAATGAGAATGAAAAGTGTAATCATTGGCCAACCTGTAAATTACTTCAAATAGTGTTTCTGGAACCTTAACGCTGATGGCATATTCTGTCTGTTAATGGTCCCCTATTTCATAGAAAATTACTCTTTGTCATTTGCTTAATTTGCCACACTGTACACATTGGCTAATTTAGATTCAGTGGTGTGGGGTAGAATATGAACTTTGAGCTTTTTCCAATTACATTCCTAATATTCCTTTTTCGGCCGGTTATGTTCTTAAGAAAATACAGCTTTTTTTCCCCCAGCATTCTTTTCTATAAGACACACACACACACACACAAATTTGGATAATATGTTTTTCTACAAATTTTATGTTCACAGGTAATTAAATACTCTAAGATTTTAGTTCAGTTTTAGATTTTTATTCTTAGCGATTTGCTGAAAACATTTATGAAAAAACATTATGGCATCCTCTTAATTGGTCCTACTTTCATGAAAAATTTTAAACTGACAACTTTGAATTGTAGACTCTTTAAAAGTCAAGTAATTGAAGAGTTATGCTACATTCTATTCTCACTGAGTGCTGATGAGGAAGAGGAGGCAGTAGCAGTCCCTGGGAAGGAAAAAAGCCCTCTAAATCAAGGTTTTCAAAAATTCAAAAGTAAAATAATTACAAAATAACTGCCATATGCCTGACAAGTTATGCAGCTTAATAAAATTAACTAGTATTAAAGATCTCTCACCATCTGGGATTACTGTGCTCACAGTATCTCTGGTAAATACTATCCATGCTATGCAGTAGTCAATCCATATTTGCTATTTAGTATTTAGTTTCTAGTTCATTGGTCCTAGTTAATCAGTAGATCTTAGAAAATAGATAACATGTTTCATCAAAAAGACTAGAGTGATCGAACAAAATATGTTTATCACCTAAACTTATATATGCAAATTCTTTCTGAAGCCAGTTTTTTCAACTTGTCACCATTATTTATTACTATCTTTATTCAAAGTTAAGTATCTTGCAATTAATAACCCCATTAATACTGTTTGTCAAAGGCTTTGGTGTAGTCAATAAAGTTGAAGTAGATGTATTTCTGGAACTCTCTTACTTTTTCAATGATCCAACAGATGTTGGTAATTTGATTTCTGGTTCCTCTGCCTTTTCTAAATCCAGCTTGAACATTGGGAAGTTCACGGTTCATGTACTGTTGAAGCCTGGCTTGGAGAATATTGAGCATTATTTTACTAGCCTGTGAGATTGGTGCAATTGTGTGGTAATTTGAACATTCTTTGGCATTGCCTTTCTTTGGGGTTGGAATGAAAACTGACCTTTTCCAGTCCTGTGGCCACTGCTGAGTTTTCCAAATGTGCTGGCATATTGAGTGCAGCACTTTCACAGCATCATCTTTTAGGATTTGAAATAACTCAACTGGAATTCCATCATCTCCGCTAGCTTTGTTCAAAGTGATGCTTCCTAAGGCCCACTTGACTTTGCATTCCAGGATATCTGGCTCTAGGTGAGTGATCACACTATTGTGGTTATCTGGGTCATGAAGATCTTTTCTGTATAGTTCTTATGTGTATTCTTGCCACATCTTCTTAATATCTTATGTTTCTGTTAGGTCCATACCGTTTCTGTCCTTTATTGTGCCCATCTTTGCATGAAATGTTCCCTTGGTATCTCTCATTTTCTTGAAGAGATCTCTAGTCTTTCCCATTCTGTTGGTTCCCTCTATTTCTTTGCAATAATCACTAAGAAAGGCTTTCTTATCTCTCCTTGCTGTTCTTTGGAACTCTGCATTCAGATGGGAACATCTTTCCTTTTCTCCTTTGCCTTTCACTTCTCTTCTGTTGCCATGTGTTTGTAAGGTCTCCTCAGACAAACCATTTTGCCTTTTTGCATTTCTTTTTCTTGGAGATAGTTTTGATCACCACCTCCTGTACAATGTCACGAACCTCCATCCAGAGTTCTACAGGCACTCTGTCTATCGGATCTAATCGCTTGAATCTATTTGTCACTTTCACTGTATAATCGTAAGGGATTTGATTTAGGTCATACCTGAATGGTTGAGTGGTTTTCCCTACTTTCTTCAGTTTAAGTCTGAATTTGGCAATAAGGAGTTCATGATCTGAGCCACAGTCAGGTCCCGGTCTTATTTTTTTGCTAACTGTATAGAGCTTCTCCATCTTTGGCTGCAAAGAATATAATCAGATTTCAGCATTGACCATCTGGTGATGTCCATGTGTAGAGTCTTCTCTTGTGTTGTTGGAAGAGGGTGTTTGCTATGACCAGTGCATTCTCATGGCAAAGTCTGTTAGCCTTTGCCCTGCTTCATTTTGTATTCTGCTTTATTGACTATGCCAAAGCCTTTGACAGTGTGGATCACAACAAACTGTGGAAAATTATTCAAGAGATGGGAATACCAAACCACCTGAAGTGCCTTCTGAGAAATCTGTATGCAGGTCAGGAAGCAACAGTGAGAATTGGACATGGAACAACAGACTGGTTCCAAATTGGGAAAGGAGCCTGTTAAGGCTGTATACTGTCACCCTGCTTATTTAACTTATATGCAGAGTACATCATTTGAAACGCCAGGCTATCTGAAGCACAAGCTGGAATCAAGACTGCTGGGAGAAATATCAATAACCTCAGATATGCAGATGACACCACCCTTTTGGCCGAAAGTGAAGAACTAAAGAGCCTCTTATGAAAGTGAAAAAGGAGAGTGAAAAAGTTGGCTTAACTGGGATAACCCAGAGGGATGGGAAGGGGAGGGAGGTAGGGAGGGGGGTTCAGGATGGGGAGCACATGTATACCAGACGGATGCATGTCGATGTATGGCAAAACCACTACAATATTGTAAAGTAATTAGCCTCCAATTAAAATAAATAAATTTATATTAAAAAAAAGAAAAAGTTGGCTTAAAATTCAACATTCAGAAAACTAAGATCATGGCATCACTTTGTGGCAAATAGATGGGGAAACAAAGAAAACCGGGAGAGATTTTATTTTGGGGGGCTCCAAAATCACTGCAAATGGTGAGTGCAGCCATGAAATAAAAAAGACGCTTGCTCCTTGGAAGAAAAGCTATGACCAACCTATACAGCATATTTAAACAGCAGAGACATTACTTTGCCAACAAAGGTCCATGTAGTCAAAGCTATAGTTTTTCCTGTAGTCATGTATGGATGTGAGAGTTGGACTATAAAGAAAGCTGAGCACTGAAAGATTGATGATTTTGAACTGTGGTGTTGAAGAAGACTCTTGAGAGTCCCTTGGACTGCAAGGAGATCAAACCATTCAATCCTAAAGGAAATCAGCCCTGAATATTCATTGGGAAGACTGATGCTGAAGCTGAAACTCCAATTCTTTGGCCACCTGATGCGAAGAACTGACTCATTGGAGAAGACTCTGATGCTGGGAAAGATTGAAGGCAGAAGGAGTAGGGGATGGCAGAGGGTGAGATGGTGGGATGGCATCACCAACTCGATGGACATGAGTTTGAGCAAGCTCCAGGAGTTGCTGATGGACAGCAAAGCCTAGAATGCTACAGTCCATGGGGTCACAAAGAGTCAGACACAACTGAGCGACTGAACTGAACTGAACTGAATACTGTTTGTACTAAAATCAATCCAGAGGGAAGAGGGAGTAGAAGGGTATGCCTCTAATAGATTGAAGAATTCAATATTTTTCTCAAATATTACTTAAAGCAATAAATTCCTATTTACACCTAATAAAATTAGCTACACTTTAAATGAAAAATGTGTGGAAAGACGCTTGGCTGAGAAATTACCGAATTCTGAGAACTTAAATCTGATAAATCTGTTTGGAACAGAGAAATGAAAAAGTCAATTTACACTGAATAAAACAGATAAGAGTGATATCTAGAAGTATTAATTGCATGGTGAGTGTACACTTTACTTCCATAAGAAATAGAAGAGTCATTAAATTGCAGTGATCTTTGAAATCAAGCTTGTGTCTGTTTTTCAGACACAATTTTATATTGCTTTATATTGCTTTGCTAATATAGATGGTGTTTGAATTGACACATTGGGAGCTGGCTGTACCACGACATGATGGCTTATCGTCATCATTTTGGAGTCCTCCCTCTAGCTGTTAGTGCTGGGGGCTTACTCATCAACTAGTCAATTGATACCAATGCCAGGAACCCACAGGCCAAGCAGCCAGTCACATGGGGATCCAGTCATACCCATCAGTGGGCCAGCTTTAGCTGAATCCCCTTCTGAACAGTCAGCCAGTTGTTCTGGGACCAAGCACTGCCCCTAGTGGGTCCAGAACCTGGCTCTGTGCATCAGGAGGTCAACACTAGCCCCTAACCCTCTGTTCCCTGTAACCAGCTGGCCTGGGACTAGACCCTGCCCACCACTGGCCCATACCAGCTTCAGGATCCCCTGGGTCCCAAAGCCAACTGCCTTGAGACACCTCAGCCATACTGCCAATGATTCCAGAACCAGGCTTTGCCCACGAGTAGATTGGTACCAGCCCTGGGATTCCATAAGCCCTGCCACCAGCCACCCCAGTACCACCCAGCCCACCCATGGGAGAGTACCAGCCCTAGGACTTCCTAAGCCAAAGATTCAGCGATGCCAGGAGCCAGTCCCACTCACCAATGGCCAGCAGCTTCTGCCGGCAGCAGGGCCCGACAACCAGACAGGCTGAAGACCAGCCCCACCTACCAGTGTGCCCACTGTTGTCAGCCCTGCCACAACAGGAAGGCCCATGCAACCCATAGCGGGGAAGCCCCAGAGCATACAGTTCTGGTGAACAGAGTGGAGTGTGCTGCTGGGCCCTATAGGAAAACTCTTATATAAGGCCACTTCTCCCAGATGGTGAAATGTAGACAGCCTGCCTAATACATAGAAATAAAAACAGGAGAGAGATTTTGCCTAAATATGACAAAAGAATATGTTCCAAATGAGGGAACCTGGTGAATTCCAGAAGAAGAACTAAGCAAAGGGGAGATAATCAATCTACTTGATAAATATTTCAAAGTAATGATCATAAAGAAGCTCATGAACTTGAGAATTGAATGGATGAACATAGTGAGAAGATTAACAAGGAGTTAGAAAATACAGTTGTATTGAAGAATACAGTAATTGAAATAAAAAATACACTGGATCAATAGTACATTAGATGATAAGAAGAATGGGGTCAGCAAACTGAAAGATAGACTAGTGAAAATCACTCGAGCTGAACAGAAAAGAGAAAAAAAAAAGAATTTAGAAAAATGAAAACATTTTGAGAAACCTCTAGAACAACCTCAAGCATACTAACATTCACATTATTGGGTTCTAGAAGAAGAACAGAGAACAACTCAATTAAAAAATGGCAAAGAACCTGAAATAGACATTTTCCCAAGGAAAACATACAGATGGGAAACAGACACATGAAAAAAGGTTCAACATCACTAATCATTAGGGAAATACAAATCAAAATCTCAATGATTATCACCTGCCATCTGTCAGATTGGCTATTACCAAAAGATAACAAATAACAAGTGTTGGTGAGGATGTAGAAAGAGGGAACCTTCATGCACTGGAGTTGGTGATCCAAACTGGTGCAGTTTGGAGATTCCTCAAAAAATTAAAAAATAGATACATATGATCTAGAAAGTCCACTTCTGGATATTTTTCTGAAGAAAACAAAACACTGATTTGAAAAGATACATGCACCCCTAGTTTGTTCCAGAATATTTACAGTAGGCAGGATATGGAAGCAGCCTTATGAACAGATAAGGAAGATGTGGTGTAAGTATACAATGAGATATTACTCAGACATAAAATGAATGAAATCTCAACATTTGTGACAGTGTGAATAGATCTACAGGGTATTCTGCTAAATGAAATAAGTCAGTAAAGTACAAATGTACGATTTCACTTATATGTGGAGTGTGAAAAACAAAACAAATGAGAAAACATATCAACAGAAATAGAGTCACAGATGCAGAGGACGAACAGGAGAGGAAGACGGGTAAGGTGGGAGTGGGCGAGTGAAAGCGGTGAGAGGGGTTAACTTCCAGTTACAATATGCAGTAACTTGAATTTGTCGTCCCTGTGATCCAAATTAATGAAAACCATACCGTTAAATTAACAGACAGGCTTCTTTTGTTTTCAATACACTTTTATAAAGTGTATTTTATGCTATGTATGATACTTCCATTTATTCATAAAATTAAATGTACAGGTTTGTATATTTTATTTTTCCAAACCTAAGGATCGGATGAGTAGAAAAAAATAGTCAATTATTTCTCAATAAATGTGGGGAAAAGCAAAAAAAATATTAAAAAAACCTGAATTTGGGTAGCATGAGCTTCTGGAAAATATCATCAACTTTGTAGCAGTTGTTGTTGTCCAGTCACTAAGTCATGTCTGGCTCTTTTGTACCCCATGGACTATAGCCTGTCAGACTCCTCCCTCCCTAAGATTTCCCAGGCAAGAATACTGAAATGGGTTGCCATTTCCTTCTCCAGGGGATCTTTCTGACCCAGGAATTGAACCATGTCTCCTGCATTGACAGACGGATTCATTACCACTGAGCTACCTGGGAAGCCCAACTTTGTAGTTACATGAGACAAAAATGGAAAGGTTTCATGCTTGAAACAGCTAATTTTGTGTAATGATGAACCACACACACACACACATATTTATTAAAGACCTTAGGAATTGCATTTGGGCTGGAGACTTCTCAGATCTTGACAAAAACTGGGTGCATCCAAATGGGGAAGGACAGGGGAATTATGTGAAGGATCTCAGACCTATCTTCGCTCTCCCTGTATCTCCTGATTGTATCCTTGGAAATTATTAGTTAAGTTTGACACTGAGTAAAATCTCGGATTGTTTTCAGTTCGACCATGTGACTACTGTGTTATCTTTAGATTTAAGCCAAAGGAAGAATCTCTACAAGTGGAGTTTGAGATATTAAGATTCCTTCTTAGAGCCATGGCAAGTGTGTAATCCAATTGAATGTCAGCTTTTCTGCATACTTGGAATATAGTTCTGGTCTCTAATAAGATCAGGAAATATCTGTAAGTGTTCCTGAGTATTAATTACTTTCATCAGAGTTCCAAGATGAGAAGTAAATGGAAGGACATAAGAGAAATCAAGTGAAAGTGATGGCTATAATAAGGAAAAAAAAGAAAAGGAAGATGAAAGGAAAACAATGAGGAGGGGAAGAAAAGTAATGAAAAGAGCTCCCTGTGTTGGAAAATAGTAAGACCTCCTGTCTAATTGCTGTAGGTGCTGTTTGACTCCAGCTCAAAGGTTGCTTGCTGCTGACTTAGAGCAGAGGAACCGAATGCCAACCTGCCAAGCTTCTCATGAGCTATCAAATTGCAGCCAGCTGATGTAACGAAAATAGGTTTACTCAAGGAGAAAGCATGACGTTATTTCAAATGTTGGGAAATAAACTGCCTTGAACTAATGTGAATAATAGCAATAAATAAAGATGGATAGAAATGAATATTGCATTTGGTTCTGGTCAGCAGACTTACACAAGGATAAAAATGGACCTGAGGAGGATAATCAGAAGATTCAATCCTATGTCAGGTCAAGACCCAGTAGATATTTTAGAGATTTACCAGGGAGAAAATACATGAATGGTTTTTATTAGAAAAAAGCTTGTGCTGTGAATACAGTGGAAACATAATGGTGAAGAGGAACACAGATTTCGTTTGCAAATGGGAAATAGTGTTTTGACAAAAAATAACACATAAGAATCTAATGGAAAATCTTAGCAGGGGTGATGTCATTCACATTTTATGTCTCAGCAGAGATGTTACAGGTTAAGTATTAGGAAAATGAGGTAATATAATACATGTTGTTTGCTTCTAATTCATGGTATCTATTATTTTGGATGCCTTATGTTCTCGGATGGTTCCGGTTCCAACATAACATGAAGCTTTTACCGTGGTCAGCGTGGCTCCCTAAGGTCTTCCTCCTGGTATTCTTTGGCTTTGTTTTCTGCTGCTCTTCATCATTCACTCTGATCCAGTCCTGTAAACCTTATTCAAATGTTTCAGAAATGCCTGCTTTCTCACCTTCTGTTCCCTTTTCCTGGGACATTGTGTCCCTGGCTATCGAAATTCATGTGGCTCACTTCCTGACTTCAGTGAAGTCTCTGCCCAAATGTCATTTCACAGGAAAGTTTTCCATGACCCTGCTACCTAAAATAGCACTTTGTTCTCTACCTTCTTATTCTGTGTTACTGTCTTTATGGATGTTTTCACTACCTGATGTTAGTATTTATTTACTTATTTCCACCACCTAGAGTGTAAGCTCTGCAACAGAAGGGACTATGGTTCGGTTACTACATTATTTCCAGAGCTTAGAATAATAACCTCATACATACTATCAGATCAATAACTCGGACATGTTTGGCATTCTCAAAAGAGTACCTCTGAGTAGTTTGATTGTTTTAATACTTCTTGATAAAAAAAAAAGGGGGTGATTATGTGTGCGTGTATGAGCACACAAGCACTGCATATGTTTGTCTGAACCTCCAGGATCTACTTCACATTTGATGTGTTTAGTCTGCCAAGGAGACACGTGCAAAACACAGCTGGAGACAGAAGGAACTGAGTGTAGTGGCACCGATATCTCTGTTCTCCTTCTGAAACTTATGTTTCAGAAAAAAAGATAAAAATTATAAACATGTCAGATGAATATAATTTATGCTAGGCTCACTTCAAGAAAGAAAAGAGAACACAGATGTCAGTGATGAGTTTTGAATGATTCATGTAAACTTTTCTTGGAAGAATTTACATTGATGAAACTTTCAAAAGCCCAAGGGCTAGACTAGAACTAAACATTGCCTAGAGACTCATTAAATATCTCACACTGCTTATCATGTAACTAAATTTTGTCTAGTATATGCTTCTACTACTTGGAAAATGATGAAGTGCACCTGCTTTTACAAGTTTCCATTTTATAGGGGGAGAAATGAAGGCTAAGTGGCTTGTCCAGCTCCAAATAGCAAGCTAAACTCAGAGCATGGCCACCATCCCCCACCCCCCTTTCCTTGTAGACTGTGCATGTACAATTCTAAACTATAGAAGCTGCAGCAATTTGAATATATTTAGAGATGCTGTCACATGAATGCTTTCTTTTCCACATGTGGCAAGCTCAAACTAGTAGCTTTATGATCTGGAAACCCTAGAAAGCAGAAGCTTCAGAACAAGCTGTTATCACTTTGATAGCAGCTGAAGACTCAGTGTTATGTCAGCCTTCTCTGAGAACAACTACTTGTCAAAACAGCCTAAAAAATACAAAGGCAATAGAAGTTCACACCAGAAGTAGAGAAGGCTTTCCCAGGCCTCTTACCAGGATAACTCACTTTCAAGAAAGACGGCTAAAAATCAAGAAAGTAGAATCACAGATACTTCCAGCATCATGCCATGCGTACTCTTCCTGTGAAGAAGACAGTAGAAGGAGCTGTCTATGGAAGGATGGATGGATAGATAGATAGATACAGAGCAAAGAAGAGAGGGATGACAGAGGGAGGAGAAAAGGGAGGAAGGACGTAAGAGGTTCATGCCATCTGTTGTCCCCATAAAGAGCTTTGCTAAAAGTACTTCCCTGTGACTTCTACCTACACTTCATGGCTGTGTCCCATGGGCACTTCCTGTTTCAAGGGACAGTAGCTCTTTGTGTGTGTGTTTCTTTTCTCTTTGCTTTTAAGCTGACTTTGCGCCATCCTAAATAAGATTAGAATTCTGTTAAGAAAAAGGGAAGAGAACGCATATTAGGAAAACTACTAGCATTAGTTGTTTCTGCCACAAGGACAAGATCTAAATTCTCACAAGTCTGATCTTTATTTTACAAAGGGAGAAGGAAAATGCCTCTTTTCTGGGAAAAAGATGAATATTCCAGGCAATTATGTGCATTTGTGAATCACTGTAATTTCACCTTCAATGTTCAGTTGAGTGGCAGGACTCCACTATCTATGTTTCACAAAACGATGTTTCTCTTGATTCCCTTTCCCAATAAAACATCTGGCTCCATACTAGAATTTTCATTAAAGGAGCAGAGGGAGCTTCAACATAATTCATCTCTAAGTCTTTTTCTGGCAAGTCGTTGTATAAAACCATCTTCCCTTTAATAGGAATCTGATACTCTTTTTTTTTTCTGGCATCAAAGTTACATTCATCTAGTATAATGAAGGTTTGTTTTTCAAGAGAGGTTCTTTTTGCCAACAAAATGAGAAAGAACGTGCAGAGGATGGATGTTATATTGTTATGGAATGATATATTATTATTTTCAAAGCTCTTGAGAAGCGAGGCTCAACCTTGTCAGCCTTGATTTATGTTTGTTCATTCTGTGATTCAATTGGAAGGTCAAGTGAGCTTTACTGAAATGTTTTGTTATGTACTTTTTCTTTTACTGAGTGGAATGAAAAGTATCCTATACCCCTGACCTCACCCCCCATTTCCATTGTTAAAAGCTGAGCTTTTATTGATTGGATGCTGCACATTTCTATGACTAAAAAGTCATTTAAGCATATATATATGTGTGTGTTTAGTCACTCAGTCATGTGCAACATTTTGTGACCCCAGGGACTGCAGCCTGCCAGGCTCCTCTGTCCATGGGATTCTCCAGGCAAGAATACTGGAATGGGTTGCCATGCCCTCCTACAGGGGATCTTCCCAACCTAGGAATCAAACCGGGGTCTCCTGCATTGTAGGTGGATTCTTTATGTACATAACTCAAAATAACCTTTCCAGAGGTCCTTGAGAGTATTTTATTAATGAGGAGATTAGGGTATATGTTTGGAAAAGTTTTAGACCTCACTTATAGAGTAGCTTAAGTTGTGAACAAAACTCCCCAGTATTTTCTTTTTTGTAAACATTTTTTCTACATGAATCGCAGCATTGATTTAACTGAAAATATAGAGGCATAGCCTACTTGAGAATGTAAAAATAAGTCCTGAAATGTAATTGGATTATTTCCGTGTCACTTGCATATTTAAAGGTGTGGAGCAGTAAACAAAAGGTGTAAATTTTTTTAAGTCCACAAAGCATTTCTAATACATATGGGAAGAGAGCATATGATGACAATATTGCTAAGTAGTTAAAAAAATGGATGAAATTGTTGAAAAAATGATGTTGGAACAATAGTTTAGTTATAAGGAAAAATAAAACTAGATATGTAATTTATACAAAAGATAGTTCATAAGCATTGATCATGTGTTTGATAATGTTCAAGACAGTGGAGTCTTCTTAATCAGAAGAAGACTAAGTACAATGAAGTGTAAAACTAATACATTTGATGGTGTAAAATGTCTGTTATTTTTCTTTTTTTTTAGTATGTGTGTGTACATGTAGGTGTGTCTATATTATATTCCTTTATTGTAAGACTTGTAAGACCTTATTGTAAGGCTTTTTACTTTCTTTGTAGTCTTTTTTAATGAACAAGAGTTCTGAATGTTAATAAGTTAAATTATCAAATTTATGCTTTATATCCAGTTCTTTTATATTCTATTTGAAAGCTTTTTTGCTTACTCAAAGGCCATGAGGGAAACATTCTTTGTTATTTTGTAGAATCTTGTATCATTTTACATTAGATCTATGATCTACCTTAAATAAAAGTGTAATTAATCACTTCCATGATTATCCAATTGATCTAATAAATTTTATTGGAAAGATTATTCTTTGTTCAACACGTTTACACGTCACATGGTTACATATTAATGGATAATGTATATGTGGGTCTATTCTAAGCTTTCACTCTATTTCCTTAATCTGTTTAATTAGGATACCAACACTACATTGTAATTTTCTTGCTTTATTGCTCTGCCTTTAGAACTTCCGGTATAATACTGAATAGAAATGGTGATAGCATGTCTGCTTGTTTAATTCTTAACCTCAGTAGGAAGGTTTAAATATTTCATAATTAAATGTATTTTTAAAATTTGTGTAAATGAAATTTTTAATCAGATTAAGAAAGTTTCAAACTTTACATCATCTTTAAAAGAATTTTGCATATTTTTGGACCATTATACTTTCACATACATTTTAGAATTAGCTTGTTAATTTTTACTAAAAAAACAAATTAGGATGTTGAAGCAATTGTTTTGAAACTCTAGGTCAAAATAGAGAGAATTCAGATCTTTACTATATTGAGTCTTCTTATCCATGAACATGGTATGACCCTTCATTTATTTAAGTTTTAAAGTTTATTTCAATCATATATATCTGTGTATATATATATAGATGGATATATAAGAGGAAATTAGTCCTGAATATTCATTGGAAGGACAGATACTGAAGCTAAAGCTCCAACACTTTGGCCACCTGATGTGAATAACTGACTCATTGGCAAAGACCCTGATGCTGGGAAAGATTGAAGGCAGGAGGAGAAGGGGAGAACAAAGGATGAGATGGTTGGATGGCATCACCAACTGAATGGACTTGAGTTTCAGTAAGCTCTGGGAGCTGGTGATGGACAGGGAAGCCTGGCATGCTGTAGTCCATGGATTTGCAAAGAGCTGGACACAAATGAGCGACTGAATTGAACTAAGTTTAGTGTTATGTGTAAGAATCTAATTTATATTTTATTTATTTCTTAAAGAGAACTTTTAGACTATTGTTTCCTTGAGAGTTATAAAAGTCCTATCAGTTATGTTTTACTTTTCTAAAATCTTTACTGAATACCTGTGTTTCCAAAGGAGGTTCTCTACTTTGGCTGGTGGTAAAACTCAGGAGGTTCTCAGGTATGCATAAGCCTGGGAAATTTTTGACTGATGCAGTTCCCAGTAATTTGCTTTTCCTAATATTGTTATATGCCTGGATTCTTGGAGTTTTCCCCCAGAGAAAAGAGACTGCCCAACAAATGACTCAAGGTGTCTCTTTTACAGATGTGTGGAGCTCTTTCTCTGCTTAGCTCCCTCCTCTGTGGAACTCTGAATGGCAAATTCTAGCTTTTCGAGCCTTCCTGAATTCATCACCTGTCTCTTCTATCTAATGACATCCCTGAACTCTGAGTCCTCCTTCCTTCATCGCAGACCAGAGACTGATTTCAAGAAAAAAGACAGGGCAGTTGTAAGGCATGCTTCATTGTTTCCATTGTTTTTCAAATAATAGGCCTTTGCTGCTATTATTCAGTGTCTGAAAAGTTTTTTTCTCATTTTTTTCTCCAATTTTCAAGTTGTTTGAGACTTTAAAGACTATGCTGTAGTAGGCACACTTCATGATCAGAAATAGGAATCTCTTGTCTCTGTGTTTTAATCTTGGTTTTCATGCATTTGGTGCTCTCTTCTGCTACCTGTTAACATTTTATTCTGTACTGGTTATTGTGTATAAAAATATTGAGGCTCCGTAGTGTTTTGTTTCTCTAGAGAAGATTTGATGACTTGGTCACTAAAAGTAAAGGCAAATTATAACCAATATTTTCACTTGTTATAAAATCAATTATATCATATCTATAAAATGGAATACTATAGAACTTTTACAGTATAAAATAGATCTGTATGTGCCAATGTGTGTGACCCCATGGACTGTAGCCAACCACGCTCCTCTGTCCATGCAATTCTCCTGGCAAGAATACTGGAGGGGGTTGCCATTCCTTTCTCCAAAAGATATTTATAACATATTGCATTAATTTGTTACGGCTGCCATAACAAAGTACAACAGACTGGATGATTTTGTTGTTGTTCAGTCGCTAAGTCGTGTACAACTCTTTGTGACCCCGTGGACTGCAGCATGCCAGGCTTTCCTGTCCTTCACCATCTCCTAGAATTTGCTCAGAACTCATGTCCATGAGTCAGTGATGCCATCCAACCATCTCATCCTCTGTCATCCCCTTCTCCTCCTACCCTCAATCTTTCCCAGCAGCAGGGTCTTTTCCAGTGAGTTGACTCTTCACATCAAGGGGCCAAAGTATTGGAACTTTGGCTTAAGTATCAGTCCTTCCAATGAATGTTTAGCGTTGATTTCCTTTAGGATTGACTGGCTTGATCTCCTTGCTGTCCAAGGGACTCTCAAGAGTCTTCTCCAGCACTTTTATAGTAATAAAAGAAGGTATAAGTTTACAAATTCTCATTTTACTGATAAGTAAATCAAGGGCCAAATTCACCTAGGGCTACTCAATTTATTTTTTTGAGATGGACCATTTTTAAAGTCTTTATTGAATTTGTTACAATATTGCTTCTGTTTTATGTTTTGGTTTCTTTGGCCATGAGGCATGTGGAATTTTTGCTCCCCAACCAGGGATTGAACTCACACCCCTGAATTGAAAGGTGGAGTCTTACTTAACCACTGGGCCTCCAGGGAAGTCCCGCATACAAGTTTTATAACTGCTGAATCAGTGATATTTTTATGCTTGTCAGGTAGTCATTCTGCTTAGTGTGGTAATTGGCTGTATAGATCTTAGCTTTCCATTTCACTACTTACATAAGAATCTACTATGGTTTTCTAAATCACATGATAACTGTTTAGAGTATGTTATACCAAGAACTTAGTTATGTTATTATGTTTAGATTTCATTGATTTTCAACATAATTATTTTCTGTTTTCAGATGTAAGTTTAATAGGACTATTTTAAGAGGAAGAGCCTTACAGTGCAATAGGTAATTCTGTTCTGAATTTTCAGTTCATTCCCCAAATGTCGCATCACCATCTTCCTTTGCTGTGGGTACCTTGGCAACTCCAGGCCTCCCTGACCTTTGAGTATCTCAGTAAAACCCCTTGTTCATTTGCCTTCCAACTTAATAACAGGTCTAAATCTCAACACACTTCTTTTATTACCTGGCATTGTTTTAACCTTTGCCACTAATTGTCTTCCATGATCAAGCCTCCATTGACATCCTGGAATGGACCAGCCTCCATTCTGTCTCACCAGGTGATCCCCAGAAATATAAGGGAGGCTTCCTGACCCTTCACATGGTGTTTTCTCTGTTGAGCAGAGTTGAGAAAATGCAGTCGCGAATACTACTCTCCTGTGAGAGGCTCTGTAATTCACTGTGAGCAGTCAAATGTCACTTCATTACAAGGATCTCCACTTTAAACACTCTTCTTTGGCTAGAATTGGACAGGACCTGATGTGGCAAAAGCAGCAGCAGGGTTTCAAAGAACTCTGCTTTCCGTGGCTTGGACAATTTGTTCTGAAACTGCACATGGTTTTGAATTTATTCTCTTTTAAGTGACTCTCTCATCTGGTTCTGTGAAGATGGAAGACTCAATTAAGAAACCACTGTGTGGCAGTCACAACCAGGTCCTTTATGCTGCTCAGTTTGGAGGGGGAAAAAAAGACTCCCCAGAACAAAATGTACCATGGCCGTTTCACTTGACCTTTCTTTACTGACTAGGCTCAAAGTTTGTTTCTTTTTCTTTTTTGTAAAAGGAGGAAACATAAAAGGCATTAAATGCCTTAGTTGTTTCCTTTTAAGCACAGGGACTGTGGAAGGAAGAGGCCATTATGCCAAGGGCACTCAGAAAAACGTTACCCTGTCTATTATACCCCAGGAGGTTGCCAAAGATTGTCTTTTCTTCACCACATTGCTCCATCCCCTCTCACCCAAACTTACTGGTCTTACCTGGTTTTACCAGCAGAGTTAAAAAAATTGAGAAATCGACCTGATGTCCTCTGTTAAATAAGTCTATGTACAGATCTCCAAAGTGGGGAATGGGAATACTAAGTGTGTAAGATAACCATTTGGGATGCTGAAATAAAATACTAAAACTTCTACTTATGTTTATTTTCACCTAAAAATAAGAACAAAATTAATCTTCAGACTAATTAGTTTATGAGTTGACATCTGTGCCCTCCTATCACATTTCCAATAAGCAGAGCAGATGTCTGGAGGGACAGGGGAGACAATGTGGTAGGATTGAAAGTGGAGATCTTTCTAGTCCATTTGTTTAGCTATTGTGTTAGCACAGTGTATATACCTGTGAAGTGAAGTCTTAGTGAAGTGTTAGTTGCTCTGTTGTGTCTGACTCTTTCGACCCCATGGACTATAGCCCACCAGGCTCCTCTGTCCATGAAATTCTCCAAGCAAGAGTACTGGACTGGGTGGGTTTCTATTCCCTTCTCCAGGGCATCTTTTCTACCTAGGGATCGAACCTGGATCTCCTGCATTGCGAACAGATTCTCAACAGTCTGAGCCACCAAGGAAACCCAAATATGGGTGGATACCTTAATTTTTTATTTCATTTCCCAAATTTAACTAACCCAATCATCACATGTGGCTTAGTACAATTTCTGCAAACTATAGACAGAGAAAATATGGAACAAAAATGAAATATGAGAGAATGTCAGGAAAATAGAGGAGTTAGCACTTTTAACCTTAGAATGAGCTTTTTATCATCTATATTAAAAATTAAAGACAAAAATGATATAATTATGTCTGCCAGCTTCAGTCACATTTCTGCTAGTTTAAAACACCATCAATAATATGAGAACACTGTAGGTTTTGTCCTATTAATTAACTTATTGGACAATTTTTTAATTTAAAATTCTATTTACTTTATTCTTTTATTTAAATTTTTTTCTTACTTTTTTGGCTGCACCTTGTGGCTTATGGGATCTTAGTCCCTTGAACCAGGAATTGAACCCGCACCCCCTGCATTGGAAAGTGGAGCCTTAAACACTAGACCACTGGGGAAGCCCCTATCCTTTGAAATGTTTCATTTTCAGTAGAATTTTATAGTAGGCATCATAATAGTACAGTAGTACATGTACATGATGTATAACCAAATAGTCATACAACTGTTGGGGCTACATTTCAAACATTTATTGGTAGAGCCTGGCATCAAAACAGTGTGGAGGCCACTGGTGAGATGTGTGCTTCCCTCTGACCAGAGGAAGAAAATCATTGTGTTTTGAGCCAAGGAAAAGCCTTTCTAGTCATCACTGGAGCAAAAGACGTGCCTTCTGAATGCATGAAGACTGGTGCCATGTGCTGTGGGTCATGCATATTTGGATGAATAAGAGGAGAAGACAATTCAGGGAGAGCTGAAGATCTTCCCAAAGTTGTTTTGGGATCATACTTGAGCATTCAGATTTTTCAAGGACTAGGACATTTCATCTAGGTCCATAAAGGCTATATTGCAAATATACCCAGGATTACAAATATCCTAGGTAAGGTCTAAAAATGGTCTCACATCCATTACCTCCATCACCATTCCCACCTTGGCTCCAGCAAAAAACAAGGAGAAAACTCCACACACATCACACCCATTCATTAGTACATCAGACCAAAGCTCCATTCAAGGAGGAAGAATGCTGCTCACAGCCTCCATCTTTCATAGTAAACTCTCAAGACAGAGGTGACGCTTTGCTTTTTGGTTAATTGTGCGTCTCACAACTCATGGTTAACTTTGTGATTCTGTGGATTTCTACTAATAGATATTGAGGAGGGCCAGCTCCCTTGGAAAGGCTAGCAAACTTTGTATGAGCAGATAACTCTCATTAGCAAATACTTCCTATAGTTCTCTAAGACAGGACTACAGAAGGTGAGGCCTCATTCTTTGTTCTGCTGCCCACAGCTTTGGGTCAATGCACTGATTGCCATTTCCTGAGGTTTCTGTAATGTCAGGCTTCCATAACGCTGCTCTGGAGCTTCCTTGGTTTTGTTATACGTCTCTATCACAAAATGCTCGAAGACTTCACCTCTGACAGCTACTTGTATGTTCATGAATAAAAAGTCTACTACACTGCAAGATTTCAGTTTTATAGCATCTGCCTGGATTGTACTTAGTTAGGTGGAATGAAATCAAGCATGACTATATTTAAAAAAAAAAAACAGTGTGACTTTCTTTATATGTATTCAAGCTACACTATTCACATTCTGCTAAGAAAAATAAAGTGCACATATGTGAATGGGAAGTAGAGTTCTTCCGAAACTAAACATGTTTCATGAGAACTAGTTTAAGTTACTCTTAATCCCTACAATTGGCGTGAATATTTTTCCAGGTCAGGAAGCAAGAGATGGTATTGGTCCATCTATGTTTTGTCTAAAATAGGGGATCAAGAAAGCCATGAACAATCTCCTTGTAAAACTAGCTACTCAAACTAACCTTTGGGAGAACTTTATGTCCTTGAGCTGCTATTTTCTTTGAGCAGGTTAGTAAGATTCACTCAGATTTATTGTTATTGAAATTCTTCCTCATCACTACCAGCATCATTATCACCCCCAGGTGGACATAGCACTTTTCTTTCCAGATGCTTAAGTTGCTTTACTTATGTTACTGTAGTCATTTTAAAATATGCTTAAAATATCAACCCACACACATATCCACACAACACCTCTCGATGGAGAAAAAGGAAAAATAAAATTATTTAAATTGGCATTTTCCCCATAGTCTCTGGCCAGAGATGCCAGTAGCCATTCCAAAGCCACAGCACTTCATTTATTCTTATAGTATTCCAGTGAGATAAGGATATTCTTATTCATTTAATAAGAAATGAAACAGAGGTGCAGAATATAAAAAGGATTTGTCCAGGGACACATTCTGAGTTAGCAACATTGCACATAAGTTAGCTAAAGCCTTCTGATCTTTGCATACATCTTCTTCATGCTCAAATATGCAAATTCAATGATACAGATTTTATTGAGATGTGCTCCAAGTCAGAGGCTTTGAACTCCTGCAGATATGATGACCACACACCTCAGGTATGGTAAATAGGGCAAGCACACACGTGCATGGATTGCTGAGTCTACATGGAAAGAAAACAGAGTTTAAAAGAAGTTGAATGTGGAGAACAGTGTGGAGATTCCTCAGAAAACTGGAAATAGAACTGCCATATGACCCAGCAATCCCACTGCTGGGCAGACACACTGAGGAAACCAGAATTGAAAGAGACACGTGTACCCCAATGTTCATCGCAGCACTGTTTATAATAACCAGGACATGGAAGCAGCCTAAATGCCCATCAGCAGATGAATGGATAAGGAAGCTGTGGTACATATACACAATGGAATATTAATCAGCCATTAAAAAGAATACATTCGAATCAGTTCTAATGAGGTGGATGAAACTGGAGCCTATTATACAGAGTGAAGTAAGCCAGAAAGAAAAACACCAATAAGGTATACTAACACATATATGTGGTATTTAGTTAATCGGTAAAGATAACCCTGTAGGCGAGACATCAAAAGAGACACAGATAAATAGAACAGTATTATGGACTCTCTGGGAGAGGGTGAGGGCGGGATGATATGGGAGATATCAAATACAATATTGTAAAGTTAAAAAATAGGTAAATAAACTAATTTAAAATAAAAAAAAAAGAAGTTGAAGTGGATTTGAAGCTGTCATCTCAAGACAGTTCTTAGTAGCTCAAAGATCTAGGGTAACTTTTAAAATTCCTTTGGCATTGAGGTTCTTCATCCAGAATAAGAGTTTAACATTACCAAGTATTAAATGAGATTAGCACTTGAAGTCATGGATTACAGCTGATGCTTTTGTTACTATTGTTACTATTACTATTATTATTTTAACAATACTGAGCCCTTCTATTTGGGAATGTGAAGACTCTTTTAAGACTTTTTAAAAATAAAAAGTGCATATATTTAAGATGTACAACATGGTGTTTTAATATCAATATACACAGTGAAATGATTACTGCTGTCAAGTTAATTACCGTATCCGTCTTCTCACATACTTGCCATTTTCCTTTTTTCCAAGATCTATTCTTTTAGCTGGAGAAGGCAATGGCAACCCACTCCAGTACTCTTGCCTGGAAAATCCCATGGACAGAGGAGCTTGGTAGGCTGCAGTCCATGGGGTCGCGAAGAGTTGGACACCACTGAGCGACTTCACTTTCTCTTTTCACTTCATGCATTGGAGAAGGAAATGACAACCCACTCCAGTGTTCTTGCCTGGAGAATCCCAGGGACTGGGGAACCTGGTGGGCTGCCATCTATGGGGTCGCACAGAGTTGGAGACGACTGAAGTGACTTAGCAGCAGCAACAGCATGCTGAAATATTCCTAAGTGTCATATTTGGAGATTGCCTTAAACCTTCAGCAAACACACTAACACAGAGAACTAAACAACTATGATATTAATATTTGTTGCATCTATATTGTGAGTGTGTGGGTTTTATAGGGACATTCTTTCAACTTTTATTCATGTTTATATCTTTTATCATAAAAAAATTGGAAAAAATAGCATCTTTTTCAGGCTTTGACTTTTAGAATATTCAGTTTTACTGATAGGTGTAAAACTTAATTAAGAAAAATGATATTAAAATGCATTAAATGTTAATGCTTAATGTTTCCAGTAAACTTTTTGTTTAACTTTAGATAAATAATTGCTAAATTAATATTTATATTTTGGGGAAATAGCATTAATTTAAATTTTTGTGTCTGTTAAAATAAGAACTGCTGAATAATAAATACCTCTAGATAGTGATATTCTGTGTAATTTTATTTCCTACTTGCTGCATTTTCTAATTATTTAATAATTACAGTAGTTAATTAGTTAACCTTGATTAAATATTTGTTCTGTGAGGCACCATGCTAAGATCTTGATATACAGTTTCTTATTTATTCCTTACAAAAACATTGAAACTTCTAAGAAAGGTAGGAGTGAAGGAAAAGGAGATAAACTAAGTGGAATTTAAAAACAAAGGTTTTGAGTCATCACTGTTACTATTCAAGAGAGATCTATTCTAGCATACATAATAGGGTTTTCATATATGACCAAAAATTTAGTTGAGGGTGGAGCCAGAAGTTTCTCTCATAAAATACAGGGACTCTAGTCTGTGCAGTAGTGTTCCTTCTTTCTCACCTTAGCATAGCCCATATTTAGCAGCAGAGAAAGTAGGTGGGTAGGTTGCTCCAAAAGTGGATCTGGCAGGGCAAATGCAATAATGAGAATACTGCTACTGCTACTGCTAAGTCGCTTCAGTCGTGTCCGACTCTGTGCGACCCCATAGACGGCAGCCCACCAGGCTCCACCATCCCTGGGATTCTCCAGGCAAGAATACTGGAGTGGGTTGCCATTTCCTTCTCCAGTGCATGAATGGGAAAAGTGAAAGTGAAGTCGCTCAGTCGTGTCTGACTCTTAGCGACCCCATGGACTGTAGCCTACCAGGCTCCTCCATCCATGGGATTTTCCAGGCAAGAGTACTGGAGTGGGGTGCCATTGCCTTCTCCGTAATGAGAATAAGAAAATGTGAATTTGATTATGCTGGAAAAAAAGTGTGATTAAAGTATCGTACTACACAATCCAGTGAGGAAATGAATCCTCAGTTGGGAGGTGCAGGTCAAGGGCTGACGGTCATGTGCACACAGGAGCCGTGCACGACAAAGCAGTCATTTCTGTACAGGCAAGGACGTTAACGAAAGTCAGGATCTGCTTACCAGGACATTCTCAAATGCACAAACAACCCGCTTCAGACAAGCAGAATTTTGAAGTGACACAGTATTTACACTCTTAGATTTATCCACTTAGAGAAAGAATCCTTTGTATAGGAAAGTGTTGGAAAACCTAGAGGACTGAAGTCTTCTGAAGATGTGTGAGAAGCTAGGGAGATGAAGATTTGATGTGATTCTGCCCTAGAATACAGAAATTCATCTGGCTTTCAGATGGATCTAAGCTGGGCAACCGGAAACAGTAGATCATAAACACAGGACTTGTGACATTTGTGAGATAAAATAACATCTCAAATCCTAGGTATAGATAGTATATTTATTACCGTCTTCTTTCGTTCATTTATTCTTAAAGATTAGAGATAAAACTTTCAATAAACAGGTCAATGTGTCATATTTTTAAGAAGGCGGCAAAGAACGAAATTTTCTTTAACTTTTAGGGGAAGAATCTGGAGAAACAAGAATCAAGGAAGGGCTTCTTTTGTTTTGTTTTGTTTCTGTTTTTTGATTACTACAAGTTAACACTCCTCATTTCCTATAGATACAAAATCAAAGAAATGGAAAACCATGAATTGTTCCTTACGATGCTGCTGCTGCTGCTAAGTCGCTGCAGTCGTGTCCGATTCTGTGCGACCCCATAGACGGCAGCCCACCAGGCTCCCCCGTCCCTGGGATTCTCCAGGCAAGAACACTGGAGTGGGTTGCCATTTCCTTCTCCAATGCAGGAAAGTGAAAAGTGAGAGTGAAGTCGCTCAGTCGTGTCTGACTCTTTGCAACCCCATGGACTGCAGCCTACCAGGCTGCTCCGTCCACGGGATTTTCCACTGAAGTTGAAACTCCAATACTTTGGCCACCTGATGCGAAGAGTTGACTCATTGGAAAAGACCCTGATGCTGGGAAAGATTGAAGGCAGGAGGAGAAGGCGACGACAGAGGATGAGATGGTTGGATGGCATCACCAACTCAATGGACGTGAGTTTGAGCAAGTTTTGAGAGTTGGTGATGGACAGGGAAGCCTGGATGCAGCAGTCCGTGGGGTTGCAAAGAGTTGGACACAACTGAGCGACTGAACTGAACTGATATCTTTACAAATTAATGTCTTTGTTCTCTTTGGATAAATATCCAGTAATGGAGTTGCTGGATGGTATGGTGGTAGCTCAGTGTAAAGAATCCTGTTGCCATTGTAGGAGACATGGGTTTGATCCCTGGATTGGGAAGATCCCCTGGAGAAGGAAATTGCACCCCACTCCAGTATTCTTGCCTGGGAAATCCATGGACAGAGAAGCCTGGCAAGCTACAGTCCATGGGGTAGAAAAAGAATAGGACACATCTTAGAACACAACTGTGCTCAGTCGTATTTGTGATCCTTTTTGTGACTCTTTTGCGAGCCCACCAGGCATCCTCACCAACATTTGTTACTTGCATATCTTCTCTATTCAGTCGGTGGCTTTTTCATGTTGCTGATGGCTTCCTTCACTGTGCAAAAGCTGTTTAATTCAAGTAGCCCATTTGTTTCTTTTTGCTTTTTGTTTTCCTTGCTTCCAGAGATGTATCCCAAAAAAAATAGTGCTAAGATGGCTGTCAGAGAATTTACTGCCTGTGTTTTCTTCTAGGAGTTTTACAGTTTTAGGTTTTACATGTAAGTCTTTAACCCATTTTGGGTTTATATTTTGCATATGGTAAAAGAAAGTAGTCCAGTTTTATTCTTTTGCATGTATCTGTTCAGTAAACACTATTTACTGAAGGGACTATCTTTTCAGGCAGGACTGCTGGAGTGGGTAGCCTTTCCCTTCTCCAGGGGATCTTTCCAAGGAATCGAACTGGGGAGGATTCTCCTGCAC
This sequence comes from Okapia johnstoni, assembly GCA_024291935.2. Classification (NCBI taxonomy): domain Eukaryota; kingdom Metazoa; phylum Chordata; class Mammalia; order Artiodactyla; family Giraffidae; genus Okapia; species Okapia johnstoni. The sequence continues at coordinate 27,161,710 of CM044327.1, forward strand.
AAGAGCTGGCAGGATTCTTTCTACGGATCAACTAAGCTATCAGGGAAGTCCTTTTTTAGAAAAAAAAAAAAAGAAGACAAATCAGTTCCTACATCTCATGAAAATGTGGGAAGGCAAGGCAGAGGAGTAGAGGCATGACATTTGGTGACTAAGAGGCCAATAGACCCTTATTGCTTTCCCAGCCACACATGGTGTTAGTTCAGCTGCCTCTATTTATGACTTCTGTGAAAATAGCAGTTCTCCTTTTCTCTGTCCCCCTTCTCTAATTGAAGATCAGATTAAATATAACTGATTGATGACTATATACTTTAAAACATGATTCCTTGCTTTGGGTAAGGTGCTATAAGGAATGTCAAAGAGGCACAAAGTATGATGCCTTCTCAAAAGACACTTACAAATTAGATGCCAAGAGAAGATTTACACTTGGGAACCAAATAATGCAGAGCTGCTATGAACAGACATTTCGAGTATAAATATAAACTGATAAACAATGGAAGAGACAGTTATTGAAGTTGATGAAAGTTTGATAAAGTCTTCAAGTGCATTTTGAATGAAGCACCAGATTGATTGGTAGATGTTGGGAACAGTTACTGGTTTAGGAAATTGTAACTTGATTAAAATCGGTGTGGTTTATTTGCCTGTAATGGTGGGGGTGGGGGCCAGGGAGGAGAATATTTATAAATTGAACAGCCATAGCTGGGTACAATTAAAGTTTTGAAATATTTACTAAATACCTAAGTACAGTGGCTCAGATGGTAAAGAAACTGCCTGCAGTGTAGGAGACCTCAGTTTCATCCCTGGGTCAGTAAGATCCCCTGGAGAAGGGAATGGCAACCCACTCCAGTATTCTTGCTTGGAGAATTTCATAAACAGAGGAGTCTGGCTGCTACTCTAGTCCATGGGGTCGTAAAAAGTCGGATATGACTGAGCAACTCACACTTCAAGTACAAAAGACTTCACTGGGTGTAAAGACAGAAGGAGAATTACTTTCAGGAGAAGATATTTAATAGTATTGCTAGAAATATTGTTGGACAATCAAAGCTAAATGTGACCAAGGTGATTTTTAATCAGTGTAAAGGAATATTAAAAATTTCAGATACTCTACAAAAAAACAGAGAAATATCAGTGTTTTATAAACTAAAAGATGAAAAGACTGAAACTGTGCCATATTTGCAATTCCACTGATGTTCTTCCTTAGCTGTCATTAAACTTCTTTGCCTTCATCTTCTTAGTAATAAACTGAGAGACCAGGTCATCTTTGTTATTTGAGTACATGAATCTGTCCACTTCCCTTCTTAGGGCCGCTTTAACTGCACTGTGAAGTTGTAGCTACTGCAGAATCCTTACAAAAAAAGTTTTGCATCCACAGGCTTTATGTAGTGGATCTGACCTAAGTATAGAAACAGTAAATACATTTTCGGACACCAAAGAAACTTTTCTAGATTCTATTCAGGCTGGATGTCACTGTCTTGCTGCCAACAGCAAGGGTCACCAAAGTACTCCCATCACTCTAGAGGAGCAGAGGCAAAGCCAGAGTAGAAAAGTCAGAGAGAGACAGAGAGAGAGAGAGAGAAAGAGAGAGAGGAGAGAGGTGGGGCAGGCGAAGGAGAGAAAGAGAGAAGAGAAGCCACCCGAGAGACTCCAAACCTCTAAGACCAACCGAGTCAAGAAAGACACTTCCCTTCATCATACCTGCCAATCAGCACACTGAGGAGAAGACACTGGAAGGCAACACACAATCAAACCTGTGACTTTTTATCCTGCATTTTATAAATGTCTGTGTTCATGTCAACTGCTGAGGACAGCTCCTGACTTTTGTACTGTGGTACAGCTTCAGGTTTTATTAACTGAACTTCTTGTCACTACTAAGGTATTCAAGTAAAAGGCTCTTTCCAGTTTACTTAGAAGTAGATTTTTCTACCAACAACTTCAGTCAAGAGGCTTCTGTTTATATCTGAGCAAAGCCTCCTTATAGAACATGCCTGGGCAAAGTTTATAGTTTTTTGGGTCCTTTTGTTTAACAGCTTTTGCTGTTTCATCACTAAGTTGTGTCCAACTCTTTGGACCCCATGGACTGTAGCATGCCAGGCTTCTCTGTCCTTCACTATCTCCTGGAGTTTGTGCAAATTCATGTCCATTGAGTTGATGATGCTATCTGACCATCTCATCCTCTCCACCCCCTTCTCCTTTTGCCTTCAATCTTTCCCAGCATCGGGGGCTTTTCCATTGAGTCAGCAACTATAAACAGCTATTTGAAGGCAATTAACTGAGATATTTGTGGAATTAGAGCATACAATGAACCAATGATCTTCCCTGTATTAATTATCTATTGTGGATCATATTACTCCAAAACTTAGCAGTTTAAAACAGTGATCTCACACAATTTCTAAAAGTCAGAAACCCATGAGCAGCTTTATCTGAGTCATTGCAATTTAGGGCCTTTCATGGGTCAAGTTGTTGCCAGGATTGCAGTCGCCTGGAGGGACTGAAGAACCAGGCTCCAGCTCACTCACGTGGCTGGCAGCAGGTGGTTCAGTTCTTTACTACCCAGACCTCTCATAGGGCTGCCCAGTCCAGGGCAGTGCGAGAGGAGAGAGAGAGGAGTCAGGAGGGGAGGGGAGGGTAAGCCTATGTCAGAAGCCAGGCTTTTATGACCTCGTGTTGGAAGTGACATGCCACGCCTTCCCTTCTGCATTCTGTTGGCCGCAGAGACCAGCCCTGGCGCACCGTGGAAGGGATGGCACCGAGTGTGAACACCAGGCAGTGGGGGTTACTGAGAGCCATCCTGCAGGCTTCTCACCACTTTACCTTATGGCGCTGACCTTGTAGTTGTGGATATAGACCGTAGAAAAGTAAACACATAAATGACACTAAATAGTTACAGACTTAAGCAGAGACCTATAGGGTGAGAAGGAGCTATTCACACCACGTGAATAACCAGACTCCCACCTTTACATGGCTTCCCAGGTGGCGCAGTGGTGAAGAATCCACCTGCCAATGCAGGAGATGCAGATTCCATCCCTGGGTCAGGAAGATCCCCCAGAGAGGGAAATGGCAACCCACTCCACTGTTCTTACCAGGAGCATTCCACAGACAGAGGAGCCTGGTGGGGCTACAGTCCTTGAAGTCGCAAAGAGTCAGACATGACTGAGTATGCACACAGACACATTTATATGTGATGTTACCTTCTTGAGAATAATGTGAAGTCAAATAGAGTTAGAAACGTAGGCATGGTTCTTCTAAGAATGGAGTATGGATCCTGTGTAGATTCCAGCATATGTAAAGACATCTGACAGCCTGGCTGAACCCACCTAGGTTACCAAGCCAAAAAGAAACAGTGAGTTTTTTCTTCTTTTTTCTTAGAACAGTGCATTTACAAGGTTTTGTTCTTACAATGTGTGTGTATGTGTGTATATATATATATATATATATATATACATACATGCATATACCTATACATATTTCATTTTAATTGGAAGATAATTGCTTTGCAATATTGTGTTGGTTTCTCCTGTGCAACATAAATCAGTCATAACTATATATGTGTGTGTGTGTATATATATATATATATTTCCCCTCTCTCTTGAGGGCGATGAGAGGGCTCGAGAGTGTTGGGAGTTCCTCCCAACTCCTCCAACCCCACTGCTCTAGGTCATCATAGAACACCAGGCTGGGCTTCCTGTGTTATATAGCAGCTTCCAGCTAGCGATCTGTTTCATACATGGTAGTGTATATATGTCAACACTACTTTCTCAATTCGCCCCACCCTCTCCTTTCCTGCTATGTCCACAAGTTTGTTCTTTATGTCTGCATCTCCATTTCTGCCCTGCAGAAAAGTTTATCAGTATAATGTTTCTAGATTCCGTATATATGTATGAATATATGGTATTTGTTTTTCTCTTTCTGACTGACTTCACTCTGTATAACAGGCTCTAAGTTCATCCACCTCACTACAACAGACTCAAGGTTGCTTATTTTTATGGCTGAGTAATATTCCATTGCATATATGTACCACATCTTCTTTATCCATTCATCTGTTGATGGACGTCTAGGTTGCTTCCAGGTCCTGGCTGTTGTTTATGGTACTGCAGTGAACATTGGGTGCATGTGGCTTTTTGAATTGTGGTTTTCTCAGCATACATGCCCAGCGGTGGAATTGCTGGGCTATGGTAGTTTTATTCCTAGTGTTTAAGGAATCCCCATACTGTTCTCTGTAGTGGCTGTATCAGTTTACTTTCCCACCAACAGTGCAAAAGGGTTCCCGTTCCTCCACACTTTCTCCAATATTTATTGTTTATAGATTTTTTGATGATGGCCGTTCTGATTCATGTGAGATGATACTTCATTGTTGTTTTGATATAAGAGTGAGCTTTTGAAACCAGCTGAGTCACAAGTACAAGGCAATTAGACTAGAGATTTCCCTGCTTTTAGTAATTATGTCTCTGTATCTCTAACACCCAGGTTGGGAGCTGGAGCTCACAGAGGGAAAAATCTAGAGAAAAGAATTGCAAAGGCTTGTCATGATTCTAGCACATTTAGAAATGAAGGTATGGACAGATCACAATTTACGATTCCCTCCACTTCCTCTCCATCCCAATCAGGGATGGGTCGATAATGCATCCCTCCAGAAGACAAATGCTGCTTCTCCTTGCTTAAATAATGTTTTTAATTTAATCACTTCTCTTGCTGGCTCTGCTTCAGGCCTCCTAATAAACAAAAACACTCTCCCCACATTGAGTTAAACCTGACGCCAGTGCTTGCCAGATCTGCTGACTGCTCTCTTGAAAGAAGCAAACGCTATCTGCAGCGCTTGGAGAAACATCAGTCAGCCTGTCATTGGCATATTGTTTTCCATTTGTAAGAAATGGAAATTGAAAAGGCCGGTCATGTTTAGAAAGACTAATGTGGCCCAGGTTGCCATCTTCAGTTTCGTTATTTAAAAGATGTTCTGAGCCCACCTCCTGCCTAGTGCTCATAACAGATCTGAAGGACGGGTGCCAATCATTTGAGTGTAGATAGCGTGCTTTGCCCATAGACAAGAGTGCCCTTTATCCTGATGAATAAATAGCTCCCTATTAACTGTACTGTGCAAATACAATGACCAATAGAATGTGAAAATGAAAACCTTGGGAGTTTCAGCCAACCAGCAATGTGTGGTACCTTTTGGAGGGCAGAAGGGAAAAGCTCACCCGCAGCTCTCTACCATCACTGATGGCTTCCTGCCAGGTTGGAGGAGCCTAGCCCTCCTGTCATTCTCTCAACGCCTCTTGCGTGTGTGTGTTTAATGACTTCCTCTTATTCACATCACAGGCATGTACACATACACACATGTGAGATGGCTCCAGCTAACTCTGACCTTTTTTTTTTTTACTTTAAAAAATTTTTATTTATTTATTTTGGCTGCATCGGGTCTTTGTTACTGTGTGTGGGGCTCCTCTCTAGTTGTGGTGCATGGGCTTCTCATTGCAGTGGATTTTCCCATTTTGGAGCACAGGCTCTACAGCGCACGGGTTTCAGCAGTTGAAGCATGTGGGCTCAGTAATTGTGGCTCCTGGGCCCTAGGGCACAGGCTCAGTAATCATGGTGCATGGACACAGCCACTCCACGGCTTGCAGGCTCTTCCCAGACCAGGGATCAAACCTGTGACCCCTGCATTGGCAGGCGGACTCTCAACCACTGGACCATCAGGGAAGTCCTGACCTTTTAAACTAGGCAGAAACTCAGTCTTTAACAATGTTCATGAACTCCATGTGCTCAGGTCCTTGTTGTAACAGGTGTGGCCCAAACTTCCTGTTCAGAGTTCAAGTTTATTGCACCCAATAGCTGTTTTTGCAACACGTAAGTGCAGCCTCAGAATTTAAGGTTGTTCTTAACTGAAAATGACCACCAGTGTCTAAGGTTCCTGTGTTCAAGGCAGTGGTACCAAAACATGACATTGTAACCATGAAATGTTTAGCTTACTGAATCCTTCAATTAATTAAGGCTCAGTTTCTGAAGACTACTGCTTAATCAGGTTCGTCCCAGTTGTTTAGTTATCCTGAGGAACTTTGTATTATGAGGCTACCATATGTTCACACAGCTTAGGTGTAGATTTAACCATCAAAACAAAGTACCCCGTTATTCAATATTTAAACACTGTGTTTTTTGCATTTTCTGTTAGAAGGGTTTTCTTTCCTCTCAGGGCCATAGTCCATGCATTTGAAGTTTCTTTTCAGTGAAAAGTAGTGTACTTTTTCATTCCACAAAGTCAAAGCTGGGTTGTTCCTGTGTCATCAAACTCACTGAAGCAGCTGAGTTATTATATTAGTGAAATTAATTACTGAAGTGAAGCCATGCTTTGTTCTGCATTAAAAAGGAAGATAAAAGCCTGAACAATTAAAAATGGTTTTCTGTTACAGCTAATATACAATATGGATTCTAATATAATTAGTTGAATTTGAAAAATTATTTTTATATTATCAATGCCTTATTTTAATACATTTATTCATTCATTAAAAAACATTGAGTGTCTTTTGGGTGCCAACCTTTGTGAAGGAAAATGAAATACAAATATAAATAAAACATAGTTCCTATCATTTAAAAGCCCTTTACTTACCATATCTGTGCAGTCCCCTGGCCCTGGGGCATCTGCATAGTGTTAAATGGACCTTCTGTGGTGCTCTGTCCCAAAACTTGATGTTTTTCTGAAGAGTATGTTATACTCATACATTCTCTATTTTGCCTTGGCTGCAGTCCAAATTTCTTTTATAAAGTTTAATTTTACTTCATTGAAATGCTCCTTCTGGCATTTAGGGTCCTATAATGAGCATACATCTATTTATTTAAACCAGAGCCAACTAAATACTTTGTTTTTCTTGTTGCTGTTTGTTTCATAGCTCTGTTGCATTTTTGTTAGCATTGGTAGGAACAGGTTCTCTTTAAAAATAAATTGTAAAAACATTCCCTTTCAATTATCTTTAAGAAAAGAGAGAAAATGTATGGTCTATAGTACAGGGCAATACACCTAATAAATCTCAGCTTCTTGGATGCTTTATTACATTTTCTATAAATTGACTCTCAGCTCGGAACTCCCCCTAATGACAATAGTCCCCAGTAAGTAACACCTTCATGTACTAAGAAACAAGGCAGTAGTGGTTTTCATGGAAAGTTAAATATGTCTCACTTTGTTTCAGGATGGCATTTCCAACAAGGAGTAATTGCTTGGAAATGAATAGGATAGAAAATATCAGCTCAAAAGATGAAATGTAAAGAAGTCTCACAGTGATGTAGATCTGATGTGTGTACCTTCCGTTAGGCTCTTTCTGATTCCCTTCTTAAAGTCCAAGCCTGAGGCTAACCCAATCACAGTATCAGGATGCCATATGCTTCCTTCTGTCTTTGCTTATCATCACCCTCTCGGCTCAACTGGCGAAGAACTCAGGTGTTTAGTGAAAAAATTAACACAGAATGCATCAGTAGGAATAAGTCCAGTTCTTTCACAGCAGACTTGGAATCCATAGCCAAACTCAAGTCTCTCTGGTCTCATAAAGCTATCAAAATATTTGCTCTTTCCTCTTCTCTTCCCCTTCAATAATTTTGACTGAGTTTTTCCTCCTCTCCCTTGCTTTATTAAATTAATCCATAAGACTTTAAGGTTCTTTAAACCTTATAGAATCTTGCAGAAAACACCTACGATTTGAACAATAATTTACATATTCAAAGCATATTGGGGTGACCTAGCTTATTGGCTGTTGTTTATTCATTTAGTCATTCATCAGTTAGGTTGCAAACTAGAACTGAGCTACCAGTAGTAGGAGAGTTAATATTTGGGTGACTCCCACAGCAGGGCAATGAGTATCTCTAGTGGTCAGGTCTTGGTTTCCAAATGCCAGTTTCATCTAAAATAATCTAGGGCTTCTTGGAGAAATAGCTGATTCCAGGAACAATATCAAGAAAAGCTCTGGGCATCTTTCTGTTGTTCCAGAAAGCAAGGAGGTCTCCATAAGTTATTGAATTGTATCAAGGTAACACAGCAGCTCATCTGAAGGGCTCACTGTGGTTATATAGAGGATAACTTGACAATTAAAAAAACTCACACCATCAGTAATGAATTATAATGCATTTGTCATCATCATCAAATACTTAAAAACATAACAATTAGGGAAGAAAAAAGATGAATGTTCTGCATTGTAAAAAGTGTTCTCCATTGTAAAAAAGTGCCAGATAATCATGGCAGAAGGCATTATAGAATTAGGAAACCACCATTTTTAAACGCCCAACTTAATAAATTCATTTATAGAAGAACCATTAATGGAAGTTGTAGCCATTATGCATAGTAGTGTGGAGAAAACACATATTTATACAATCTCAAGGTGTCGCTCTCCAAATTATTTACTAATTCATGGAAAACTACCTTCACAGTAGAGTGATGGCGGCCCACTGGAACCACTAAGAAACCAAACTTAGCGTTACTAACAGTGGTGATGTGATGAGATAAAAATACGAACCATAACAGATGATTGTTGTCTTATTAAAAATTTTTATACTGAATCTAATGATTAAAAATCACTAATATATGGGCAGAATAATGGGCAGCCTTACAAGACAACTGATCTGGTCTCTTCATAAAACTCACTGTCTAAAAAAAGTATGTTTATTGAAGATGGTGTGGTGGTGGGGCGGGAATTGGTGGTAAAACTTTGTCGGAAATCAGATTGGGGGATGGAACTGATTGTACTGGCCAGAAAAAGGACCCCGCAAAGAAATCCATGTCCTAATTTCCTGAACCTGTTAGTAAGGAAGCAGGAATTAAGATGTCCACTTCATCCACAGGTCTCTTAAGAGGAACAGGAGGCATCCAGCCATGATGGAATGCTCTGTATCTTTTTTTTTAATTAATTTTTAATGGTGTATAGTTGATTTACAAAGTTGTGTTAGTTTCTGCTATATGGCAGAGTAAATCAGTTATACATATATCTACTCATTTTTATATTCTTTTCCCATATAGGTTCTTAACAAAGCACTGAATAAAGTTCCCAGTGCTTTACAGTAGGTTCTTATTAGTTATCTTTTATATATAGTAGTATGTATATGTCAATATCAGTCTCCTAATTTCACCCCTTCCAACCCCTTTCCTCCTTGGTAACCATAAGATTGTTTTCTGTGTCTGTGAATCAATCTGTTTTGTAAACAAGTTCATTTGTACCATGTTTTAGATTCCACATATGAGCAGTATCATATGATATTTGTCTTTGTCTGACTTATTTCACTCAGTGTGACAAACTCTAGGTACGTCCATGTTGCTGCGGATGGCATTATCTTGTTCCTTTTAATGACTGAGTAATATTCCATGGTATATATGTACCACATTTTCTGTATCCATGGAATCTTCTGTATCTTGGTGGTATCAATGTCATCCTCTGGTGGGGATATTACACTAGCACTTTGCATGATGTTGCCATTGGGAGAAACTGAAGGACACTGTATCATTTCTTAGAACCCCATGCTAGTCTACAATTATCTCAAAATAAAAAGTTTTATAACAAAAAAGCAGAGGGATTGTGTCAAAGTAATGTGATGTAAGAAAGGCCATTGCTTTCTTTGAAGATGAAAGAGGGTCAAAAGCCAAGGAATGTAGGCACCTAGTGAATTGAAAAAGATTTTAAAAACGGATATTCCCCTAGAATCTTCAGAAAGGAACCCAGCCCTGCTGACATCTTAATTCTAAAGAGTGAAACCCATTTTGGACTTCTGACTTCCGGATTATGGGGCAATAAATTTGTGTTTTTAGGACACTTAAGCTTGTGTTAATTTGTTACAACAGTAACAGGAACCATACCTATAAAGGTCGTTCTAGGCACAAGGGTAACAGTGAATCTCTACGTTTAATGATATTATGGAATGATTGTTAATTTTACTAGATGTGTTAATATTGTGATTTTATTGGAAAATGGCTTTATTCTGGAGCATATATGATGGAGATTGAAGAGTAAATGACCATGAGGTTTACAGTCTTTCTTAAAATAGATCTGCAAAAAAAAAAAAAAATCCACACAGACATGCACAGAAATAGAGACAGCGAGAGAATGAGAGAAAGAGAAATCAAATGTAGTGAAATACTAGCAATTAGCAATTCCAGGTGAAGCATATGCATATTTTTATCATATAGTCCATTGAACTTCTCACTGGGGTGTGAATTTTTCAAAATAAAATGTTGGAAGAAAAAATATTTGAGTTATCCGAGAAAATGTATAACCTGAACATTTGTTTTCTTTCTTGATTCTTGCCAATTAAGAATGCAGAGTAGTAGATGATGAAGTGTCAAGATGAATGGTACTGAGCAGTGGTAAAGATTCATAGACAGAAGAGCACAGTGTGGCCCCAAGCGCTGATGAAGGTCTTTTGGAGGAGGAGAAGCACAGGTTGAATCTTGAAGAATGGGTAGGGGGATGGAGAGGTGCTTCCATAAGAAAGACCCAGCGTGAGCGGCACTGGAGAGTGGAGGGATGAGAGAAGGGCTGGCATGGGCGAGACCGTGAGGGCATGGGCCACACCGGGATATGGAGGAAAGGCTGTTCTCCAAACTAAGACAGCTCTGAGAGGAAAGCGAGGGGGAACCAGACATAAACCAGAACAGAGCAGGGGCAACCAATTTGTATGGTCACCCTTCTTGAAACAGATAGATCTAGAACGACAGGCACTGCTAGTGCGGGAACAGGAATAATGTTTCCAAAGGGGAGCAGCGGAAGGAAAGCAGAGATATAACATTTACGAGGGAATTTAGGAAGATCTGTCAGGGAACACTGAGCGTATAAAGCAGATCTGAAGGTGTCTTGATTACAGACACAGAAAGCAGTTGGGATGTTGTAGCAATCTGGTGCAAGGGGCCAAGTGCCTTCCCTAGAGTGGCAGGAGTGAGAAGGGAAGGTCTTGGGAGTGGTCTGTTGTTGTTGCTGTTTGTTTGCTTTATTAAATACTTTAAGGATCCGTCTTCCCCACTATTGACTCTGTGCGTTCATGTGCTCATGTTTACTTTGCTGGCAGAGTGTTTGAGGTTCTCACAGAGAAAGCAACATAACAAAGCAAACTTTTAAAACAAGTATTTCAATTCGTAAAGATATATGTTTAAATTTTTAAAATGTGTCAGGAAATGTCTTTTTAAGACTCAGCTACACATCTGAGCTGACAGGACCTTTTTCCTAGGACATCAGTGTTTCTCTTTCACAATAAACTTTAAAGATTAGCAGTTTAAAACTCAACACTCAAGAAAATGAAATCATGACACCCAATCCCATCACCTCATAGCAAACGGAAGGGGAAAAACTGGAAACAATGACAGAATATGTTTTCTTGGGCTCCAAAATCACTGCAGATGGTGACTGCAGCCACAAAATTAAAAGATGCTTGCTCCCTAGAAGGAAAGTTATGACCAACCTAGACAGCATATTAAAAAGCAGAGACATTACTTTGCCAACAAAGGTCTGTCTAGTCAAGGCTATGCTTTATCCAGTAGTCACATTTGGAGCTGAGAGTTGGACCATAAAAAAAGGCTGAGTGCTGAAGAATTGATGCTTTTGAACTGTGGTGTTGGAGAAGATTCTTGAGAGTCCCTTGGACTTCAAGGAGATCAAACCAGTCCATCCTAAAGGAAATCAACCCTGAATATTCATTGGAAGGACTGATGCTGAAGCTGAAACTCCAATACTTCGGCCACCTGATGCGAAGAACTGACTCATTTGAAAAGACCCTGATGCCGGGAAAGATTGAGGGCAGGAGAAGAAGTGGGCAACGGAGGATGAGATGGTTGGATGGCATCACTGCCTCAATGGACATGAGTTTAAGCAAACTCTGGGAAATCGTGAAGGGCAGGGAAGCCTGGCATGCTGCAGTCCATGGGGTCACAAAGAGTCGGACCTGACTTAGTGATTGAACAACAAACAGCAACAACCCTTTTAGAGGCAGCAGGTTATGTCTTAATTCATATATATCCACTTAATGTTTCTATGTAGCTGCTAAGGACTCGCCTCTCTTCCAAGTCTTTGAGGTCCTGTTGGCATAAATATTCCAGCATTTGTTTAAAAAAGACAACAAAGCCCAGGAAATGTGACACCTAGGAGATCCCTTGGTGGTGTGGGGGTTAGGAGTGGGTGAATGTGTTGATAGAAAATCTTAGAGCTTTCAGAGAATTTGTAGCTCAGAAATATATGAACAAACACACAAAAAACCAAAAATGAATCAAGGAAATGATTACCCTCTGAAAAAGGGAGGGTGACAATCCAACTTTCTTCTTCAGTGCATCCTGCCTAACAAGGCTTCCTGTTAAATCACAGCCCGTGGGACTCCGTGTACTATCAGTGAAAATGTAAACTGGTGCAGCCACAATGGAGAACAATAGGGAGGTTCCTTTAAAAAACCTAAAAATAGAGCTACCACGTGATCCAGCAATCCCACTGCTGGGCTTACATCAGGAAAAAACTAATTCAAAAAGATGCATGCCCACCAGGGTTCATAATAGCACTATTATGAATATTTAGGCCTGGGTTCAATCCCTGGGTTGGGAAGATCCCCTGGAGAAGGGAAAGGCTACCCACTCCAGTATTCTGGCCTGGAGAATTCCGTGGACCATATAGTCCATGGGGTGGCAAAGTTGGGTCCGACTGAGCGACTTTCCCTTACTCACTTAAAATATTTATTATACATTATTCCAACGCTGGTGGGATGATGGCTCAGAATGCTCCCATGTTGTTTTTATCCTTTTCCGTTATGCTTCTTGTTCTTCCTGCTTTCAGTCAGCAAGAGTAGCCTTCATTTAATGCCTCAGAGATGGGATGACGAACAGAAGACATAGGAGGAGAGGAATTGATCTCTGACTTTTGATTTTCAGGAATTCGCCCCTCTGGAGGAAGAGGCAGAGCACTTGAAAAAGAGAGTTGGGAAACCATCTGAGGAGGAATAGCTAGGTTCTCCTTCCATCATTTAGGTAAACAGTCCCTGGAGAGAGGTCAGAAAGGTCTTTGGAGAGGACCATAGATTGACTTATGAATTCTAGATGAGAGAAGGTAGAGGCAGCCCTCTTCCCCACACCCAGATGACCCTTGAGAGTGGAAGGTAGGAGCCCCACTGTGTTTAAGAAATCAGAGGGAGAGTGAACTTTATTCAGCCCACTCCACCTACTGAGCGCCTACCCTGTACCAGGCACTGTTCTAGGTACTGTATATATGTGTGCTCAGTCACTCAGTCATGTCCGACCCCATGGTCTGTAGACCGCCAGGCTCCTCTGCCCATGGGATTTCCCAGGCAAGAATGCTAGAGTGGATTGCCATTTCCTTCTCCAGGGGATCTTCCCGACCTAGAGATCGAACCTAGATCTCCTGCATTGCAGGCAGATTCCTTACTGTCTGAGCCACCACTGTGTATATGGCAATAAAACAAAAGAGAAAAAAAAAAACCCTGCTGTTAGTGTAAGGGGCCTTAAACAACTACACAGGGTGTTCCTGAGTCCTGGCTTGGTTCAGAAACAACATAATGACCCCAGTGATGGTCGTATGGTGATGATGGTGTATGGACCTTAATAAACTTTGCACCTGGAATAGCAATGAGCTCTACAGACAGAGTTGAGGACATCTCTGGAGATGGCAGGTACCTAGGTAAAGACCTCCAGAGGGTATGAACAACCTAGTACAGGACACCATACATGAACCACTCCTCCCCCATCTTCTGCCCCCCACCCCAAACAACCAGGTTTTCAAGAAAATCCTAGATTAACTGAAATCAGGGTTCTCCTATGTTAATAGAATAGGAGCTCAAATACAAGTTTAACTGAGTTATCAAAAAGTGAATGAAGCTGTGTTTCCTGGCCTCTTGAATTAGCACCCTGACATTTTTAACTACTGACATATTTTTTTTTCCTTTACCCCACTGTGTGCTCTCAGCTAGGATTGGTAGATGCTTGAATGATGGTACACAATTCATTCACTCATTCTTTCTTCACATTTATTGAGTCTAATTTTTGAGCACTGAGACAGCAGCAATCAGTTGCAGCTACATTTAGAGGGCAGGATTAAGTCAATCATAGTGGGAGAGAGAAGAGTCAAACTCTTTTGGACATAGAAAGGAGTTGGTGACCAACTAGATATGTGAATGATGGCACCTGGGTATGGGTTAAGATGCTCTCTACTCTGGGTAATGGCAGAGAACAATTCAGGTGAGCAGGACCAGGTTTGGGAATAGGTAAGATCATTCTGTGTTGCATGTACTGAGATGGAGATTTTGCAGTACCTCCAGGTGTAAGCATTCTTATTAGTCACTGGAAATGTGTGTGATAGGAGTGGGTATCCTCCCCTTTTTCCAATAAATACCAATAAATGCTGGATTGGTCTTTCAAATACAAAACCCATACAATGAAAAGACACTGATCACTGCCAAATGTAAATAGCTCCCCAAATGTCAATATGCAGAGTTAATTAAAATAGTGAATCATTTTTAAACATTTTCTCTGCATCAGGAACTATGCTAGGAAATTATACATTACACTGCCAAGAACTGTAAATTCTTTCATTTTTTAAGCCCTCCCCGTGTTGGACAAGGGGTGTTTTTAATATAAAAATGCATTGAAGTTGTACTGTGATAAGTGATAAACATTATCAAATGTGAACTCTGTTTATCTGTTGATGCTCCATTCCAAAGAATTAAGATCTACTGTCTGCTTAATTAAGATCCACTTTCTGCTTCCAGGATGGAACCATTAGCAGGTATCCCTGGCTGCTTACAAAGGATGCTGACTGGATAGACCTGGGAGTTGAGAGAGGACAAAGAGATAGAAAGTGAAGAAAAGCAGGGAGAATATTTGGTCGTGTATGGTCTGATCCAGAACATGCATGAAGTCATTTGTCCCGTAATAAAAATCCTTGATGTTTGGTCCTGTGCAAAGTGGTCAGTCCAAAAGGAAAAAACTGGTTTAAAAGTTAATATTAAAAAAAACTAAGATGAAGGCATCTGGTTCCATCACTTCATGGCAAATAGAAGGGGAAGAAGTAAAGAGTGACAGATTTTATTCTCTTGGGCTCCGAAATCACTGTGTATGGTAACTGCAGCCATGAAATTAAAAGACACTTGCTCCTTGGAAGGAAAACTATAACAAACCTAGACAGACAGTGTATTAAAAAGCAGAGACATCACTTTATTGAAAAAGGTGCTTATAGTCAAAACTTTGGTTTTTCCAGTAGTCATGTACGGCCATGGACATGGACAATAAAGAAGGCTGAGTGCTGAAGAATTGATGCTTTTGAATTGTGGTGCTGGAGAAGACTCTTGAGTGTCTCTTGGACAGCAAGGAGATCAAACCAGTCAATCCTAAAGGAAATGAATCCTGAATTTTCATTGGAAGGACTGGTGCTGAAGCTGAAGCTCCAATACTTTGACCACCTGATGCGAAGAGCCGACTCCTTGGAAAAGACCCTGATTCTGGGGAAAATTGTAGCAAAAGAAGCAGGTGGCAGAAGATTAGATGGTTAGAAAGCATCACCAACTCAGTGAACATGAATTTGAGCAAACTCTGGGGGATAGTGGAGGGCAGAGGAGCCTGGCATGCTGCAGTCCAGGGGCTCACAAAAAGTTGGACACAACTTAGCGACTGAACAAAAACCAAAACCATTTGGCATGGACCAAAATGCTCATACACAGTTTGAATAGGATCAGATTTTAATGACCTTTTGACACGAACCCAGTGTGTTATGGATGTTTTGGACAGGACCAAGTGTCTGCTAATCAATGGAAGAAAGCAGAAGGCTTTGGTACCTTTCTTTTGATTCAGAATTTGTATCATCATTTGCTAGGAGGAGACAACCCTTTGGAAACATTGTCCCTGTAGGCCATCCTGATGCCATGAAGTAAAAGTATAGGGTCACACTGGGGTCTGGCACTCTGGCGTGAAGTTAGGAATAGAAAGCACTTCTGGGAATCATTGAAGTTGGATGTTTGGCAAAATCACCCAGGTAGAACATGTACTGGGAAGAGAGAGTTTCAAGGATAGATTGGAGAAGATATTGATATTTAATGTTCAGGGAGAATGAGAAGATTGACTTAATGAGACTGAGCACAGTGCTTTGAGAGGCAGGAATAAGTCCAAGGAAAAGCTGTATTACAAACAAGCTGGAAGAGATGGGTAAGCTCTCGCTAGACTGAATGTCCCTGCAGATCATCAACAAACCGCTGTCTCCTCACAGTGGTGACAAAATCCAGATTGTAATGGGCTGAAGCAATAAGTTGGTAAAGTAAGTTCAGATCGTTCTTTCAAGAATTTCAGCTGGGTGGGACAAATCGAGACAGTATCATTGACATATACACACTACCATGTGTAAAACAGATAGCTAGTGGGAAGCTGCTGTATAGCAGAAGGAGCTCAGCTCAGTGCTCTGTGATGACCGGGAGGGGTGGGATGTTGTGGGGAGGAGGTTCAAGAGGGAGGAGCTATATGTATACAGATAGCTGATTTACTTTGTTGTACAGCAGAAACTAACACAACTTTGTAAAGCAATTATACTCCAATTAAAAAAAAAGAACTTTAGCTGGGAAAGTATGAGGAGAAGATAGAATTATATTATTAGTTAGAAGGAAACAGGCATAAGGAAGGAAATTTACTGATGTGGAAAAATATTGAACATGTTTAGAAGTCTAGCTAAGGAAGCAGAAAGACATTCCCAATGCCGTTCCTACGTTTACTGTGTCTTTAACTGAAATAGCAGCCTGCACACCGCTCTCAGTCATGCATGGGTTATTCTGGGAAGAAGAACCAGGTCTAAGCACGTGATGCGTCTTGGGGAAAGGGGAAAGAAGCAGAAACACGTGTGTGCTTGGAACAAAGCAAATGTCGAATTGGGAAGCAGAGTCTTTTATTCCACTCAGGCACTCTTGTGTTTAGTCAGTTGTCTCAGGCTCCAGGCTCCCTCCTGCTGAAACCACACCGCCCTGAGTCACCTCTCCCTCTCCTGGGGTGCATCCTGGAATAAGCACATCTCCTTCAGTTGTCTTTTCTGTCTTCAATAAGTATACCCCTGTGCTTCTCTTGGACACTTTCCTTCTGACCTTTGCTAGTGATAGTGTCACTAGTTGACTTACATATGGTACATCTGTTATGTGCCAGAGGCATCTAGAACCTAGGAGATAGAGGGAAGCGGGCTGTGGTTGGATTCTCAAACACATAAATCTAAGTAGAGTGAAGTCATATCAGAATCACCAAGCGGGCTATTTCAAAACATACATGCTTCCCAAAGACTCTGATGGAACCTCCAAACATTGTGTCTCCTTCCTTCTCCCTTTACACCTTCCAAGAATCAAGAGCCATTCAACACCATGAGCCACTGTTAGTGGAAATGTTACAAATCCATCAATTATATTGTGCGCACTGGTTTCAAAGGAGTGGGATACATATCAATGAACTACTATAACATAGGAAACTTAATTCAAACCAAGCTGTTATTGCGTGATTTTTCATATGGAGTTCTCTTGGGAAGGCAGCAGATAAGCCACCAAGATTCTTTTAAATTAATTCTGAACTTTCTTAGTGCTATCTGGGATGGAAAATCATAGGAAATGGCTAGTAAATGGGGTTGATGAGTTGTTTTAATTTGTATATTCAAGAAATGTTACCTGGATATCTGGTGATTCAGCTTTTCTGGGGTAAACTGGTAAGTGCTAGACCAGAGGGAAAAGATTAATGAAATTAATTACCTGCTAGTACAAAAGTTGCTCTCGAAAGGGGCCCAGGGACACTCAATAGAGTGCAGTGATTTTGTTCTTGTAGAGGAAATGGTGTGGACTTATGAGAGTCATGAGGACCCTCAAGAGGCAGAATTAATAATTCTGGGGAGAGTCAGGGAGGCCTTCCTGGAGTAGGAGGTTTGATGTGACAATGACTTTTTATGTTTCCGCAGAAGCATTCAATGCTTTAATGGAAAGGAGTGGTCAGGATTTGGAGTGTACGGCCCTGGGACAAGTTAGGAGGTGTTTCATTCTTTGAAGTCTCTGAGCTCCAGAAGCCCATCAGATGGGTGCTGCCTAGTTGGTGCCCAAGTCTACAGCCGGCCTGGCTGGGGGATACGTGACACCTGGCAGAACTTTTCCGTTAGAGATAGATGCTCCCTAGAGACAGAATCAAGCTCTTAAGAATTCCACTATGCAGGGATTTGTGGATTTTCTATCTGCCCCCCTTTGCTTATTGAATTGACTCCAAAGGAAATGTAGAACAGAAATCAAGAATAAATCAGTCAAATTTTTTTAAAATCACAGCTGTGACTACCACTGAAAAGCAAAAGTCTATGAGAAATAACCTTGATTTATAATACTATGCATACTAGGTAAATGGCTCAATAAAAAGCAGTTTATCAGATGGATTGCTGGGCTAGGGTGACATCACAGGCAGCGCCAAGCAGGGTAGTGAGGACTGTTGGCCATGCCCTCCTTTTATGTTCATTGTGTCTTAATACAAAAGGTCTCTGAGATGTGTGATGAGAACATATTCATGAAGGTTCACAGTAAAAGGTCTTTGCTTCCCCCACCAGTCATGTTATTTGATAAAAAAAAAAAAAGAAGTAATTGTAAGTCCAGTTGAAGCTGAGAGAAAACAGTTCTTGGAGGGGGATGTAGTCAATAGCACAACCGTCTCAAGACAGAAGAGGAAAAAGGATGAACACTCCAGAATTACTTTTGATAGGGAAGAGCAAACACCTCCACTGAAATTCCCTGTTTCACAGATGTCTCTAAATTACAAAAGTTAGAAATCTGTAAAATATAAGTACAGTCTGTCTCTAGGGATCTCTGTGCTTGTTAATACAGATCCACTATTTTCCCCATCAATGCTTTGATTCATAAATCACACATTGCAAAGGCGCTGATCTTGCCAAAATTAAACAGCTCCAAATAATGTCAAAATGCAGACTGAATCATAATGGCTATTGAGACCAGGGAAATGCTAAAGAATGGTACATTCTAGGGCTAGCGGATATACCATTTATTGAACCTCTCACTTTCCAGAAGAGCAGGGACTGTCCTTTGCTTAGGTTTAATAGAAGATAACATTCTAGAGTCACAGAGTAATTTATGAAGTTATTCCTCTTTGTCAATAGGCAGACCTCTGTTTTGATTCTTTCAGCTCCATGTCTGCTCTGTAAGACTGGATGACAGAAAGCTGAACCTCACCTAAGCTTGCAGCACTCTGTACCTTGCTGTGCAGTGATGGACTGCACATACAATTAGTTCACCTATCCAACTTGACGAGCAGGACTCTGTTACCACCAGCACGACCCCCTTTGGCCAACATATTGTCGCTTCTCTCTTTCAGCATGCCTTAGTGCTGAGCTTGACCTCCTTATGAAAATCTAGAAGCAGAAAAATAGCAAAGTATGCTACCTGAATCCAGGGTGACTCAGAGCAGGAGGCTGGATGCAACACAGTCACCTCAGGAAAGGAACGAGGTACACAGAACTATGAATTTGATGATGGAGCATCCAAGAAAAAAATAATGATCAGAAAGAACATAAAACCAATCTCTATTAATTGTTGACTGAATAAGTCTGCCCACTGTGAATAAGGGAGGATTCTAAGAGGAAAGAACCATGAATTAACCATGGATCTTTTTCCCCCCAAGAGCTGTTAATTTGTAAGACAATAACACACTTGAGCATAGAAAACTACAAGATAAACATTTCATGAAGGGCATCTGTATTAGCAGTATAGGTTAGATGTCATGGGACCTTAAAACCCAATTCAAATGCCATAATCCATGACCTGGAGGGGATCTCGCTACCATCTCAAAGATGGTAGGATATTTTTACATTTGAATTACATTTTCATTATTTTCATTAATCTCTCATTTTCTAAAGAAGAACATTGTCTTTCTAACCTCAGTTGTGGCAAGAAGTTACTCCTTGCTGAAATGCTAGTCCAGGAATTATTTTTTTTTTAATTGAAGTATAGGTGATTGCAGCCATGAAATTAAAAGACGCTTACTCCTTGGAAGGAAAGTTATGACCAACCTAGAGAGCATATTAAAAAGCAGAGACATTACTTTGCCAACAAAAGTCCGTCTAGTCAAGGCTATGGTTTTTCCAGTAGTCATGTATGGATGTGAGAGTTGGACTGTGAAGAAAGCTGAGTGCCGAAGAATTGATGCTTTTGAACTCTGGTGTTGGAGAAGACACTTGAGAGTCCCTTGGACTGCAAGGAGATCCAACCAGTCCATCCTAAAGGAGATCAGTCCTGGGTGTTATTGGAAGGACTGATGTTGAAGCTGAAACTCCAATACTTTGGCCACCTCATGCAAAGAGTTGACTCATTGGAAAAGACCCTGATGCTGGGAAGGATTGGGGGCAGGAGGAGAAGGGGATGACAGAGGATGAGATGGTTGGATGGCATCACCGACTCGATGGACATGAGTTTGGGTAAACTCCGGGAGTTGGTGATGGACAGGGAGGCCTGGCGTGCTGTGGTTCATGGGGTCACAAAGAGTTGGACACTACTGAGCGATTGAACTGAACTGAACTGATTTGCAATGTTTCTTGTGTACAGCAGTGATTCAGATATACATATATAGTTTATATTCTTTTCAGAATATTTTCCATTATTGGTTATTATAAGATATTGAATATATATAGTTCCCTGTGCTATGCAGTAGGTCCTTGTTGGTTATCTATTTTATATATAGTAATGCATATCTGTTAACCCATACTCCTAATTTATTCTCCCCCTCTTTCCCCTTCGGTAACCATAAGTTTGTTTTCTCTGTCTGTGGGTCTATTTCTATTCTATAAGTATGTTCATCTGTGTCATTTGTTTAGATTCTACATATGAGTGATTATCACATGATATTTGTTGAAAGATGCATAGGATTTAGATATGTGAACTTTTGGTGGAACAGCTGGAAGAATTAGCAAGAGCAAAGATGAAATAATCTGGCATGTGAAGGCAAAATTC
Organism: Okapia johnstoni; assembly: GCA_024291935.2. NCBI lineage: Eukaryota > Metazoa > Chordata > Mammalia > Artiodactyla > Giraffidae > Okapia > Okapia johnstoni. The sequence continues at coordinate 27,182,656 of CM044327.1, forward strand.
CCTTTGATAAAGAGGCCAAGATAATGGGACCACTTGGGAGATGGTCAAGTCTGAAAACCTGCAGGTCTGCCTCTGTGTCATATGTTAGCTCCCCTCTCGCTGCTGCCCTCATTTCAATCTCAGCCTAATTCTGATATATTTCTCCTGACCTCCACTCTCAGCTTCCTGGATAGGACTTGTTTCTGTTTATAACAATTTTGTAGCTCTTCAGACTTGAGAAAGCCAAGACACGACACATTTCATTTGTTCAAGGTGGCATTTGCTTTAAGGTAGCATGATGACATGAGCAACGATATGGACAGAGGAAGGAGGAGAGGTGATACAGGGCTTGTGTAGACACCCACATAACAAATCCCAAGGTTTGAGGTCGTGTGGTAACAAGGCCTTTGTCCAATGCCCAGTTATTCACTTAGTCCCAGAGGGCACAGCTCTGGATGGACGCCTCTGATGGACACTCATGGTTCAGTCTTGTCACTTCATAATGAGCAGTAGGGGGTCACCCCACAGTGGCATTTCCAGCTAATGGTTGGACCGTGTGACTTGAGATCCAAGATCACATGTTTATTAAGGCCACTCTGTCTTATCTGCACTCACATCCTTCTCCTTTGCTGCCCTCTTTGCTGCTTGTTGCTGTTTGCCCCACACCTGAGTCTGCTTCCATGCTTCCTCAGAAGACTAGAACAGAGCTCGTTTTGTTTTAAGGGCCTTAGTGTCACTGACTACCAGGGAGGAACATATAATCGAATATGGGATGTCATGAAGTCTTGGGATTGTATAAAGCCCTTCAAGTCATGATCTCTGGTCTCTAGTTCTGAGTCCCTTGGTAAGAATATAAATCAAATCTATCAGGTGCCTGTTGTCTTCTTCTAATAAAAAGATGCTATCACCAATGCCTAACCTCCACTCCCAAACCAAAGGTACAGGTTGTGAAGAATTTTTGAAGAATTTCTTCCCGGACAAAACTATTAGTTGTCTTAAAATCAATTCATAGCTGCGAACACGAGCCTTGCTGGGCTAATGCAAGTCATTCTGAGCACTTTGTTGGGGTTGCTGGGAAGCTTCCCAGTGGGATTGCAAAGTCAGCAAGATATAAACCTGAAGCTGTCTGCTGTCATCTTTGCCACCAAGTTAAGAGGAGCCCCTTGAAGAGGGAAATTAACATAAAAGAAAGTAGAGACAAGAGTTGGAAACCAGAGAGCAAAAAAGAGAACAAAATACAATATGCATTGAGCCCTTGAGAACACGGCTGTAAACAGCCCATTTCTGAGTTTATCATGGAAAATTCAGGTAAATTAGTCGTTTCTTTTCTTCTTTATTATCACATTCACATTCATATTTCTTTATTTTGTTTTGCCTAAGTCAACTTGACTTGGATTTCTGTTACTCACAAAAGAAATAACCCTGATGCAAATAACTAGTGGGTAATTTGCATTTCTGAAAGCCTTCAAGAAGGATGATCTGCATGAGAAAGATTACATACTATGAAGAAATTTGGTCACTTTGGGACATTTCTTAACTCCTACCTTAAACCTCATACTTCAGTGCTACTTAGCACCTTGGATAATAGCCTGTACACGGTAGACTCTCAGTATTTGCTTTGTTGTGTGGTAACAATCAAAGAGCAGGCGTTAGAGGTAAGTGAATTAGCAGAAGCATCCTTTCCTAGGTGGGAATGAACATAATGGCTGATACTGATAAAATGGAGACTAGTCTGTGTGCTTTGAAAATCTCATGCTGTGGAATGGTCAAAAATAAGTAAATAACATAATACTTTGCATTCACCAGCCCATCTCAGCTGGAGCCATTGATTCCTGTCATCTGCAGGTTCAGCAACATTCCATTTCACAGCTGATCCGGCTGGGGCTAAGTACAAAGGCTCAGCTCAACTGGCTGGCAGAAAGGGAATTAGCCCTGTTTTCATCCAACCAGGTATCCAGATAACAGGAGTGATTGATTACTGGGCACAGGCTTACCGACCAAATACCAGCCTATTAAAAATTCCCCTCGATTCTCTGCTCCACACATTTTTTTTCACCCTGGTTTCCTCCTAGGACTACAGTCTCTCATTTGGTTCTCCTTGAACCTCAGTGTGCCTGGCTGCTTAGCCACTGCTGGTCCTGTCTTGTGAGAATTAGGACCTTAATTTGATATGAATCGAATACATACACTTTACACATACTTTACACATACAGATACTTCACACATACGCTCTGGCTCCTGTGAGTTCGGTGAATTGGATCATTTCAGGAGACAGATAGATATACTTGGTCTTTCTCTTTCATAGCGGGCACAGGATTTTTTCTCGGATTTTCTTAGATACTAACTCTTGCTCAAACAAGATGCTAGTCACCAGGGACCTTTGAGCACTGAGCACGAGACCTTGTTGCTGCTTTCCAGAGGTGGGGACGTCCAGCCTGCTTCTGGCCCCCTGAGCAGCCCATCTCCTCCCCTCTTCTTTATTCCAGCTGCTGCTGCTGCTGCTGCTAAGTCGCTTCAGTCGTGTCCGACTCTGTGCGACCCCACAGACGGCAGCCCACCAGGCTCCGCCGTCCCTGGGATTCTCCAGGCAAGAACACTGGAGTGGGTTGCCATTGCCTTCTCTAATGCATGAAAGGGAAAAGTGAAAGTGAAGTCGCTCAGTCGTGTCGGACTCTTAGCGACCCCATGGACTGCAGCCCGCCAAGCTCCTCCGTCCACGGGATTTTCCAGGCAAGAGTACAGTTATTGAGCCCCAAATACCTGATGTCTATTCTTCATTTATCACGGACGGGAGGCAAATGAGCTTCACTTTCACATAAGATCAGATCAACAGAATGGGCATCATTTCAAAAGCTATATAGCATTTTTTAAAAATTATTTTAATAAGAAATAGGGAGCTAGCCTATGTCCTTGAACAGTAGAGTAGATATAAAAGTGATAGGTTTATCTTGTTTACCTTTAACAAAACAATGAGGAACAATTCATTTGTTTTCCTTCCACTTCTTTTTCTTAGAGACTTGTCCCTTCACTACAAACTCAGAAAGGCATTTCTATAAATGACAAAATATTACATCCACTTTTTCTTAGGTGTTTGGACCAGGGGTAAAAAATCTAACCAGAGCTGTGTCAGTCTATTGTTTTATCAGCAATTTGAAGTCAGGTAGCAGAGAGATTGAATCAGTTATGTCAGTAGAATGGTTAGCAAGGTTTTCCTGTAAAGGACCAGAGAGTATTTTGTTTTTGGCAGCCATCTGTCCTCTGTCACAGCTACTTAACTGGCATTATAGCATGCAACCAGCCATAGATACCATTAATATTAATATATAGGAATGGGATTGGCTATGATAATAAAGCTTCATTTATGTAAACAGGTGCCAGGCAGGATTTGGCCTGTGGGCTGTAGTATTTTGAGCACTGAGTTACATCATGGTGACTGTTGGAACAGAAAGATCAGCTTGCATCAGTTTGGGACCCTGCACATGTTGACAATTAATCAAAGGAAGCCTATAATCAGAAAGAAAATGATAGAAGAGCAGCTTGGTGCTTTAGAACAGAGAAGAAAGGCCATCATAACTCTGATAGATCATGGGGAGAGTCTTAGACCCCAACTTTTCTGGTCCAAATCTTATGAGGCTATTTTTATTTCCTCAACTTTTTAATCTATGAGATCGCTTTTTGCTGTTATTTGCTAAAACCCCTTAAGTTAGTTTTAGTAGCTTCATATTCCTAATCACCCCAAACTCTGATAAGACAGAAATTCTACCATTTGGGGTTCTTGGTTTTGAACATCAGAACCCCATCAGGTCTTTTAAGGCTACTTAGGATTTATTTTAATCAGATATGGTGGGACACATAGATGTGAAAATGATTCTTAAGAAGGAGGAAGAATTTTTACTTACAGGTTCCTAAAAACATCATGTCATGTGGGACCCCGCATAGGGAAGCACTGTGGTGGGTCAGAAGGCAAAGAAAGTGAAGAGAAAATGTGAACTAGAGCCTTGACTGTGGTTTTCATGGGATGGGAAGGACAAGGCAGTGTATGCAGGCTTAGGCTTGGTTTAAGTAATTTCAGCTGGCTTTGGGGCATTAGGGCTGTCTCTAGTCGACTGGTACCTAGTCCTGGAGTGATTAGGACGGGACACAGGAGCCCAGAGTGCAAGGCGGTTGTGCCTGTGAGCTCTGGGTTGGCTGGCTTGCATATGAAAGTTGTGCTCACAGATGTGCCCTCAGAGGCACAATCTCTACAGGGTCATCAAGTCCTTAAGATGTCCAGCATCCAACAAAGAAACTGGAAAACATGGCTATTACATCTGGATAACTTAAAAAAGAAACCTGCTGAAAGGTTATGGGGTACCACACAGAATAGATAGGAAGCAAACCTGCCGAAAAGTTATTGGGTACCACACAGAACAGATAGGAAGCACGAAAGATTAGACTGGGAAATGGGCAGGATTCCAGAGAGGTCAGGCAACTGAAAAGATGGCTAAGGCCTCATCCCAGGTCATCCTGGTCAGGAAGCAGTGCTGGGCCTCCCGTGGGGTCATCCTCACTGCATATTGGCCCTGCCACTACTGATCACTTCTGCCACACTGCTCAACTCTGCTTCTGCTGCTGAAAATTACCTTTAATTCCTCCTGGGTCTTTTTGTTGCTCCTTTGAGAATCAGATTACCTGGGAGGGCCATACTTTTATCCAGACTCAGGTCACATGCCTATTCTTTAGCTTCCAAGGGGCCAAAAAGAGATACAGATGTTCAGTTTTTCAAGCAACTATAGTGAAAGACCAGACTTTGTCTCTTATTGTTACCAAATGCAAGTTTGTGTGCCTGAAGCACAGTAAGACCAAATAATACTGAAATGTTGAAGTTTGAAGAAAAGAAAGGTTTATTGCAGGTCCCCACAAGGAGAGTGGGTGGCCCATGTCCCAGAAAACCTTGAACTCCCTGAAGGGTTTCAGCAAAGCATTTTTAAAGGCAAGGTGAAGGAGGGGTGTGGTTGGCTGCTGCAAACCTCTTGGTGTCGGAATCCTTTGTTCTTGCTGCTGTCCATGTAGGTCAGGTCATGATGCTCCTATAAACCTCCAACAAGAAAAATGCTATTCTGTGTTCTGCAACTTTTTATCTCTGTATGAATTGAAAGGTGTTATACCCTTAAAGGTCAGAGCCTTGAAAATGGGCTCTCCTGTATGTTTCAGGCTAATAGGCAACATTCTTAACTCAAAGCAAAAACAATAGAACACAAAGGTTAAAGAAATGGATTCAATATGGAGTCACATTTGGTCTTCCCTATTACATTATTACTTTGGGAGTTTCTATAAACAAGAGGGTTTCTCATTTGGGGAAAGCGGATAGGGAAGTAGAAGAAAATCAATGTGTATAACAGCTGATCAAAGTGGATAGAAATAGGAAGGGACCAGAGTTTAGATAAATATCCAGGAAATCGTATCTATATGAAATATCTATACCTGTATCTATACCTATATCTATATAGGTATCTGTATACCTATATCTAGCTATGCCTATATCTCCAAGCAAGCAGCAGAGGAGCTGAGTGTTGAGGGCAATGGCAATGGAATTAGAAAGGCAGGAGGTGATTCTAGACGTTGCACAGAATATTCATAGAGTATGATGACTGGGGGGGAAGTGAAGAAATAAATAAAGGAAGAATCAGAGATCTATCTGAGACTTTGAGCTAAAGAAAAACTGCATTGTTAACAGAAGTGTGCTGAGTTTTCTCCATCACAGGATATCTAAGTGACAATACCCAGGGAAGAGTAGAAAGGCAGCCCCAGAAGTAAGATGATCAATGGGGCAGAGAAAGGGGAGGCTTCTGTCATCTAAATGTTCATGATAATAGATTCACAGAGGAGGGGGAAGCTCTGAAGTGAGGCGTATAGAATTTAGAGAGGAGTCGGGAAGTCCGAGGGCATTGCAGACTGGGCTTTTGTACAAACCTAGTGAGCTCCTAAAAAGAGGGAGAGGGTCTGGGGAATTAATGTAGGAATAGTAAGAGATGTGAAGGGGAAGCAAGAGTGAAGTGGGGAAAAAAGAGGGAGCTTGAAGGTAGTACTACAGCCTCTAGTTTCGGGAAGTTTTAGGGTTCAGTTCAATAGAAAAAGGGCCTGAGAGGTTCAGCCCTGGCTCATCATGTTAGAGCAAACGAGGCAGTGGTGTGCGGAACTCACACAAGACACGTGGCAGAGGAAGGGAGCGCATTTCCCCAAACTTTGCTGATTCTGCCTCCCCTCATGTATCCTGTCCCCCTTCATCCCACTTCAGCTTTGCCTGATGGCGAATTTAGACCTGCAAAGTCAAAGTGTTGGTCAGTTGGCTCGGATTCTCTGCGACCCCATGGACTGTAGCCCACCAGGCTCCTCTGTCCCTGGGATTCTCCAGGCAAGAATACTGGAGTGGGTCGCCATATAAACTTGCAAAGGCCCCACGCAGTTCAGGGGAAGTTGATTCATTGACTTGTCTCTTCTTTGTTCCTCTCCTTTCTTTATTGCAAAGCCTCAGTCAAGTCAGGGTAGAGAAAAGCTCATGTTTTGGCTGGAAAACTAGAGCAAGGTAGAAGGGATTGTGTGAGGTCTTCAGGCTCAGCTCACCCAGGGAAGAGCAGCCAGGCCAAAGGGACAGCAGAACCATAAGTGTCTTCTGCTGAAAGCAGCTGTATTTATTTATCTTTATTATAGATTACTTATTAATGTACGTTATCTATTGCATTTTGCATCTGGTGGGATTTCCCATTTTCCTAGGTCTGGCACTCCATTCTTGTAATGAAAAAAACATGAAGGATGAATGCTGAGTTGATATAGGAGGAAAAACATTAGATATAAACCCTCCCTTTTTAAAAACCTATTAAGATCTTGATTTATTGCAAACGTCAAAATATACTCAGGGCTGAGAGTTCCTCTCTCCCTCCTTCCTCCACTTCTAATTCTAATCAAACATGGAGGAAAATCAATAATGAACAAATTTTATCCTTTGAGCTGCTGGAGCCTGCTGAGGTTTATGTATCAGCACAAAGTACACACACACACACACACACACATACACACACACACACTCAGATACTGCGCAACCCTCTCTAGCCAATTCTAGGTTCTGAAATATTTAGCTCCTCAGAGACTTAATTGTTGCTGGCCTGTTTCTTCTCCTTCCTCCCCTCCCTTAACCCCTGGGTCCCAAATCCCATTCATCTTCAGCCCCCACCCCCCAGAGTCTGATTAAACCCCACCGCAGCCCCCTTCCATTCTGGCTGAGCCACTCAGAGTCAGAGGAAGCAGAGGAGGTGATGCAAAAGCTGGAGGAGCCTGGCGAGGCAGCCGAGCACCCGGTGTGGTGAGATGGTCCTGACAAGATTGATGGGCCCTGTATCACAGCTGAAAGGCTGGAGGTGGTAAAACGGGAGCGCTGGCAGTAATTTATGGGAGCTTGCTATGACAGACTTCTCGATTGAGGATGAAAAAGATGCCTTTAAAACAAAATCAAGCTCTCCGGGATGTTGTTGTAAACAACAGGGCTCTCTGCACAGCCCCAGCACCAAGCAGATTTATAACCCTCAGGAAGTAGAGGGGATGTAGGCCCCACTGGAAGGACCCTGCTCTATACGTCCAGGGAAAGATGGGGACAGTGCAGTGATGCCGAGAAGAGCCGGACGTGAGAAGTAGCTGGATTTCCCCTCTCCAACTCCCCACTGGAGCCCTCCCAGAGAGGCTCCGGACCTTCCAGCAGCCATCACACACGGATAAGGATGCTCCTGGTATGATGCCCTTCCACGGGGTACCAGCTCTGCTCTGGGCTGCCGCGTGGATAAAACTGACTGCAATTTGTGGATAAGTTCAGGGCCTAGCTAGGGTTCTCTTTGCCTTTCGTGCTCATTCAGGTGTAACCCATTTGGGCTCGCCTTCCTTGTTTTAAAGCAGCTTTGGCACAGGGTCGGATCCCGATAGCTTGAATTTGAAAGAATTAATTGAAAAGCAAATTAAATTTATGATGAAATCTTTCTGAAAGTTCTAAAGGAGGGTGTTGTTCATAAACCACAGACACTTAAACTATTCTCTCCCCACTTAGCCATGTCTCACAAAAGGTGCAGGTGACACTTGTTTTACTCCCAAAATACTAAAATCCATCCCCAAATCCTAGACCAAACTGCTCCGATGATCATTCTTCTTCATCCATTCATATCTTTTTCCTCTCCTTCACCTACCAAATTTTTTCCCTGCTATGGTTCTTTGTTGTTTCCAAACTAAATCCAAGTAGCTACGCCACTCTTCTGTTAACCATTCTTTCTCCAAATTATAAACTTCACATTCACTCTGAAGCAAAGAAACAGTCAGTGTGGACTAAGGGAAAATCCTACTTATGGAGCCAAAGGGGAGGCGGAGTCATCAACAACAGACTTCCCTTGGGTTCGGGAGGGGTCTAGGGAAGGGGTTCAGATGGGGGGGCGATAAGGGTGAGAGGCACAGAGTAACCACAAATTAATATTTTGTTCCTATTTTGGAGGAACACAAGAGATGCCGTATTATGGGGGTTTGTTGTTGTTGAGCTTTCCTGCCCCGGGCGTACTTTCCCCTTCTCTGAGCCCCTCTTTGATCTCTGCTTTCCTGCTCAGACAGCTCTGGGCTCTGGCAGGAGAATAGGTGAGGGGAGAAACCCATGCTGCGACGCAAAGGTTGGAAGAAGGCTTTTTAATAAGCAACATTTGAGATGAAAGAGGCGCCTCCTGCTTTATTTGGCTTCAAACTGCCCGGCTGCCAAGCATGAGATGGTGCCCGCGCACCTCCCCTCTACGCAGGCTCTCTCTTCAGGGTCCTGGGACCGCCTGCACATTGCTCTTCCTTTTCTAGCTTCCCCATCTCATGTCCTTGTCCCCGCCCCCAGCCCCCGCCCTCCAGTTTCCTAAAATGACATACGAAGCTTCTGGAGGATCCGCAATCCCTTGTGCTTTTTACTCGGTGGTGTTTAACCTGGGACTAGCGTGGATGGAGGAGAACGCAATGGCACCCCACTCCAGTCCTCTTGCCTGGAAAATCCCGTGGACGGAGGAGCCTGGTAGGCTGCAGCCCATGGAGTCGCAAAGAGTCGGACATGACTGAGAGATTTCACTTTCCCTTTTCACTTCATGCATTGGAGAAGGCAATGGCAACCCACTCCAGTGTTCTTGCCTGGAGAATCCCAGGGAAGGGGGAGCCTGGTGGGCTGCTGTCTATGGGGTCGCACAGAGTTGGATACGACTGAAGCGACGCAGCAGCAGCAGCAGCAGCAGCAGCGTGGATGGAGGGAGTCCAGGTCCAGGGAAATTCCTTAAGAGAAATATCGCTAAAACAATGGCTCCTCAGCCCCTGGATGACAGCCGCTGACCGTGCAATATGTGCAGTGCATGCAGTTTATTCCTGGCAATTTGTAAGGTGCTGCTCTATGGTGCTGTGTCCCTGTCTGTGCTTTCTGGTGGAAGAAGCATGAGTTTCAGTTCAGGAGCTCAGTTGTCCCAGAATTGTATGGATTTGTTTTAAACAGCAGTCTTCTGACTCAGGTCATGGGCTCCAGCTTTTGGCTTAACATTTGTGTCCTTTCCCCAAAACTATTATGTTGAAACCTTAACACTCAAGGTGATGGTATTAGGAGTTGAGGCCTTGGGCGGTAATGAGGTTCACACGAGGCCATGAGAGCTTAGCCCACAGCTGGGATTGGTGTTCTGAGAAGACGAAAAGAAGCCAGAGCTTGCTTGCTCTGCCACATGAGGACTCAGCAAGAAGACCACCATGGTCTGCACTCCAGGAAAAGAGCTGTCACCAGGAGCTAAATCAGCCCACATCTTGATCTTGGGCTTCCCCACCTCCAGAACTGTGAGAAGTAAATGTCTGTTGTTTAATCCATTGGCCCAGTTTAGGGTATTTTGTTTTAGCAGCCAGAGCAGACTAAGACAGGTCCCATAGCTCCTGTGTTCGAATTGCAGCTTGGTGGCTTGCGGTGTGACTTTGGACAAATTATTTAAGTTCTCTGTGAGTTGGTTCCCTCAGCTATAAAATGGGTCTCATAATAACCTTCCTCACAGGGTTGTTGCAAGGAATGAATTACTTTATTTAAAACATCGAGAACCATGCCTAGAATATAAAAGTGTGATGTTATCATTAGTTATTATCACTCCTGGAGAATGACCAATGAAAGACTTATCTTTTAAAATTTTTTTAAATTAATTTTTATTGAGGTATAGTTACTTTACAATGTTGTATTAGTTTCTATTGTACAGCAGAGTGAATCAGTTATACATATACAGGTATCCACTCTTTTTTAGGTTTCCTTTCCATTTAGGTCACCACGGAGCATTAAGTTTACTGTGCTATACGGTAGGTTCTCATCAGTTATCTGTTTTATGTGTAGTAGTGTGTATATGCCTGGAGAATCCCAGGGACGGGGGAGCCTGGTAGGCTGCCGTCTATGGGGTCGCACAGAGTCGGACACGACTGAAGCGACTTAGCAGCAGCAGTAGCAGCAGCAGTGTGTATACGTCAATTCCAGTCTCCCAGTTCCTACCAAATCATGGTTTTCTCTGGCTGTGTACCTAGGAGTGAGATTGCTGGGTAATGTGAAAACTCTATTTTAGTTCTTTAAGGAGCCTCCATACTGTTCTCCATCATGGCTGTACCAATTTACACTCCCACCAGTAGTGTAGGAGGAATCCCTTTTTCCACACCC